>JAWNGG020000023.1:0-1200000 GCA_036937485.2 Tetragonisca angustula | reverse complement strand
TATAATTTGTTTTGCCTGGGTTACATTTAAATATACTAAAACTGAGAAATTGTATTACTTAATAATTATTTATTATTGTTATTATATTATTATTTAATATTATTTATTATTAATAATCTACCAATTCGTTTAGTTCAATATTTAACTTTCTGTTCAGAACAAGCAAAATAATCTCATGGAACCACTAACCGTCTAATTATCGTCTTTCAGTTATTGTTGGAATGAAATTACGTTTCCCAAATTTTGGTCGACAAGTAGCAAAGAAATGAATGGCGCAGTGCATTGTAAATGTCAAAGTTACACAACGATTTAACTATAGCATGGAAATACCTTATCGAACAATGGAAATCCACGGTCTATGAATAAAGAAAAGTCCCTGATGAGAACGTCTTTAACCAGTTCCAGGTCGTTGATAACAAGAAGCGGTGTTCTGCCCTCGTATATTCCAAAGACTGGCTCACGTTTGAATTCATGGTACCAATTCTTCATAGCTGTAGCTACCGCATATTTTCTGTTGATAATTTCCCAAAAGTTTCCAAAAAACGGGTGTGGTCTTGGTCCAACTATGCCACGATTCTTCCAATAGCTGTAGATCGAAGTGTGATAGTAATAGATCGCCAGCAGTACGGCGCCACTGGCGAAGAGAAGTTGATAGTAGTCCATGTCCTAGCAGATTAGATGTCAAGAATTAAAAACCACTTTGTTAGTCATTTGCTATCGTTCTTCCTGATTATTTCCATGCAAGATCTAGTCAAATTGGTTAATTGAAGGACATTACTTCCATGTCCAAAATTAGTTGTATTGAGAAGTGTTGAGACTGTTAAGAAGAAAACGTACATGCATGAAACTTTGCTGAAACGAAGAATGGCACAACATGTTCTTTTTTTATAGGTTGTTAATATTTTATTATAATTTTATCGTAGACTGCG
The DNA here is from genome assembly GCA_036937485.2 of Tetragonisca angustula. Classification (NCBI taxonomy): domain Eukaryota; kingdom Metazoa; phylum Arthropoda; class Insecta; order Hymenoptera; family Apidae; genus Tetragonisca; species Tetragonisca angustula. The sequence goes on along the minus strand of JAWNGG020000023.1, from coordinate 1,199,071 downwards.
AATTTTTAGGCACTTTTAGAATTCACCTTCCTTCCTTAATATCTTGTACGCAAAACAATTTTCTAATCTTGATTTTATTTTTCTAATTGTATTCTCAGAAGTATGAGTTCGCATAAAAATCCGCATAAATCTGTTTAATAAATTCCGTTATATCGATCGAAGCCACTATGTGTATTGTTATTTTCAAATTACAGGGTGAGATCGAATGTACCTAAAGAATGAGATAAGCTGAATCATCGTGTGATTATTGCAATGTAACTTGAATTGGGTAAAATTTTTCTGTTACAAAATATCGATTTCATTATCTATTCTTTATTTCACACCTGACATATGCGTGTATTATTTATTAGTAACATATTTAATCTTCTCATGTTATCGAAGAAAAAGAAATGTGAATTATCAGGAAGTCACTTGTGCACTTTTACATATCGTATAATCACCGAAGATGTTCAACTATTTGTACAATGCAATTGTTTTAAATGCATCTCGCAGTATGTAAATTTTCCTAGTGGAAGATTGAGTTTTTGAATCGTCGTTACTTACTTGGAGTATTAATTGCATTACTCCGCAGTTTTCCAATGAACAGAGCTAATTAGTGTATTCTAAATATTTTAAAATTATTGAGCTAGAAGATTCATGATCTCTTTGTGCGTCAGAAGTCAACTGAACTCTGACGGTTGAGCGCAGATTATTTTTCATGTATGCGTCAAATAAATCACGAAGATTATAAGAGCAAGAAACAGTAACCATTATCGATAAAATTCTCGAAACAATAACAAAACGTAATCAGATATTGTTCGAAGGAAATATATTATATCTATGATCACACGACAGAGTGACGTTGTGTTTTAGAATACTTACATGCTTTAATTGGTCGTTAACAATAATAACACAAATTGCTATTCACTTGTTAACGTTAATAGAATCTGTGTAATTTATTTTACTTGAAATTTTCTGTTTCTCTTTAATCTATTTATTTTATTTATCTTTTACCTGATGCACTGTTTCTATGATTTTTTTCTATGACTTTATAATAATATCTGTTTAAGCTAATTTGCTCATTAAGGAAACAGTTAATGGACTCTGAATAACTTTATTCTGTTTGAAAGTTCTTCTGATTATTCTGTTCACTTATTTTATTTATTTCATATAAATATGTACTAGTTCATGTATCAAATTCTTTTCTTTAAAATTTTATATTATATTTCGTTCGATTCAAATGAATTCCTAAACGAAACGATATTTTTAATCGGTGCACTTTTAGATTATACTAAACACACTGATTCCCCTTTCTTAATTTTTTTTCTCCAGCTTGTCGTTTCAGAGAATGTCTGTTTTTCTTATTTCTATTTGTAATTTGCAATTTGTTTATTCCGAGATTTCCCTTCGGGATGTATTTATTATTTCTACGTGACAAAGTATACTTTCGCTGCTATGTACCTAATGTTATTTACGCGATACGTCAGAATTTTCAAAGGGTTCCTTTCAGAAATGACGCAAACAAGAATTTATACATTATATTGAAACTCGTAATTAACGTATAACGTATTAAATCGTTAATACGTTATGTAAACACGATTATAATAGCTTCTAGACGTAACTTTCCTGGATATTCTCTAGGAATCACAGTTACACAATGAAGAAACACAAATAAATCACGCAATAATGTCAGTATGAAATTATTTTTGTAATTACTTTTTATATTTGCACAAATAAAATATGGAAGATTCTGTCCGTCCGAGATGTGTCTCAGAGAAAACGTCGAATGATAGTAACAGGCGTTGTCTGATCGAGAGAAACAGTGTGATTTTAATTCCGGTTTTGATGTCCTTGATGTTGTACAGTCCTCACTAAAGGAACATAATTACACAACTTGTTATACATTCAAATGACGCTGTCGATATTATAGTGACAAAAAGTTTCAAGGGCAATGACGGTGCTACTTCGTTCATCCGAAGAACGCATTTGATTATGTTTTGAAGCTCGAATTAAATCAGAATGACTTCAATTGTTTTTCAAAACAAAAATTTCGATTTTCTGGAGCATGGTTATTCGAGGAAGACGTTTCAATTTCAGTTCATTGATTAATTAATTGGAATTTGCGTTTAATTTATCCCGAATTGGTAAATAGAAACAGACGTGACAGTGGAGGACATCATAAACTTTTTGAGTAACAATAAAAATTGCAGCTTAAAATTAAAATTATTAAAATTGAACTAATAATTATATCGCGCGCCAATTTATCTCACTCATTTATTTCTGAATAAATTAAGCAGAAATATCAATTACTAAACGTTAATAAAATTAATAGAATTTTATAAATTAATGAGCATTAATAAAATTAAAAACCCACTTTATTAGTTAGTTTGGGATTAAACATATAATTACAAGCCTAAAGAGAATAATGTATCAATAATTGGAACATAATTCAATTTGATAATATAATGTATTTTACAGATAATTGATTTTATTCAACTGAGGTATAAATCTATGGATTATGTGTGTTTGATGTAGTATAACGTTACGTAAGTGTAATTACAACCGAGTGTAAGCGTAGTATAACAAGAGTGAACATTTTACAGATAATTGCAAATTTGATATGTAATGTAATGAATGTAAAATTTGTAAATAATTGTTCATTGCTGCGGCTTCACCATTGGCCAATAAGAATTAGATTCAGTCATTTATATAATGAATTGTGGTGTGATGAATTGTGAATTGAGATGTAGGACAGCTGAATAATCCGATTCACGTAGAATGTCACGTTTGAGATGCGGAGTCACTCAAGCATGACGCAGAACTTAGAATATTGTAAACACGATTGTTGATACAATCGTGACGAAGTATTACCGAACTTTCAAGAGCGAACAACTTATGGCTAACGATATTTCATCTTTTGTAACAAAAAAATTGCAAGTACACGCGAAATTCACGTTTTTCTTTTTGCTCATTTAAGTCATGCACTATTTAAAACTACAATTATTGACAACTAAAGTATGAAATTTGCATTAAAGAAACTAAACTGTGAAGAATAGGAAAAAAAATTTGTAATACAATGAGGAACATAAATTTTCATTTGCACATCACTATACATTACCGAAATAAAATTCTTAAAATGAACGTTTCATTCTCTAATGTCACCAAGTTGCTCCTGTTATTTGAAATTCATTTCGCGTGTGATATTCATTCTATTTTAATAACAGAATTAAGGTATGAAACTTGTATTAAAAAACTGATGATTAGAAAACAAATAATAATTAGTAGTGAATAGGAGAAAGAGGTAATACAATAAAAAGAACACTGGCTTTTACTTGCATATATTAAAAAAAAAAAAAATTGAAATTTTTTAGAACGTATAAAATTTTTAAGAAACATTGCAAAATGGCCATTTTGGTGAACATTCTGGTGTTAAAACTTACACGCTATTTAATTTGCAGTTGTATGTACGCATCCGGCAGTAAGTTATGAAATTTCAGAATTCAACGCTTTAAGGAAGAATCAGTCATAATTCTTTTTTCTGAATTATTTATTACTGCAATTTTCACCTTTTGGGTATTGACACATAGATATACATCTGAAAGCTTGAAGCTTTTGAAAACGTGGATACATGACATCTAAATATATATAAATGAATATATCTCTATATGTTAAAACAAAAATCCTTACGCAACCTTACAATTTTACTCAAAACATTAATAATTACAATTACGATAAAAGGATGGAACAATTATTTGCATTAACTATGCACTCTGGTTATCTTCAAATTCACACCACCTTTCAACGTTAACCCAAAGGCACGTTCGTCCGCTTCGTACGGAATCGTGGTTTTCTCACAAACGTCGACTTTGTGATTGCGTAGAATCGTCATCAAGCCAACCTTGCTTTGAGTATGAGCGAACTGAGCACCTGAGAACAATTTTTAAACGTTACAGTGTCACCACATGCCTAAATTCAATTTACTTATTAGAGATACTAAATCTAAACGATCTATGAAGCAGCAGAATTATCTAGTAATTTAATCGATGAATTAATACTAGAAATATTAATTTTATTAGTATAGAAATTAGAAGAAATGTTACGTTTAAACGATTTATGAAATAGCAGAATCATCCAGCAATTTGATCGATACACTTCACAATAGATTACTGTGACTAGCATGATAAAAAATATAATGCTTGATAAGTTATCAACACAATTATGGTTCCTACTGTAAAATTTTCTTTCGTCACTGTGCAGTATTAAAAAATGGAACGATGTCAGACGCTGCATTATATGTGTACTTTATTTATTTTATTCGAATACCAATGCAATTTCTTGGTCCATCGCCAAAGGGTAGAAAACTCATAGGGTGCCTAGCAGCAACAGCATCGTCCTCGAACCTTTCCGGATCGAATTTTTCTGGTTCGGGATAAATATCGGGATCAGTCTGAATTCCGTACACGGGTACCCATATTTTCATTCCTTTCGGTATGGTAATCTTTGTTCCTTTGAACGTATAATTCTCCCTTGCTTGCCTATTCAGCATCGTCAGTACTGGATACTTTCGTAGCGTTTCTGTGGAAGAATAAAGTATTTTTTCCATCAAACTGAGTCGGCACAGCTACAGTTGGTGGAACTCAAATAAATTCACAAAAAGTATGTATTTGCACGTGCTTGCTTTTGCTTTCACTTTTCAATGAACCATTCTTGATTTCACATAGAACTGTATATTTCATATATTCACGCCATTAAATATTATACTTGCAGCTAATTAATTTTTATAAAAATGCCAGAATGGATACAAATAATTTCTTCACATAGAAATATATTGTAATTATTTATACATTATAATATATTTTCATAGATTTTCAATTATAATTATACGTTACGCTAATTCTTTCCTCTTTCATAAGTAAGCAAAAGCATCTTTTATTTATCTAACAGATTTTGGTAGATATGCTGTAATAATTTTAAGTACGTACCCTTGAAGACCTTGTCCAAATATTTCATTTCTTTTATATCTGCGTATGTCAATGTTCCACCATTTTTCTTATACATGTCTTTAATTTCTTGTCGTAGTTTATCTTGGACGTCTTGGTTCTGTGCTAACTCATATAGAACATGTGCCATGGTCGACGACGAGGTTTCGAACCCAGCGATGAAGAAAATAAATGCTTGCGCAGCAAGAAAGGTGTCGGTTAATTCTGTAAAAAAAAATTTTGTTGCAAATCTGTAATTAATGTATTAGATTGTTGCACATGAAACATATAATACATCACAAGCTGCAATATATAATGTCATTTAGAATTTCGTAGTGAAAGATACTGTTAAATAATACATTTAAATTATACGACAATTTAAACCTCGAAAATACTGTTAATAGATGTTTTATGAACTATTTCATTATAAGAAAGTAGATTCTGTCAAATTTCAGATTTTCTTGTAAGTTTGACCTAATTTCTCACTGAAGGAGCAGACAGTTGTATGAAAACTTTCGATTAGGAAAGGACAATCATAATAGAATTATCAGCTGTGATTGATTGAGGATTTCAGTTGTAATCATTATAATATTATTTTACAATGTATGAAATGTATCTAGTCCAGGGAATGAAAATTGACAGGGAATGAAAGAGTGACATTATTTCTGAGGAATTTGCAAGGAATTTGTAACCAAGTTTTCTGTTTTATTTGCAATAATCGAGTACTTTACATGCTCTCGCTTCTCTTCCTGATATTATATCAAATTGCTTTGTTAGATTCTCGACTGTAGTGATTTATTTTGGATCACCAAGATTTTGTATTTCGTATTTAATGTCACTTTGTACTTGACAGACAATAATAATGGAATTGAATTAAGTAAAAAATTCCAATATTAGGTGATTGAATTCTACATTTTCCTCGACTTTTTTTCGATGATATCAATGAAAAGTTAAATTGCCTACTCACTAATATTGTTCACTTTATCTGGATGTTTCTTCAGTTCCATAAGCATGTTAATCATGTCTGGCCTATGTACGTTATTATTTTCTCTGTATTCCATCGTGTCGTGCACTAGACTGATGAAAAAATTGTCAATTTCCGTCGATTGAAGGAATCTGCCGAATACTTTAATCAGAGATGTCGCAAATTGTTTAATAATGTTTCGAGTTATCGTTTTGAATGTGGGTGTCAAAATTTGTCTGCCCATTCTTCGAAATTCGTTGCCGTCATCCTCAAGTGCGTTGATACTGATCCCAAACGCGCAGCTTCCAATCACGTCGATTGTGAATTTCGAAGACATTTCACGGCAATCCACTGGCTCGCCATTATCTGCTACTTTGTCTAGAAACTCTTCTAAATTTCTCGCGCATTCCAGAACAAGAGGAAACATCTCTTTGAGCTTGCTAGATGTAAATATTGGTGACAGTTTCAATCTCAGTGGTTTCCATCTCTCGGCCTCCAAAAGGAACAGATTTTCTGCCAACGGCTCCATCTAAATGAAAAAAAATTGTTATAACAATTTTTGTTTCGGAAAATCGTCATCTAATTGTCATTGAGTAATTCCCGAATTTTTAAAAATGTCAATTTCGCGACACTGTATTTTTATCTTTGGGTCTATGTTTTTACTGACAATATATAACGTTCTTCACTGGCTACGTCGCTATGTGAAACTATTTTAGAATAAAGTGAACGATGCATTTTCGAAGTAGAAACATCAAGCTTTAAAACGAATCCAAGTTTATTTATTGCCCACACGATCTTGTTTTACGAATTTGTAAGAGAAGCCTCTTGCGCTGGCAACTGGTTCGCAGACCATAATGAGTGACCGAACCGTATATAACGGTTCGTCGATTTCTTTTCCTTTTGAACTCGTCGGTGTGATATCACTGGATAAAAATTATTGAAATGTAATAAATTACATCTTTTCAATTATACAGTAATAAAGTAATAAGCATAAAGTAATAAAAAATTATTACATCTTTACAATAATTCATTCCTTGGTTACATTTAAATATACTTAAAACTGAGAAAATGTATTATTTCTCAATTATTTATTATTGTTATTACATTATTATTTAATATTATGTATTATTATTAATCTACCAATTAGTTTAGTTCAATATTTAACTTTCTGTTCAGAACAAACAAAATAATCTCATGAAACCACTAACCCTCTAATTATTGTCTTTCAATTATTGTTGGAATGAAATTACGTTTCCCAAATTTTGGTCGACAAATAGCAAAGAAATGAATGGCGCAGTGCATTGTAAATGTCAAAATTACACAACGATTTAATTATAACATGGAAATTACCTTTTCAACCACTGGCATTCCTCGGTCCGTGAATGAAGAAAAGTCTTTGATGAGAACGTCTTTAATCAGTTCCAAGTCGTTGATGAAAAGAAGCGGTTTTCTTCCCTCGTATGCTCCAAAGAATGGTTCATGTTTGAATTCATGGTACCAATTCTTCACAGCTGTAGCTACCGCATATTTTCTGTTGACAATTTCCCAAAAGTTTCCAAAAAACGGGTGTGGTCTTGGTCCAACTATGCCACGATTCTTCCAATAGCTGTAGATCGAAGTGTGATAATAATAGATCGCCAGCACTACGGCGCCAATGGCGAAGAGAAGTTGATAGTAGTCCATGTTCTAGCAGATTAGATTTCAAGAATTGAATATCACTTTGTTAGTAATTTGCTATCGTTCTTCCTGATTATTTCCATGCAAGATCTAGTCAAATTGGTTAATTGAAGGACATTACTTCTATGTCCAAAATTAGTCGTACTGAGAAGTGTTGAGAACTGTTAAGAAGAAAACGTACATGCATGAAAATTTGCTGAAACGAAGAATGGCACAACATGTTCTTTTTTTATAGGTTGTTAATATTTTATTATAATTTTATCGTAGACTGCGAATTTTTAGGCACTTTTAGAATTCACCTTCCTTCCTTAATATCTTGTACGCAAAACAATTTTCTAATCTTGATTTTATTTTTCTAATTGTATTCTCAGAAGTATGAGTTCGCATAAAAATCCGCATAAATCTGTTTAATAAATTCTGTTATATCGATCGAAGCCACTATGTGTATTGTTATTTTTAAATTACAGTGTGAGATCGAATGTACCTAAAGAATGAGATAAGCTGAATCATCGTGTGATTATTGCAATGTAACTTGAATTGGGTAAAATTTTTCTGTTACAAAATATCGATTTCATTATCTATTCTTTATTTCACACCTGACATATGCGTGTATTATTTATTAGTAACATATTTAATCTTCTCATGTTATCGAAGAAAAAGGAATGTGAATTATCAGGAAGTCACTTGTGCACTTTTACATATCGTATAATCACCGAAGATGTTCAACTATTTGTACAATGCAATTGTTTTAAATGCATCTCGCTGTATGTAAATTTTCCTAGTGGAAGATTAAGTTTTTGAATCGTCGTTACTTACTTGGAATATTAATTGCACTACTGTGCAGTTTTCAAATGAACAGTGCTAATTAGAGTATTCTGAGTATGTTAAAATTATCGAGTTAGAGGATTCATGATCTCTTTGGGCGTCAGAAGTCTATTGAACTCTGATAGTTGAGCGCAGATTATTTTTGATGTACGCGTCAAATAAATCACGAAGATTATAAAAGCAAAAAACAACAGTTATAATCAATAAAATTCTCGAAACGATGTCAAAACGTAATCAGATATTGCTCGATTGAAATATATTATATTTATGATCACACGTCAGAATTTTTGAAGAAGAGGATTCCTTTCAGAAATTATATAAACAACAATTCTCATACTGAAGTTTGTAGCTGTTGTATTGAAATTGTACATTCACTGCGTTAACACTATATATCAACTGCATATAACATAGTTACAATTTCCGAAATTTATTTTTCTGGATGTTGACCAATGCTACCGATAGTGAATCATAATTACACATATACACAGTGAACAAACGTATACTCACCCAATGTAAAATTTTCTTATATTCGCAGACTACGAAATATTCTGTCCGTCTTAGGAGTTCTGTCTCACAGAAGACATTCAATGATACTAACCGTAAGCGACAGTGTGATTTTGATTCCAATTGTGGCGTTCTTGATGTTCTACCACAAATTTGATCTATGGGTGTACAGTCTACACTAATAAAGACAAAAAGTCGGAACACAAGTTAGATTTTAGAATGAATGTCGGTATTATCGTGTTAAGAAGTTTCAACGGAATGGTGGTGTTGCTTCGTCGATCTGAAGAGCACGTATGATTGAGACCTAGACGAGATATATGAATAGACCTCCCATGCAATGTAATATACTAGATAAAGCAAAAATTATTATCATTTTTTTATGTGTCATTTTGCAATCAATTGTTGTGCAAATTCGCCGGCGAAGGCATTTGCTGGTATCATTTTGAAGTTCTGTTCATACTGTTACTTTTCTTCATTTCATTTTTTTTTATTTTTACAGGTTAGTAAAAAATGTCAAGGTGAATGATGGAAGAGGTGCAGTTGTGATGTATTTTGTTATGTTTGTTTTATTAGGGATTAAAGCCCAATGAAGTTACGAAAAATGGTAGTGTAACTTACGGCGAAGCCTTAAATATCTGTCAGTGCTAGCGGATGTAAAATGTGATTCAAACAATTTAAAAACGACGACCGAAATCTTAAGAATGAGCTGAAATCGGAAAGACCACAAACAATCGATGACGACATGTTGAAATCGTTGGTGGAAATTCGCGCAAAACACAGGCAGGGGGTTTGGATTCCGCACGATCTATCGCTGTCCGCTTTAGATCGCAATTGCACCTCTTCGATCTTTGGCTTTGACATTTTTTACTATCTATGAAAATAAGAAAAATGAAATGAAACCAGTAACAGTATGAACAGAGCTTCAAAATAATACCAACAATTAACTTAATGGTCGCAGCTGCACGATAATTGGTTTCAAAATGACGCAGTAAAGAAACGACATTACTTTTCGCTATTGCCCAATTATATCTATGATCATTCGACAGAGTGATGTTGCGTTTTAGAAAATTTACATGCAGTATTATAATTTATTCATAAACAATAATAACGTAAATTGCTATTTGATTGTTAACGTTAATGGAATCTGAGTAATTTATTTTACTTGCAATTTATTTTCTCTCTAATCTATTTGTTCCATCTACTTGTTTTATTTATCTTTTGCGTGATACACTTTTTCTATGATTTTATTATACTATCTATTGCTTCAATTTGCTCATTAACAAAGTGGTTAATAGATTCTGAATAACTTTATTCTGCTTAAAAGTTATTCTGATTAAAGAAATTTGCATTAAAAAAGTGATTAGGAAACAAATAATAATTAACAGTGAATAGGAAAAAGATTGTAATACAATAGACAGAACACAGGTTTTTATTTGCATATATTATGAAAATAAAATTATAAAATTATTATAACATTTTTAAGAAACATTACGAAATGGCCATTTTGGCGACCACTTTAGTGTTAAAACTACAGAATATTTAATTTGTAGTTGTATGTACGCATCCGGCACTAAGTTATGAAATTTCAGAATGCAACGCCTAAACGAAAAATCAATTTTTCTTTTATAAATCTGTTGTTGCAATTTTCACATTTTAGATATTGGCACATAGATATACGCCTGAAAGCTTGAAATTTTTGAAAATATGGATACATAACATCTAAATATATTTACATGAATATATCTCTATGTGTTAAATCAAAAATCCTTACGCAACTTTACAATTTTACTTAAAACATTCATGATTACAATTACGATAAAACAATTATTTGCATTAAATATGCACTTTGGTTATCTTCAAATTCACACCACCTTTCAACGTTAACAAAAAGGCACGTTCGTCCGCTTCGTACGGAATCGTAGTTTTCTCACAAACATCGACTTTGTGATTGCGTAGAATCGTCGTCAAGCCAACCTTGCTTTGAATATGAGCGAACCGAGCACCTGAGAACAATTTTTAAACGTTACAGTGTCCCCACATGCCTAAATTCAACTTATTTATTAGAGATACTAAATCTAAACGATCTATGAAGCAGCAGAATTATCTAGTAATTTAATCGATGAATTAATACTAAAAATATTGATTTTATCAGAGCTGCCATTAGTATAGAAATTAGAAGAAATGTTACGTTTAAACGATTTATGAAATAGCAGAATCATCCAGCAATTTGATCGATACACTTCACAATAGATTACTGTGACTAGCATGATAAAAAATATAATGCTTGATAAGTTATCAACACAATTATGGTTCCTACTGTAAAACTTTCTTTCGTCACTGTGCAGTATTAAAAAATGGAACGATGTCAGACGCTGCATTATATGTGTATACTTTATTTATTTTATTCGAATACCAATGCAATTTCTTGGTCCATCGCCAAAGGGTAGAAAACTCATAGGGTGCCTAGCAGCAACAGCATCGTCCTCGAACCTTTCCGGATCGAATTTTTCTGGTTCGGGATAAATATCGGGATCAGTCTGAATTCCGTACACGGGTACCCATATTTTCATTCCTTTCGGTATGGTAATCTTCGTTCCTTTAAACGTATAACTCTCCATTGCTTGTCTAGTCAGCATCGTCAGTATTGGATACTTTCGTAGCGTTTCTGTGAAAGAATAAAGTATTTTTTCCATCAAACTGAGTCGGCACAGCTATAGTTCGTGAAAATCATATAAATTCACAAAAAGTATGTATTTACACGTGCTTGCTTTTGCTTTCACTTTTCAATGAACCATTTTTGATTTCACATGAAATTGTTTATTTCATACATTCACGCTATTAAATATTATACTTGCAGCTAATTAATTTTTATAGAAATGCCAGAATGGATACAAATAGTTTTTTCACATAAAAATATATTATAATTATTTATACATTATAATATATTTTTATAGGTTTTAAATTATAATTATACGTTACGCTAATTTTTACCTCTTTCATAAAGAAGCAAAAGCATCTTTTATTTATCTAACAGATTTTGGTAGATGTGCTGTAATAATTTTAAGTACGTACCCTTGAACACCTTGTCCAAATATTTCATTTCTTTTATATCTGCGTATGTCAACGTTCCACCGTTTTTCTTATACGTGTCTCTAATTTCTTGTCGTAGTTTATCTTGGACATCTTGGTTCAGTGCTAATTCATATAGAGCATGTCCCATCGTCGACGACGAGGTTTCGAATCCAGCGACGAAGAAAACAAACGCTTGCGCAGTAAGCAAGGTGTCGGTTAATTCTGTAAGACAAAATAAAACAAAATTTTGTTGCAAATCTGTAATTAATGTGTTAGCTTGTTGCACATGAAACATATAATACATCACAAGCTACAATATATAATGTCATTTAGAATTTCGTAGTGAAAGATACTGTTAAATAATACATTTAAATTATACGACAATTTAAACCTCGAAAATACTGTTAATAGATGTTTTATGAACTATTTCATTATAAGAAAGTAGATTCTGTCAAATTTCAGATTTTCTTGTAAGTTTGACCTAATTTCTCACTGAAGGAGCAGACAGTTGTATGAAAACTTTCGATTAGGAAAGGACAAACATAATAGAATTATCAGCTGTGATTGATTGAGGATTTCAGTTGTAATCATTATAATATTATTTTACAATGAATGAAATGTATCTAGTCCAGGGAATGAAAATTGACAGTGAATGAAAGAGTGACATTATTTCTGAGGAATTTGCAAGGAATTTGTAACCAAGTTTTCTGTTTTATTTGCAATAATCGAGTACTTTACATGATCTCGCTTCTCTTCCTGATATTATATCAAATTGCTTTGTTAGATTCTCGACTATAGTGATTTATTTTGGATCACCAAGATTTTGTATTTCGTATTTAATGTCACTTTGTACTTGACAGACAATAATAATGGAATTGAATTAAGTAAAAAATTCCAATATTGATTGGATTCTACATTTTCCTCGACTTTTTTTCGATAATATCAATGAAAAGTTAAATTGCCTACTCACCAATATTGTTCACTTTATCTGGATGTTTCTTCAGTTCCATAAGCATGTTAATCATGTCTGGCCTATGTACGTTATTATTTTCTCTGTATTCCATCGTGTCGTGCACTAGACTGATGAAAAAATTGTCAATTTCCGTCGATTGAAGGAATCTGCCAAACACTTTCATCAGCGATGGCACAAATTGTCTAATAATGTTTCGAATTATCGGTTTGAAAGTAGGCGTGAAAAGTTGTCTGCCCATTCTTCGAAATTCGCTGTCGTCATCCTCAAGTGCGTTCATAGTGATCCCAAACGCGCAGCTCCCGATCACGTCGGTCGTGAATTTCGCAGACATTTCACGGCAATCCACTGCCTCTCCATTGTCTGCTACTTTGTCTAGAAATTTTTCTAAATTTCCCGCGCATTCCACAACAAGAGGAAACATCTCTTTGAGCTTGCCAGATGTAAATATTGGTGACAGTTTCGATCTAAGTGGTCTCCATCTCTCAGATTCCAAAAGAAACAGATGTTGCGCCAACGGCTCTACCTAAATAAAAAATTATTAGCAGAATTTTGATTTCCGAAACTGGTCATCTATATGTCTTGAACAATTCTCAAGTTTCTAAATATGTTGTCATTTTCTGAACTGATAAACGGAAGGTATCAATCTTATTTATTATGAATAATCCAGCAATTCATTTTAATTTAGTTCAATATTTAGTTTTTTTTTCAAGCAAAATGGTCTCGTGAAAATAATTCAACCAATCATTTTTAATTATCGGTGGAGTGAAATTTCACATACAGTAACAACAAATGCTAAAGAAATGAATCACGCAGTGCATTCAAAATTACGTCATGACTTAATTATTGTATGGAAATACCTTTTCATCCACTACAAATCCTCGGTCTATAAATAAGGAGAAGTCCCTGATGAGAACGTCTTTAACCATATCTAGGTTGTTGATAACAAGAAACGGTGTTCTTCCTTCGTACATTCCAAAAACTGGTTCATGTTTGAATTCATGGTACCAATTCTTCACAGCTGTAGCTATCGCATATTTTCTGTTGACAATTTCCCAAAAGTTTCCAAAAAACGGACCTGGTCTTGGTCCAACTATGCCGCGATTCTTCCAATAGCTGTAGATCGAAGTGTGATAATAATAGATCGCCAGCACTACGGCGCCAATGGCGAAGAGAAGTTGATAGTAGTCCATGTTCTAGCAGATTAGATTTCAAGAATTGAATATCACTTTGTTAGTCATTTGCTATCTTTCTTCCTGATTATTTCCATGCAAGATCTAGTCAAATTGGTTAATTGAAGGACATTACTTCTATGTCCAAAATTAGTCGTACTGAGAAGTGTTGAGAACTGTTAAGAAGAAAACGTACATGCATGAAACTTTGCTGAAACGAAGAATGGCACAACATGTTCTTTTTTTATAGGTTGTTAATATTTTATTATAATTTTATCGTAGACTGCGAATTTTTAGGCACTTTTAAAATTCACCTTCCTTCCTTAATATCTTGTACGCAAAACAATTTTCTAATCTTGATTTTATTTTTCTAATTGTATTCTCAGAAGTATGAGTTCGCATAAAAATCCGCATACATCTGTTTAATAAATTCCGTTATATCGATCGAAGCCACTATGTGTATTGTTATTTTCAAATTACAGTGTGAGATCGAATGTAGCTAAAGAATGAGATAAGCTGAATCATCGTGTGATTATTGCAATGTAACTTGAATTGGGTAAAATTTTTCTGTTACAAAATATCGATTTCATTATCTATTCTTTATTTCACACCTGACATATGCGTGTATTATTTATTAGTAACATATTTAATCTTCTCATGTTATCGAAGAAAAAGAAATGTGAATTATCAGGAAGTCACTTGTGCACTTTTACATATCGTATAATCACCGAAGATGTTCAACTATTTGTACAATGCAATTGTTTTAAATGCATCTCGCAGTATGTAAATTTTCCTAGTGGAAGATTAAGTTTTTGAATCGTCTTACTTACTTGGAATATTAATTGCACTACTGTGCAGTTTTCAAATGAACAGTGCTAATTAGAGTATTCTGAATATGTTAAAATTATCGAGTTAGAGGATTCATGATCTCTTTGGGCGTCAGAAGTCAACTGAACTCTGACTGTTGGGAGCAGATTATTTTTGATGTACGCGTCAAATAAATCATGAAGAATATAAATGCAAAAAACAGCAGTCATAATCGATAAAGTTCTTCGAAACGATATCGAAACGTAATCAGATATTGCTCGATTATATGTATGATCACACGTCAGAATTTTCAAAGAAAAACATTCCTTCCAGAAATTATATAAACAACAATTATCATACTGAAATTCGTAGCTGTTGTATTGAAATTATACATTCATTGCGTTAACACTATATATCAACTGCGTATAACATAATTACAATTTCCGAAAGTTACTTTTCTGGATGTTGACCAATGCTACCGATAGTGGATCATATTTACACATATACACAGTGAACAAACACAAACTCACCCGATATAAAATTTTCTTATACTTGCACACTGCGGAATATTCTGTCCGTCTTACGAGTTCTGTCTCGCAGAAGACATCGAATGATACTAACCATGAGCGACAGTGTGGTTTTTATTCCAGTCGTGGCGTCCTTGATTGTTCTACCACAGATGAGATCTATAGGTGTACAGTCTACGTTAATAAAGACAGAGGATCGGAATACAAATTAGATTTCAGAATGAATGTCGAGTCATCGTGATAAGTTTCAACGGAACGATGATGCTGCTAATCTGAAGAGCGCGTATGATTAAGACTGAGACGAGATATGTGAATAGACCTCGCATGTAATATATTATAATAGATGAAGCAAAAAGTAATGTTGTTTTTTTTTATGTTTCATTTGTCGTGCAACTGCGCCGACGAAGTACGTTAATTGTTGGTATTATTTTAAAACTCTGTTCATACTGTTACTGTTTTCATTTCATTTTTTTTTTATTTTTACAGATAGTAAAAAATGTCAAGGTGAATGATCGAAGAGGTGCAGTTGCGGTGTATTTTCTTATTTTTGTTTGATTGAGTATTAAAGTCCAACGAAGCTGCAAAAAATTTTAATGAAACTTACGTTGAAATCTTGAATATCCGTCAATGCCAACGGTGCATGATGTAAAAATAAATATCTTTGAGCGAAACAAACTCAGCATTATTAAAGTGGAAACTGTTTAAATTTTGAAATTCTACAGTTCAAATTTTAAAATAAAATCAAGTTGATCTACAATTTTTTTTTTACTAAATTGTAGCAGTTTAAACTATTGACAATTTTTCGTCAAGTGTGTGAATATTATTGTCCTCTTTCAAGAATTTCTTATGAATTTTGTGTATTTTATTTTATGAGTTTTTTAATTTTTTATTTCTAGTTATCATTTCGCGCGAAACGCGCGATTGCAGCGCCCCTATGGCGGAATGCGCAACACAGTTCCTGCGATTCTCGAACTCGAACTCGATATTTTTCAGGTTCGAGTTTTAACCGAGGATTGGCGGTTAAAGATGGCGGATAGAAGCACACGAAAATATTATCCAGAAAGATCATCCAGAAAGAAGTATCACCCAGAAGTTCTCAGGTAAAAATTTAAATCAGTAGCTGTTAAATTTGCGTTTGCGTTGCGTATTTTTAAGATAAGGTTTATTATTGGATTCAATTGTAGGTAAAATTATTAGATACCTAACCAAATAATAATTACATGTAATTTTCAACAATTGTAGAAATAATGAGATATAAATGTTTTAAACAGAACATACCACGCTTAAAGTTATTTATAATTTTATACCAAAGTTTAATTTCAATTCTAACCACTACAAATATTGTGATATTGTAATATGGCCAATTTTTCATTATATATGTAATTTCCTTTTTATTTAATATTCTTTTCTTCTACTGTAACATTTTGTACTTATTTGTTGATTCTTTGACCTCATACTGTATAATTTTCAACAATTCTAATACTAAATTTAACAATTATTTATTGTGAATTTATTAAGTATATGTTATTAATGACCTAAATAATAATTCTACTGTGTAATATAATAAAATTTCTCACGTCTCAGTTTTAAGTATTGACAATTTTTCATCAAGTGTGTGAATATTATCGTCTTTTTTTAAGAATTTGTCATGAATTTTGTGTATTTGATTTATGTTTTTGACCTACTCCAAGTTATCATTTCGTGCAAAACGCGCGATTGCAGCGCCCCAACGGCGGAACACGCAATACACTTCCTATGATGTTTTTCACGTCCGAATTTTAACCGAGAAGTGGCGGTTAAAGATGGCGGATAGAAGTATACGAAAATATTATCCGGAAAGATCATCCAGAAAGAAGTATCACCCAGAAGTTCTCAGGTAAAAATTTAAATCAATAGCTGTTAGATTTGCGTTTGTGTTGTGTATTTGTAAGATAAAACTTGCACTTTTGGCTTCAACTCATCAAAATTTATGTCATAATTATACACCAAAACCATTTTCAATCGTCTAAAGTAAAATAATTATTACACATAATATTTTCAATAATTAAAGAAATAATGGCATAGAAATATTTAAACAGAACATACCAAACGTTATTTATAATTTTATACCAAAATTTAATTTTAATTGTAACAGTGCAAATATAACCTTGTAATTGACTAACTCATTGTTATATATATACACATGCATTTTATTATATGTCTTTATCCACACACTTCTATTACATTTACTTATTTGTTGAATATTTAACTTCATTACTGCGTAATCCTTAACAATTGTAATACTAAATTCAACAATAATTTATTAAGAATGTATATAATAAAATAATAATTCTACTGCGTATAATAGTCTTTCATTTCACGGGTTTAAAGTAAGGCATAGGGCTTGAAACTCGAGTATCAAATTTCAAAACAAACACTATCGTGCCTATTCGTTCGGGATCGCCTCATCCCCTACTATTTTCTCAAGTGAAGGACGAGAGGTGTCGCGAAGAGTCATTCGATTGTCGAATTTCGTGACAGTAACACGTATTACGTCGCATTAGGTTCCTAACTTTCTGATCTATCGGTGGCGTCTCTTTGATGGCGTTGCTTCTTCGACGCACTTTCATTTACCTCGTTAATGGTAACATTTAATTAATACGCGCGTGTTTGACAATTCATTGAGCACCAAGATAACGAAATCGAGGAGGATTTTGAAGCTTCTCGTGCTGATTTTTCTTTGATCGATTTCATTCTTACGGTTACCGGTGTGTTATCTCGTAAGTTTTTTTAATAGAATTTGAAGTTGATCATCGTTTTACTTTTGCATATTTGTCTTCATTTGACATATTTGTTCTAACTTTTGGTTTCTTTTTGTGCAGGTTATTCCTTGATTGCAAAGATGGCATAGAATACATAGACGCCATACTCATTAATGAACATTCTGATGGACCTTCATGGAAAGTTGGTATTATTTTATTCATTTTAGGTAACATTTGTCATATGATTTATATACATATATTTGAGATACAGTTCACAATATCTAGTTTTGTAATTATATGGGATACAAAGATAAAAATAGAAAAGATTGAATCAATTAATGTTAATATTATAGTAGCTTAATGCTATATACTTTCAAATGGATATATATTCTTGTGTTAGATTATTAAATTCAAAGCTTTCGTACTTTACTATACGTTGCTACAATATACCTAATTTTTCTGAACGTTGACACGCAATTGAACGATTCAAAGCAAGACTTCACACATGTATGATTTTGTAAATACATTAGCTGTGAAATTTTGATTTATGCAAATATATTTTTGAATATTTATATCACACGACGTGATATACTACTAATGTACATACTTCATACTTTAATAATGAACATTCAGAATACAATTTCTAAAAAGACATTTCTGCAAATATTGAGAAATACTTTATAATTTCTTCAACTAATCATCTAAGTATTTTTAATGCATACTCAAGTTTATAATCATTTTCTAGAAAAATAGCAGTATTTTCTAAATGAACGTACTCTTTGCCCTTCTTCTACTAATTAGCTTTATTTTCAGAAAATTTTTGTGACCGCGCGCAATGCGGTCGGTAGAACCAGTGTTTATTGCGTAATATTTTACTTGTCTGAGCGAAATGGCTCTTGTTAAATAAAATTATTAATTCATTTAAATTTAATTCGCGAAGTTAGAGTCAGTGAGTTCGCCGATTGTTACTTAAACGCGCGCGTTGATGGTCTTTTATGTTTCTTTTTATATATCTTGTTCAATACTCGTTTTCGGTAATAGAATCAGTGCATAATCAGTGCGCAATCAAGAGGATAAGGTCTCTCCAGGAAATAAAGATCGTAAGTAGTTTATATATTGCACTTCATTTTATTCAATTTTTCAAATTTAACAACAAGTACATATAATGTTTAACATTTTGCTACAGACGTTTCACATGGGCATTAATTTTTTGGGGGAAATCCAACGGTGGCTCTAAAGCCAAAAATGTAAGAATCTTTCATTATCTGCAACTTAAGATTCTGCTTTGCTTTTAAATACAAAGTCTGATGTTCAATGTTTTGTTACAGATCTTTTACAGTCTCTACTTCTCCTAATCCTCCGAAAATCTTATGATTCTCCAAAAACTAAGAATGTAAGTACTTTAACATATTACACTTGAAATAATTCTCTTCTCTACAGTTCTCTTTCTGTTAAAGTCGAATGTGAAATTATAACTACAAAATAAAAATACTTCAAATTATTATTCCCAATTTTTATCATTATTAAAATTTAAATTTTCACAAATAAAACTGTGTCTTTATAAACAATATGTTTTATGCTTTTGAAGAAATTTTTCACGGTGTTCACTTCCACCATGGGATTCTCAGTGGTATCTGCTTGATGATCTTCACGATAACTTTCCCTGATGCAGTGGAGCATTGATGATAACGTTCTTCGCATCTATCGCGTGAGTCGCATGCATTTATGTTCCTCCGGTCACTCAATCATGTCGTAGGACGAAAGGTCCGAAATCGGCACGGGTGATTAGTTGTATACGTAGAATTTTTGATGAGCATAGTGACCGCGGGTATTTCTTATACCCGTGAGTAGTAACATTTTTTCAGGTTTTTTATGTATTAGATCAGGATAGGACTTCTTGCACATCGCGACTTTAACAGTTAATTTGAATGCGTACACTTATGGTAATTGCTTATAAAATCAAAATATATTCATTATAAATGTTTACAAAAGTAAAATATCTGTATTAATATCCATATGAATGGATAAATTATAAATATTTATAGATCATTATTATATAAAATGATTTCATTTCAGCATTTCGTAGTAGAGAAATCAGATATCCTCTGACTTCGTTTCTATGAAAGACGCAGTTATTATTATTAGTATGAATAATATATTTTGTTATAACAATTACTGATTAATAATTATTATAAAATAATTTTCAGCTTCACTTTCCCTTTTATAATAGCACTGAATTTTATAATTATGAATTTCAGTAGATTTTGAATTATAACAGATCAGAATTTTTTCCGTAAAAAAATATATAAAATTTTATGTGCAAGGAGATACTTCGCGATAGGCAGATTTTTGAATCAAAGCAACAAGTTTGAACACTGCTTCTGCATTTTCGAAAGTGTGCTTTGATGAAGAAGTCGCCTGAGATTATTTCTATTAATATTTAATTTGAAGTCATTTGGTTGATTTTGATTGGTCGAGTCAATTGTCAGATTTCATAGTATCTTTTTCAATAAATTCAGTTCTTGTTCATTGTTTTTATTCTCTTGCAATTTCAATCATTTCTGAAAAAGTAGAGTCATTAGAGTTTGTAATGAAATAATATAATAGTCCGTTTAGACACAAACTGTATAAATTAATCGTTTTTTTAATTTAGGATTTTCAGGTTTAACCCCTTCCGTGTTCATTGTCAGAATCTCATTCACGTGCCCAGGTGCTACTTGAGTGGGTGAAAGACATTAGGCACGATGACTATAGTTTGTAATTTCATAAAAAATTTCTCAGCGACTGACAATAGTGTTAGCGTATCGTGCACGACGTATTTTTCGCATGTGTGTGTGGTTAGGATGTGGAATTGCGTCGTTTCTATTCTATTCCATTCATTATAAGTTGAAATATTTAAAATATTTATGCACTAATTTTAAGTGTGAATTTATTATAACAAACATAGTAAATACAGTATAATTAAATCATTAATTATACTTTCAGTTATAATAATGATTTCAAGTCAACTTGCACATGTAACTTCTACAGAAATTATATATATATATATATTTATTCAATTATTAACATTTCACATATAATTGTAAATATAAACGTGTTTTAATCACGTTTTACGCAATGATAGCTAGCCATTGTCAGTCGATTTCAGGAAAATGGTACGTAAATTAGAGTGTGAATGTTGTGTGTGACACTCGGGTGTCGGAGGTGTCCCGGGACGTCCTCCCTAGTTTAGGTCGCGCCCGAGTGTGTGTGTGAGAACCGTGGAGCGAATGTGTTGGTGTGCCTGTTTTGCCATTTTTTAAATATAGGGCGATTGATTAGGATAGGTAGCTTACTTTCTGGTATGTCTGTGTTTAATTATAAGTAGGTAGGGCCGGGCAGGTTGGCACAGTCTCTGGTCGCGTGTTCCCTTTTCGCGTGTCCAACCTGTTTCAGGAAATTTAATTTGAGAAATCGACAGTGAAACTGGTACAGAATGGATCATGCCACTTGTTTCTGGTTTTACTCTTCGATTTTTCGAATTTAGTATCGCGGTCGTGGTCGTGGATAGGTCGCGAGTAGGTCTCGAAACGAACGTTTACGTAGGTATTGCTCGAGCACGCACATGCGAACGGACAACGATCACTATGATCGATGGTCGTCCATGTGCAATTGAATCAGCTTCCGTGATTTATCTTTTTATTTCACCTTTATAAGTTATATTTTGGTTTGCGATTAGAAAGACTCGAGCTAGATGTAAGTTTCAGCGGGCATTGCGCTCGAAGAAAGAAAAGGCTAGAAGCCGAAGAGGCCCGGCAAATTGCCACGAAGAGGGTCGCAACAAATGGCTTCTTATCCTCTGGATCATTTAAATGATTCCAGAGCATAGGAAGTCATTCTCGTTACTACTTTGTCACTATGCTCGTTTGGTATTTGTAGTTGTATTTCTTTTTCTTTCTTCGTCATCTTTTTATGGCAAATCGCGATTTTTCTTGTTAGTGTTGCGAGAGATTGATTACGGTTTAAATTAGAGTTGCGAAGAAATGCTAATCACGTTTACTTTAGAGTTGCGAGTTATGGTACCGCGATTGTCTTTTGCAATTTTGATTGTGAATTTTTAAAGTTATCCTAGAGTTTTATATAGTAAAATTTGTCTTGTTTTCTATTGTTTTAAATTATATTATAGATTATATTATAGACATTGCTTTTAATTAATTTTAGAATGTTAGAATATTTGAATATTAGTTTTTTTGTCCGCATAGTAGCTTTTGTCGCTGTTGCGACATTATTCCATCGTGATTTCCAATTATTTTTACTCTTAGTGTTGCGATATTGTTCCACAGCGAATTCCAATTTGTTTTCCTCTTAGTGTTGCGATAATGAATCATCGGGTTTCTTGAAGCAGCGTTGCGTTTGCAAAATTCTTCCACTGAATTCGTGGAAAGATGCTCCTGCTCCTTGATCACCTAATGCAGCTGTAAGAGCTGTACAGAGGTGGTCATCCATCAGCAACCTCCAGCATGATTGCACTGGACGCGTCGTAATTAGTGTTGCGTATTTCTAAAGATGAGTGCATAGATTAATAGCGTTGCGTAGTTACTTTCGGGAGTTTTGAATATGACCAAGCACTCTTCGCGTTTGATTTTGAAAATTTTCTATTTCATAATTAATGCTAGTGAATTAGTGTTGCGAAACAAGATACGGTTTGTTGCTCGGGTTCTATTATGTAAATACTTGTTCAATAATCCTTCTGGTTATTGAATAAGATATGCTTGTTTTTTAGTAGTCCTTCTGGCTACTGTATCGCGGTTTTTTTCCAGTAGCCCTTCTGGCTACTGTTTTAAAATTTCTTTGTCAGTAGCCCTTCTGTGTTCAGTTTTCTTTTTCAACACTTTACCACTACGTTTATTACTGAAAATATTGCTAAAAAAATATATATTTTTTGTTAGCTACAATTTTGTTAAATTTTATTATAAATTCCATATATTTACATGGTTTTATGTGTCATATATAAAATGAAGTGAGCAAATAACAGTAGTTTTTGTTTTGATGTATTACAAAAATACAATTCAAATTTTTTAAAACGCTAAATAAAATTTTTAGGAAAAATTGTGAATTGGCCATT
Source organism: Tetragonisca angustula (assembly GCA_036937485.2). Taxonomy (NCBI): domain Eukaryota; kingdom Metazoa; phylum Arthropoda; class Insecta; order Hymenoptera; family Apidae; genus Tetragonisca; species Tetragonisca angustula. The sequence continues at coordinate 1,175,750 of JAWNGG020000023.1, read as the reverse complement.
CTGATAGTTCTGGTGTCACAGGTTAACTTAATTTGTAGTTGTATGTACGTATCCGGTAGTAAGTTATTAAATTTCAGAATGCAACGCTTTAAGGAAAGATCTGTCATAATTTTTTTGTTTTATGAATTATTTATTATTGCAATTTTCACATTTTAGGTATTGACACCTAGATATAAGCAAGTTGTTTTATAGATACATGTTAGATAAATCTGACTCGTATCAAATAAATGAGAATCATAAGAATGATGATCTTAATTGATAAATTTCATCAGATATTTGTCGAACAAAATTTATTATATGTATTTTACGATTTTGGAGAATTTACATAAAGCAGTCTGACTTTTATTATATTAATGAAAAGAAACTCCAATATGATAACATATCATTGAGAAAGTAATTAATGGAATCTAACTAATTTTGTTTCGAAATTATTTAGCTTGAGTGTTTTTTATATTTTGTATAAATATGTACTCTCTATTTTTTTTTAAAGTTTCTTTTCAGTATTATATTTTAATAGAAATTCATATTTTAATATAAATTCATTTGCAAAATATAATTATACACGTATTTACAAAGCTTTTTCCCAAAACAAAAAGAAATTTTTATCCGATACACTTTAATGCCCTTTTCGGCACTTGCAACGCCATATAGTAATTACTAATTACTAACATTCAACCGCGTGTTTTTCTTTTGTAATCATGTATCGTGAAACACACGAGTGAGAAAGATTTATTGAACGAATCATTATGTTACCTAGTCACTCATTCAAATTATAAAACTGAATTGCCAACGTTACTTGCATTTATAGGAAATCGAGTATAATATGCAAAGTCATATGAAACATTCAAATTTATTATATACATATGTATGGAGTGAAATGAATTTTTATTCAGCTTCCACTTGTTCAATTATGTTGCAAAAAAAAAAAAGAAAAAAAAAGTTGAGAGACTGCACAAAAATCCACAGTCTGTTTAATTACCATAATAGTTGAAATTGAAACTCGAGCGTAACAGCACTATGACGCTTATGATTTATTATCAGCACGATCATTTCTCCGTGACGAAGTATATTTTTCTATTCTTAGAATTGTTTACGCGATACGTCAGAAAATTCTTTCGAGGCAAAGAATTTCTTTCAAAAATCATACAAGCATGAATTACACGTGGTATTAAAACTCCTAGCTGTCGTACGAAACATATCGACAAAACATAAACTGCGTAAATATAGTTACATAACCGATAATGGATCACAGTTACACGCATACACGATGAACGAACATGGACTCACGCAACAATGTCAACATAAAATCTTTTTACATTTGTACGAATTACGATAGATTTTGTCCATCCGACAGAATATTGTGACTCACAGAGAAAACGTCGAATGATACTAACTCTTCAGCGTTATACGAGCGAGAGCAAGAGTGATTTAAGTTAGGTTTCAGTCTTGGTGTCCTTGAGGCTGTACAATCTTCCACCAACGCACGGAATCAAGGTCACGGAGGCACATTTTATTATTAAATCTTAGAATGAAGCATTGGTCACAAAAAGTTTCAATTTCAAGGAAATGATAGTGCTGTTTTGTTTATCTGAAGAGCGTGTATGACTAAATAAATTCTGAATATAGTTTCGTATAAAGTTTAATTTTTCCTGGTGTCCTTGAGGCTGTACAATCTTCCACCAACGCACGGAATCAAGGTCACGGAGGCACATTTTATTATTAAATCTTAGAATGAAGCATTGGTCACAAAAAGTTTCAATTTCAAGGAAATGATAGTGCTGTTTTGTTTATCTGAAGAGCGTGTATGACTAAATAAATTCTGAATATAGTTTCGTATAAAGTTTAATTTTTCCTGGTGTCCTTGAGGCTGTACAATTTTTACCAACGCACGGAATCAAGGTCACGGAGGCAAATTTTATTATTAAATCTTAGAATGAAGCATCGGTCACAAAAAGTTTCAATTTCAAGGAAATGATAGTACTGTTTCGTTTATCTGAAGAGCGTGTATGACTAAATAAATTCTGAATATGGTTTCGTATAAAGTTTAATTTTTCTTGGTGTCCTTGAGGCTGTACAATCTTCCATCAACGCACGGAATCAAGGTCACAGAGGCACATTTTATTACTAAATCTTAGAATGAAGAATCGGTCACAAAAAGTTTCAATTTCAAGGAAATGATAGTGCTGTTTCGTTTATCTGAAGAGCGTGTATGACTAAATAAATTCTGAATATGGTTTCGTATAAAGTTTAATTTTTCCTGGTGTCCTTGAGGCTGTACAATTTTTACCAACGCACGGAATCAAGGTCACGGAGGCAAATTTTATTATTAAATCTTAGAATGAAGAATCGGTCACAAAAAGTTTCAATTTCAAGGAAATGATAGTGCTGTTTCGTTTATCTGAAGAGCGTGTATGATTGAACAAGTTCTGAAGTTCGAATTGAATCGGGATGACTTTTTCACAATTTTTATGCATTTGTAGAAAGAATTTTTATGGATTTATAGAAACAAAAATGCAGGGAACACGTAAAATACTCGAAATATAATATTTGACGAATGAAACAATTCCCCGAGTAAATTAAATTTCAATAATGTCTTAATAAACTGAAAAGCGAGTAAAGTAAAATCCCTCTGGTCTTCAAAAACCCAGAGATCCACGATCTTCTTGTCTTATTTATTTCTCAGTTTGTATTCTACGACTTTTTCATTTATTTCGCTTTATTTATTATTATTTCTTCAACTTTAATTCGATGAGAAACGACGATGCAGTTAATTACGTAAAAACGATGAGATAAGTTTAACAATAATAATAACAATGTAGGTTAATCTTGTTATTAAAAATAAATTATTAAATTTTACGAGTCATTCCGATTAATTGAGAATTGAATTTTTCGATAACGATTTCGTGTTTCGTAAGTAACAATTATCCGTCATTTACATGAGTGTTTATTCCGATATTTCATGTATGAATTTTCAGATTTATCAAGTGTAACTGTGGAATTCATGATACAAATTATCAACAGGCTCAGTTCAATCTTTTGTTAACGCATCGTGATAATCGATATCGCGAGCAATGTTAAACACAATTCTTAATGCAACAATAAATTCGTCAAACGATTGGAAAATAGAATAACTTCAAAGGAAAGCAATTTTTTTTTTTTTTTTTTTTTGCTATTGGTCTAGTGACAACCAGTAAAATTAGATACATCAGCTGTATTTCGTTTTATCAATGGAACGATCGAAGTGATCAAGCTAATTCGCAATTTTTCATAGAAATGTTATATATTTAGCACTTTTAAAAAATTTGAATTTTACTTTAATAAAGCGTACAGGTAATAGCTCGTATCGTATTACAAACATTTTCCTACCTTTTGCATTTTACTTCTTTAATGCAAGATATTTATACTTGAGTTTATATAGTTGTTTGATTCTAGTGTTGAGGTAAAATGGACATTAACGAAAAAAAATGTTAGACTTAAAAAGATAACTGGATAATGCACGCTATTATCCAGTTATCTTTTTAGATTTAACATTTTTTCTCGTATACAGATAACTAGATGATATCATAAAACTTGTAAAATTACTTTCATTTACTGCGACATAATGTTTCGTAGAAATTAAAACTAGAGTTACCAGGAGTGTTCAAAATGAATAAGTCGCTATATATTTCACTATATCGTAAAATACATAAATGAAAGTTTTATTTAACTTTTTCCTACTTATTTTACATATTTTAATATATACACAAAATATTACATATATATATATATATATATATATCACAATATATTTTACACTATAGTCGCCAATAGGTTGCAAATCAATCGTAAAAAAAGGAGCATGAGCAAAATTTGAAATAATTCAAATAAATATTAGATTTTTATTTTAAAAAATTGTGATTGTACAAAATGATTTGATATTTTATCATATCAGTACGATTTCTTGGATTTTTATTAAATTAAATTAAAAGTAAAAAAGAATTGAATAATAAAATTAAATTAAAAATTTTATTATCAATTTCAAGTGTTCTCATAAACTATCGTATTAATATTAGCTCAGCATATTGTCAGCTGAATAACATTACATTTTACACAAATTGCTGTTATTCAACATTTCAAATTATTCATTTTCAAAGCATTTGAAACCTAACTCTTAACTAACATCATGGAATCACAGGTGAATATAGTAATTTATTCTAGATTACTAAAATTAAAAGTATTTTGTTTTGCACATTACAGCCTTCCTGATAGTGATTAGGCGAAAGTGCTCTTATCAATTCGCCACTCTGCTTAATTTCAAATATATACTTCTTTTCGGTATCAAAATAGGTGATCGCGGATCAGGTTCGTAAGGGATCATAGTTTTCTCGCAGACATCGACTTTGTGATTGCGAAGAATCGTTGCGAGGCCAACCTTACTTTGATAGCGTGCGAAACGGGCACCTGGAAATTATCGTAGAAAAATTACTCGTCTTTAATATCTCGGGAGGAAGTTTTCTTTTTTTTTTTCACATATTCGATCGAATTTTCTTTGATTAGATATTGATTTGATTATGATGTAGAATAGTTCTAAATGTGGAAATAAAATACGTCTTTTATACTCTAATTAGTTACGAATTAAATGGTTAATTAATTTTTAATACTCTTTTGATAAAAGGATTTTTAGCAAAGAATTGAGTAGTTAATTCTCGATATTCTTTTGACAAATAAGTAGCAGTTTACGAAACAATTTAATAGTTCGTTAACATACCGATGCAGTTTCTCGGCCCACTGCCAAAAGGTTGATAAGTCATGGGATGTCTCGCAGCAACAGCTTCCTCGTTGAATCTTTCTGGATCGAATTTCTCAGGATCTGGATAAATATCTGGATCGTAATGAAATCCATATACCGGTATCAGTACTTTTGTTCCCTTTGATATGGTAAGTTTTGTACCCTTAAACGTATAATCTTCCATTGCCACTCTCGTTAACCTTGGCGCTATTGGATACTTTCTCAGCGTTTCTGCGAAAAAAAAAAGAGCAGATAATATTTATTTCATTAAACTAAATCATCGTTCAGCTTCATTTCACGAATTTAACGAAACGTTAATTCATCTCGGAGTTGAATATAGTCTTTTATAATTATATTACTATATATTATAATTATGCTGGTATATATTATGTATTATATGATATAGTATTTATTATACTATAATATATAATATTGTATCATACCAGTATCGTTCTTTCAATAAAATTTCGTGTCTCACGTATTTTAATAATTTCGCAAAATAAATTAGTAAAATGAAAAAAAAAAAGAGGCAACATCCACAACCATATTACAAATATTCCGTTCGTTTGGATTGAATTTTTACGCAGGAAAAGAAAAAGAATTGAAATGCAAAAATATTGTGCATTTTTGTGCATTTGCAAGATACATAGAATTGTGCAGTATTGCACGATGTAAGATGTAAAAAAATATTTAAGACAGTATTCGATGAACATTGCCAATTTTCTCATTTCTATTCGGAAAAATATGGATCAGTCGTAAAAATCTGTGTCGTGATGATAACCAGGTTTTTTAGTACACACCATTAAACACCTTCTCCATATATTTCATTTCTTTGACATCTTCGTAATTCAACGTTTCACCGGACTTGTGCACATTTCTAATTTCTTGTCGTACTTTGTCCTGTATGTCCTGGTGCTGCGCCAATTCGTACAGAACGTGTCCCATCGTCAACGAGGAGGTGTGGAATCCAGCCGCGAAAAACACGAACGCCTGCGCGGTGAGCAGTGAGTCGGTCAATTCTGTAAAACACACGATTTTTTTTTTTTTAATCACTATTAATCTCAAAATTAAACGTATTGGCACTTTGTATTGCAGAGTGCGAAGGAATCTAGTCGAAATGAGAAATTTAATAGAAATTCAGTGAACGAAACGAACGTAGAATTTTCAATCAAATTTTTAAACCGGCCAATAATTACTATATTAGATCTTTGTATGATCTGTAGGATCGACTTCACAAGCTCTTTAGAGTCATTCAGAATTTTTAGACAAAAAAATTGTCAAATGTGTGACACAGTTGACTGTGTTCATTGTCAGATTTTCACTCTAAGTTTCTTCGAAGTGAATTTTCATTTCTGCCGATTATTCCGTTCAACATATGATTGCGCATCAAAGCAAAGACTTCAATAAGTATCTCTGAAAGTAAAAAAAAAAAAATTAATCGTGATGATGAACGAACCAGATTGCCAAACTTGATAGAACGATTGAATAATTTAGACGTGAATTTCAGCCTCGAAGCTTAAATTTGTTCATCATAGTATGTATGTAAGATGGTAGATTATTCATCAAAAATCACGAACATTCGTCATTCGAATCCGCGATTAATGTGCTTTCCACGATCATTTGCTTCAAACCCACCAATGTTCTCTATTTTCTCTGGATGTTTCTTCAGTTCCATGAGCAAGTGAATTATGTCTGGCCTAAACACGTTGTGCTCCTCTCTATAGTTCATCGTGTCGCGTACCAGATCGATGAAAAAATCGTCGATTTCCTTCGTTCGGAGGTAACCGCCGATCAATTTGAACAACGACGGGGCATACTGCTTGCAAGACTCACGAACTATTTGTTTCAAGCTGCTGTCGGACAATTTCTTTCCCATCGCTTGAAATTCATTGTTCTCGTCCGCCAGTGCGTTCGTGTTGATCCCAAACGCGCAGCTACCGATCACGTCGATCGTGAATTTCACCGTCATATCGCGACAGTTCACTGGCTCCTCGCTGCTCGCTACTTTGTCCAGAAGGTTCTCCAAATTTCCCGCGCATTCCGCGATCAGGGGAAACATCTCTTTCATCTTGCCAGACGTGAACACTGGCGATAGTTTCGGTCTCAATGGTTTCCATCTCTTTGGCTCCAAGAAGGCAAGGTGTTGCGTTAGCGGCTCTATCTGCGTGATTAGTAAAATTAACAAAATTCCGATTCTAGCCCTCTGAATAATTTATTTCGATGTATAATTTTCGTGTCGAATAATTTATTTCGATATAATAATTTTCGTGTCTAATAATTTATTTCGATATAATAATTTTCGTGCTGAGTAATTTATTTCGATATAATAATTTTCGTGTCAACTAATTTATTTCGATATATAATTTTCGTGCCGAATAATTTATTTCGATATAATAATTTTCGTGTCGAATAATTTATTTCGATATAATAATTTTCGTGGCGCTCCGATTTTAAAGGATTGAAAATTCCTCGACGAATATCGGTAGATTGTTATGTGTTTAATCCTTTTTGTATTTTTTTTTCTTTATTCGTAGCAGTTTAATTAAAAGATGACAGTGAAAAATATCGCAGACAGAAAATATTCTGTTCTCCATAAATTTTTCATCGAACTGTAGTGAATTAACCAACTCGACAGACTTTTTCTTTCGTTTACAGTATATGTTTTCCTAACAGTATTGCACTTTTGATTTTGCAAATTTGATTTCCCGAAATTTTGATTTTGATTGACAACGGAAAAAATTGCATAATATAAAGCAAAGCTGAATAAATCTGATTAATACGAAATCAAGATACTAACAGAATGATAAACAACTGATTAATGAACGAGGAAAATAATGGGAAATCCTTGTAACGAAAAATTACGATTGATATAATTAACCGTGAAATGATAACATTTTCAATTGTGATTGATTGGATCGACGACGTGTACATTTTTTTTTTTATTTTTAGAAATTACATATTTGTTATTGCAATATTATTTCTTTTTCATCGTGATTTATTACAAATTTCTATCAACTATATGTAATTGAAAATCTCATCTGCATAATTTTTTAATTATTATTAGCAGTCTTTTCTGTGCCAAAGATCAAAGTTTTGAGATTCTTTTCTGTGATTCTTTGTTCTTATGTCAGAGAATGAATTATAAATTCAACAAGGCAGATACTATTACGCAGCGTATATTATAGTATACTCTCTAGTCTCGGTCTACTAATCAAACGGCAAGCAGTTCCCAAGGTGATAGACATTATGATTATATGCTAGCCTTGATGTTAATAATAATCATTTATATTAAAAGGCACAACTCTAAGTGATTTATATGCTATATAAGTAATAAATAAATTTACACATATATAGACATACAGATTAAATTATAAAATTGCAATAGTTAATACATGTATATAAATCATTAATTTATATATCGTAATTAAATTATAAAGCAATTTTACTAATTGAAGTACACAAATATTATTCATTTGCGTCGTTTTTTAATATTTGCGTGTTTCAATTAGATTATAAAAATAAACAGTAAATGAACGTGTCGTGGAAATATGAATTTCGAATTTTAAAACAAATATTCGGCTCGATAAATATTCTTTCACTTGCAAGTGTAATCTACAGTCACACTCTAGAAATGTCGATCAGCAAGATGATGCACTTAAATTCAAAAAAATTACACGATCCGGAGTGAATACGTTTGCCACAAAGCGCTATGACTTAATTTATCGTAAAGGCCATACCTTATCGAATATTTTAGTTCCTCGGTCCATGAACACGGAAAAGTCCCTGATGAACACATCTCTCACCAGTTCAAGGTCGTTGACCACGAGCACCGGTGTCTGTCCTTCGTATATTCCAAAGAGTGGCTCGTTTTTGAACTCGTCGTACCACTTTTTCACAGCTGTGGCCAAGCACGTTTTCGGAGTAAGGGGCCCCATGATGTTTCCAGTCAACATCGATGGTTTTGGCCCGGGTATACCACGGTTTTTCCAATAGTTGTAGACAGAGGTATAGTAGTAATAGACGGCGAGAAAAATGGCCCCAACGGCGAAGAGGAGTTGGTAGTAATCCATGTTGCAATTGGCTAAATTTGAACGAACAGAAATTATCGCTGACAATTCCTGTCGCTTTTTTCATTTTCGAAATATATTTGAAAACGTTCTGTTCTTTTCGAAATTGTGAATGAAAATTATTGATGACTTCATTCTCTCTAATTTCATTAAAAATTTCATTTAAAAAAATTAATCAGAATTACTGGTGATTTCGTTCTCTTTAATTTTATCAAAAAAATGATCTTCAGGAAATATTTGGTCACTTTGGAACAGTGACGTGGAACGTGATACAGAAGGTCAGAGATGTATTGACACACCTAACCTCATTTGGCCATATTTTTATGATACTACTAAAATTACTTACGGAGACTATAATATATCGGAACTAATTGTGATTAGTTAATACGTCATTTGTTTTCGCAAAAATATTGCAAAAGGAACTATGCCAATTTTAGCATTTGTCACGCGAAAATTCCCCTTACGATACATCACTCAACGTTTCTTTCACTGTTACACCGTGAAACGTCAGAAAACCATGTAGAATTTAATCATTAATTTCTTTCATCATCAGCAAGACTATTTTCTATTCTTAGTTGATCTAGGTTGGTCTTGATTGCACTTAATTACAAACAGGTTTGTGCACTTCTACAACTACGACTTCAAATTTCAATTTCGCGATGTTAATCTCGAGAACGTTTAGAACGAATAGAAAATTGGAGTTGTTACTCACTTGTTCTAAACTGGATCAATAAAGAATTGTCTATTATTAGTGCGTATCGAATTGATAATGAATTATAGTATTTCGAGTATCGTTGGAGCGTGAAGTCTCGAGACGAGATCTCGTCTGATGTCGGAGATCAACTGTAATCGTCGCGAGAATGTGACGCAGAGTGTTTTTATACATAGATACATACATACATACATGTACTTCCACACGTCAGGCGTGTACGATCTGTTAAACGATTGTAAATATCGAGGAATGATGATTTTGATAAATCTTTTCCAACTCTCTTGTAATATAATTCTACATTCTACCTTATATTCTTCTAATATAATTCTACCTTCTGTTTTTTCAAATCTCTTGTAATATGATTCTATATCATTTATACAACTTTTTAGGATTATAATTATAATTATAATATACTTGTAATTTTTTAAACTCTCTTGTAATATAATTCTACATTCTGCCTTATATTCTTCTAATATAATTCTACCTTCTGCCTTATATTCTTCTAATATAATTCTACCTTCTGTTTTTTCAAATCTCTTGTAATATGATTCTATATCATTTATACAACTTTTTAGGATTATAATTATAATTATAATATACTTGTAATTTTTTAAACTCTCTTGTAATATAATTCTACATTCTGACTTATATTCTTCTAATATAATTCTACCTTCTGTTTTTTCAAATCTCTTGTAATATGATTCTATATCATTTATACAACTTTTTAGGATTATAATTATAATTATAATATACTTGTAATTTTTTAAACTCTTTTGTAATATAATTCTACATTCTGACTTATATTCTTCTAATATAATTCTACCTTCTGTTTTTTCAAATCTCTTGTAATATGATTCTATATCATTTATATAATTTTTTTAGGATTATAATTATAATTTTATTATAATATATAATTGCAAATTATAATTTCACACGAAGGTGCGCTACAATTATAATTATATTAGAATCCTAAAAAATTATATAAGTGTTGTAGAATTACAAGAGATTTGAAAAAATAGAGGATAGAATCATATTATAAGAATATAAGGTAGAGTATAGAATTGTATTACAAGAGAGTTGAAAAAATTTCTTGGAAGAATTTTGAAAACAAATTGTTTTATTTATCGACTTGCAGATTTATTAAGCCGGAACGGATGACCTAGTTTTAAACTTTCATTAACAATGAAACAGCAAAAACTTATTTCTCTAACGACTAAAATATCTGTCGTAAATTATCTTTAAATATGACAAAACGCGATGTCTGATAATTTTGACGAATGTTCAAGGATTGCTGTACGAGAAAATGTTCGAAAATGAACGAAAATTAAATGTGAGAAACACGGGAATTGGATGTTGTTATTAAATTGAGAAAACGAAAGGAAATTTTGATAATAAAATTATTGAGACTGAAAGATGGAGGGAATAGAAAATTCGAGGCAGATGCTCAATTGTCAAAATAACCATCTGTATTATATTGGCACTCGAGTAGATAGAAAAAGATAAGTTTGAATCGGAAAAATTACATTTGTATCTGACAATGAGTGTGCCTCGTGACTCTCGTATGTTGATATTATCTACCGGAACTGAACAACCACATACATGACTTACGTGAAACATGCCGTATCATTCGTGACGAGACAGTTCAGTAGTTGGTACAGATAATTTAATCTGCGTAGAAATAATATTTTCCGAGAGTCATTCTGTTTACTTGTGTGTCTAATGAAACTTGTTATTGTCAAGCTGAGATGATTGCTTTTCAGAGACAAGCTGACTCATTCCACCAGAAAGAAACGAAATTTTCAAAAAGGAGAGGAGTTCGAGAACATCGAATATAAAATTTTAGCTGCGGTTCTCTATTAATTTCTGAAATATTAATTGAGAGCTTTAGACAACATAGGCCTGAACAAACGTGATTAATCAACGCTCAGTGCTTACATAACAGCGATATTCGCTTATAATTAAAAAATTATTATACTGACTCTGGCAAATAGTTTTCCATCAAATGCAAAGTGTTTGATGTCATTTAATAAAAACATCGAAATCGTTCACGTAATGGAATTCAATTGTAATTGCTAATTCTATTTTTCCATATATCTCAAACGAATACAACAGTATTTTATATCCAAAATGATTTCAATGTTGAATTTTAAGTACAATACTGACGATAAATACGAAATTATAGTGTGAAGTGGATGTACGACAAGAAATACGAAATTACAATGATTGGAAAGTGAAATCACTGATCTAATGGTTTATTTCCATTCCGTGTATTATTCAAAATCGACGAGCGTTTTAAATTTTTGTTTCTGTTATTTTTACATGTACAATTCATAAATTATGTTTCTCATTTCGAACAAAGTGATCGTCAAAACATTGATACAATTTTCTCGAATGTTTTTATTTTCTACCTTCAATACATTTATCCTGTCTACAGTGATATTTTAACGCAAAATAATATACGTACGTGATAATATATACAATAATAATGTATCTCCACACGTAATTTATACAAATTTTATGGACTGATAAGTCGAAATTTTGAAGTGTTTACAGCCTTTGCATTTATCAAATTTTCCATCCAAAGATTCCATCAAAGATTCACGAATGAAATCAGCACGACGTTGGAGAGAAGATCATTGATAGAATTAGTTTTGTTAACTTTCCGCTTTCGTTATTTTCAAGTGCACACCGCCTCTCAGTGTCAACAAAAATAGGTACGGATCACTTTCATATGGAATCTTAGTTTTCTCGCAAGCATTGACTTTGTAATTACGAAGAATCGTTGCTAGTCCAATCTTGCTTTGGGTATACGCGAAACGGGCACCTGAAAATTATCATTACAACAATTACATATTTATTTGCTCTCTGGCAAGAAATTTAAAATCAATAATATCAACCTAATTCCCAATTTTATATACATATATTAATGATAGAGAATTTAGCGTTTAAGCAGAAATATACAATGGACAACATATCAAAATATGTTGATAACTGAATTAATAATGCCTCCTTGTAATTTCATGTAAAACTTTCGTTAATTACTCGATTGATTCAATTAATCGCTTAAATCACAATAGTTATTTGACTTTTAACGCTTATTTGATATCAGTTCAGTGGCTTACGATATTGATTTGTAATTAGATCACGAATATTTAGAAAAATTCGTTCTTCGAGTGAAATTCGAGAAATGCAATCCAGTTGAAGAATTGTGCCTTGAGAATTTATCTTAATAACAACAAATCTATTTTTAAATGTTTCACAAATTTTTACATATTGGGTGCACTCTTTCCACAAATGGAAATCTAATATTTCGTTAACGTACCAATGCAGTTTCTTGGCCCATTACCAAAAGACAGATAACTCATAGGGTGTCTAGAAGCGACAGCATCCTCGTTAAATCTCTCGGGATCGAATTTGTCCGGGTCTGGGTAAATATTCGGATCCCTTTGAATTCCGTAAGCTGGTATCCAAACTATCGTCCCCTTTTCTATGGTGATCTTCGTGCCTTTGAACGTGTAATTCTCCGATACCTCTCTGGTTAACATTGATAACAATGGATACATCCTTAGGACCTCTGCGGATGGGTAAATTAAATTGAACATATTTTGTGAGAATCGTTAGTGAATTGAATCGATGCATGCGCAATGAAGTAAGTCAGTTGATGTAGCGTATATTAGTATATTACATATTATGTCACGTAATTTGATCAGCTTTTTTTTTTTTTTTTTTTTTTGAAGATATAAGACTTTGTTGACAAAAATTTAAGTTTAGTACAGAGGGAGCCACAATATGATAGCAGTAGTTTCCTTTTTGTAGCTGGATGGATCTTTTTTAAATTTTTTTTAAATGGAGTAATGCATTTTTTTTCTTTTTTGCTTTTTCTATAAAAAAAAAAGTACGAATCTACGTGTTGTCGAAAAACTATTAATTTATGAGGTATTTTAACCTTAATTTTGTAAAATCTATCGTACGAAAGATAAAGAAACCCAGGGACAGTACTCTTTCATGCGCAGATTTTCTAAAATTGAAGTTGAAATATCTTTTAAACTAATAGTTTTTCTTTTTTTTACATATATAGAATTTTAAATATACATCCATCATTCCATGTGAGAAAAATGGAGGTGATTTTAAATGTTCTTCCATTTAAAAAAAATATTATTTCCATATCATGGCCCCCTTTTGTACTTTTGTACTAGACAAGTTTTGTTAACAAAACTGTGTTTGTCTTCGAAACAACACAACAGATACCAAGTTATGTATGATATAACTTATAAGTACAACAAATCGAGAGCTCTTCTCTCTGAAATTAAAACTCTGTCTTGACACACCTTTGAAGACCTTGTCCAGATACTTCATCTCCTTGAGTGTATCGTACGTTATCTCTCCGCCATGTTTCTCGTAAACCTCTCGGATTTCTTTGCGTAGTTTGTCTTGTACGTCCTGATTCCGCGCCAGCTCGTAGAGAGCGTGAGACATCGTCGTCGACGAGGTTTCGAACCCAGCTGTGAAGAAGACGAACGCTTGCGCGGCGATGAACGAAGGTGTCAACTCTGTGAAAGGCGAAACTCTCGAGGATTAATTCGGTGTCATCGTTCCATCTGATCAGACGATTATTTGCCAAAACGAAAGATTGGAAACACGTTCCGGAAAATCATTTCGATCGAACAGAAATTTATTTACTTTCAGTCAGCTAAGAATAAAACGTTGCACTTGTTTGATACTGAACGACGTTCCACGAGATCGTCGACAAACCCCATTAAATCTTGCGATCTCCCATTAATATTTAAACTGTTGTGATTTCGTAAAAAAAAAAGAAAAATCGTACAATATTAATAATTAATTAAATTAATTTTTTATTATTGTATTAATTAATTAATACAATAATAGTACAGTATTAATTATTAATAAAAACTCTTAGTAAAAATCAGAAAACGATTTTTCAGACGAATTTAATTTTGCCATCCTAACGCCTAATATACCCACTTATGTTTTCCAACTTCTCCGGATGATCTTGAATCTCTATCAGCGCATTGACGAAATCTGGCCTGACAATATTGTTCTCTTTTCGGTACTTGATCGTGTCGGTGATCACGTCTGTCAGAAATTGATCGACGCCCGGCGGTTGCAGAAAACTGCCGAACAAGTTGTAGAAATTTGGCAGGAATTGCCTGCATATGTCCCGGGCCTGCATCCGCGGTGTCTGCTCGAACAGTTTCTTGCCAATCTCGCGGAACTCGCTTCTCTCGTCCTCGATCGCGTTCATGTTGATGCCAAACGCGCAACTGCCGATCACGTCGGTGGTGAATTTCGCGGCGAGATCACGGCACTCGACCGGCTTGCCAGCTCGCGCCACCTTCTCCACGTATCTCTCCAGATTCCTCGCGCACTCCAGCATCAGGGGGACCATCTCCTTCAGCTTGCCCGACGTGAATATCGGCGAGAGTTTCGTTCTCATTGGCCGCCACCTTTCTTCCTCCAGGGCGAACAGATGTTCTCCCAACGGTTCCACCTTGAAAACGAGAAATTTCGATCTCGTGAATTTGTCATTTGTAAAGGATGCAGAATCTCTCTAAGGTCAGAGTAAATTTGGAACTGGTGGGGTTGGAATTTCGCGAATTGGTTGAAATATGGAACGGCATACGTTACGATCACAAGTGGAAGGATTAGACATTTTTCTCGTACCTCTCGTCCACTTTTCTTTTCTTTTCTTTTTTTTTTTTTGGCGTTAATTCAACGCAAGTTTTTTTTTTTAATAAAAAGTTACGAGTTTCTTGTGAAAGTTATTTCGTCGCATATAGATAGCTACAGGGTGGAAAGAAAAATTTGTCCTTGAATTTCGAGGAAAATGACAAAGAAAGTTTCTTAATCATTTAACATTGCGGACGCTCGCATGCCAACAGCGATTTTATGGTTCTGGATTAGATTGCGCTAACATTTGATTTATCATAGTTCCAGCATCACTGTGAGCCTAGATAATCAAATTAACATTATTAACATTGTTTGAAATATAAACACTGCATCCATTCATCCCGAACCATAATCAGACGTTCTATCTTTTCGTTATATCAATTATTACATTATTGTTTTTATAGTCTTATTAAAACTCAGATCAGAAGTAGATGAATCATGTTAAAATAATTCTTACAATTAATTAGAGAGTTACGTCTTTATGTGAATTTTAAAACACTCGCGTTCTCAAATTTCGAACATCGCGTGTTGATAAATGATATGAAAATCGGAGCTTAAACTAAACTAGCTGCATATACCTTTGGAAATATGGAAAATCCTCGGTCAACGAACAGAGAGAAGTCCTTGATGAGAACGTCCTTGATCAAGTCCAGGTCGTTAATAATGAGAACAGGTTTCATTCCCTCGAATATTCCAAACACTGGCTCGTTCTTATATTCGTCGTACATCTGTTTCAGTTTGTCGCTTATCGACATCTTTTTGAGGAGAATCTCGCCTAAATTGCCGACCAATACGGTGGGTCGTGGTCCAACTATGTTGCGAATCTTCCAGTAGTCGAAGGTCAAAGTGTAGTAGTAGTAGAGTGCCAAAAGCACCGCGCCAATGGCGCAGACAAGTTGAAAGTAATCCATCAAACTTTCTATAAAAATCAAATTTCAACGATTAATCCTACTTGTATTAATTGTCCGAACAATGCAAAATTCTTAAAGAGTATATCAAACGCCATCGGACAAAAATATTATGCGTCGTAGGTCTTTGAAATATTGTAAAATCTTGATGATGGAATAATTAAATTCTAAACGTGCATCAATCGAGTATCCATTGTTGAAGAGACTCGTCTCTATTTTTCGAGGTGCATACAAATTTTTAAACGACGAATCAAATATTTCGATATTACAACGAAGGTAATATCGGTTGAGAAGTATTATTTATCTTATTTTTAGTACAAGTAATATTTAAATAATCTTATTTAAAAATTTATTTGTAAATTTATTTTATTTGTACGATGCGTCATTTATTTCTTATCAGAACATAATATGTTCTATATGAACATTTGTGATGCCATTAACTTGTACATATAATACTGTGTTATATTTCGCGGTATTACAGTTACAAGTGCACTATTATTCTTTTAGAGGATGGAAAAACGCATCGTTAAAAATTAACGGAGGAAATGTTTATTTCAAACCATTCGTTCAGGTGCGTTTTAGAAAACATCGAGGGCAATGAAATGATACATAAATTCTAAAACATGATATGCATCTGTTTTTGCATTTCCTATTTAATAAATCTTCACTTCTAGTAACAAAAATAAAATTTTTCTTTGCTCTTTACTCAAGTGTCCCATATTAGGGACCATATTCTTAGTTCACTGCCTTTGACATTTTCTATTGCAGTTTCAATTGGCATCTGAATATTTTCGCGTTCGTTTCAAAACAAGTTCCTTGTTGCATTCATTTTTCTATGATGTGCATAAAAAATCTACCTACTGCTAACCTCTGTCGTAGAGATTGCAAAATACCAGATAAAATCAGATTTTTAAATGTTGGCAATCTAACTGTAAGATAAATTGTTACATCTAATAACGCAATTGTTTATCGAATGTCGATGACTGGTAAATTCTATTGTCTGCAATCTTTGGTTATCAATCAACAAACATGAAAGGGCACGTACTTCACTACTGTAATACGTGCACATATTATTATCGCGGCCAATACAAATACTACAGCGATAAAAGTTGGTACTTGATCCCAGCAAGAACAAAAACATTTCTTTGAAATCTAGTTAGATAAGTTAGATGTTGGATGAGAGATATGATTAGAACCATTGCATCTTTTGTTTTCGTCTTTTTACCTCATTTTACGTCTGAATGAATTCTTTCTGATGCAATTTGCTCGATAATTCCTGATATTACGTCTAACTGTGATTTTAACTGTACCTGTAACTGGATTCTAACTGCGACCACAACTAATAACTGTTCACATACAGATATTCGTACATTTGTTATTCAATATGGTATCGAATAATTATTAAAATAATTTAATGATGATATATCAAATATAATAATTCAATAATGATATATCAAATAATTTTCTAAGTCCCATTTTATTTGATAATCTTCATAAAAATATTACAAAGTATTACAAAAAATAATAGAAATTTGTCCAAAAGTACGCAGTCTGCTTCTGTTTTATGTTCGTAAGATCGTAAAAAATCTCCGTTATAACTTATCAGTTAACTGCTGATTGGACATGTTTCAAACTCGTTTCGACGCAAATATTCATATCAGTATCACAGCCGTTTTTAGCAGATCCAACAATATTACCAAAAAGTAAAAGCAAAAGTCTCTACACGGGGAAATAATTTGTTACATAATTTGTATGGCGACTTTTACAAATCTCAAATTTTAAACAAAGAAGCAAGTGCCAACGCTCTGCCAATGCCATGAACGATTTGCAGTAAAATTTCTTCAACACTCGCAGAATAGTTACTAGACTCGAGAGATGATATATGCCAAGGGTAAAACATTTTAGAAAAGATTCATTTCTCTAGCGGAATATTCGAAGTTTTGAATAATCAAAGTATGTATTGAGAGAAATTTTATTAACTAAATGTCATTTGAAGAATCGTCCAACTGACGTTTCTACTTTACGATCACCACCAAAAACGGATTCGATATAGGGATAAAACTCGTGAAAACTTCTCGACAATCTTCGAATTTCGCGCAGTTTCTTCCTCGGGTCACACATACACATTCAGGATCGTATATAACGTGGAACGTTAGAAATTCGCAAGGATTAAATCACTCGTCCCATATTGTATCAAACGTAATTTTCTCTCACACTTACTCGCAACTCGAGGTTTTATCTAATCACGAATGAAGATTGTCTGTCACATTTATTATGTGTCGTGGTTGAATGCCAACTGAGACTAATACCGCAAGCGACGTTATATTTTTATTGTCACTGTAATCGCCCCCGGCAAATTCTTCCATGCGGAAAACACGTGACGTGACATCTTCTGACCATTTCTAGATCAAACAGATTAGAACGATAACGATGTCGTAACGCAATGTTCCTTTGTGATCTGACAGTTGTGGTCGATGGGCAGCCGAACTGAAATTTCTCATGAAAGGATTTGATTGATCCTTTGGGTTCAAATACAAGTTTCATTTAATTAACTTCATTAATTTTGCTACCGACTAGCAAATGTTTAATTATAAAATAGTCGACATGATCATAGATAATATATAATTTTCCATGGACATTTTATATATTTGCAACAGTGTGTGTTCTTAGGGACTCGTTTGATTTTTAGTAAAACATATAAATGGCACCGATATAATCTTAACGCTAAAACTACCAAAATGGTCTAAATGACCAATTTATGATTTTCCACAGAAATTTTATATATTTTATACATATTTGTAACAGTGAGCGAAATCAGTGAAATTTCTCCTCTTATTTCTAACTTTAAAAAAAAAAAAGAATTTGATAGTATAAATTAATAAAAAAGCATTTGCATTTTAACGCAAAATTGGCTTGCAACGAATCAACGAATTAAATTTCGTTTTTGACTATCTTTAAGTGC
Source organism: Tetragonisca angustula (assembly GCA_036937485.2). Lineage (NCBI taxonomy): Eukaryota > Metazoa > Arthropoda > Insecta > Hymenoptera > Apidae > Tetragonisca > Tetragonisca angustula. The sequence goes on along the minus strand of JAWNGG020000023.1, from coordinate 1,156,645 downwards.
AGTCTCCCTTTCGGGCACAATATAAACGCAACTGGCTCCAACACATACGGAATCGGTGTCGTCTCGCAAACCTGCACCTGGTAATTACGCAAGATCTTTATCAATCCAATCTTCGTCTGGTAAATCGCGAAACGTGCACCTGAAATTACAGAAACCAATGAAAACAATGTGGGTGACTCGTATTAATTGTAAAGTTAATAATAATATTATCATATAAATAAATTATATTAACTGTAAACATAAATTGTGCCAAATTATTATGTCATTCAATGGACCACCTTCCCGAAGATGCAGAGCATTTATATTTTAAATAAAACGTAATTGTGACAAATCCAGAACGAAAGATCACAAACGTCAGATAAAACTGGGGAAACTAAGGATATGAAATTGACTCGCAACGTAACATAAATTAACTTTGACGGTAACATACACGCGAGAGTAGGTTTCGTGTGAATCTCATGTGCGATTGAATACAGAAATTTCAAGTTGTCTATTTATCGTCAGTGAAATACTTCTCAAAATACAAATATTTATTTCCTCGTTGTAGATATTAATTCTTTGCCACTCAGGTCGATTTGACACCAAAAGATTTGACAAATTAATTTCGAAAAGCAAGGGTTAGAAAAGGGCGGTATAGTTGGAAAAGCAAAGGTTAGAGAATGGTTGGAAAAATAACGAGAATTAAAACGTCGACAATTTTTCGTTCGAATACTTTCGTCCACCGCGTTCCACGATTTTCAAAATCTTAGCGAAATTGTCACATAAATATACAGGGTGTTTCGTAACTTGTGGGACCCACTTCGAGCTGATTATACGCCTAAAAATAATGAAGAAAAGTCATATAAATATATGTCCCATCTGCCTTTGTTTATAAGATATAATGAATTTTATAAACAGAGCAAACTCTGGTAAGCTAGTTTTACCAGAGATGGTGTATTCAATTTTCATAATAATCATAATTGGGAAAGCCCACATGTTATTGCGCATTCGAGACATCAACACCAGTTTAGTTTAAACGTATGGGCAGGAATAATTGATAAATTTTTAATTGAACCTTTTTTTCTTGGTGGGAAGCCAACAGGCACGAAGTACGTTGACTTTTTTGAGCACGCGTTTACACGAAATATTAGAGGAAGTTTCCAGTCGATATTAGACTTCTCGTACGCGGTTTATGCATGTTGGAGCTCCGTCGCATTTCAGTCGAGAGGCCGGGCAATTTTTAAATCAACACTTTGCAAATAAATGGATTGGTCGTGGAGGCCCTATTGCATGGCCTGCTCGTTCTCCGGATTTGAATCCATTAGATTTTCATTTGTGGGGACATTTAAAATCTATTGTATACGCAACGTCGATTGAACATGCTGAAACACTACGAAATAGAATAGAGCAAGGCTCGCGACAAATTCGAGAAACACCAGGAACGATAGAGAGAGTAACCAGATGAATGACAAGACGCGTGCAGGTTTGTCTTCAAATGCAAGGTGGTCATTTCGAGCATCTTTTGTGAAAGTAATTAAAACAGAAAATTCATTATATCTCGTAAACGAAGACAGCTAGGACATATATTTATATGACTTTTCTTCATTATTTTTAGGCGTAGTTTAGTGAGTAAGTGGGTCCCACAAGTTACGAAGCATCCTCTATAACAGAATCATATAATGATTATACCAATGCAATTTCTTGGACCGTCGCCGAATGATAAATAGTGCATGGGGTTCCTCGCTTTTACTGCCTCTTCCGAGAACCTCTCAGGATCGAACTTTTCCGGGTCTGGATAGTTATCTGGATCCCTTTGAATAGCGAATATCGGTATCCACACTCTCGAGCCTTTCGGTATCGACACTTTCGTGGAGTGGAACGTGTAATCACTCGTTGCTTCTCTGAACAAGAATGCCAGAGGTGGATATTTCCTCAGTGTCTCTGGAAGAAGAGGAAAACAGAGGGGAAAGTGTCACACAGTGAAAAATTCGATTCTTCGCATCGTCGAACCTTTAAATACTTTGTCCAGATAGGTCATCTCCTTTATAGTCTCGTATTTCCATTGGCCGTCGGTTTTCTCATCGTACTCCTTGATCTCCTCTCGCAGTTTCTTCTGCACCTCTTCATTCAGAGCCAATTCGTACAGAGCATTGGTCATGGTGGTGGACGAGGTCTCGAAACCTGCCGCGAAGAAGACGAACGCTTGTGCGGCTAGTAACGTGTCGGTTAATTCTGAAAGGAAAATTGATACAGACAATAGTTCTTTCTTTCTCTTTTGTTAAATTTATTTGTTGAATATGAATTTTTCAAAGATGATAAAGAATTTCAGCTAGTTGTGATTGTTCAGCTTCTTCGGAAATGAATTTCTTGAAAGTTGCAGTTGACGAAGAGAAAGAAGGTTTTAAAACTCGTGAACAGCGTGCAAAAGAAGAAAACGATTATTCGTATGATATTTCCTGTCTCAAATATTTATTTGTTGTTAAACGAAAGACTACTATTTAGTCGTGCAAAGTTAAAGTTCGTCGAATTTGTGTGATTAACTTACAACATGACGTAATAAAATACTCGTCGTGTTGAAATATTAAATAGAATAATAAATTGCTTAATAAGTATAGCTACAATTTACTAATGAAGTAGTAAATTATTTGAAACTCGACGATCAAACGTAATTTCCTATAATTTCTTCTTTGTGAACGAGATAAAATAATAAATACGACGAAAATTAAAATATTCGTGATACTTGAATACGAAAAAGCACGAAATACTAAATTGCTTAAAATATCAACGATATTAAATAATCTAGTAATCTTTTTCTCTAGTAAACGAAGGTTCTACTTTCAAGATGCTGATCAATCCCCTTAAACTCTTGCGCTGGAATGACGTCGAGAATTTTTTGCCCTAAATTGCAACATTTTCTCAGTTTTAAGTACATTTAAATGTAACCCAGGCAAAGCAAATGATAAGTCTAATAATATCTATCCAATGATATCGTGCCGACGAGTTCGAAAGAAGAAGAAAGCGACGAATTATATTGTATACGGTTCGGTCACTCGTTACGGTCCGCGAGCCAGTTGCCAGCCTTGTTAAGCAACCCCCTCTCAATTTCACTTTCGTAGCTTGTAATTTAATCGACAAATGGAAATGAAACTTCCCCTACGTACATTAAGAACACGAGATATTGAGGAATTGCGTAAATCTCTCGATAGTAACACGGTACGATTATTAATTAGAAGATCTTCACAAGCCGCCATAAGGGTTGATCTCGCAGATAGAACGAAAAACCTTACTAATATCCTTCACTCTCTCGGGATTGTTCCGAAGCTCCAGCAGCGTGTTCATAAAGTCAGGCCTGACGATATTGTGCTCCTTCCTGTACGTCAGCGTCTCAATAGTGATCTTCCTGAAGAACTCGTTCACCTCGTCCGCCGGAAGGACGTAGCCGAGTAAATCGTACAGTCCACTCGCGCATTCCTTCATCCTGAACTTCAGTATCGCTTTCCAATGGGTGGCGAAGATCTCTCTGCCCATTCGGCGAAACTCGCTCTCCTCGTCCGACAATGATTTCATCTCGATTCCAAAGGCACAGCTGCCGATCACGTCGGTGGTGTACATGGCCGCGAGTTCACGAACCTCGATCGGCTCACCCTTCTTCACCAGTGTGTCCAAATGTCTCTCCAAGTGTTCGGCGCAGTCGAGAATCAGGGATAACATTCCTTTGAGCTTGCCGGATGTGAACACCGGAGAGAGTTGCGACCTTAATGGTCTCCATCTTTTTGGTTCCAGTGAGAACAGATGCTGCGACAATGGCTCTGCCTGTGTGTCATCGAACGAAATTTTGTCATTTAGAGTGTCTCACTGCAGATAGTGCCATATTACTTATATAATAATATTTATAATATTGTAATATATATAATATAATTTATTATATTATATTATATTATATTTAACTCTGTTATATTGTAATGTGATTATATTGATTATGTTATATTGATTATATGTATAATTATAATGATTTGTAATTATGTTATTATAAATAATACAAAAGATTATAATTGTATATCATATGTAATATATATAATAATATGATAATATTGTGTAATATTATAGTTACATTATACCGTAAAATGTTACAATATGTTAAAGATTTATATTACAATTATGATGTGTTATGTAATAATATACACTGTATCATATACATATATACATTATGTCCCACATAATTCACGCCATTTTTCAAACACTCCCAAAGATCAAAAAAGTTACTCAGTCTTGAACAGGCGACGAGTTTTCGAAAGATCCTTTTTCAACAACAAAACGAGGCGAGCCTCAGCTTTTTTAAGAATATTTTTTTATTTCGCTCTGAAGACAAATTCAACTGCTCTTCAACGTGATTTTTTATTATCGTAAGGATCTCGACGCACGTTGAAACGCAAGGTTACTACAACTTACCACTTCGTTTAACAAAAATCCGCGATTCGCGAATGTCGGGAAATCCTTGATGAGGACGTCTTTAATGAGCTCGGGGTCTTGCACAACGAGATGAGGCGTCCTTCGTACGAATATCCCAACGAGAGGCTCGTTTTTGTATTCACGGTAGAGGTTCGTCAAAAACTCTGCGAGCGGCTGTTTGCCGATCATCGGCCAGAAGATATTTCCAAACACTGGTATTGGCTTCGGTCCTGGAACCGATCGATCCCTCCAGAAGTTGAACCTCGCCGTGAAATAATAATACAGCGCAACGAGCAACGCTACCACGTAGCTTAGTATTTCCAACGTTGTTGCCATTTTTATTGTTGTGTTGTTTTAGTGTTCTGCAAGATGCAAGGAGAGAAAATTCAGATGCAACTTTTTTTTTTTTTTTTTAATAGAATCATACGTGAAGCTCAGCATTCTTTATAAAAAGATATTAACTTATGTAATGTGAAAATATAATTAATTTGGGGCGCATTTTGCAATTTTTCCTCTATTTTGCAGTACAAAAGGCGAGGAAGTGTTCCTATCTCTCATGTATAAATTTTATCAAATCTGATCAAAATCCTAAACTAAAATGATTTTTCGATATACGTAGGTTAATATATTTTTTTATTTTTTAAGAATGTACGTTGATTGATGCATAAAAAGACAAACGGTTCCATTAAAAAGAAAATTGCGTAAAAGGACGCAATAATTTTCTATTTCTTAATTTTTTTGCATCTCTTATCACTCTTGAGATGGGTCATAGTTGCGAGATTTTTACGCTATTAACATAATCTCAATAATTTTATAATGAGAAAACGCCCTAGTCATGGCTTTCTCTTATCTTACTCTTCGATTAATAAAATTTGTTCATATCTCCAAAGCAAAGAGATATTATTCAAGGTTATCAATTTATGTTGTTTGTCTTGCGCATAACAGATGCATTAATGCGTCAATTAATATGTAATGATAATATATAGTACAGTGATTAGCCTTAACATAGTATTAATATAAAAAGAATCTCTTAATATAGAATAACTGTAATTTATATACTAACACAATATATTGACATTCAGAGAAGAAAAAGTGCAATGAATGCGTAATGATTTGTTTGTTTACTATTTATTTGATCTCTCATTTTATATTTTATTTCACACTCTATCTCGTTTAAAATTTGCTTCCATCGTGTTTGTTTCATTGACTTCGTTCGAATCGTTCTTTCGTTAATCGTTCGATGAATGAAAACATACAACGCTATAAATAATACCGAATAATAATTTTGACTAACTAAAATTACTCGTAAATTACAAAAGTAATTGCAAACCAATCAGTGCGATCCTTCCACTGGAACGAAACGATATTGTAATAATGATTCGTCACTAATCTTAAACAAACCTGATAGCACTGACTCGACTTGATTACGTTCTGCTTGTATTTACATAACGAGTGAATTATTTGAGATTAGAAGTGGAATATAATAGTTTTGTTTTCGGAACGGTTGATTATATTAAAAAATACCTTAGTTAATTGTTTAGTAATTTTAATTCGTAATTTAGTAAATTTAATTAAATGAATGTTGAATAGTTTCAGGATGGGAATTAATGCAATTATTATTTTTAATAATGTTGATGCACAGAAGACGAGAGTTTGAAGATCAAGTTTGTTTCTGAAGTCGTGTATTTTTTAATGAAATGAAATCGTATGTTTTTTAATACACTGATCGATTCAGCTCGTCATTCTCTATAAAATGTATGAAATCGTCAGTTCGGGAGATATTTCAATTAAAATAATTCGACGTAATGCTTGCAGGGGATCGAGTTGAGCGTTAGTGGTAACAAGGAATTGTGTAACGTTTATTAATTATTCACGCTGTGTTCATTGTACTTATGAAAAATATTTTCTAACGTCTAATCTACAATGTAGAAGCTTCACGCTTTAAAGTGAAACCAGATTATATCGTTCCATCAGTTTGAATTATATATGAATAAATATAAACGTCATTCACTTGTCTGTATAGCAATTGTAATATAAAGTACCACCGTAAGTTACAAGTGTATTTTTAATTTTAATTATTAAATTAAATTATTTTAATCGTCATACACATAAAAATAGTGCACTGTGAGAGTGTTCATAGATTTTCCGTACTTAGTTGGTATTAGTGAATTATCATAGACAATATTTACGTAACCGCTGCGTACTCACATCTACAATGATGATAACTATTTAATCACACTAAATTGCAATTCCCTGGTCATGATCATTCAACCGTGTAAATCACGAATCCAACGTAAACACATTAAAAATATCGTTACATCATTCCTTCGTTCTTCATGGATTCAATCCCCTGCTTTTTACAGATCACGTTTTGTAAAAAAAAGTAATGAGTTGCATCAATTAATTGATTTATTAAGAATCAAATGAGTACGCGTTTCGTACAAATTTAATGACAGTAAATTACAATTTCCTCCGGGGCATTTAGTCATTTGAATTGCAGATCCAATAAAGAAATATCGCAAAATTTAACTAACGAATTTTGTACGCGAATATTTTAATTTTGTAGAAAGTAATGAGCTGAACTAATTAATAATTATATGATTCCATCTTAGAATATAAACGCAAAAGTATCATTTATATTATTCCCTGTCCTTTTGTAGAATAGTTCTTACAAAATTTAACCAGTGGTTTTTCGACGCAAATCTTTTGATATAATTTCGCAGAAAATAATGAGTTGTTAACCAATTAATCTGTCAGTAACACGATTTAACTACACAGCTCGATTTAAGAGACGAACAACATCAAATTATGACCTTCTTCACTCTCTGAACTAATTTCTAATAATTTTGACACTCGTCGAACACACTCATCAAATTTCATACGAAATACAGAAATTAGTGTCTGAACTGAAACTAGAATATTGGATTTTCTCAACGTACGAATAATCGTGTCCATACTTGATTGAAGACGGGTTTGTACTAGTCTTATGAAACAATTTATTTTCCCACCTCTCTACCGTACTCCCACCTCCCATCCTACCTTATTACGAGTCGGCATTGAGGTTGTCAGCAACTTAATCTTAGTTATGTATATTCACAGTGATTTATTTCTCCTTTTTTTTTTTTTTACAAATATTTTGTACAGTGATGAACTTTTAAAAAAAGAAACTCTGTTTATGTAAATTCCATTTATTAACAGATCGACTAGTAAGTCAAAGAATATATTGTTCTGTTTAAAAAAAAAAAGATATGGAGATGATTTTCATAGGATTTCTATGAGAAAACTATTATATTTTCGAAGCTATTTATTTTATATTTGGTCTCTATCTAGCAGGCAGTTGGCGATTATTTGATTTGCATTTATAGATTAAAACCGGAGGTATAAGCGGAGTTCTCTCTATTTATTTATTCAGTTTTGAATGAATCTATTTAGTCGGTTTTGAATGAATTTCGAGTGAATATCGAGGAAAATAGAATAATAAATCGTTGTCTGTTGTCTTCTCAATTATCTTGCTTCAATCGTATCGAATACGATTAATTGAAATTGGATAATTATCATTAACATAGAAGCCCGAGTCCGTATGATTGATTTTCTCAATTTATAGTGAAAGTTATTTATTTTGGTACAGACGATAAACGTTCTGAATACTAATTATCTAAATTTCTTCGTTTTAATCCACTTCGAGAACTATATGAGATATAATACTAACGAGATACAAAATTAAATCAAGGACAAATCAATTAACACAGTGTGGAAAATTGTTCTATAATTGTACGACAAAAAAGAAACTGGATAAATCGCAGAAGAAACTGGCCGCAGTATATAATTCTAAAAAAGATTTATAAAATAAAGATATATTTTAGTAATAATTGAAAATTAATAATATTATTGGTAGTCTAAAGTAATGAAAATGAATTTTTTAAAAAGATAAATAAGCAAAATTTATTTTGCACCTGTTGCATCAGAGTTAATTAATTTATTTGAATAATTTTAATTATCTCGAAAGTAAATGATTTAAATATATATATTATTTTTTTTTTGTAAAATAAAATAAATAAATATATATATATATATTCAGAAATTAAATGTTTGTCGTATTTATTAATATCTAGTTTCTTTTTTTTAATAAATTTAATTTACATATAATAAAAGATGTATAAGAATTATTAAATTTTTCAACGCTCTCTTCGAGAGTTAAGACAATGAAGGAAGGCATAAAAGTAAATACTTTCGTGGCTCAAAGAAATCAATTAATGACTCATTAATAGATCATACATGGATGTCATATCTCGAACAGTTCATCTAATTACATTTCGTTATTATCAATGTGACGTAATTGGTACGAATGAAAGCTCGGGTTCTTTATTGAACTTTCTCCTATTGCTTACTCTAATTTTTATATTTAGATCACCCAATTTATTTACATTACAAAAAACACAACAGTCTACATTTGTATTTAGTTTCGAGACCCATTTTGACATACATTTCCATCGCATTAAATATTGCATTTTACCAGTGAACGAAAAAAAAATTGGTAAAAAGAAGAACCTTCGATTGTTTCGAAGCCACGTTAATCCTCTATTCTGGTCATCTTCAAGTACAACGAGGTTGAAGGTGTCAAAATGAACGTAAATGGATTGAACTTATATGGGATCGGTGTTTCAGGACAAACGTCGATTTTGTAGTTGCGTAAGATTTTTATCAGTCCAATCTTCGTTTGATATACCGCGAAACGTGCACCTGCAATAAATTATTCAATATTAAGTATAATAAGTATAATATAATTACATTAGTTATAACATTATAATTATTAGGATAGTATTATTATAATTGTTCAATTGATTAAGTATGAAGTAGACGAGAAATGATTTGCTAATGTTTTATTTGTGCATATAGTACATTATTATTCAAATGGATGTGCATTTTCATTATCTGAATTAATTGGGGATAATGTTCGAACAAGAAGATAGTATCTTTCAAAAGAGATGGTGATCTTTCATAAATAATTTTACGAAATTAATTAAATTTTAGTATTGTTGTTAAAGCCTCTTTTTTTTTATCAAAATTCTTGCACCCCGTATTCTGTTCCTTATTGGCACTTTACTTCATCATAGATTTAGTATTTAGTCAATTTTTTTTAATACCACGAGACAATACCCTTCGAACGAAATTATTCGAATTTTAATTCCAACGTTTGTTTTGATATTAATTTGTTATCTTTCATTTAAATAATTGTAAGTATGTAATTTGAAAGTGAGCTCGTTTCTCTTGCGTTAAATAAACTCAACGTTGAAATGCAAGTGTGAATGAATGCGAATGACCAAGTCCATTTCTAAACAAGATTATTCAAAGAAAAAAGATGTTTCATCACGAACTTTTTTTTCTTTTCTTTCTATTGCCAAACACGTACCGATACAATTTCTCGGCCCGTGTCCAAATGGCATATACTGCATAGGTTGGATCTTGTTGAACTTGTCCTCCGCAAATCGTTCGGGATCGTACTTTTCTGGATCGGGATAGATGTCCGGGTCTCTGTGAATGGCGAACACTGGTATCCAGATCAACGTTCCTTTGGGAATTGTTACTTTGGTGTTGTCGAACGTGTAGTCTTCTATCGACATTCTGCTTAGAATTGTCACAGGTGGATACTTCCTTAGCGTTTCTGTAAATCGAACGATAATAACGAAATCATTATATTGAAGTTTGCACTAACTGTGCATACTCAGATATTCGCGAATTCCAGAATGTAATAATATAAAAATAATATAAATAACATAATATAAAAAAATAATGCAAATATAATGTAAAAAAATAATATAAATAATATAATAATAATAATATAAAAAATCAGTATAATAGAGATGTCCCAGAATAACTTTACCACTATGTATTTGGCAGGTCTAAATTCTAAATAAAAAAACATCATGTGCATTACGCGTTTTTGATTGGCTTATTTTCTATTTTTACACACTAATCGACGTGTCGTTTCATTTTTTATGGGAAAACGTAGAACGTGTACGGTACCTGAGACGAAAATTATTATCTTCTCGAGATATTTTAACTATTGGCATATTTAGACGGTTAGAACACAAAGCATCGTGACGTTCTCACCTTGGAACACTTTATGCAAGTATTTCATTTCCTTTATCGTTTCGTACTTCCACTCCCCGCCATTTTCCACCTCGAACTGCCTGATTTCTTCTCGCAACTTCTTCTGAATGTCCTGGTTCAAAGCCAGCTCGTAAAGAGCGTTGCTGATCGTCGTCGAGGAGGTCTCGAAGCCAGCCGTGAAGAAAATGAATGCTTGCGCGGCTAATAACTCGTGCGTTAATTCTGTAACAGAGAAAAGATTGTCATTAATAATTGTTACATCATCGATATATCATATATACGTTTGAGCATTATTCAAGAAATTCTAGTAAGTTTCGTCTTTGTTTTAGAAAAGTCTTAACACTTGAACTAACAGAATCGTCAAAACGACCAATTTTTAATTTACGTTCGATTTTTTACGGATAAAAATTATGCACTTTTAAGGATCTAAATGATTTCTCGTAAAATGAGGGCTTATAAAATTTCCCTATTTTCTTTATTTTAATGTCTCCAATGGAAATTTTATGCTTCAGTCGTTGGTAATTCTAATGCTAATATTTTAAAATGGTAAAGTTTTCAATTTTCAAAAAATTTTAGAAATTTTCAGTTTTCAAGACCACGGTGAAGGCAAGTCGTGAAAAGAAACTGTTCCATTTTCGAGAATTCGTGAAAAAAAAAAAAAACGAAGTTGGTGGTCAAACTAGAAGCTCTACACTTTGAAGTGACACCAGGTATACCGTACGATTTTCTTCTACGAAGTTACAACATCTTAAGTGACAAGAGTCGACAATTTTTCAATCATCGGTGTATGTGTCTCTGTGTGTGTGTGTGTGTGTGTGTGTGTTCAGTTCACGCTCGTCGCTGCAAACACGTTGTAAAATCCATAAACGAAGCATGACGGCACTAACCGATGTCTATCTTCTCGGGATGCTTTCTCAGCTCCATCAGGATGTTCATGAAGTCAGGCCTGAAGACGTTGTTCTTCTCCCTGTACTCCAGCGTTTCGCTGGTGATCTTTATGAACAGTTTCGTCGGCTTGTCCCACGGCAGAAGATGAACGAGAAGCGCGTGCAGCCGCGGCTCGATTTCGTGGAGTTTGGTTTTCAGCACCCTGTACAGGCTTGTGGAGAAAATCTCTTTGCCAATTTGTCGGAATTCGCTTTCCTGTACCGAGAGGCTGTTCATCTCGATTCCAAAGCCGCAGCTTCCTACCACGTCGGTGGTGAATCTGGCGGCCAGCTCTCTCGCGTTGATCGGCTCCCCTTTTTCGACCATCGTGACGAGATACGTCTCGAGGTGATTGGAACACTCCAGAATCAGCCGGAACATTTCTTTCAGCTTGCCGGAGGTGAACACTGGGGATAGATGAGTCCTCAGCGGTCGCCATCTCTTTCCTTCCAGTCCGAACAGATTGTTAGACATTGGATCTGCCTGTGATCGTTAAAAAAAAAAAAAAAAATCGCTGTCATCAGGTTTCTTATCGCTGGTTTGAAGCTGAGATTGAAGGCCATTTGCCACGAGACAAAATTGCTTGAGCGAACGACACGCAATGTTCATCGAAATTCGATAATTCTCGATTAAGGCGATTTATAATCAAAATAATTTTCGTAATTACGAATTTAATTCTCAAATGAAAATTAACAAACTAACAATTCTGACCCTGTTCGTTAAAACTTGCAAGTGACTTTGCTTTCTTACTGGCTCACTCTTCAGGAATCCTCGATCCACGAACTTCGAGAAGTCTTTGATCAAGATGTCCTTGATGAAGCCGGGATCCTTGACAAATAGGACAGGTATTGTTCTTAAAAATGCCCCTATCAGAGGCTCGCTCTTGTGACCATTGTAGACCCTCGTCAAGAACTCTGGAAGTGATTCCTTTCCAAACATTCCCTTCAGGATGTTACCGAAACCAAGTACCGGCTCTGGTCCAGGCACTCCGCGCCTCTTCCAGAAATCGCAACAAGTCTTTAGATAGTAATAGAGCGTGATTAGCATCACCACGACTCCCCACAGTATTTCCAAGTTGTTAAACATTTTCTTCTGAAACAGCTTCGCGGCGAAAGAAGGAAGCATTATTTCTTCGCAAATTCTTCGAGCAACAAAACTTAGTTGAACGAATGTCCGATTATTTCCTATTCCTATTTTGTTCTATTTCATTTTTCACCTCTTGCAGTATTAAATTCTTTTCTATTCTAATTCTATTGGATTAAATTTGTTATTTACTGAATTATACATTTCCGATTATTCAATTGTTCCCTCAGCAAGCAGTGAATTACTTTTGGTACTTTACTCCTTATCCTTCACTGTCTACATCATGCAAATTTTATTTCTTTCCGTTGAGTCAGGTCTTTCATTGAAGTTGATTAAGTTAATTAATCGCTGTTTCTCCAAATTAATTTCTTTTATTCTCCATGCCAGCAAATTTGTTTTTATTGGACGAAATTTTGTTGCTATTAAATTAATGTAACGTCTGATTCTCAATTGCTCGATTGTTACTTTACTTTCGATGAGCGGTACAAATTAATTTCGACGCTTTATTTTATCGTTAAATCTGACCTCTCTTCATTAAATTAGATCTTTTATTATTAAATTAATTAACTTCTACCCTTAATTTTCTATGTTTGTTACATTTATTTTCGTTGAATTAGAATTGATTTCTGATATTTTCTTAAATTAAATTTACCTTAATTAAGCTATGCTTCTCTGAATTAGATCCTGTCTGCGGTAGAACATCAAGGATTCTCTGTTTTTGACCTAATCAGCGCCTTGCTGACACCTTAACTGAAACAATAATAAAACGATTGTTCTCTATATAAAATATGGATACCTCATATGAGTATAGTTTAAACCGATTGTGCTGTCGTATTACTTTATTATTTGTCTACTTTGTCGAAGAAATTATTATCGGACTGTCGACAATGTTTCTTTCGAATATTTTTAATATATTAGCTAATAGTAGGCCGAATAAATAGTATATTATCGCATAATCACACGAAAATATTGTAGAAGCACTCTCTCATAATCTGAGAGCAATTTTGCCATTTTCATTCGTTTGACATTGTGCTTCTATTCCCAGGCGGGCGAAAATAAAACTAAGACTGCGTTATCTTGACGCAATTTATTTGTTTAACAATCCAATTATATTCAAACAGTGTTTTCCACTTGCATGTTATTTTATCTCCGTCGTAAATGTGTGATGCGATGCACTATTGGTTACTATATTTATTCAGTTTATTTTGGTGATAGTATTAATTTAAAAAATATGATACTTCAGTATTAATTTAAAAGAATGCTTTTAACTTAAAAATTTAGTATTAATATTTTAATTATTTCACGCGTATCAATACTTCATTATATATGAATTCTTGTATCTCTTTTTCGATCGTGCATCGAATTAATCGAGACACAAACTCGTTCGAAAGTGTTTGAACTTCTACAGTCATGTATTTTATTTATATTCCATTCAATAGCTTCCTCTTCAATTATTTTTATATTTTGTTTTCGTGAGATCCAGTTTGTGTCGTTATTTCGTGTTATTTTCAAACCTCTACGGCGTCGAAAATTCGTTTCACTGTCTCAGTTCTTTTGAAATCTTATCAATGTTTAATGTTGCGAATTGCAGACTTTTTTTTGTCGTTAGAAAAAACCCTTCTCATCCGTTTTAGACGTTCGCTGCTATTAATTTCAGCTATTTTTCTATATTTTTTTTTTTCTAATACTCATGATATGAATAAAAACTGTTAAATTTTCAGTTAATATGCATGTGAATCAGCCTGCATTTAAATAATTGGTCATTCAGATAATTACATTCAGATATTATACTAAAGTACTTTGGACAAGGAAATTACCATTTATATAAGAAACATTTATATAAGAAACATTTTTGTCAGGTTGCAGAATCAATTTTATTTTATGGCTTAATAATTATAGAGATATTACAAATATTTAAACAAATTATATAATCATAATGTATTGTATGGATTAATAATGAGATATTACAATATTTAAACATATTATATAATAATGTATATTATATATAAGAATCATAATTATGTAATCAAATAATTTAATCAAATTTTATAGTCAGAATATAATTAACCCTTCGTATTATAGCTGTGCATTATTTTTTTGACAAATATTTATATTTATGATAAAGTCTTTACAAAATGAAAGAAGTATTTTTCTGTGCTCTTCCAAGAAAATTATATCGATTTTAATTCACAAAATTTTCCGACATCTTTTATTTTTGTCTTGTAAGTTTTTTGCTAGAGTGAGAAGCTTGTCGCTAGCGTCAAAATTTAAACAAAATTTCGAGAGAATGGTATAAATTTCATTGCAAATATGTAAATTTAGAAGATACTGTTCTTGATTCATTTATACGTTTTCTCGAACGCTGTTAATACTTCAAAATTTGTCCAATCAATTAAGATCCGCAAGGTATACGAAATCCTTCGTTTTGAGTGATTAAAATTTAACAAATACAAGGCCGATTCTACAAACCTTAGAAAATAAACAGTCTGTCGTTTTAGTTGAAGAACAAAATCTAAATGAAGAATAGGAATGAAACACTCACACCTTGAAGTTGAAAAAATTCTGCGTCACTTTTGACAACGTTCTGGCACGTACTGTTCCCATTTTTTGTCTCGTCTACTATATATAATAAAATTAGAAGCTTACTGCAGCACGAATTTGACGAGTCACGTTGATAAGCAACAAGTTTTGAAACTGATATTTTTTCGTACTAACGAGCGGACGAACTATCGTAATTATAGAGGTATACGATAGTACCGCTAATACAAATAAAAAAATGCAGGCAGAGAGATGATAATTCTTTTTTTTTTTTTTTTTTTTTTTTTGTTTCGTCATTTCGTCATCAAAGTCGCGTCAACCACTTTGCGGGTTATTGGCGACTCAGGTAATCGTAGTCTCTTGTACACTCTTGTTAGTTTTAGATATTGTAGAGGGTTCTTGATTGTGTTGTTGTCCATTAGGTTGTCATACAGGGTGGATTTTATGTTGCACTCTAGGCGTTTTTCAGTGTATTTTCTGCAATCCAGAATAATTTGGTCCACCGTTAGCGGCACTTTGTATAATTCGCAGGTTGGAGGAGTGAGTTCTTCCTTGTTACTGGATGAGTTTTGTGTGTCTAATTATGATTCTTGGGGTTATGACTTGGCAGTGCAGGCGATGCTCTTCTTGACGAAGTCGTTCTTGACTATTTTTTGTCGTGGCTTGGACGAGGATTTCCAGTTTATATTCCAGTTTTCGTTTATTTTCTTTTTGAGTAGGTCGAGTGTGGCTTTTTCTGGCAGGCTATTGTTGTAGTGGTTAGGGTTATACGAGTTTAAATTGTTTAGCCAATTTGTCCGCTCTTTCGTTCCAAACATTGCCAATATGGACCCAGGTTACAGTGACTGTGTTGTTTCTATTTGTCGATTTGACGTAAAGCTCTTGGCATTCTTGGATGAACTGGGTCATTTTTGTCTACAGATTCTGGATTGATGAAATAGCGTTTATAGAGTCACAAAGAATAATGAAGTTCTTGTTTTATGCCAGGTTAAAAGACGTACAATTCAACCGCTCACGTTTTCAAATGAGACCAAATAAATTATTATATAACTTTTAATTATATAAGGTCATATCAGTTGAACATATCCACAATTTTACGTCGCTTAGCTGTTGCCCCGACTTGTTAAATTAACTATGTATAATTATGTATCTTTATGTAATAACCACTGTTTTGCAGTAGTAACAATTTATGATGCAACTTACATCGTTCCTAGAAACGGATATATTACGTCGATGTAAATGTGTTTGATGTACATACGTAATGTTATTGAACGCAATAAACAAACAGATAAAATTCCAGTCACTAATTCGAATCGGTAAACTGACAAAAATTCCAATCACAATTCTAATTCGACAGACATTTTTAGATTAATGTCTAGTTTTATTATTTAATAGCATTTTCTACTGGAATTATTAAATGCTTATTTTCTGATATCCCCAAATAAAAAATTATGATTTTTATTGCAATAAACAATATAAATGTTTAATACTTCAAATATATATACATATATATAAAATAATTTATTCATAAAACAACGAAATAAATTTCTTTTTCTAACATTACAATAATTTTACCTAACATTGTAGTAATTTCCAAAGGGAAATAAAATGAGACATTTCGTTATTTTATTGCCAATATGAATCTCAATAATTGATTCTCTCAAATGAATTTTCAGGCGAAATAGAATCGTATAGCTACGTACAGTTTCGTGGTAATTGATTCAAAGTAAGTCACAAGTCTTTACAGTGAAAACTTGAACATCGTAGAGCATTGCGTTTGATTAACTATCAACATTCGTAATTTTTAACACGAGTCCGTGTTTGGGGGCTAGCAAGAACGAGCGTTCTTGATTTATGTACGGGATTTGCGTTTGATCACAAACGTCAACCTTGTAGGTACGGAGGATCTTTATCAGTCCAATTTTCGTTTGGAAGATTGCGAAACGCGCACCTGCGAACAGAAACGTTTTGATTTAATCACACTCGTTGTAAACGGGCGAGCACGCAGTTTGCCAAAAGTTTGAGTTTAATTTTTCTTTGATATCGAAACTTTTGCGAAAATTGGTGAAAACAGACAAAATCGCAACAAGCTTGCCAAAAGTTTGAATTTAATTTTTCTTTGATACCAAAACCACGAAAATTGGTGAAAACAGACAAAATGGAGACAAGCTTGCCAAAAGTTTGAATTTAATTTTTCTTTGATATCGAAACTTTTGCGAAAATTGGTGAAAAACACACAAAATATCAAAAATTTGTAATTCTTTTGATATCAAGTGTTGCAAGTCTATATAAACCTCACACATAGAAGTGTATTCAAACTTTTAGCCACCATGTGTGTGTGTGTGTGTGTTTGTTGCAATATGTTACAATTGGATGACAAAGGATAACACTATTCAATGAGATGATTTTTTTTCTTTTAACGTACCAAGACAGTTTCTCGGACCATCGCCAAAAGGCAGATAATGCATCGGATGCCTTGCCGCTATTGCACTCTTCTTAAATCGGTCGATGTCGAACACGTCAGGATTTGGATAAATGTCAGGGTCACGGTGGATAGCGTATAGGGGAATGAAGATCCTGGTGTTCTTTGGAATCGTGAGCTTCATGTTTTCGAAGGTATAGTCCTCCGTATTTTTTCTCATGAGGATCGGCAACGGCGGATATTTTCTTAATGTCTCTGGAAAGTAAGTGTTTCTATTGAGATATTTGAAATTTTCGGGGTGATTAGATATCAGTTTGTTATTAATGGATCGTCTGTGCGTCGGTGAGAAATCTAAAAGTGTTAGACGAGAATGTGACGGTTTCTTGAATTTTCTAAACGTAATCCCAAGTTTTCGTAGAAGGAATAATGTTCAACGTAAACAACTATCGTAGATTTCAATGTTTTTACATACTACATGATAAATCGTAGAATTTTCAGGATGAAAAGTCTCTTTATTTTCTCATCTACATTTTCAGTCACGTAATTTAAAAATAAAAGGATGAACGAGTAAACGAACAAAATTAAAGACTTCGAGCTTTAGAATGGGCCCAAGTTTGTCATTGCACGATTTTTTTTCGAAATTATAATAATTTCGATATTTCATTCAATGTTCGAATATTAACGTGAGACACTGTATCCAATGTGGATGAAATAAATCCGCACGAATATGTACACACCTTTGAACACAGCGTCTAAAATTGGCATGTTCTTAACATCTTCATATTGCCATTCGCCGTTAGTCAACTCGTAATGTTTCTTGATCTCGTTTCGCAATTTATCCTGTACGTCTTGATGTTGCGCCAATTCGTACAGGGCATTAGCTATCGTCGACGAAGAAGTTTCGAAGCCAGCCACGAAGAAAACGAACGCTTGCGCGACCAGCAAGTGTTTCGTTAATTCTGAAAAGTGGAAAATTCGAATTTATTCTCCTTCTTAAGTTATTCTGAATATCGTTTGTCGCAGTTATCGAGCCATTCCAATTCATGTCAACGCAAACCTATCGTGTGAGAAAACTTTTAAATTTTGAAAATTACAAATTGAGAAAGTTCGGAATTTTTACTGAGAATTTAAACAAAATTCATTGACATCACTGACGATGTTTAAACGTTCGTAGTTTCTTTATTAAGAAGAAAGAATATTACAAAGATCAAATGCACGAAAAATTGTAAATTTCGTGAGTCCAACAAAAGGACCAATTCCAATAAATTCGACCTCTCTCATTTCTTTTTTTTTTTTTTTTTTTTTTTTTATAAAGAAGCTGTGAATGTTTGTATTTTATCAGTAATAGATAACAAAATAAAATAGATAATAATAAAATAATCAACGAGTTTCAGCAAGATCATTGATTTTCAAAAAAAAAAATCAACCACCATGTTAAATTTAATCCAATTTAATTCAATTTAATTCAATTCTACCCCATGTTTAACATAGTGTACTATCAATTTTAATCGCACAATTGAATGATTGTCCCTCCTTTGTCAATTTTCTCGTGAAATTATAATAAAGCAAAGTGTAGTTAGTAAAATAAAATAAAATGAAAATTCGCGCAACACGTTCCTACGAACGTGTTAGAAACCAGAGTGTAGATACGTACCGATGCTCAACTTCTCTGGATGATCCTGCAGATCCATCAAAGTATTAATAAAATCCAGCCTGACGATGTTGTTCTTCCTCCTGTACTCTATCATGTCCAAAACAGCATTCGTGAAGAAGGTCGTATTGTCGTCCGTTGGCAGTACATAGCCCAAGAGAGTGTAGACTCTCGGGAAGTTCTCGCGTAATTTGTGTTTCAAATGCTGCTTCAGACTAGGGCCGAAGAATTCCTTTCCGATCTCGCGAAATCTGCACTGGGTCTTCGACATGGCGTTCATGTCAACTCCGAACGCACAGCTCCCTATCACGTCGGTGGTGAATCTGGAGGCCACTTCTCGTACCTCGATGCATTCCCCTTTCGATACTAATGTTCCCATGTATTTCTCGAGAGTGTTGGAACAGTCGAGGATCAGGGAGAACATGTCTTTCAGCTTGCCGGAAGTGAATACTGGCGACAGCCTCGTCCTCAGTGGTCGCCATCTTTCTGGCTCCAGGGAGAACAATTGTTGAGAAAGTGGTTCTGTCTGCGTTGAGAAAAAAAATATGAATAATCAGTACATTCGGAGCAAAGATTACTGTTTCACTTGTATTTGGGTTACATTTGTAAATATTACATTTTAAATCTCTTTTAGATCTCTAGTATGTATGCATTAATTTTCCGTGATTAATTTCCCTAATTATTAATGTTGCCATTCGGTAATGGCTGTCATAAAATAATTATAAATATGTATAAATATCGTGTTCTTTTAAACAAACGCAGGGAGCATTGTCAATATTTCAGAAGTGATACGATTTTAACTGACAGATTAATTAACATCCACGAAATGTTGGAAACGTATCTTTTCTCGTTTGAAATATTCGAGAATTGAATGTCCAGATCTAAATCTCTAGACATTGTATCTATATCACTGTGATTGGCAGTACGTCAAATTATTCTCTCGCACGTTTACCTTTTCGTTCACACGAAGTCCACGATTAGAGAATTGGGAGAAGTCTTTAATAAGGACGGTTTTGATCAAATCGGGATCGTTTATTGCCAGAACAAGTTCCGTTTGCAGATACAGGCCAAACACGGGTTCGTGTTTGTACTGTTTGTAAAAATTTGCCATCTGATCGCCCAACGATCTTCTTCCAATTATCACAGGGAGGAAATTGCCGAATACGGAGAACGGCTTGGGTCCGGGTATATTGTTCTTTTCCCAGAATTGTGGCGACTTCAGAAAGTAGTAGAGCGCCAGAAGAAGCGCCACGAATCCGCAAAGAACCTCGAAGACCGCCATTTCTCGCAAATCTTCGCTAGTCAGCTAATCGAAGATCTACTCGTGAAAGACTGCAAAAGATACAAGAATGTTTTACGATCGTCGTTGCTCCTTTGAAACTTGAAATATCCACGTTTTCAAAATTTTATTTCTTTTGCTTCGTTTATTAAATGACGCATTCGTGATAGATTTGTAAGTTTTTGATTCTCAGTACTTTTACTACTTGATATCTATTGTACATTGGTACGTAAATTTGTTCGTTGGATGCTTAATTAAATTAGAATTTAATTAGCTAAATAATTAGAATTTAATTAATAACCATAATTAGTGATTGAAGTAAATGAAATTCTATTCGGAAGATTAACTCATTTGCATCACGATAAATTGCACGATTCGTATGAACATGTATGTAGTTTATTAAACTTGTTCCAATTGAAATATTCACTTTCTATTAATAATACCAATCGATTATAATGAGATATTAAAATACAGAAAGTAATGTATATTGATAGATACGAAATTCTTAATTAAAATATAATCAATCGTTAGTCACATTATCGTTATTCCACATTTGTGCCAACACGGAATACTTGTTGGATATTACTCGTATTCCATTTCGCAACGAAATTGGATTAATTGAATTATTTGAAACGTTATCACATTTTCCACATGTATAACAAATCTTCAAGTACATTTTCTGTTCTTGAGAATCACTCGTTGCTGAAAAACATTGACAACTTGATCAATATTTCCACAAATACCACATAAACAGTCCCTTTGGATCTCAGATTTTATGAATTTTGTATAAAGGAAACAAATGAAATAAACGAAACAAATTAAAAATAAAGAAAGAAATTGAAAGAAAATTTCTTTCAAACACTGGAGTTGCAAGAGCAAAATACATACATGGAATACTGAATTAAAGTTCTTTAACCGCCTAATGCAACCACCCAATGCAATCACCAAGACGATCCAAAACGAACTGATCTTTTGTTACTGATTGCATGAAATTATAAATACTTCTTAGATAGCCTAAAACTAGACACAATTGAGTCAGTCTGCTGATAGCTATCTTTGATAACCAGATCTTTATTCAGACTTTGCTTGATAAATATAATATAAATATAATAAATTTAATATATATATATATATATATATATATATATATATATATATATATATATATATAATCAATTCTATCTGAACATTAAAACTATACGATAAGATAAAAGAGAAATTGTGATAAAACAAATTGCGACTCTCGCGATGAATATAATAAATTAAAATCCCATTTTTATCAACTTCTTCATTTTCTTGCCTTAATCCAAGAACAAAAAATGTAAGCATACTCTTCCTCGATTTTCCCGTATCATACATTAGCTATTCTATCTTCTCACGTGACATTTACTTCTACGAATTCTTGTGACGATTGTCGATAGCAAAGGAATACAAGCGATTGTCTCTATTTTAAATTGCCAGTCCAGCGAGTTTGAAACTCGTTTACTTTTTACGTGTAGAAAATTTATAGTACAGATATGCAATTTACAATAAAATACATACCAATTGTAGATTAAATTTATATGCAAATTATAATAATACATTAGAACATAATAATGGATTAACTTTTTAACTATTATTATGTTAAATAAATGATTTAATTTATATGTTGCAAGTTATACTTAATTAATTTTTCAATTTACTTATACACATTTCGGGAAGGTATAATATTTTGAGATTTGTTCATCAAATACAAGAGTCTATTCAAAAATAGTGAAAACGCGAGATCACGTTAATTTTCGTTAAATCATCCAGCAATCCTCTTCTTCATTGACCGATTAAAAGTTTAAATTTCTAAAATTTTATTTCTGGAAAATCAGATGTTAAATGGTTATATCTTGACAGTATACTAATAAAATTCTGACATTATTTTGATGCTATACATTGGTGATCGATCACTATTTGATCGAACTAAACTTTTAATGAAGAAAATATTATCTAATCAAGCTTTTTTTTTTTACTATCTTCATATGCATTAATATCCTTGATTGATACTTTCAATTGATCGAGCTTTCCTTTCAATCAATAATTAAATTACGATTTAGCCCACTCGATTGATCAATACTTCGATATTCCCAAGTAGGATTTGAGTTAAAAATAACTGTTTCTTGTTTATGCAATTAATTCAGATGTCAGTGTTATTTTCAAAATTCCTGGAAATTGATAAAAAAGAATTTGAGTTTTTAAAATAAGGCAGTTTGAAGAGATAATCGTAAATAAATATCTATACTAAATGATATCCTTTTAAATTTTATGTCCTGCCATTAGTTAATCAAATCATTAAGCATACAATAAACGTTATGATGAAAATAAATAAATAAATTGAAAAATACATTAACGAACAAGGTAAATTTCTAATTCTTTTAATATTCTTTAACAAAAAGTTCGTTTTATCACTGAAACTAGAAATCAATTGAAAAGTTATAATAGTTATATCAGTTGTTGTCGCTTTTTTAGTGAAAGAAAATTAAAAATATTTTATTATTTATATATTAAAAACATTATAATAGGCAGAAATAGCCGCTGAATTAGAAATTTATCGTGTACAAAAATTATTCATACATGAATCATATAGATTAGTTTCAAAGTCATTATTCAGCAGAATATATATTCGATAGTACTATACTTCTCCGACAGAGTACTATAGTAATGTATGTATAGGTAATGTGCACTAATAGATACATATGTATGTATCGCAATAGTGTGTCGTGTAGGTAGTGCGTCTGACGAAGTTTTTTTGTGCAGTATGAATTAATTCTTCATTAATAAGGTGCTTTATATACATATATACTTTTTATACAACATAATTTATTATTAAAGTTATTTATTTAATAAAAATACATGTACATTATATCATTACGCTTTTAATTTATATTGTAATGTAGAATTGGAGGTTATGTGTATATTCTCTAGGTGAACTTGAAAATTTCGAAATATTGTATTATTCTTCATTAATATACTTTATATGACATAATTTATTATGAAACAACTATTTATTTAATGATAATAAACGTACATTATATTATCACGCTCACGTAAGAGTAGAGGTTATGTGCGTAAGCTTTGTTTAAATAAACTTAAATGAAAATCTCGAAATATTGCGAATATTAGGAAATAAATCTCACCATGTACTATTGTAAATTATCATTACGAGTTATTAGGTAACACTTTTTTGTATTTTACAAAAAAGACTGCATTAATAAATTGATACGTCATGATAGGTAAAATTTATTATTACATTTCAAAGAAAATGAATAACGAATAAATCACATATTTGAAATATTTGTGCAGAATAACTTTTGTTACACCTGGTAGTTATATTGACGATGAATGTTATTTTAAACGTGATTCACCAATTTTATTCATTCGCGAAATCATATTTATTTATAAGTGACGTATGAACTTTCGTAATCGGTCAGAAAGTTAATGACTGATATTGAAGTGACAATTGTTTTTAGAAGTTTTCAATTGTGCACCTGTTAATACTTTCATACCGTTTTTTCTTCAAAATTTTCGTCTTTTTTTTCTCTTTTTGTACTGCTTTTTGTGTGTGGCAAAACGTACTTGAAAGATGTTCGAATTATTCATGTAAATTATTTATCCGAATTATAAAACATAAAGAACATATGCAGTTAAAAAATTGTAGATAAAACTATATTTCATAGGTTACAGGTTATCAAAACTTTTATCATATTTTGTGTTTCTGTGCTCTTGTTCGATTTCTACTCAATTAATGTCTCTCATTCAAAGACAATGTTGTGTAAATCATTAATTACACATTAGAAACATTACAGGTAATATTGTATTTTATAAATAATATGTTTATCTTAATGTTTTATTGATTCACACACACACACATATATATATATATATATATATATATATATATATATATATATATATATATATGGCCATTTTGATAAAAAGAGATAAAGCATATATTTTGGACAAAGCATTCATTCATATCAGTTGTTACACTTCATCTGTAAAAGGAAAACAACGATTAAGATTAACTTCTTATTAAATTGGGCAATGGCTCTTGGTATTTTGCAGTTTGCCTCCAGGAATTCGATCAAGTATCCATTTGTTTCCAAGATGTCTACGTCTATGTCAGTTGACGAACGTATGTTAAAAGGAATAAGAAGAATAATTCCAAATTTGAATAATACCAAGTACAAAGGTCAAGATGGTCGAATCGGGATATTTGGCGGTAGTACTGAATATACTGGTGCACCATATTATGCAGCAATGAGTGCACTCCGCACTGGATGTGACCTAGTTCATATATTTTGCATGAAAGAAGCAAGCATACCATTGAAATCGTTCAGCCCAGAGCCTATTGTTCATCCAGTTTTAGATCAGTATGATGCAATCAAGCAAATAAGACCATGGCTTGATCGTTTACATGTGATTGTGATTGGGCCAGGTCTTGGAAGAGACGATAAGATATTTAAAACCATTGTTGAATTAATTTCAATTTGTCGTGACATGAAAAAGCCACTAGTGATCGATGCTGATGGATTATTTTTAATTAACCAGAAGCCTGATATCATAAAAGAATATCCAGGCGTTGTTCTTACACCAAATGCGATGGAATTCAGTCGTCTTGTGAAAGCGGTATTTGACAAAAATGTCTCACCAACGCCAACAGTTAAAGCCAATGATGTTAAGCATTTAGCGGATGCGTTTGGGAAAAATGTAGTGATTTTGCACAAAGGAGCTAAAGATGTAATTGCAGATGGGCACAAAGGTACAGAAGCTGTATCGTGTGGATTAGCAGGTTCTGGAAGAAGATGCGGGGGTCAAGGGGACTTGCTGAGTGGAGCGTTGGCTGTATTTTGGTGGTGGGCTATCTGTGCAGGAAGTAGTGAAAGTGCTTTGTCACCTCCGATAGCTGCATGTTACGCTGCATCTAGATTAGTGAGAGAATGCAATGCGTCTACATATAAGATAAAGCAAAGAGGAATGCTAACGTGTGATATTCTAGAGCAAATACAACCTGTCTTTGCCAGAATTTTTGAAACACATTGCAACAAGTGAGCTGCTGATGCGAAATATTTTTACATAAGATGCGTTAATTTTGTTTAAGAAGATGTATATATTATGTGTAGATTAGTTAATTGTATTGATATTGGTTATAGAACATCATCATTCAATGGGAGAAGTCGAACACGAAGCACTGATTCCTGAATTATATCTATAGTAATTTTAATCTTTCATTGTACCAACGTTTAATAGGAATTTGATACATTTCTGAACATATTAAATTATGGAACGATAAAGTTATATCGAGGGTTGTAACATTAAAAAGGGGAACTATAAATTCAGGAATTTAAAAATTACAATAAGTCTACTATAACTAATGATAGATTTTTTTTAATGTCATTGAATGCATTATAAAATAAATAAAATATTTTGTTTAAGTTTTCGTAGACTTAATTTTACTAATTCTCTTTTTCTTTTGTTTGGATTATCTTCATATTTACAAACGGTGCATTTAGTAACGTCTTGCTGTGAGAACTTTCTTTCTACAAAGAAGTAATTGAATTTATGTTTACAACATAAGTAGTCAGTTTAATTTAAGAATTAAAGACTGAGAATAGAATAACAATCTTGTTATGTTAATAACAAGTATTGAAAATTATTTACATTATATTACTATGGATTAATTATTGTATGTTGAAGTAAAATAATGTAAATAATTTATAAATCGCAGAAATTAACTAATTAATCCGATTTTTAATTTAAAACAATTCACAATTAAGTTTCCTTCATGCGCGACTAAAAATTACTTGAACATAAAAAGAATATTTCTTAATCGACCATCAGTGATAATAACAGTTAAGTACTTTTACTTTTATTCGCAATAAAAAAATACTTTACTTTCATTTACAGTAAACGACTGTTATTTCTAAGTACTTGTTAAGTATAATAAAGTCAGAATTTCAGTAATAAAAATTCTCTTAAGTACATAGCTCTGTAAACGAGAAAACGCATTACTGATGAGAGGAGTAAGAAATATCTCTTCTTCGTTGCCTCAGTTACTATACATTTATATCAGTTAGGAAAACGTTAATATATTAAATATACTGTATTATTATTAAATTATTTAATTATGGGTCATTCGAGAAGTCCGTCGTATTTAATCAGAAATTAAATTCTACTCATCTCTCTCTATTGTACTATGTACCTCACCGGTACATTGCTCAGAATTATGCCTAATATTAACGCATATAAAAATCATTCGCTGCTAACTAAATAAAAGATTTCCACTCTTGAAGGCGCGATATCTCAAGAAGAACAGTTGCAACTGTAGATTTTTTTCGCTAGCATGCGCTAAAAGTCCTACAAATATCAAAGTTTACGGAACCATCGTTCATTGACAGTTCCCGTTTCATACTGTTGTCTTTCATTTCTACACTAAAAATAATCTCGTCAGTAAGTACCACCGGGGGCTCGACGTTTCATGAATACTGTATAAAAAACCGAAAACAGATCGCGCAGTATCTACACGATTTTTTGGCATGAACATACCGAATACTGTCTGTCCGCATCAGAAGATGTCTTTCGCTAACTAACGTAGACTCGCGATGCTTGTTCAACGTAAATTATTCATCTAAGCCCTAAAATTATCGTTGTCGTTCGAGTCGGTGAAACTACGAGTAAAACGTTAAGACCGAAGTGTGGTTCCCGCGTATCAGAAGCGTCGGCGGCATGTCTTTGGTTAAAGCTTCCAGCCAGGCCATGTAAAGCGGGGCTGAGACCGCTCCCTTCCTCGGCATTGGCAACGACCTGCGATTTACAAAAGATCATTTTGCAACGAATCACATTCGTATATATCAGGGTCGCCCGTTTTATATAATCACGTACATTACAACCAACGTAGATTGATTGGAGTTTTCTAACAACAGTTCCCGCAGTCTGAGCTGCCTGTACGTCTTATCTTTCAAAGACTGAAGTTCAAGTTCCGTCACGCAGCATTCTACAATGAAATCATATCGTTTTAATTAGCCTTCGTCAATAATTATTCGAGTGTTTCCGTATTATCACGTGATACGATCTTCTTCCTTCTTTTTCCCTTTTTTAATCAAACGTGTACTACCTGTGTCGGCAGGCTCGTTTCTCCGAAAGTCAGATATAAGTTTATCGAAGAAATCCAGCGTCTCTTGCTTCGGCTGAACGCTTATGTCGTCTACCATCTTCAGACTGGTATATCTTATCCTGAATTTTGCCATTATCTCGGCCATTCTGGAAGTTGTCAGTTGCATGTAGTTGATTGATCGTCGGACGGATTATTTTTAATTAGAGGTATTTTCAAGCATGGAATTTTTGATATTGAAAATAGTAAAATAGGAGGAAGATTTATTGAACGTAACCCTCCGAATCGCATGTCTCGTAAATTACTTGTGCTCAACTTACTCTTTCTCTTGTGCCACGATGTCCTGTTTGTGATTGGCCAACGCGAAAATTCGCATCTTACAATGCTCCCAATTCGAGCGTGTGCTGATAATGTATGGAAGAAGGATCGTCAGACCTGTTGAAGAAAAATGTCTGCCACTTAAAAATGAGTACATCCTTCTCAATTAAATAATCGTTAGGTCATGGATTTTTGTGAATTTGTAGAAAATTGAGAATTGCAAAAATACACATTGCAATGCACATTAGATAGAAAATTTGAAGCTGCAAAAATACGCACAATATAAAATATCCACAGTAGAATGTTTGCTATAATGTACAACAGACAAAACAATTTTCTTAGCTCTTGTTCTTTTTTCTTTTTTTTTTTAATTGTGCTCGTAAGAATGTAAAAATATACGAAAATTCACAGTCGTAAAAATAAAATTTCAACGACAACAGATAAACGTAGTGTATATTTTTAACACGACTGTGAAATTTTTGCTCTTCAAACATTGAATATCAAATATTTGCTATTAAATTAAATAAATTAAATATTTGATGAATTTACAGTTCGCTTCGGATTTGTTACAGATAATTTGTTAATTAGATCATTGTGTAAAGAGATATCTGGAAGTAGTAAGATAAATAGTATAAGTAACAGATAAATTAATTGAATAAACGCGAATTAATTTAGATAAGTATGTTAGTTAAATATATCAATTGTATATAAATATCTGAGCTAATTGCCGACATTAAGTAGAGTAAACATTTTATGAATTACCTCCATCATCATACAACCACCATACATCAATTGTGCCATTTTTATGCTTCCTTTGGAAGATAGCTAAGCGTTCAGGTACAGGTGTCATTGCATGCCGCTTTTCCCTAGATTATTAAAGTATATTTATTATAGTTATTCATGGAAACGTTGATATTATTAATAACATTAATATTTAATTATTTAAAATTTGGAAACTGACAATTGTTTTATATTTTATTTTTCTAATATTGTGTTGGTGAAGTACGTAACAGCGTAATTCCACGGAAAATGGCCTTATTTTTCTTTTTTGGAATACATTTAAATAAAAATTGAAAGAATTGATACACGAAAAATTGATTTTTACTCAATTGCAAGATAATCAACGAAACATTTGATTTGCAAACGAAGAAAAACATAATATTGCCATCCATTGGAATAAATTAATTTGGCCATCTCCTCTGGAATTAGCCTATAGAAAATAGAATTAGAAATCAAAATCAAAATAAAAATTTTCCGAATGTCGACACGTAACTCTACGAAGGCTTTTGAAATTCATAGCCTGTTGAAACCTTAACGTAGAAACCGCCGATACACGATCGATTCCGACTTACATTAACTTTTCGATCGCGTGCTTTCGTTTGTGCTTCAAATGATCGCGGGCACTTCCGTGAGTAGGCGAATCCCGAATGATTTGTGGACCATCCACCGGCGCGAACTGACTTCCTGAAACAGAATAGCGAATCGACCGGTGCAACGAATTTCATATCGATCGGGATTAAGAAGTTAGAATCGAGAGACGATGAGGATAAAGGAGGGAGAACTTTCTTGACAAACCTAATGCACAAAATTATAGATACCCATTGTCGGCACGCTTTGCACTCTTGGGATCTGGCTGGACATCGACAGATTGCTGTCAACGTGCATCAGAGTGTTCACTGTTAGGTCGTAGCTACTTTGCGCCAAGACGCCATGCTCGTCGTCACCGTTCGCGGTCGCAACCTCGCAACAGTCCAAACCCTCCGCAATTCGTAACATCGCCACCGCTAATTTCTGATCGAACGCGTTGCTACGAAATGAAATGAAACGTTCTTTATGCCAGTTGGCCACGATCGACGGTAATCGAGCTTACTGAAGGACGTTGAAGTATTCCTGAAGGTCCTTGTGGTTGCACGTTGACCAATGTGTCTTGTAGCCCATTAGAACGACGTTCGGTGCCAATTTCCCGACACCTGTTGCCTGCATCAACGCCGACGCGCCTCGCTCGAAGTTCAAATCCTCCACCACGTGGTAGAACGACTTTATACGTTGCTGGTGTAACCACGCGTAACCATTTCTCAGCCGCATCGATCGTAAACGATACGATAAACGAGTCTGGAGAGAACGTAAAATTTTGAATCATTGAGAAAGTTCAAGTTGGATTCAGTGCAAGTAAATAGCACTCACGAGTGAAGAAGAAAAAAAAAATCGGTTACTGACACAGAATTCGATGGAAAGTTCAAATCGAAAGTGTTATTGTGAATGTGAAGAGGGAAAGATTGGAGAAATTATGAGAGATCGAGAGGATTGGCATTCGGCACAGACGCGTTTATCATACTACTGTGACAACAAAGGTAATAAACAGGTAATAAACAGGTTGAAAACGCGAGTTAAAGTGAATATGGAAATTGGCAGTCGAGAACTGTTTGAAAGAAATGCGATCAAGGTAAACGCAGTTAGAAACGTGCAATTCTATGAAAGATTGAATCGAAGTGTGCAAGTGTGCATTCACGATGCTATTGTGAAAAGCAACGAGGAAGAAGAAAAACGAAATAGCTTGGAACGTAGAATTAGATAATGGAGGAGATCAAAAGACAGGCGTGTAAATCTGTTTATTTAAACTGTGTACCGGGTATATTTCACCGGAAATCAACAGCGAGTGGTTTTTCGTGATGAGATTTGCCAGATGCAGCAACGCTGGCCTGGCGCCAGGGGCTCCGCTCAGTGCCAGAATTTGAGGTGCATAATTTTTGACATGTTCGTCGATGGAATTCAATCTGCAACGATTTAATTCGATTACGATCGAACAGAAATGGAAACACGAGTCCCCTCGAGCCGCGGAAAACAGAAAATCTGAAAGTGACAAGGAAATGGGTACTTTTAATCTGTATACTGGTGATATTTATATCTGGAAATTCACATTTCTACGAACGCTTTTAAAGAAATGAGAACCGAGGGAAAGTTTTGTTTTATCTGACAAGTATTTTTCATACTACGGCGCAATCTGCTTACTTTTTGCATCCTTAATACCATTATAGTTAACATTATAGTATAATTATAATTAATACCATTATAGTTGGTATTATAGTATAATTATAGTTAATACCATTATAGGAAATCTTATAAATATTTTTTATATGAAAGTTTGCGTTCTTTGCTGTATGACGAACTTCTTTTTTCGTTCTTGAAGTTTTCATAAAAAATTTATAACAGTGTATATTTGATCAAAGATCAATCTTTGGATTTCAGATTATTATTCTGTCAGATATTCTATTTTACTTACGCTGAATTCCTCTGGTGTCATTTCCTATAAATATCTCCAGAAAGACGGGTAATTTGTTAATCCGAATGCAAAGTAGTAACGTTTTGAGCAACTCGAGAAAAGTGTAAAAAGGTCACAGTGATATATCCTCACCGATAAACGATAGAAAGCGCAGTCTTGTACGTTTGTGCTTGCGTGCTGCTACCCCAGTTCACGTCTGGTTTCCGGTACACCACGATCAAGTACAACGCGAAGATAATGACGAACGTGACGAGCGAAGTCGCCCAGTCGATGAGGAACATTATAGACACGCACGTGATGAAACCGGACAATGACAGCCAGGTGTTGTAATACTGCGGAGCAGAGAGGATTTCCCTCGTCAGTTGTCGTCGTCGCTAGTCGCGATCGAGCGTGTGCTCGCTCGGGGGTAAAGATATTATTTTTAATGCGATTGCACTCACTCGGAAAGTAGGTCGCCACCCGAGCGGGCGAATAAGCGCCGCGTGAAACGTGCAGAAGTTAATCAACGCGTACGACGCTAAATAAAAGTTGGAGATCAGAGGCGCGACTGCGTTCAAGTTCGCTGAAAGATAACGGAGAGAGTGGTTCAATGAGTTTTTTTTTTTTTTCTTTTGCTCGATGCTCGCAACGAAAACGCTTGCTCGATTTCTCGCTCGTACCTATAAGGAGGAACAGCACCGCGACGAAGAACGTGAGCACGTAGCCGCGATAAGGTTCACCGTGTTTCCCGTAACCTTTGCTAAAGTAAATCAGACCGGGGTAAATTCTGTCTCGTCCCAGCGCTTGTATCAGCCGCGGCACCGACAGCAAGTTCGTCAACGCTGTCGAAAGGGTTGCCGCGAAACAGCCGGCGTAGATGAACGGGCCCCACACCGACATCAGCTGCATGACCTGAAAATGAAGAGGAAAGAAAATGCAATTTATCGCGATCTTTGGATGTTCTCGACTTCTACGAACATTTTTTTTTTTTTTTTCTGGCTTGAATCATTGATAATTTTGACATTAATTGACGTAAATCCAATCTTTTTTTTTTTGTTTTTGTTCATACCTATTTCCTTTTCTTCGTTTTTCCATATTTTTTTATTTAAGATGAACTTTCGACAAATGAACTATTATTTAGTCGCGCTCGATTACGATTCCTCGCGATTAGAACAATTGGATTTAATTTTTGTTCTTTGCTCCACTTGTATTGCATTTCCGTTTCAGCAAATTAAGATTTTCTCTCGAAGGAAGTAATAACTTTTTCGAATAATTATACGTATATATTACTTATTATTTTTATTATGTGTTGTATATATACTTATATATTAGTATTTTTTATTATTGTGTGTTGTATATATATTATGTATCATGTGTATCGAATTATTATCGATACATGTATCATACTTAGTATTTTCATTATTGTGAAATTTTATGTAATTAATAGAGTTGCATAATTTCGAACGAAACGAGAACATTATACTTCCAACAGAAATCGAAGTTGGAATTAAAAGTAAGAATTTTCTTTACGTGATGATGATTAAATATAATTAAATAATGGCCATTCTGCGAAAAAAAAAAGAGAAAAATCATCTCGTGTTTAAAATAATCTAAAAAATTTCTTCAACAGACTTCGACTTCAAT
Source organism: Tetragonisca angustula (assembly GCA_036937485.2). Taxonomy (NCBI): domain Eukaryota; kingdom Metazoa; phylum Arthropoda; class Insecta; order Hymenoptera; family Apidae; genus Tetragonisca; species Tetragonisca angustula. The sequence goes on along the minus strand of JAWNGG020000023.1, from coordinate 1,123,847 downwards.
TTCCGTAATTAATTGATCCATTAATTGCGTCGTTTCATACCGAGTAACTGTTGTGTAATCCGTAAGTGCAGTTGACGTTCGGCATACAGCTTATGATGGTATTGTTTGCGCCGACAAGGCCGCTGGCATCCCTTTGAGCTGCCCCACCAGCGAACAGAACAAAAGTGACATAACTGACCATTGAGATTAGCAATGCAAGAAGGGTCCCGATCGGTATGCTACTCGCCGGATCCTTCAAGTCGCCGGAGATGTTGGCGCCAGCCTGAATCCCGGTCACAGATGGAAAGAAAATGGCGAACACGGAGAAGAACGTATGGTTGCTGTTCTCGGAGAAACGATAGTCCGGGCCAAGATTGTTCATGAATACTTCAGCTGAAAGTTTGAGACACAATTTGAAAGATACTAACACTTCGAAATTCTGACTTTCTAAGAATATTTCCCTTGTCGAATATGTATTGAGAATTGACGACGCTACAGAGTTTTATTATCGTTTGTGGGAAATTCAAAGATGCGAGAATGCTTGATATTTTAAATGTAAAAATACATGAAACATCTGCGCTCGTTGTAACGTTTGAGGGATGAAAGCAACTCTCTATATTTGGATTCTATAAAATTGCAAATAAAAATACAGATGAAGTATCAGTGAAGTTAAAGTGCAAAATTCAAGTCAAATTTCAAACTCCTATTTCTAGAAGTTACTATCTACTATTGTATAATTTACAAAATTTCTGTGAACAAATTATGAATTCAAATTTGTGTAAATAGCAGTCTCATCAGTGTTATACAATATTTATAAAGTAAAATTTAACGTACAAGAGAATCCAAGGAATCCTTGTGCTTGTTGCAGTGGATACTTGGGTCCTATGATGGTACCGATCACAAAATCGAAAATAGCTGCGATGATGATGGCTATGAGGAAATTTTGAGCCTGGAAACGAAAATTACTTGATTGAATATTTTCAAAAACGAGATACATAGTAAAAAGATTATAACTATTTATCGTAGCAACGAAATAAACTAAATATTAACTGCCATAGTAATTCTTATTTGCATAAATGTCTTGGCATAATCGTAGATATCGTGAACAAAAAAAATTTTAACAACATAAATAGATATAAAAATAATATTACAAAATTTACTCATTTGTGTATTTCATTCATTCCAATTTATATGAAGCAAGTTTGGCAGAACAGAGAATGTGAATTAAAAATTTGAGAAGCAAAGGAAAGAAAAGAATTAGAATTATTTACATCATTCACAGATATATAATTTATCTAGCTTTCATTTTTCTTTTCGTTGCATTTATAAAAATATATTAAATTAAATAAATTAATTTATAAAATTTAATTGATATTAAATGAATTATAAATTAATTATCAAATATATTAAATATAATAAATCAATTTATATATAAGAATATAATTAATTTGCATAGATATCTGCGGATAATTTGTTCTGTTTCGTAGACGTGTAACGCATAAAATTTCGCGCGTAAATGAAATGCACCTTTGACTCCCATTCCATGCCAATCGCGCAGATCATGATCATAACGATCAACGCGACTGTTCCAATGAATCGGACGTCGTTTATCCCGTTGTCAATGATTTTCAAGTTGTGCTCTCGTAACAAGTCGTTCAGGGAGTCGCAGAAACCGATGGTGTTCATGGATGCCGAGACCGCGTTCGCAAATGCGAAAACGATCCCCACCGAAGCACCGAATTCCGCCCCCAGTGTTCTCGATATGATGAAGTATATACCACCTGTTCAAAGAAATTTCAATTTATACGTCATTGGACTTAACGAATTCACCATGGAGATATTTTCATCGGCAACTCTTTCTTCTGTTTATGCGGAAGTGAAATGGAAAATAAAATCGAAGAGGAAAGAAGACGCTTTCGATCGAATCACGAAACATCTTTTCGATCTTCGGAAGGTCTAAAAATACTATAAATCGTTGCAACTGACTGTCATCGTTGAAATTCATTTCATTTTCATTGAAATTATCGTTTGCCTCGTCCTAAGTATATTCAAGTAAAACAAAATAATGAATTTATTACTTCTCAATAATTTCTGTCCAGTGAGATATACCGACGAGTTGAAAAGGAAAGCGACGATACGACAGATATATACGATTCGGTCACTCGTTATGGTCCGCAGTCAGTTGCCAGCGCAACGTGGTTAACGAGAGAGACACTCCCGAACAGATCCAGTCGTTTTACTATTTAACTTTTTTTTTCTTTTTATTTTATATGGTGTTTTTATCTGGTTATTTCACTTTTATTATTTTAAAATTGCTGTGCAAGGAAAACTGGAGCAGAACAGAATCCAAAGATCCTCAGCGGCAGGAAAGTATTTTCTTTCATCGCTCGTAGATCGAAACGATCCCCACGGCGTGTCGCAGTTTTTCTACACCTCGTCGCGATTGGGATTTCTTCGCGGTTATTTTTCTTCTCTCCTTTTTCGTGGAAAAAACAATTGTCGACGTTCGATTGCTCGGCGAGGCGAGCGTTAAAACGACGACAGTTGTGTGTACACGGTGGCCACTCCTTGACGGAGAAAAGACAAAAGGGGTGAAAAGAGGATGAGAAAGAGAAGCCGCGGGGGGTAGAGAAGGGAGAGGGATGGTGGGGTCTCCCGTAACACACCTCCCTTTACTTCCCCATTAGTACTAATTGCGCTGAGGCTAAGCGTCGTGATGACGCAGACGGCCGCCGATATTCCGATAATGATGACGCTCTGCAGTATGCCCGCCTGTGCCACCACCCACGACAGTCGCAGGAAAAGCATCACACCCCATATATTGAGCAGGCACGGTATCAGAACGCCTTGGATCCATCCTAGTTTTATCCCTGTGTGCCCTTGCTGCGTTACACCGATCTGGCCAGCCTCCACGTTCGGGTCCTGAAAATTTTCAATTTCAAGGTTTGCCCTTGTCATTCATTCGTTCACGAATACGTTACGCGGACCGAAGAGCATAACTGAATTAGTCAAATGTGCAACGAATGGATCTCGCGTCGATAATTGTTAATATCAACGAATCGTGCATTTATTTATTAAGTACGAGTATTAAATACTTATGTGTGATTTTTACGTGTAATATTTGCACGATCGAAGAGTTGTTGGACAAATGGAATTGACTCGGAGACAATTGTTTCAAATTTGCGAATATTCTTTGCTCGTCTATAGCAAGAAAACTGTTCGATGATTCGGTTATTTTCCGCGTTGTAGGAATAAGATTGTTTCGTCGATATTGACTCATCGCATCAAATGAGTGGTACAATCATACCAGCAAGTGTATAAAGATATTTTACCATTGGCTGTCTATTTTAGAATTCGATGTTTAATACGTGTCGTAATATTCTGCATGTAAGTCATTATAATTTAATTGATAATTATTAAGATAGACACATTTGTAGGATTATTGAAACAGAAATCAATCTTCAATTTTAACAATTGCACAAGAGGAATATATATATATATATAAAATATGTAGGTATAAAATATAATATAATAATTATATATATATAAATATATAGGTATATAATATAGATTTTATAGTTTTATTATATTTATATATATATGTCTAATAAAAATAAAATATATTTTATTATATTATATATTATTATGTTATATCATGTATCTACATATTTTTATATTGAAACTATAAAATAGACTATGACAATTACATAACATATAATATATGTATATATGTATGCGATGCAATCATAAAAATAGCAACAATAATAATAATAATACTATACATATATAGTATACTAATATTGTTCTGTAAATTTCTTCTCATCGGGATTCGAAACATCTTTTCGAAAATGTTTCACGATCCACGTGTGTTTGAAGTGGAAACTCATTTGAAATGCTTTTTCGATCCCTTGGTTTAAATCAATAATTGCACAAACTCATTATATATCGCGTTTCATTAACTTACTACAACGATCTCTCTCGGAGAGCGGCGGGGATTTCAAAATTAACACCTCTTCTAATTTCCCTCGCTGTTGGTATTTACTGCTGTGCAAACTTAATATACCGTCTCCCATGCGCCTCTCGTTATGCGAGTTCGATCGTCCTTGCCGTAGAAAGAGAACTCCGTCGGGTCTCATTTGACTCTGCGACGCGACACGACGAAGTTTGCGAGTTGGATTAAGCTTATCACTTCCGATGCACGCACGCGTTTGTGCAATTACACGTTTATTTCACAATTTATTTTTGCTGGAAAGCGGCACGAGAGTTTCGAGCACCTCGATATACGTCGTTTGACAGTTTTGTGTTCACTTTGCGAAAGTTGCTCGATGTTTATTTCAAATTTTCCTTTCAGGGAAAGCTGAGGGAAACTCTGGTAGCAGTTCCCACCCTTCAACGGTGGGACTTCCTTTCCGTCTGCGTGTGTACGGATTGGAAACCTAATTTTTAAATTCTCGAATTCTCGAATTTAAAGTTTTCGGAACTTCTCTCGAAGCTTGAGTAGCGGATTTTATTTTATAAAACTGAAATTAACGCGTTTATCTAAATTTCCTCATTGACTGCAGTTAAATAAAATGCAAACATGAACGAAAACATAACGATCATACGTAGAGAAATGTCTAACCAAGTACACTAACATCCGAATGTTTTCTTCGTCGACTATATATATATTGAAAAATTTTTAAGAATATATTATTGATAAGATATTTTTTTTTTTTTTGATAATTTCTTCAGATTTTGATACTTTATACCCGGCCAATCTTTTTTTAATTCTATATCTAGATTGTTAAATATAATACAACAGTCCCAGTTTTGTAGTTTCCCTTTTATATTATGTTACTGTTATCGAAAATGTTTTTACATGCTTGTCATACTTAATTTGTCACACACTTCTCGTTCAGTATTCTGAATTTTTAGATTCTTGATAATCTTGAGTATTCAAAGGGCCAATAATTATTATAGAAACACAGTTCTCAATATCTTGATCATTCGAAGTTTTTCTGTCATGTCTCTTTGAGTTTTTGGAATCAATGAAAATTGAAATTTCGAAAGTTTACGATTTAAATGAAACTTCGTAAAAGCAGTATGATTTGTTTTTTCTTTTCTCTTCTTGTGAGATTTAACAACGAGAATAAAGACAATTCTCGAAATTACGAGATACTCTCCAATGCGTTTGATAATATTGCAAACGAGGGATGGTAGAATAAACTGTAGGGTGTGGCAATCTTACCTTTATAAGATTTCCTTCGTGTAGGGTGCTCAGTGATGGCCTTTTAGCACGACGACTCAATCTACAAACAGAAACGTTCCTGTGAATCTCTGTGACGGTATTAGTGAGTGTACAGGACTAATTAAATTATATATATATATATATATACACATATGTATGTCGAACCATATGGAATGGGGGTGAATACCGGTGGAATGATATTTCACGATGTTTGAAACAGTATCCTTGAAACGATAACGATAATTGAGAATAATTAATCAGTGACTAATAACAATTAAGATATTACCAACAGTATCGTATGACGTACAGTTTGATTGTAAAGTTGCCAAGTTTCAAATATTTGAAATAAAGAAAGAAGAAAATTTTATGGATCTTAATTGGACGATTACATATTCCAAATACGGACAATGTTTCTTACATTTTGTTAGAAAGTTAAATCAACCAGGTTTTTCGATGAAAATCTACATACAATTATTACATATGTAAGAAATAGAACCTGAATAAAAATTTGTTTTATTCTATTAAACATTATCGACGAATTGCTTTGAACATTTTTTTTTTTTATTTGTCACGTGTATTTGCATTCTTAAGTGCCCCACAAATACATGAAATCAACTACTAGTATTGTCTACTAATTATGATCATAAGATATTTGGTACACTTCAGTGCAATTGTATAGTAGATTTCGTAACTTTGAAGATTTAGTAGATCTTCGCAGATTTAAGATTGATAAAAGATTCATTACATTTCGCATACTTGAGTTTTTCATTCGACTGATTAATAAATCCTTATTATCTTCTTTCAGCACTGAAAATTTCGTAGTTGATCTTTCATTTTTTTATTCTTCATTCCAGTGTCTAAATAAGTGAATTCTTTGTAACGAAATGACACGTTTTTCAGACATTTTACCAAGATTTGTCAAATTTTATCAAAAGTACAATTCATGCTCAAAATTTATTTAGTAAGTACAGATCGAAGTTCACTATCATGAATTTTTAAAGATAGAAGTCGTATGACGAAAATCGTTTCTTTAATATGTTATCTACGTTTATTGTATTTTGTTTTATTGTATTTGTCTAGTTCATGGCAATTAATAACGTACATATGTATATGTTTAGTTATACTAACGTGTATATTATTTTCAACATGTTATCTAATGATTTATAATTATTAGTAATACGTATTGATATATAATATTAATACGTATTATATAATATTACATGTAATATAAGTACATACATTTATAAAAATTTCTAAATAAATCAACTAATAAATCAAAATTATTAAACACTCGTCAAAATTATTAAAAAAAAAAAAAAAAAGAAAAAAAGGAGTATAAAAAGAGGCGAATATATTAATTTTTGATAAGACTTCTGATGTATAATTTGCATTATATATAATATTATAAAAATTAAATATGTGCCAGTCTCATTTCGTATTTACTATGAATCTTAATTTTGTTAAATGTCAAGATTAAGATTATTTGTCGACTGGAGTGAATCCAATATATACAAGAATGTATAAAATTTCCAAAGTTACGTTCTAATTTTTTTTTTTTTTTTTTACAAGTGAAACAAATTCCTATGTTCTACGTTCTTTTGCCTGCTGACAGGAAAATACAGAATTGTATAAAAAATGCTCGATGCAATAACGACAGAATAATGATAAAGATAACAATAATAAAACTGCGAATTAACGTATCTAATAACTCTTCTTATCTGGAAAAGAAGCAGTTAAAGCGATCGACGAGCGATGGACGAGCAGGCAATTTTATTTTATCACTTGAAAGAAAAAAAAATAGAGTAAATTGTATCCTCGTTCGGAGGAAACGGGCTTTTAAATACCGTTGCAAGAAATGGCTAATTAGATAGGAAATACGTCCCGCTGACCGATACAGAAAAATTTAACCGTTTCGTTTCGCGAGTATGCACGTAGTATCGGAAAATCATCAACTTCTTCGACACGAAACAGAAGGGAGAAAGGAAAAAAAAGAAAAGTACACGTTTCTCGCTAAGCCAATATTAATGGTAAAATTACAATAAATCGTCGCGTGTCAGACAAAATACCGCTTGCGTGTGCTTTAGCAATTTGAAATCCTAATTGCAAAAATTGAACAAGCCTATGTTTTGAAAGTTTCGAATCACATTTTATTGTAATTGTAATGCGAATTGATTTTTTTATTCAGTAGTTCTGGACATAGAAATTGGAAAATACAAGGCCAACTTTTTTCTTTTAAATTTGTTTTTAACTATTCAAGCGATTTAACAAAGATTTATCTCGAAGAACGAAAGTTAAATCACTTTACGTACACGTTCTAATACATGTATGTGTACTATTTTAACCAGTTACTACAAACGCTATACTATAAAAGTACTATAAAAAAATGATATACAGGGTGTACGATTTTTCAGAGAAGAATGAATGAATCAAAGAATGTTCGAAATTTTCAAAAATCCTCGATTAGAAAAAGAACGTCCAGAATGAAGAATTAGTTTTCCAGAATTCAGAAGATCGTTTTTTCCGAAAATTCTCAAGGTTGCGTTGAAACAGTACTATGCACTTCGAATTCTTGTATCGCGCCAAAACCTTGGCTCTCGAAATCTCTTAATCAAAAAGGGAAATGAATGCTTATCTTATTTCCATCGAAATGCACCAAAATGGCTCGCTTTTGGCAAACAAAATGTCAGTCGTGCGTGCACCACAAAAGAAGCACAAATAACATCCAAAGGTAAACATACTTTGTCTGTGCAGTATTGAACAATCTGTATGCGTGCAATTATAATAAATGCTCAAATTGCTATGAAGGTGCACAGTGTTACAGCTATGTTTACTTTTACACGGTATTTCTCCTTCCTTTATAATGACTGACATTCTGTTTGCCGATGGCAATCATTTCCCCTTTTATTTCAACTCCGATTCTAAGTACACGGTTATTTATTTCGGAGAGATCGTCGTGCAACGTTTTGGAACTCGCAACGATTTATTTTTACAGTCAGAGTCACGATTCTTTCCCTTCGTTCCCGCGAGGAAACGATTTTATTTTAACGTTTAACACACCTGTAATGATCCAGTCGCGGGACCACGTCCCACAGTCCACTAACGTTTAGGGTCATTGCTGATCTCTTGTTGTTCTGGCCTCCACCAATCACCTCATCATCCATAGTTTTAAGTACGAGTCAACCGTGTCTCGTTAAATCTGTAAGAATAAGAATGAACGAAAATTACTTTCAATCATCGGTTGTGTATTTTCATAATGAAATAGTTGATTTGATTTGATTTGATTTAATATCAGTTGTCGTATTAATTGAAACTCTCTAAAAGAAAAATGGCGCCAGATAATTTTATGAATTGAAGTTACATTTAGTGAAATGTAATATGATACAATGTGTATAAATGAGATCGAGTGATATAGGATGTAATAATTTTGATAAAAAAATGTGCGGTATAAAAATTACAGAGTGTTGTATCGAAATATCTTACAAGTTTGTTAGCAAAAAAATGTCCTTACAAAAATTGTTCGGTGTGAATAAAATATTAAAATTCTATTATATAATTTGGAGTATAATTTTAATTTATAATATAATATATAATAATAGTATATTATATATATATATAATGTATAATAATAGTATATAATATATATAATATAATATATGATTATATTATATATTATATTCTAGATTAAAATATTAAAGCTCTATTATATTCTAAATTAAAATATTAAAATTCTATTATATTCTAAATTAAAATATTAAAATTCTGTTATATTCTAAATTAAAACGTTAAAATTCTATTATATCCTGAATTAAAATATTAGGAGGTGGAGTTGCAAAAGAAATAGATTGACCAAGATCAGGATTATTTTAAGTTGCCTAATTTGCGCTGTCGATGGACGTTCTTCACAGATCGCTGGGACAATGCCAGAAAATTCCGAGCACGTGTCATTAAAATGTCGAAAATATGATCAGTCGTGAAAATATTTGGCAAATTGTCGTGATGAATGTTTCAAACGGCGAACGCCTGGATGACGAATTAACTTTCACGGGAAAATGGAAATTAATTAAATCGAAGCACTTCACCGAATCGTATTTTCGTTTTCTGTTGAATCTTCGTTTTGACTGCTACTCCGAATAAATCAACCGAGTGTTTCCGAAAAGTATCAAAAGAGGCCTTTATTCCACGACGTTGACTCACTAGGTGCAAATCGGCGTATTACGAATAGTTTGCAAAATACGGGCAACGTGTTTAGCAACGTTCCTTACGGGAATCGCTGCGTAATCATATTTTCTGGTTAACATCTGATCAATTAACGCAAAGACACTCAAGGTTCTACAGTTCTACGAGCAAATTCTGCATGTCAAAAATTGCCAAGGATGGTAGGGAGTCAGTAAAGCCTACAGCGAATGTAAACGTATCACATACTGAAAAAAGACATTACGTACTTGAAATCGTCGATGTTTCAACTTCGTGAAAAAAGAATCGTACAACGATCAACAGGAACTCGTCTTAAAGCGTGAAATCTTCATTCTCACATCGCGAAACAAATGAGAATGTGAGAATACATTTCTCCTCGAAAATCCTACGACTCGTCACTACGTGAAAACAATTTTTTTCGCCACTGAATTCAATAAAAATTTGAGAATTGTCTCTCCCCTGGCAACGATCCCCTAAAATTTGACGTACGAGTCTTTTCGATTGTTTTATCGAATATAAATTAGATACGGATTGTTAAATTTAACAAATTTATATTGTAATAACAACGATGTTTATTTTATTTTATATTTATTTATTTTAGTAATAATTCGTTGAACTTGCTCATTATTAAGAGAATCGTACGTCGAGTATGAATTTCGTTATTGCTGTTTGCAAGTCTTTTAGACTTTGATGTGAAATATTCAAGTCGAGTTGAATACATTATGATCGCGTGGCTGCTTTTATTTCCTCGAAGAAGGAAGAGAAGTGCGCAAGAAACGAGATCCAAAATATTCCAACGACCCTCCGTGAGGCTGAGATGCCATTAATCAACGAGAAATCGCAGAAATCGGTCGGAGTCAGAGAATTCGCTATTCAAATCAAATTCGAACAGTGTATCATAAAAATGCCTTTAAAATCGAATTGATCATTTAGCTGAATGTTATTCGAAATGACTTCTTTTCTAGATTGTTTCATTATTTGACTGTCGAAACGAAATAACTCTTTATTTCGTATGTAATTGTAAGTAAACTTTTATTTAAATACTTGCTAACGTTGGTAGTTCATTCGAATGATCGAATTAACTGAAACAATAGAAAACTACTTCGAAGCGATTTATCCGAATTTGATACTAAATAAAGTAATTTTATGTTGTAATAATTGCAATAAATTCGTCACTTTATATTGTAATAATTGCAATCAAATCAACGATTCGTTACTTCAATATTCTTGTTTTATTTCAAACGAAATGTCCAACAGAGCCTGTCTCCTCTCCTCTCGAGAATAACAGAAAGAAGAGGCAAAGAAGCAGAGAAAAAAGAAGATCGTATCCGCGCTGGTTCCGCCGTCTCAACCTTCGCGTATTTTTGAAGATCGTCAAATCAGACGAGCAATAAGTAAGAGTGCGCGCGGAGGTCGACGGGGAAAAATAGATTTTTCAAAGAAAGCCGTATACACTCGTGTTGCCGTGAAGCTCGAGAGCGAAAGCGTTCGAACCCTCGCGAAAACTCCTTTTGCTTCTTCCGTTCGTCGTGGCGTAGCGAGGGATTTGCATGAAACTATTTGGCCATGATCCCGGAATTCGTTTCACGCCAGAGTCAGCTTCATTCATTCGCGACCCTCGCCGAGAATATTGACACTATGCTCTCAGGAATCAGCTGCTTAGTGCGTCGCGGAAATTAGTTTCCAGCAGGGTTGGACACGTTTTATTTGAAATGAAAATCAGGAAGAAACGATTTAAAACGACGAGCCATTTCTATCAGTTTATTATTTTTATTTTATTTTATTATTTGCTATTTTTACTTTATTTTATTATGTATTATTTTTATTTTATTTTATCGAGGAAAGCTCTTGCCGATTTTTGTTGATCACGATTCTAGGGACGTTCCTGATTCTTTACTGAACGAGTTTCTAGAAACAAAAAAAATTATTGCCACTCAGAATATCTGTTCTGAAAGAATTCAGAAGAAAATGGCAAAAATATCAATTTTTCACTTGTTTCTGAGTTTGATAACCATGTGAGGAACAAACAGTTCAATAATGAAACGAAAGTGCACAGTTCTGAAAGAAGAAATGTCAGGGTTTTTTGCGCGAGATTTTTGTAAAAAACGACATTTGTAAGTTATTAAACTATTGGCAGAAAATGTGAAAGTATATTTTGATAAATAGATGTGTTGCTCGCTCAACAAAACGATAGGAATTTTCCTGGATACGTAATAAATATTTGAAAAATAACTTGAGAAAAATGAGTTCACCTTGGGTCTGAATCAGATTCAATTATTTGAGATATTTCATTGAAGTAAAATAACAAATAATCCGAACAATTGATGAAGTTTACACAATAGGAAGAAAAATTAAACACAATATTTGAAAAATTATCAGAAGGAACAGATATAATTTGATAGACAAATAATTAAATAATTTCGAGCGTATCACGTGCTCGTTTAAATAAACTTAGGATTATTTCAAGAGAATATCGAATCAACTAAGATGATATGCTGTTTGAATAATTATCTTTCGAATATTTTATTCAAATAAAACTCATGCCTGATTTCTAGCAGGATCGTGCACTTTTTTTCTTAATATAAGAGTAATAAGTAGAAAAGAGAAATGATTACTGTAGCTAAAATAAAAAATAAATTTGTTTGAAAGTATAAGTGACAAATAAATTTATTTGTCACACAAATAAATTTCAGACAGTACACGAATTTTTCTAAGAGCTGCAATGTTAAATGTTTTTTTTTTATTTAGAATCATTTATAAAGTGAATAATTATGAATAATGTTTCAACGCGGTAGTAGACGAATTTTTCCAAATAAATCACGTTTAAATAAAAGAAAAGGAGAATTATAGAAAAGAAATTGATATATTTGAATTTCTAAATTTCTAAATTACTACTGAATAGTAGTATGTCTTTATACAATGTTAAACGATTTTTCATATAGAACCGCGACAGCAACTTGTGAACTGGGCAATTTCAACGCGAATGATATTTTAAGGTATTTCAATTATAACACGAATAACATTTTAAAATGTTGATGCACGAATTCTTTTGAAAACTACAATTTGTAGAGTTCGTGATGTACAATGTTGAGTTATTTCTCATATAAATGGAAACAAGCATGTTTGCAACATACTGTTGGGTTATTTTTCATATGAAACCAAAAAAGGAAAAGACTTGCAAATTGGACAAGAATGATGTTTCAAATTGACAAACGCGCGAGCTATTGTTAAAACTATAATTCAAAGAGAGTTTGTAAGTGGTTTCATTATTTTGAAACGACTTGCAGCCTAGATATATATACATACTGAAACGCAAGTGCCGCCGGCGTATAATTAAGCAAGCTTATCGTTGCTTTTAATATATTTCTTTGCGCAGCAGTTGCAACATTATTTTGCATGTTTATTCAATAGCTGTATCAAAATGGTACGGCACGTGTAATGAGTCACCTTAAATTATCTTGAGTAATATCGATCGAAGAAGAAAAAGGATAAAATACATTAGCTTAGGTGTTTTCGTACATTTACGAATATGTTTCAGTTATATACGATTTTAATTCTTAAATTGAATTTTAATTTTTAATTGAATAATTATTGCCTTTGTCGATATTCATTTCTTGATATGGCTCGTCATTGAATTTATTTATTACGTTTCGTTTTATATTATATTATAGAAACGGAAATAATTTAATGCGTTGTCAAATCAGACTCTTAATTTTTAGTTCTTCATTTCAAAATGAAATTCATAATTTCGTTCTTAAATTAAATTTCAATTCCCAATTCTGAAAGTGGTCTCAGTACTTCGTGAGTGTCACATTCTCGATTCTTAATTTCTAAATTAAATTCTGAATTCTTGAACAAACCAGACCTTCAATACTTTCATTCTCGAAGTAGTCGAAGAAAGTAAATTTTTGACTCTTCTATTCTCAAGTAGATTAGAGCTTCAATTTGTTCTCAAATAAAGTAATTCTTTTATTGGAAGAAATTTTTTAGAGTGCCACACTCTCAACACTTCATTATTAAACGTCGTATCCTCAGTTTTTAATTTCTGGATTTAAATTTCAAAGTTCTTAAATGAAGAAACTGTTCAAATCATTTGTTCTCAAATGAAGTAAATTTTTATTCTTAGGTAACATAAATTTTCAAATAAAGGTAAATATATATATATATAAATTTTCGAGAGTGCCATACTCTTAATTCTTAAATAAAGAAAACCTTTATCAATTCTCAGATGAAAATTTTCAATTCTCTTAAATCGAACGACATTTTTGAGCATGTTATATTCCCAACATCGAATTAACCATTCGTTTGAAGTATGTATTCGCAAATTTTTCTGCTCTACGATATATAACTGTACGCCTCGTATGGTTTCTGTATCTCAGTATATTTAGTCAACATTGCCATTTTACACGTAGCCTGGAGCGTTGCGATGCGTTTCAGTTGTAATGCCAAAGCAAATAAATCTCCGAGACATTTTTGCTACCCAGCTTTTAGCCAGCTATCTAGTATTTTAACAAATAGCCCTTGTCCATGATCGCATGCACGCAAGCGTGAAATGTGAATATGCGTATGCGGAGCGATTTTTTTTTGTTTTTATATAGTTAATTATTTCATTACCTTTGTAAAAGGAGAAAAATATCGAAACGTTTTCCACTGAAAAACACACCTGTACACCTATTTTTCTATACCTTTTTTTTCACTCTCGTTCTTCTTCCTAATTGCAATCTAATTGGAAATTTTGAAATGAATTTCGGTAGAGAAAACGAACGAGTCTTTCCTGCAATTTCGCTATTTTTGCGAGAGAAGAATTTTCCATTGAAAAATACAGGAAAATTACTGCTATTAGTGCTATCTGCGTAATTATCTTTGTACCTTTCAGAGTCTTAAACATAGTATAATTGGTCGAGGATAGTAATTCGTGTTCTATGAATATTTTTCCAGAGTTTCTTCGTTTCAGAATGTCGTGCGTCAAATCGAATAAAAATAAGGAAGTCGGAACGAGTATCGATCCGGAAGGCGGCTATGATTCTAATACACAGATACAATTCCGATGAGATAAGCCGTTCGGTGCGCATTGAACATCGTAACACAAAAACGTGGTGGCGATTTTATCGAAATACATTTGTCCAACAGATTCTTAAATTTATTATATATAATCGATTTAAGAGAATTTTAAATCTCTTTGTCAAGTATTTTTCTAGATTTTTTTGTTTTTTTGTTTTTCTTTTTGATAATCTAAAACTATAGAAAAGATGGATAAGGCGAGAGTGCGCTATTTTCACGTGGAAAATAATTAGAAGTTTTAAAAAGCTAAAATTAAAATGTAAATTGAGATTTTTAAATGTTGTAGTAATGAAAAGTTCGTGGAATTTTTCATTTGAAAATGTATTAGTTTTAGAAAAAGTCATATTTAACATGTTGCATATGTAGTTTATACTTTCGATATTACGTTGTAGTATTACTACATCAACGTATGATGTATGTATATATTTATGTACATATTTTGTATATTATATTATAGAATAAAGATCACATGTAATATATTATATATCACACTAAATTATGCTTTCGATATTGTAATATTTATAGCAACTACACAAAGCTTGTCATGATACTATAGAAATATCATTACAATAATGTATAATAATATCAGGAATGATCGAAATCAAAATTTTAAGAATAGAATAAAATTCTTGGTTATTATGGCAACAAAAAATTTGTGTAACTTTTTATTCGAAAGCATATTAATTATAGAAAAGATCATAATATACTATACAGTGAGATGAACTTTCGATATAGAAATTATATAGAAATTATGAATTACACTATACAGTAATATAATATTTATATGAATATATAAAGTTTACTGTGATAATAATCCGGAGTATAATTACAGTAATGTGGTACGATATGAACAATTGAAATTGAAATCTCAAGAAGTTAAACTCCAAACGTGGATTAGAATTCTTGGTTATTATGGCAGCTAAAAGTTCCTAGTATTAATATTGAAAATTAAATTAATTATTGAAAAAAATACGTAATATATCATATTATTTGCATTATAATATTGTTATATCAATATATTGTACATATTATATTTGTACAAATATATAATATATTTATGGCAACTATCATATGATATATAATAATATAAAATAATATAAATATATAATATATTATAATATAATATAATATACAAATACACAAGACTTATTATAATGACGTTACAAAAACACCAAAAAAGATCACCGAAATTATAGCCGAAATTCCAAGCAACTAGTGGATTAAGGTTAGCACAGAGCGACCGCTTTTTATTCGAAAGCATAATTCTGCATTTAGCAACAGTTTATATGAAAAAATTTTTGATTACGTTACGTCCACCACGCCGAATGCACGGCCTTGTGTACATGCACGCACAGACACACGTTGAAGGATTTATAGCGGGATCGGCTAGAGATCGAATCTTGGTTAAGTGCGCACGCCTGCAACCAAACTTCAAAGTTTGTGTTTTCGTACACGAAGCGTCACGAGATAAGAATTAAACACCGTAACGTCGTCACACTTTTCCATCTATTTTCGTTTTCAGCATAACTTCCGTTTCGATTTGTTTCGATGCCTAAATGAGTTAAATTGCGTGGGGTACAACACGCAAGTGATTCTTATCTAACATTGCCATACTGATCTAAATCGCTGTTGTTACTCGTAGCAAGAGATGTTGGACAGTGAAAGATGAAATGTTACTAACTCTTCAACGATAGTAATTCGTATCGTCTTAGAAAAATTCGAGTTATTTAATTTTATTTCTTTCCTTTTTTTTTTTTTTTTGATAGTGATCGGCAATTGGAAATTAAATCAAATCGAGAGTTTCAAAATTAGTTTGATTTGCCTGAGAGATTCTGCGACCGTCGAAATTTCAGAAAATTGCTTTTCTCTTTTTATGTGAAAATGTGTGGAATTGTGGAATTTTGGGACTTGGGACGAGGAAATCTCTCTGTGCCCCGACAATTTTATTAATCTCTCGAAAACAAAGGGTCGTGAAGAGTCAAGAAAAATTTTAACATCGCGACAAACAGCCAACTCGTTCAAGATTTCGCAGTCTTTGTCATTTCATAAAGATTTTTTCCACGTTGATCTCTGAAAAACTATCTTCAAACACGAATGTCGACAACTGTCTTCCTGAGACTCGCATTTTATCAATCGACACGATGCAAACCTAACATCTGCTATCTATCTACACACATGCGTACACACATCAATCTCTTCGCGTTAATTTTACGCATCTGTTTGTAATTTCTTTTTTTTTTCAAATATTCGTGTGAGTTCGTTTTGATTGTAGACTAAACTACTTATTTCTTAAACCAACTATATCAGTAAGACTTCCGGTATAGTTTGTTCGATGCATGTTACATGACAAGTTACTAAAAAAAGAAAAAGAAAAAATAGGATTTTCACTTACAATTAGAACACGTTCACCTTGTAATAGTACAAATAAAACACTATTGGAGTAAATGACTGGATTGGACCAAGTGGAGTAAATGGCTCAAATTATCATCGCAAATACAGAGAATCCACAACAAGTATAGATAAGCTCCGCTGTCAAAGCGATCCAAAATTAAGTTTGCACAATGTTCGACGATTACTCGAGATAACTTAAGCTGAATCAACATAAAAAGGAATTTTAGTGGTAATTAAGTATCGCGAACTATCTTGCACCATGATACTATTCCGAGATATATTGTACGAGAAATTTCTTCATTATGTTTTTTGAAGTTAAGTTATTCGTTGTTATTGACAATTTTGCAACTTAGGACATTAAAAATACGAAGTACAATGTGTAGAAACTAAAAATACAACGTAAGTTTGAATATGCATATATTTAAATACAATGCAAATAGAGTGTAAATGTGTATTGTGTATTTTTAGAATTTAAAATATTTAAGTTGCGAGCTATTTGTTTCTTGTCGGGTTTTCTATTAATTTTAATCGTCGTCAATCTGAACGATCTTCTTACATATAAAAGAAAAAAAGACACGAAAAGTGAAAAAAAAAATAGAATAGAAGAAAGACGTATCTCTGCCCACAGAAGACGTCTTCCAAGAAAGAAGACGAAAGAAAGGAAATCTTCCAAATTTTCAACTTTTCATCAATTGTACTAATACTCCTCGCTTCGTAAACTTCACAGACTTCGTCAAATCTATTGTAATATGAAAACACACACTACACTAGACTTTTTCAGCAGGAATTTTTCAAAGAAGCTCGTCAGAGAAGAAGAAGAAGAAGGAAAAAAAGACAGAACGTTTCTTTCGAAATGGAATAGAAATCCCTCACCGTAACCGCGCCAAGTTTTTAATTTTACTCAACAGTAACACCAAGGACCTGTTTCGTCAGAACTTGGTCAATCCTATCATGCTTTCGAAGGAAAGAAAAAGAAAGAAAGAGAGGAAACTTGGCTTTTGACCACTCACTTCGGTGCGCCGAGGCTGACGGAAGTCGGAAACGGTATTCGCACGCGATTCCAACCAGAAGCGATCGGCGGAGATTCTAACGCGAGCCACTGAACACACCGTGCAACACTGGTGATCCCTCGAGCCGGCTCGACATTAAGGAAAGAAGCATGCGTCCTGCTTCCCTTTCCCCATAAAACTCTTTCGAACACACGCGTGCACACCCACTTAAATACACACGCGGCGTGGCGCGAGCGCGCACGCGCGTCCACGCGCGGGTTTTCGTCGTCTTCTTCTTCTTCTGCCGCGCGCGTAGAGGAAGATGCTGGGCGAGAGAAGTCGAGTCAAAGAACCCGGTGCCGAATCGATTTGTATCAATTGGGATAGAAAAGTGCAGGGTGGAGTTCGTACGAACCCGTCCAGGGGGGCCAATTGCTTGTGGAGACACAGGGGCTTATGGTGTACAGGATGTACTCTGAGGTTTGGCGTCTCAGGTGTGTTTCGGTGTTTACGAGTCGATGTTTTTTTAGCGATCGTCTATTTCTCATTTTTCCAATTTAATTGGCCACGAATTGCCAACCAAGTGGGCAAAAATTGAATATCCACGGTGGGATACTAAAGGGTAAAATTCTTCGCAGTTTCTTTTATCGACGACGAGTAATTTATTTAATATAATATAATATATGATATAAATAATTTTATATTAAATATATAATATAATATATAATATAAGTAATTTTAAATATATTAATATGCATTAGGTTTATATTAAATAAATAATAATTTATTTATATAATATATATAATACAGTAATATATTATATAATATAATATATAGTAATTTATTTAATATAACTAATATCGACAAAAAGTAAGTTTCTCAATTTCTAATTTGATTGTTAATTATTGTCAGTAATTTCTAATTTGTTGATGATAAAATGAAGTCGATTGTGCGTAGAATTCACTCAGATCCTGTTCTCACGTACAGGGTGAATCAGTTGAATGTCTTCGTTGTTTTTGAACATACGAAGAAACTCTATTGACGAAAATTGTTCAGTATAGATGAGACTATAGTGTCACAATAATAGTTGTTTTTTTTTTGCAGCCATCGAGATACTGATATATAAGTCCATTTTTTAAAAAGTGGGAGTAACACATTCCTCACCCTCGAATTATCTTACATACTAAAATATTAGTCTCCCTGCACTCTAAATTTCCTTATATCAATTGAACAATTTATATTGTTTCAAAAAGTGATATTCAATTATTGAATCTAGAGTAGAATCGAAATTCACCAATGATACCAATAAAGAAAATATAACAGTAAGTCTGAAAATAAAATATACTTCTTTCCTGAAAGTGAAAATTTTGAATAACATCTATATTTTACACTTTATTGCACATTGTTAGCTTTAATGTTAAGAATTCTTTCAACTGCGACAGTTCGACAATTGAATTAAATTTGTTTGAATTTAGTAAGAAGACGACAATGTTCTTAATAAATTCAGACCTCGCAAAGCTGGTCCCGTATAAAAAAATCCTACGATCGGTGGGTGAAAAGATTAGAGCGACAAATACATTCGGTTCACGAAGATACTTCGATCGCAACCCCCGGAAAAAACGTCGATCAACCGGAAATTCCCAAGCAACCCCAAGTGCTTCCAGGAAAAACCCCCCTTTGCGGTAAATCGAATCCCGACTGTCTACTTTCACCCCTTCCACTTATCCTCGATCGAACGTGACACCGGCTCTCTCGCAATCAGTCCTCTCTTTTAGTCTCTGTTTCGAGATGCTCGAGAATTTGGACAAGGGCGAAAACATAGCAGATGGCTATTTAGTTAATCCTATTACGGTTCTTCAAGTTTTCATATTTCAATATTACATTATAATATAAAGGACACTTGGTGTTTAACATAAAACTGTAAGAAAGGAAGAAAGTGTTTAACGTAAAATATATATATGTAGGTAATTTTATTTTTCGGCTTCACAGCCATGAAAATGGAGTAAAATATATATATATATATTATATTTTTATAATATATAATTTATATTTGTATAAATATATTATTTAGAATAAAATTTATACAAGTTTCCTATATTTAATTTAATTTATTCTGTTTTACAATCTCAGAGAAATGTAACTGAGTCAAAAATGACTGATAAATATACAGAAGATCATAAATTTTGTTTTTAATTCTTTTTCACAAGTTTCAATTTTTCTGAGGAATGTAGCTTTTAGTCGCAAAATGCTTTTATTATCGTTTGTGACATGTGGTTATTTGAGTTGCAAATTATTAATTAATTATAATTTTGTATCAATATCACTCTGACAGCGAGTGCGTTAAGTTTTTGAGGGCACGTTTGGGTTAAGAAATAATCCTATCTTTCTTCAATACTTTTCATATACATTAAACATTTTTCAATCCATCGTGAAAAATGAAAATTTAAATTTCTCAGAAAACAAAACAAAACAAAACAAAAAAAATAGAACCGCAACAGAAAATTATTCTACGTGCGCGCAAAATATTGTAAACATCACACGTTACGAAAAATTCAAAATTTCCTATGAAACGCGTAAAAATTCGCAGTCCGTTGATTAATTAAGTTCAATTGTCACTATCGTGTACTATTATCGACAAACATTTTGAAACACGTTCGCCGTGTCTAAAACACAGAAAACCACATTTTAACATCCTTTATTTAACATGATGTTTCAATACAGCGCGATAAAGTTCGGAATTTATTTGTTGAATAAAATCATTTGTTGCCATAGGGATAATAAATTTCTAAATTCGTTCTAATACTAAATTCGTAAATTTCTAAATATTTGGACGTTCTATGGATAAGACCAGACAAGCCTAGCTACACCGCCTCCTGAGGGATGAAGCATTGTGAACGCGAATTCTGACGTTACGCAGTGTAGACACGCCCACGCTTTTCAACTCGACCTTGAAGCGATACGTTATCGAACGTACATTATGTATACGTAATAGAACCGTTGACTATCTATCATGAAAGTAGATCGTTCATTGATTATCTTTCCACGAGTTTGTCACGCCCGGTTTTCTCGATTTAGATCCCTAAATTCCTTTCTTGACCGGAAACCGTTGTTTAAGCGCTACATCCGGTCTCTCGCAGAGTGTTCAACTTTTAATAAACTGGATTTATCGCAGTGCAACACTTTTTTTAATTTTAAAAAAAATTTTTTTTTGACATGTCTGTGTGACTAGCAATAATGGAATTTCTGTTTGCTTGACAATATTGTTTTACGTTTCTCTTGATTTATGTATTTATGTGATTTACCGTCGAGTTGTGTGAAATTGAAGGACGAGGCAATTTTTTGTCGAAAAAACACATTTTGCAATGGGTGTATTTAACTATTGAATTTTAATAAAATATTTAACTTTTGTTACATTTGAATATTCAATTTTTATAAAATTGTTTTATAAAATATTCATGTTATTTACATATATTGTTTATATATATATAGATATTATTTTATCTTGTCACCTATTTATTTATATTAAACTCTCATGTTTTACACAACATCGTACACTACATTTTAAAAATGGGAATATTTCATTTCTACGAAAGTTAAATTAAGTAGATAAAAATTGTAGTTCTATATAAACGTTCCAAATATTTTAACAGTGATTTATATCCTGCATCAAACACTGTTATCAAGCCATGTGAAATTATACTTTTATTCCATTTATCTTGAAAAGCAATTTTATTAATCCTACAATTATATCTCAACGCTGATTTATATTGCTCTCGATGATAGTAGTTCATCAAGCTTTGTTATCCACCGATCTATTGTACATCGTATGGATATCTTTATTTCAAAATATTTACATCGATAAGGCAAGTTTTTGTTATGAAAGTTAATTCTTTGTATTTTATATACGTATATTTTTTCATTTCAAAAGATTAATCGGGACGTTTCCTTAAATATTAGATTCTTCTGAAAAAAATTTCATTAGCAAATCTTCATACGATTGTATAATAATCGTCGATTGTTAATTTGTGAACAGCCATAATATTTCAATTGTATTGTTAGTTCTGTGCTTTATCTATTTCATTAAATAACAAGTTCATATTTTTGATCTTGGAAGAAACATTAATATTATCAAAAATTGCTAATATTGCTAATCATTATTTCATTAATATTATTCGCAACCAGCTACATTTGCATAATAATCAAACACGCAACGACATTTCATCCACTTCCGTTTCTTTCTCGATATGCGAGAATTCTACCATGCCTATAAAATTCCCTTGACACGTTTGACACGTCTTCCACTTAGCTAATTGACTTTTTGTCTTCTATGAATTTTTATGACCAACCTCGAAACAGGCAGTCCCATCACTATGCAAGTTTCTTTTGAACGTTCAATTCAAGTAAGATCCTGATAGAGAAATTGAATCTTAATCTTCAGTCTTTGCGTATGTTTGATGTATTTAAAATTTTCTGCAAATGCATACAACGTGATGAAATTCTTGATGAAATTCCCAATATTTAGTGATACCCACTAAATACTATTTATATTTATATTTATATGTATAATATAAATATATTTTACATTTAAAACATTATTAGCCGAATAATGATTTGACAAATCGTAATGACTTATTTCAAGCTAAAACTGGGTAAATTTCTTTTGTCGTATACTAATGCAGAGAGGGATGCTGAATCGATAACACGAATTCCGCAAAATTTTGCACTTTAATTCTTAAATCGCCAAAAATGTTCTCTCTTCTATTCGAGTGGAAATATTATTCTAGTTTCAAAATTGTAATGAAACTGTAATCTTTAGATGAAATAATTTTCATAAAATTTCGATTTTGAATTTTTGAGTCATCAAAACACTTTTTTTTTTTGTCAAAGGAACTTATTTTCCAAATTTGAATCAGAAATTAATCTTACTAAATTCTAACTCTAAATTAAGCTACATTAAAATTTCCTTCTCTCAAACATTGTTCTTTCTCGAAGGAACTTACTCTTCAAGTTTCAGCTAAAAATCGTCGTGATCTTAGACAGCCGGACACTATAATTATAAATACGCTGTAATTGTAAAATATTGCAAAATTCTGAGTCATCGTGGATCCTTCTCACAACCTTTTCAAACTGGAACTTGCTCTCTAAATTTCAGCTAAAAAATCGTCGTGATCTTAAATAGCTACACTATAATTACAAACATTCTGCAATTAAACCATTTCTGGCAAAGTCTGGGAATCCTTCCCGCGAACGTTATTTTTATCCCGAAAGAGATCTAATTTGTTAACGAAACGCAATTGAAAATTGCAATCCATTTGCATTTTGATCCTCAAAAAATTTCGGTATCACTCGAACAGTTTCGTGTCACAGTTTTTTCAAAAGATACGGTGGAACACACGTGGGAAACGACCTGGTGTCGCTAATTGGCATGATTTTTGATACTTTGGGCCATTTCTCTCGAAACATAGCGCCCACCGGTACAAAGAAATATCCTAAGGAGTCGAAACGATCCGCTTTTGCGTGAAAACGCCGTGTTGCAGACGTCGTTCGAAAAAGGAAAGAAAATAACCGAATATTTCCGGTCAGAACCGATCTCTGCGCAAAGATGCCGGCGCGATTTTTTTTTTTTTTTTTTTATATTAGCGAGCGATCCACGGCAAGTATTCAGCCGTAACTTCATCACTTAAATCGTTAATAACGACGCTTATGACGTTCGTCGAGCGGACAGTATCGCCAGGAATGTAGAAGAAATAAATGCAAGAAAACATGCATGGACGCTGTGTCGCTTGGGATGATTAGACAGTTGGGATCTAAGAGAATAGAGGAGGATAAACGAGAATGGAGAAGGATAGCAAAGGATAAAACGAATTCGTTCAGATGAAATTTTACTAATTTTACTTGACTGTATCCTTCTAGTCGGTTTGACCGACATTTTTCTTATGAAAAACCGTGCAAAGTCGCGACGTGACATTCATCATTTGTACTTCCCTGGGAATGGAAATTTAGTGTTGATGAAGGAATTCGCAAGTTGAATGATTTTCAGTTTGTCCATTTCACGCGGGGGGGTTGAAGAAAATGAAAGTTAAAATTGACGAGTGTTGGATGTGGCTTATTGTTAAATATATATATATATATATATATATATATATATAGAGAGAGAGAGAGAGAGAGAAAATTATATATAAATATATATATTTTTAGATTTTATATATATATATATATATATAAGAGATTAGATTTAGATTTTATAAATATATAAATTTTTGTAAATATAAATAAATTGGTCGTAGTTTGAATCGAATTATTTAAGCATGAATTATTTCTATTGCTTAAATGGAAAATTATAAACAGTGACTAATCCACGTCTCTGTTCACTTATTTATCTTTTAACTCGAAAATTTAAAATAAATAAATTAAATAGATTGAACAGAATAAAATAAATAAATCAGATAGATTAGACAGAATAAAATTAATAAATTAAATGAACTAAGCAAATTAAATTAAATAAACTAAGCGAATTAAATTAAATAAATTAAATAATTCGGAATGAAATGAATGTGATATCGAAGATTTAAAATCGTGAAATATCTCTTTGAAATAGTCGCCACTAAACTGCAAATTCATTAAGAAAATGTAAAATTTCACAGACAAGAAAAAAAGATACATAAAATATCCAAAATATTACAAAATATCTAAGAGGTTTTATCTTCTCAATCACGTACTCAAAAATGTAAATTTTAATAAAAATCCGCAGTTTAATCGGTTACACAATTACCTATAAATTTCTTTAATAGCAAATAAAAAATATATATATATATATATATATATATAAATCGATAATTCTTACCAAGAAGCAAAAATGTTCACGTGTAAACAACAGCTTCTCATTCAACCAGCACTTGTTCACGTGCAAATTAATAAAAAAAAAAAAAAAAATTCTCCGACCAACAACTGTTCACACATAAATTATTAAAAACGAAAAAGAGAGAGAGAGAAAAATGAACTATGTTCATTATTGATTCAACCGCCGAATATTGGTCGTACTATATATATTATAAATTATGGTATACACGTTAATAAGCAGATTCGCTTCAAATCCCATGGAATTCAATTGTTGCGATGCACGTCACCAATTAAAAATCAATTGCCCGGTTTCATTGGACGTCGCGAATACGTTTACCGGACAATGAAAGACGTCGTAAGTTAGAGCACGGTCGATTGTATTACCGGTTAAAACTGATACTGACTAGTTCATTATCGTTTCAAAGTCATAAGTGTAGTCCTCGATAACACTCGACAATAACTGTTATTTTTTTTATACACATTTTGTTTGTTTGTTTGTTTTTTTTTTTTTTTTTTTTTTTAGAACGTAGAATTTCTGGACAATTATACTACAGCAGAATTTATCCTGCTGCAGAATTCGATCTTCGACATTTGTTTCTCGCACTAATATAAGATAAATATTCATAGATTGTAGTGTACATTTGAATTTAATTACTTAAGAATTATTTCTACTATTTAAAAGCAGTAGACAATAATCCACACTGTTTTGTCTCTATTCACTTATTTACCTTGTTGACTATTAATCAAATAGACTGGGTAAAAATAAAGTAAATAAGTTAAATAAATCAAGTGAATTGAGTGAAATAATAATTAAATAAATGGAAGTTGAAATTGAATGAAATATTAAATAAATCGAAGATTCAAAGTAATTTGAAAAAAATATTTAAAGAAACAGGCAAAGTACGAAATACAATGAGAAATATATTGTATTTGACGGCCAAGTCAAAAAGATAGAATTATTTCGAGATCAATATCGATACATTAATTTAAATTATAATTTAATCAAACTAGTGCCTAAGCTTAGCTTGATTTTAATATTGAAGAAACGATTTACATTAGGATAGTGTATACAAAATGTCAAAATTTTCCTTGAGGTTCAGATTTTTCAATTAATTATCAACTATGTTAAGACAAAAGAAATTTTGCTACAAATCGTGTATATTCAATGTTAAAAATTCACTTATCAATCGTCGGATTAATGATGAGAACAGTCGTCACAGTGATTTTCTTGCAGAAGTTGACGCTCGTTAGAAGTGTCTTAAAAATTGCTCGGAATATTTAGCATTTGGTATTTAATTAATTAAGATTAAGAATATCCTTGACTCTTTAATCAAAAGAAAAACACTGTACCTGGAACTTCTGTTCCAAGAATCTTTGTATTCTGAATTTACTTGTTGGAAAGATGCTGAATCAGGCAGAGATAATTACTACGATCGAGAACATGATATTTCGGAGAAGCTGTACACGATCCAAGTTATATTTACAATTGGAGAACGACACTCTGTGTGCACCAACCTGACACAAAAGCTGTTATTAGTAATTCTGTTCAGTTCTTCATACGTATTGGAATTAAATTTGTTACATTTAAATTTGATCTTCTACGTATGCAGTACTATATTAAAATAAAATGAACATTCTTTTTATCAAACTGTTATTGTAATATATCAAATAATAATATAATAATATTATAATCATATATAATAATATATAATAATATAATAATAAATAAATTTACAATCATATATAATATATATATATATATATAATACATACTATTACATATCTAATACATATATAATAATATATTACAATACTTTTCGTATATTATAATATATAAATATATATTATATTTATTATTTATCATTAAATTACATATATGTTATATTTATTATATTTATCATTTTGCAGATTCACTGTTGTAATATCCTTTTATTTTATGTAATTCCTAAATTCCACTAGATACAGAGAATCCATTGAATTTTCGATGATATTAAATTTCAAGCGTGTCGTTAAATCGAATGATATTAAATTTCTGTTGAACTTCCTTGATTAATCAGTGGATGCGGTAACAACAGGTGTTATCCTCCAGCAATCAATAATTTTCAAAGTCGGGTAACACCGACATTCTACGTTCCTAATTCTCATATTTTTCCTGCATCATCCTCATGTCGAATTCTCTTTGAGTGTTGCAACCGGCACGCGTTCATTTTATTCCAACATATTGGAACCGTATTGAAAAATACAGATTCTCGTTCGTCTCGAAAGACAAGAAGCTGAAACTCGATATTCATCCTTCATTTCGCTGGGATCATCCTTCAAATAAAATCATTGTCATCAACTGACGACAGCCAGTTTTTTTTTTTCTATTTTTCTTTCTCTTAATTAACCACTTGCTGCTGGCAACTGATTGCGGACCGTAACGAGTGACCAAACCGTACACAATAATTCGTCACTTTCTTTTTGAACTCGTCGGTATGATATCACTGGATAGAAATTATTGAGAAGAATTATTGTAATATTATTTTGCCTGGATTTCATCAGTTTTGATGAAATGTTGCAATTTTGGGACAAAAAATTCTCGAGATACGTGGCACGTCATTCCAGCGCAAGAGGTTAAAGAAAGAAAAATAGAAAAGCCGGTTGTACACGTCGGTTTACTGGTTAATACTAGAACTATCGACGACCAAAATATAATATTTGTGGTAGAGAAATTAAAGTGCAAGATACAAGAAGAAATTAATAATACGAAAAAAAACACAAGCTTCTGTTAATATATTTTATATTATATTGTATATTAATATAATATTAATGTTGTATATTAAAATGTGAATCATGTATCAATATAATATTAATATTGTATATTAAAATATCTATCATATTAGCATATTAAAATATGTATCATATAATATAATATTGTATATTAAAATATCTATCATATATCAATATAATATTAATATCGTATATTAAAATATAAATATTAATTATTTAACATATATTAATATTACGATATGTATTATGTATTAAAAATCACTCGAGTATCTAAAAATACGCTGTTACAAATGTATAAAATTTCCATAGAATATTATAAATTGGTCATTTTGACTATGGCAGTTCTAGTGTCAAGTTCTGCACCTTCTCGTTCTTGCTCGTCGTCTTTATCCTTCCTGTTTTTGTTTTTCCCGTGCGCACGATGATACGAATCTCCCGTTCGGTTTGCCATCTTGTTTATTAAACTTATTTCATCGCGGTAATTACTCATAATTAGCTACTAACGTGATAGCGTAATTATCGAACGTCGTAATCACGCGCTTGTAGCGACGGTTTTCGTTCGGTAGCTTGTTACACACGTTGCACAAAACAGCTTCGATCGTTCGTTGTGCAATGCAGAATTATTTTGATCATTGCACCGTTTACTCGCAATGGTACAGTGAGAATGCGAATGTTACTTAAATTAGGTTACCGTGCGTCTTCGATCGTGTCTATGATCTATTCTTGATGCGAGATGATAGTTAATCGCGTGTCGCGCGACAAAAGAGAAATTATTATCGAGACTGAATGATTCGGTTCTCGTAGTCGAAATTTTCATTCAACGACGGAACAAAAACCAAATACCTGAGATCTGATTGTTTCTTTACGCGGATAATTTTAACCTTCGACTCCCCCGAAACAGAACCAGTTTCATTTTTGAAGCATTATCGTTGAATCGTAATGAGACGGCCTGTATATAAAGAACTGCTCAATTTTTTTTTTTTTTTTTTCTAGAACACATGTAACACGCTCGACAAAGTGTATGTTCACTTTATTTCGATAGATCATTGTACAGTTGACAGATTGATAAAAGATCTGTACTCAAAGAGACAAGTTTCACTTTGCCAAGTGAAATTACTCTGTACTTCGAATTGTCACTCTATTTGCGTCCGTGTGTGACATTCGAAACGTCCTAAGTTAAAAATATCAATTTTATTCAAATTTGTGCTGATAGGGCCACGCTGCACGCATATTCGTTCAGTTAAAAATAACGCGAATTGTTTAAAAAAATATTTTTGACAAATATCAGTATTGACGAATATCGCGTAGTAGTTTGTCTTTAAAAACGACAGTACTATCACTCTTTGGGAACGAACGCAGTTGTAGTTATTTTCACGTGTGAGACTATACTTGAGATCTCCTCATTGTCAGTGAAATTTTGTAAAAAAGAAAAAGGCGCCAGCAATTCCAGATTTCAAATCGAAGACAATTCGTATTTCGCGAAACAATCTCTCGTATCATCGACTGAATCTAAAGTTCCCTCAACGACGTGGGTGAAATCACGATCAAGGTCGAATCTCGTAGATATTTCCAACGATACACGCTCGATATTTATATGTAACAGAGAGAGAGAGAGAGGGGGGGAGAGAGAGCTCGCGGATAAACGCCAGAAATAATCGTATATAATTCGATTAGCAACGGTCGAGTAATGATCTGTTCGGGAAATGCCGAGGCTCGCGGAAGATTTTCGCGGGTTCCGGCGAAGGCCGGATATGCGGAAGCTTGACGCGTTGCCAGTAACGTGAAATCATCCTAAACGATCTTCGCTCGTTAAAATAGCTCCCCCGGAAATAGCGGCTGTGCTATTTTCCGTCTCCACTTCTTTTTTCTTTTTTTTTTTTTCTTCTTTTTCTTCCCTGTTTGTCAAACGACAGCTCCGCGGGCGTTGTAAATGATTTATAACGGTTCGAGAGCGTCGAGGTTACTATGCCAAAAATTTGTCGCCTCGGCAAAATGACCGATCGGCACACATTCCGTTTCCGTTCGACGTGCTCTATATTTGGTCCGTTTCTTTGGAATTTCGGAACTTCGCGTTTCGGGGAAATTTCCTTTCCCTCCTTGGTGGTGGTTGACGGACATTTCTCGGCACTCTCGCAGCTGGATTTTTGGGAGAATTATTATTATACATTTTGCTGTGTATTGGCAGTATTTTTTTTTTCACGATTATACGAAATGTGACGACCGTTCTCATAAATATATGGTTATTAATTAAATTTGTGGGATAAACTGCAAATTTATTTATATAATATTGTAATTTTGTTTTAAAAATTGTGACTTTAGTGTCAATTGATGATAGAAAGAATTTTATAATTTATTAGTTAAAAAAGAAAGATTATTACGAATTTATAAAATTTGTTATTAAATATATATAATTATTGAAAAGAATTTTTTTTTAATTTTGGAAAAGAAGATATAACGATTAAATTAGTAATAAGTATGTGTATTAATAATTATACATGTAAGGAATTGGGCAAAATAAATATACTCACCTGTTTATCAGAAATATGTCTTATTGGAAATAATGTGAATTAATTTAAAGGAGAACGACTCTGTTTCAAGAATTTTTCAATTTTTATATTTTGTACAACACCGTACACATTTTCGCGTAATAATTGTAGTTATTGAATTGCATTATAATAATTTGATGAACTTCATTGCTCGTGGTCAATTGATTTGATAATAATTCAATAAAATTGATTGATCGTAATTGATTATAAATAATTGCACTCGATGACGCAATTCTATTTTTATCTTTGTTCCCATAATTACGATCGACCAAGCACTCTCGTCTGCTATTAATCTTCTACATCTTACCGAGGTATATCTGAGACTCTAAATTTAATCTGAAACAAATATTCCATATTCATTTCTCCAATGAATAGTTGACGTTTCGTGAAATTTGCACGAAACCCTTTTGAACGTGACTAGAAATGTACATCAATTTCTCTAACGTAATTGTAAGAATTTTCTAATTTCTGAAATTAATTTCATTTGTTGCTTTTTCATTTACTTATTTAATAATAAAATGGCTAATATCAATTAATATCAGCTATTCTAGTCTATTATATATTATTGTAATATTATACAATATAATTTAGAATATATTATAATATATAATATTAACCATTTTATTATTATGCACATTAATTAATATAGTTAATATTAGAATCGAAACAGTTCATTTGAATCATATTTTATGCAGGCTGGAGACATGGTGCGATTGCTCATGAAAAAATAAAACGATACGAAACAAAATATTTCGACTCGAGGCCCCGATTTTCCAGACAAACGAGTTTGAAAATCTGCTTATCCATATTGCAATTCAGATAAAATTCGAACGACAATATATCGTATTTCTCTGCAATATCTGTTGCATACAATATCTATCAACTATTAGACGAGACTCAAAGATATTTTGACAATCATCAGTTGAACATCAACTATGTAAAGTGTTTTAATTCTTTGTAATTTTTCAAAACAACTATAATGCTTCATATACTCGTACACTTCGTGCAGATAATTTCTAAACTCGATTTCTAAAAAAGAAAAAAACATTGTCTCATTATCCTTTTTTTTTTTTTTTTTTTTGTCGTAATCACCCTTTCGACAATGCCGAAAATAAGTAAACAAAATAGAAAAGAAGGAAAGGGAAGAGAGATTTCGCGTTTTACGGAGGGATGCGCTGTGCACGAACGACGACCATAACGGGGACAGGAAGCGCGGATAAATGTTTAAAACCACTTCAGCTTTTATGCTCGGTTACGCGGTTGGAGAGTTCCTATGTACACATGGCCGAGCGTTATACACGTTTTATGCGTTTTCGAGGGGATTCTAAATAAAGCAGCGGGAATTTGGTGTAGTAGCAGGTTAGGCCCGTCTCGTCGCGAAAGATGGACACGCGGCGGCGTTTTCTTCGCGCCTTCGTAGTCTCGATCCGCTCGAAGGAATGACTTCATCGCCATATTGGACGGGTGTAGTCACACAAAACTGTACGGGTATTTTCACGGCCCTGACCTTTTTGTGTCGTCGGTTCGACACATTGGCACAGATATTTTCAATACGCGTGTTTCCAACATTTTCATCACAACAAAATGTGCCGGAGTGTTAACATTGCGAACAGTATTTGCCCTCAAGTCCTTTAATTGCCTTTTAATTATAATTATTATTATGATTAGCCAGCTAATCAATATTATCGTACCATTCGATTATATTGCAAGTTATGTTATATTAATTGTATCAATTATACAGATATTTAATGTTTAAATATAATGTCATCTACATTTAATTGTTCGTATATACACGTCGGCATCTTTCGATTTATAGAGGCATTTATAGTTCAATTGTAACGTAACTGTAACAAGTCCAAAGCAAATGATCGTAACGTATAGATAAAATTAGAAAAAATAAAATCGCCGCGTGAAATTTACTTACAAGTGAGAATAGGATGTACGTGAATTTCACACGTAGAAATTTAGTCTGTTAAAAGAATTTGCAAATTGAATCATTTGTTTTTCCATTTTTTTTTCTGTTTTTTTTTTTTTTTTTTTTTTTGTTTATTTTGCCAGTGAGTCGATTTGATGAAGAAGACAAGTTAAATTGAATAAATAAGACACAAATTAACGACCAAATCAATTTGCCTAATAATCTGTCTGCTCTATATATTAATTTCATTAAATGCACTCGTAAGAAGCAAGAAATTGAATAATTTTAACAACGTTTAATAATTACAATTGCAGTTCAATTTTATAATTAATAACAGAAATGATAATGTTTAATAGTCCTTAATAATAAATAAATAAATATAATAGAAATTCATAGTATTAAAATTTTCAAAAATATTTCAATGAACGTTTGAATTTCGCAATTTCGAGTGAGAAGCCAAGTTGAACAAATTTACACAATATTTACATAGAGCAGAAACATAGAAATTCGGAATGATAATGAAGAAACTTCGAAATTTAAGACGAAAGTGTTGGCAAAACGATAATTCAAAGAGATAAGACGGCTGGGGTGTCGTAATTGAAGAGTACAATATTGCCCTTACGTGTCACGGAACAATTGATGTAACAAATGGTCTCATAAACAGATGAGATAATGGCACACTTTTTTTTTCCAAGCAACGCGTTTGAATTAAACTTAATTTGGAACTGGCAGAAACCTACTCGATCTAGAACTGATTTACGCTTCGCGAGCTGTGACTAACAGCTTCGTAACAAAACCAGCATTTAACACTGATTGTGAAACCACTTACTGCCGATTTGCAGTTTTTTTTTTTTTTTTCGTAGAAATATTTTTGCATACATCGTGTATGGCGAAGTGATCGCACGACAAATGATTTAATAGAAGTTCCTCGTTCGTTTCAATTGTTTATTAATGACAATTAATGAAATAATCTACTTAAATTTTATGTTACTTAATGCAATTGATAAATGAATTACAAGTATAAATAAAAATTGGAAAAAGTGATAGTGACAAGCTCTAAAGTAATTGCACGATCACAAGTAAATTTTGTAAAGAAGAAATATCCATTTTCGAAACCATGGTAAATCTAGTCGAGAGAAAAGTAAATGTTCAATACCTCAAGATACTATTTCAAATTTGAATTTTCTACAATTCTCGAAAATGAAAGCGTCCTTGATTTTTCATCCTGTGTGACAAACAACCTAAGAAACAAGACTCGAAACTTGTAATGATACCAGAGGCTTTAAAATAAGAGACCAAGTGGGATTATTTTATGATTTGTCATTTTTACAAAGTCACAACAATTAAAAATTCAACGAAAAATGCTACGACGTTTTATAGTTAATTTTTTTTTTCTATTTGCATCACGTCGACAAAATCTTTGCTATATTTGTAAATTCAGGGCGTTTAGAATGGCACGATGAAATACTCGCGTGATATTAATGATAAGTTTGAGCTGCCGAAACTGGTTTCGAAATGGACCAGTTCTAAACGACGATTGCGAAGATGAAGAATGTTTAAAATTGCCATTAAAAACGTCTATACTATAAAATAACACGTGTTACGATAACATTGTTATCCAAACTTCGATCACGGTTATCAGTATTACATTTATTTACTTTTACCGAAATATCTTGTGAAAATACTTGGAAACATCGAAATTCCATTTGGAAAAATATAATGCTTATATATACGCTTTCAGAATTTTATATATTGTATACTTGTAGAATCAGAATTTTATTTACCAAGCTTTGTTTCAATTACATTTTCATTTCAACTCGAAGAATTTTGTTTTTACGATTTTATTATTTGTAGAACTCTCTGTAATTGGAATTTTATTTATTTTCAGAATTTCAGATACTTGATCCATTTTTTTTCTTTTTTTTTCGAAATGAATTTCATAAATCTTTTTTATAATATAGTTTAATAGTTGTTAGTTTAATAGTTTAATATTTTTATATTATAGTTTCTTATGGGAATGTTTCTAAGATGTTCTTGAATTCTTTCATTTCCATTGGATTTAAATTATAAAAGGTAGCATCTTTCTTCGTGCGACGAATTCACTTGAATTTCACTGAATATAGTACATTCAACGTGTTCATAAATTTCTTAAAAACAGAAACAAAAAAAATCTACATTGTACAACATAGAAAAATCATAATCAAAAATAAATACATGTACAAACCATAAGTACTTCATCGATTATTCTAAGCATGGTTTATAAACATAGCAGAAACAATAAAATAACGAAAATAGTAAATTTGAAACAGTCAGTACAAAAACTCCAAGTTTTACACCGCAAAACTTGCCTAAATAAAAAAAAAAAAAAAAAGGAAAGAAAATTCTGAAGAAACTGAAGAAAAATCGACGTCGAGAGGAAAGCATACAAAACTCTCGGCCTTGCCGTTGTTGGGTCACGGTTTTACGCACGGTAATTGATAATCGTTGAAAAAAAAAAAAAAAAAGACGAGCTTAGACACAGAAAAACGCGTCGGACGTCGTTGAACATTTGTCAAAGAATTTATCGGAATGAAGAATTCGCGGTAGCCGCGGGAATTTCGCCTGAAGAAATTCGAATTTCTGGCCGAACAGAAACCGGCGGGGCTCTCCGCGTAAAAAAAACGTGGATCGTTTCGCGAATAACGCGCGCCGATCAATTCGCGAGTATCGTTTCCTTCAGCGACCGAGCGAAGTAACCCGGACATCGCGAGATCCAACAGCCCCAATCCAGTTCGAGCCAGTCCGATCCAGCGAACGATCTCGCGGACTACCTGGATAGGAGAGGGTTCCGGCCGCGGCAAAACCTCGATGGATTCTTCTTTGATAAACGAAACGCGTGATTATAACCGGGGGCGGTGGGGGGGAATAACTGGAATGTAATGGCGGCACGACACGACGGGAATAACACGACACATGGCCCATTTAACACGTTGACCGTCACGCTTCTCCACGAACGATTATCAAACAATTAAAACAACGTGTCGAGTCTTCGATCAACAATGAGTTGGGTTTTCTTTTTTATTAGGGTGGATATTGACCGCTTTCGCTGGCGACTGATCGACGGACCATAACGAGTGACCAAAACCGTATACAGTAATTCGTCTTCATTTCGAAATTCATTGGTATTATCGCTGGGTCGAAATGATTGAGAAGTAGTAAATTTATTGTCATTTGTCTGGGTTATACTTAAATATACTTGAAACTGAGGGAATATGGCAATTTTCGGATAAAAAATTCTCGACGTGCGTGGCAAGAGATTAAAAGTACGTTTTGTAGAAAATCCATAATATATATTATTATTTATAATATTTATAATATTGTTTATCATTACAATACATACGTGATTCATCCACATTGAACAGAGGAACTTGAGTTTTTGTAATTTCTAATGATGCGAACATATTTCGCGAAATGTGTTATGAAAATTTTCACGCACAACGTGAAATTCAAATACGTAGTATTTTTGGAATATTCGAGGAATGTTTTTTATTTATTGGTGCAAGTAACATTGGGTGATTGGTGAACGATTTAAGATTATTAAAATATTGAACGTTGATCAGTTCAGCGCGAGAAAATATGTTTGCAGGTAATAATTATATAAGAACATGCGTGCAAACTTTTGGTAAAACGACAAGACTTTTGCTTAATTTATTTGTAAATAATAGCATATCGAGCATATAACACACACGGACATGTGTACATTAGAATTTTCGTAAATAGTGAACTTTCAAATGTAAAATATTACAAGAAATAATATGAAGAAAAATGTAGTATACTTCGGTGAAAAATTTGGAGAATAAAAGAGAAGTTTCTTGATACAGGTAATCGAGCGATAGATTTAAATTTATTAATTTAACTTTGGTCACATTGTGTAATACTAATTACACCATATATACAATATACGAAATGAACGAAAAATCGAAGAAAGAAAGAAATATTTTGATTGATTTAATCAGTGTCGATTAAAAACAAATTAACTTTGGTCGTGTTCATTAATTTTCGTTCGAAGTAAATTAGAATAATAACGAAATTTCCTGGCGTGGTGTTAATTTAATTTCGTTAGAAAAAAACGAAAGATTCCAAGCAAATCGAAAAAGAAAGAAGCAACTGAATGATAGATGTAAATCTGTTTATCGTGCAACTATAGTAGTTATATTAGATGAACCATAAGAAGAAGATATGTATATAAATGTTGCAAAGTTTTCCTGCTGATTATGAGTGCGAAGAAGTGGAGGGAGAATTTCAAACGGAAAAGGTTTATTATAGTGAACGTGGTAGCCTAGACTTACCTCTTTTTCTACGTTTATGATAGATTTTTTTTTCAAGTATGGAGTAGATCTTTTCATTCTTCGCAAATGAGACACGTGTGTTATAATTTCACGATATAAGATGCCGCAAGGTCGAGCGCGAAATAAGCGTGTAATTTGAGAATTTCGTAACACTTTTTACTGGATATTGTTCGCGAGAGATGAAATTGCGCGAAGTGTGTTAAATATTTGCTATAGTTGGCTGATTTTATATAAATGTCTCGTGTATTTCTATCCATACATTTCCACATATATTTGTTTCTTTTTTCGTCCTACATATTTACTTAACGTTTTTATTTCTCATTTATTCTACAAGTATTTTCTTTTATTTTGTATATCATTATTTATTTCAATTATAAACTGATAATGACATAAGTGAATAAATTATTACAAGCAGAGCATAGAGTCTTTGCACGCCGCATTAAACTGAATGTAAATTGCTTTTCTTTGTACAGACAATGAACTGTACTTTTGTACTTTTTAAATATTACTTATTTACTATCCGCATCTGTTCAAATTATGTGCGGAAAATATATGTAAATTTTAGCGTGATGCACGGTGACTTCTTCTGCTTAATTTATCAAACTTATCATTCGATTTATAATTAAAACGAACGTGTAAAATTCGTAAAAATATATCAGACAAACGTATAAACGTCAGCGGGGAGCGACAAAAGGCATATTTAAATTATAAATTATGAATCGAACAGATCGGTAATAAGATTCAATAATGTTACATAAAATCTTACTTTGTTTTCCATGACTTATTTCACTCGCATGATTCATGGCATTGTCAATTCCTCGAATGAAATTTTCCTAGATAAAAATAAAAATAGGTAATTAATTGCATAGTGTAGAGATAATTGCCAACAGACGAGACACATTGCTGAATTAAACTTTTAAACACATTTCTGCGACTTCTTTTAATCTAAATCATTCCATTATATTTCACATGATTACAATTCGTGTGAATCGTTCTAACAAGTGGCAATGCTAAAGCTATTTAAATTCATTGAACTGTCTTTTTGAAATGGACTGTGCAAACGCAACGCTAATATGCTTACATAATTTCTGGTGAATGTTTCGCAGACGTGTGTCGCTTACAATTTACATAATTATCACTGACCTTTGCTTTCGTATCATTAATTCGTTAACTTCTTCTTTTAATCAACTTAAATTGAGATTTCTGTTTTATTAAATTATTCAATAAAACCTCTTCTTCAATTGAATTATTAATTTTACTTTTCCCCTGAGATCTTCATTTGCAGATCTGCATTTTTGCATTGGAAAATAAAAATTCCAAAAAATTATTTGTGAAAAAAAAAAAGAAAAGTAGCTCTTATTGTTGCTGACTCGAATATTAACGAAATATAATGAAAATTGAATGTCGAAATACGCAACAGTCGATCGCTCGTATGTATATGTATGTACATGGTCAAATGTAAATCCAGTGTAAATGCACCTAATTTGTATATTGTGTAACTCGGAAATTGTGTCATGGCGACAATAATGTCTCGACGAAGGTAACTGGTTTCCTGGTTTCACTACAAGTATTATCTTACATTTTATTCCGAGTAAAATGCATTGCAATTTATCTGGAATAATAATAAAACGAAATGAAAGCCAGTTCGCGATAATAAACAAACTTTCGACTAGTTTTAAAAATAACATAGAACGAGCACTTTTATACTATCGTCACAGTGTGTGAAAGTATTGGACAATTTTTTTCTTTTTTCCACAATTGAATCTGTTCTGAATTTGAAGATCTCCCTAAAATTTAACGTACGACTTCTTTTGGTTGTTTTACTGAAACACAAATTAGGTACAAGTCTGGTTATTAAATTTCAATTTTCTCATTGGAACTATGTACGAATTGATTTTCAATAATTTACCCTATTTTCATCATGTACGAGGAGAAAATTGTACATGGAACTGCGCAAAATTTATTTTTTGATTAAAAGTTGTGCGTTAACGAAGTTTCATTAAAAGTTCGTGGAACACGATAAAAGTGACATTTAATTCAACCCCGTGATAAAAATTTGTACATCTTCGTGTCGTACGAGAAGAAACAGTTGCATGCGAGTGGATATCGAAGCTTAATTTTTTCTTTGAGAGGAAGTCGTATGAAGATTGTATCGTACGAAATAAAAATACATATGAATATTTCAATCAATTTTGCTGTTACTAATTTCGTATGTCAATTTTGTTGCATAAATATAACATTAAACTCGTCAATTATTTATTACGTTGTAAGTAACTGTAAATAATAATAAATGAACGAATATATGTATGTATATATTATATTAATTATAATTATATATATATTATAAATTAAATTAAATTAAATTAGAAAATTTGGAAGGTGTTTGAAAGAAGAAAACGCACGTCGAACAGTTACATTTATTTTGGTCCAGCTATGCAGGTGCAGTCGGCATAGCTGTCGCGATAAATATGCGACTGAACACCATCATCATTATCTTTTGTTCGTCAGCTTTCAATCTCTGCGATGTTGTTACACGACAACGTTATTATAGAGTTTTACATTGTACGTCGACGGACAGACACACACTGACACATGCACATTCGTTTCCCTTTCGGCTCCACCGACAATCCTACGCGTTCGTTCTCGAAAGAATCGTTTCTAACATACATTATATACCCTCTTATAGTATCGATACTGAACATCTACGTCGTGATTGAACATTGATTATTTTCATTTTTTGGTACGTTGGATTGTGCTTGTAAATTTTGTCCACTCTTTTGCGACAATCTTATTGACTTACTTTCGAATATTAATTTTATATGTATATATATATATATATTTTTTTTTATTAGAATTGGAGTATAATAGTTAAACTTTGGCAAGTAGACATGTATTTCTAGTTATAGTAGTCCAACTTGGGATATAAAATCTGTTTATGTGTGAAACCTGATTGCAAAATGTAAGGTGAATGGTGAGGATATGTATAATACATCGAGGTTATTTATACGAAAAGAAAAAAAATAATAATATATATAACGTACTGGTAGCAAAGTATCGAAATAGAAAAAAAAAAAAAAAAAAAAAAAAAAAAAAAAAAAAAACGAAGTGTCAATTGTTGCAGACAAAATGACGAAATTTTCAACTGTAACTTGGGAATGTAATACTAAATAATCAAAATTTCGACTCTCAGATTCGATACATTCTCGACAATTTTATGTTTGCTGCGATGAAAGTTTTTGGTCAGTTACAATTAAAATTTTTAGTCGATCATCGGTCCTGTGTTAATATTTACGAGCAATTTTATCTTCGTCCGATCAAAATTCCAAATTTTATAAAAGAAATTCCATAAAAATGAATTTCTTGTATATTTATTATATTTATAATCGAACAACTGGCAGATCATCGATCGTGTCGAATCGAGGCAAATTTCAATATCTGAATCGACGTCTAATAAATGTTAACTCAAATTTTAACGAAATTCTAATTGATTTCCAATTTTCGTGAAATTCATTCACTTTATGAACAACAGTGTAATATTTTATGACAATCCAGTACGAGTCCAATTTTCCATTAAAAACAACTTGTACCGTACAAATACACTCTTCTTACTTTATTAATAATTATAATGATCGTACTGTAACAACTAGACTATTTGTAAAAACACAGTTGTAGTAATCACGTTATAACAACTAAACCTAAAGTGTCATCGACTGGCAATAATGTTTCCACGTCGCACGTTGCTTTTATGGAAAATTGGTTTTTGAATCGTCCAGTTATGATTCGAATCGTCATTAAAAATCTTCAAGAGCCTCTGCTCCAACCAATTTTCAAGATACTTCGCAAAAATAACACGAAAAATCCAGCATCCAGACTCTCTTTATTATCTAGTGATTTAAAAAGCAACCTCGAAGCTCGAAGATTTTAATAATAATCGTGTCGAACGAAAAAGTGGACAGACATAACTAGAATTTCTAGCTTAGCCGATTTTCGAAAATTTTGGCTATTTCACTACCAAAGGCTGTTTTCTTTAACAAGGGATTTTACTTTATTGCCAAATTTTACATAGTTACCTATAAAAAAAAAAAATCATAGCGAAATAGCTAAAATTAGGAAAAACCGCTCAAACAGAGAACTTTCAATTTATACCAAATTTTAACCTTTTGCGCTGCGAATGACGTGGCACGTCGAGAATTTCTTTTGTCCCAAAATTGCAATACTTCCCTCAGTTTTAAGTGTATTTAAGTGAAACAAATGACAAATTCGTTACTTCTCAACAATTTCTGTATCCAGTGATATACTTCAGACGTATTTCAAAAAGAAAGCGACGAATTGTGGTACACGGCTTTTTGGTCACTCGTTACGGTCCGCAATCAAGTCGGCCAAGCGCAACTGGTTAAAAAGGGACAATCGTGATCGACTCGACTCGAAAATTCCTAACGAGAGATCGGTAGAATTAAACGTGATTTTATTTGGCGCGTTGATACTGGGTGTTTGTCTCAGTGTAAGTCGAATACACCTTAACCTCTAGGATAATTTCAAAACGGACACTTTCGTCGGCGTGTTCGCGGATCGGTATTACATAGATATCACGACATCATCACACACAGAGTCTTTCTATTTTACGACGATTGCGAGTTATATTAGCTAGCGATTACACCGTTAAGTAATACAGAAACTCTACGACATATCGATTACGAGAGATATTACTTTTGCTCCATTATACGATAATATGTTAATACTATTTCGTTACCACCATTACCAACATTCGCGCTTGGAAGCAAATTCGTTCTTTCCTTCGCATTATTTTTATATATATTTTTTTTTTTTTTTTTTTTTGCTTGTTCCTTTTCTCGTCTTATTTTTCAGACGAGAGCCCTCGGATATCACTCAATGAACGATGCAGGACCGTTTCTCTTAATTAGCAATGGCGTCGCGCGTGAAATTTGTCTCAGCTTCGTTTCGAGGATTCACCAAAATGAGATCATTAACGCTTGTACTCGTATCCTCTCCTTCGTTCACGCTGAATCCCCAATCGCTCTAGATCTCTGATCTTTTACGATCGTTTCTGCTAAATGCGGCTGATCAATCTGATTTGTTTCTGCTTCTTTACGTCTTATGGCAAATGTTTATAGCGAATTTGCACAGCGTCGTGCAAAAGTCTCGGATTGTTCAACAAATGGGATTGAAAGATCAGTAAAAGAAAAAAAGAAAAGGGAAAATATTATTTCGCGAAGATGACAAGTGAGATCAATCGGAGTTTATTTAAAGTGCAGACGTTTTGTTCCTCTGTAAGAAATTATCTTTTACCTCTAGATTGGAGACTGTAACAATGTAGATTTTCAACTGACTTTTAAATTAATTTCGAAAATTCGTAATTTAATTCAATTCGGATGAGCCTCGATCCAATTTATACGAGTTCCAACATTTTTAATATAATTTTATTCTGAAAGACTTGGCAATCCGAATTGCTATCTAATGATATCAATTTGTTTAAAAAAAATCGCAAGAAATTGCGTAGAACGCGCGCAATACGAAAACTATAGTATTTTCTGTGACATTCAATTCGCAGAAAATTACGAGATATTTGATTTTTCAAATAATTAACCTATTCCAATGGACAACCATAGGAATAAATGGCTCGAGTCCTTTGCACGAAACTGTACGAAACGCTGTTGTATTGCTACATCGGCGAGAATATTTCTGTATTCTTACTCGTTACGTGTAAATTGTCATTGTCGTTTAATTCCGCGATAAATGTGTATGTTCGATGTTCGTATCCTCATCGAAGCGTATTGGATCAACGAAGATTTGGAAAAATTTCCATCGTCTCTGCGACGACACTCGGAAAAGATAGTGTTGTATCGTGAGTCACGTACTCTGTAACAGGCTTGAGCATTGTCCGAACAATAGTGAAATAAATAATACGTTGTCTCATTTAGTTAAGGCTACAATAACTGGACAACTTCTTACTTGACTCTTTGTTTCGTATTTGAATGAATTTTCATCCAAATAATTTCACAAATGCTTTGTTTTGTATTTGAATGAATAATTTCGTCTAAATAATTTCAGAAATGCTTTCTAATCGTCGTAGGTACCTAAATATTTTAATTATCTAAATATTTTAATTACCTGAATAATTAGGTGCCCAAGTACTTTAATTACCTAAATATTGCGTACCTAAATATTTTAATTGGGCAGTTACC
The DNA here is from genome assembly GCA_036937485.2 of Tetragonisca angustula. Lineage (NCBI taxonomy): Eukaryota > Metazoa > Arthropoda > Insecta > Hymenoptera > Apidae > Tetragonisca > Tetragonisca angustula. Next base: position 1,081,405 of record JAWNGG020000023.1, on the reverse strand, counting down.
TAAATAATTTCACAAATGCTTCCTAATCGACAGATTTCAAATTATTTGTCATTTCACTTGAATAAAATAGGAAATTCTCACCCAACAATAATAACAAATAATATTTTCGACTTTCATTCCAAGATAAAAAACGTGCCCAAGCCTGCTTCGTGGTCTGAACTATACGTTTATCAAATAACAGCGCTACAAGATGTGATGCATTATATGTATTTAACACCAGAACTATCGAATTTCTTAGAGTAGTTGCGCAGGATTCACGAAATCTGCGTTTTTACAGATTTGTGAAACGTTACGAGTCGAAGTTCTTTTGTATTACGAAACTTTCTCCTAGTCCTTGGATTTTCATTGCTTCGACTTTTATACTCCGTTCGGTTAATTCTAGTGTTAAATAATGGTCTCGATAGAAGCTACGAAATAACCCTGTAATTCCTGGTTTTGTTTTCTCGTGCGCATATCTTATTAATCCGTCGTTCATTTTCGTTTCATTCTTTGCGTGACGTTTCGCAGAAGTCCAATCGATTTGGCTTCTGCTGTCAATTACGAACTGTAATTCCAGTAAAAAGAAAAATTTCTCCCTCGCTGTGTGACGCCCTGCTTGCATTACTCCACAAATTTTGTCGGTTCACAAACGATTTGAAATTCGTGGAAAAAAAGAAATCAATAGACGCTGGTCTATTTTAATTTGATTTGACCTTGAAATCGTTTGATTGTTTTACGAGTTTATTAATATCTGCATATTAAAAAAAGTTTGAAAAATATCTGACCTTTTGCTTCTCAGCTCGTGTATTAAACGATAATATATTATTCAAGAACTATAATAACATATCAAGTGAATTCTAATACGTACTGCGTTCAATTATTTTCATAAAACGGTAGATTTCTTTATTCATGATATTAAATCACAGAAATGAAAGAGTTTACAGTAAAATAAAGAGAATACAAATGGATTTATTTACAGTGGATCCTTTGATATTCGAACAAATTTAAAATTCGAACGAGAGGTTGTCAGCCAACGAATGAAGTTTTATTATTAAGATTAAGGACATGGACGAGGGAGTTGAGAGCTAATTTAAACGTAAAATTGCTTTAAACGTTCGAGCTGTTTCATATAAACTGATTTACATTATTTCTTACGGAGAAGATTTCTTCAATTCAAAAATAGAAGTATCATTCACCATTGTGAGCCTCTAAGATTCCCATTAAAAAAAAATTGCAAATTAATCATTCAGATCACTCTGATTTAGTATTAAATTTCCAGTTTAAACCTCGTATCTCGAAAGTGAGAGAGTACTCGTCCACGAGAGGACTGAAATAAAAATAAAAATAACAATCTGCTCAAATAGAACGCGAGATATTTAATTTCAACGGAAGCCACGATCAATCCTGCACGCGTTATCCTACATAATACGTAATGTGAAATTCGCTCGTTTGAAAGAAGAAAAGAAAGGAAAACAAATCGACGATTCCACGACGAGATCTTCATTTCTCGAAGCGCGCCCGAAGGAGAATGATCGTCGATCAAAAATAACATGTCGAGATGAAACGGCTCTGACGTTTCACAAAAGTAAAACGTGTTCACTGCGTTTAACGAGACCGACAAAATTTATGGAATAATTCGTTGCTGAAACGCGTACGAAACGTCGAAGTGAAATACATAGTGATCGACGACGAACACACACACGCACACGCACACGCACACGCACAGTTCGTGCAATTCGACGAGAATTCGTAACATTTCATGCGACTATTTCGCGAACGAAACGAAACGAACCGAGAAAAAGATCGAACGAAGTCTAACGATACACGATTAACCCTCGAGGGACGATGATTTTGGACTTTTCGATCATTAATCCTTTTTTGTTCAATCCTTCGAGTGTCCAGTCTGTGCTGGAGAATCGCAGAGATAATCTGGGAATATCTGGTTAAAACACATTTATAATGTAATAATTGGTTTGCTTGTTAAGGGAGTTCGTGGAAGATGACATACTACTAGTATTTTGAATAAATGGTACGTGCTTTGCGGACATTGAGATCATTCTCGATATCTTATTATTATCTTAGATTTTATTGAAACTTGATCTTAGATCAGACTGAAAGATTTAATAAGAAACATTTTATCAGTTATCAAAATGCACACATGCAGATTAATAATTTACGCTTTTTTCTTTGATATAATCATCCTGTCATATTCTACACTGTATACTGACTTTTTCTTCTTAGTTTAATAACTTGGTTATTAGCTTAACTTTGACCTTCAAGAATCCAAGTGAAAATTTGTATCTTGCTTAATTGAGACTCTGATGATAATTCTGTATTGTATGTGTGTAATACTTCAATGGTTAATAAAATTCTTACAAAGTGCAAAACGTTGAAAAATGGGAATGGTCCTGATTCAATGGCCAAAAGTTATGTGTACATCAAAACGAGCATTTTTAAAGACAAGCATTCTTAATTTATCACTCGATGTTAATATTAAGAACCAACGATGCATTATTTCAATTATTATTTCGCAGTCATTTGCAAATTTTCAATAAATTTCAGTTCCCATCGTACTTTATAGAGGAAATTCCAAGGATTGTATTTATAATATTTTCTCACCATTGTCGCAACCTAAATTTCACAGTTCAATAAAATGTGAAAAGAAATTGAATTTTCTCTAGCACTATGACAAATCACTGTTCAGATAATTTAATCATTTAAGAAATAACACAATAATAATAATAATTAGACAGATTTAATAATAATTGTCACAACTTTAAATGCCATCTTTGGTAGTGTTGCACGTTGATTTCGTTCATGTACAATTAAATTAATTCGAATTATGACATTTAGTATTTTTAAAGTAACTTTTGATCATCGTCCCTGAAGAGTCAACTCGCTCGTTGTGAAATGTCGGTTCCTATATACAATTTATAGAGAGCAACGGATCAAAGTATCTGTACAATGACAACAACAACAATAACAATAACAACAATAATACGATAGTGTATATATATATATATATTATGTATACATATATCTATAGCTCGATAAAAAGAAAAGAGAAAAGAAGAAATCGATCCTGCCAATCTCTCTGGATCCTTATCGAAACGTAAACGTGATTGTGACGCTAAAGAATAATTAACACACGTTGTAGACATATATATTACTTTTTACATCATTAAAACGACACGAAATATACACCTACACATACAGAATTCTCGAAGAAAATATATCTCACGTTTTTTTCTCTTAGTGAGATTTTCCTTTTCTTTTTCTTTTTTTTTTTTTCCTCTTTATCCTCGAAGTATTTCGTTATGGTTTGTAGAATGTCCGATCGCGGAATACATTTTTTTTTTCTCTATCGAAAGAAATATTACAATTCTTTCGCGTGATTGGTATAGCATGTCCCGTGATAACACTATTGACTACGAACGCATGACGTATCAATATTCAACTATACCTAGTTGTCCTTTTTTTTTTTATTTTTCTTTTTTTTTATTCACTTACAAATGTATGTATATACGCAATGTGTATAATATTTATATGTGTATATTAAAATATTGACAGAAGGAGATAGAAGTCTACGGTAGAAAAAGAAAGCTTCTACGAAATATCGTAAATAGGCCTAAGAAATACGAATAGTTGAATATCGTTGACGAATGGTCCGGATATCACAAATTAATTCACGCCTCTCGACTCTTCGTTCATCGATCGAACATGCTACTCATTCTGTTTGTCTTTTTCCTCTCGTGTGATGTGTTTACCAGGAAACGAAGAAACTCTCAAATGAGTTCTATTTGAAACGTGGATCCTAGTTTTTACATTAAAAAAATGTGTTCTCACGTTACAATGAATCACGTTCTTAAAAATGAAAGTTTCAGACAGAGTAAAACTTACAAAATATAAAAATGAAAATTTTCCTGTCGGAGGAGCAGGATAATCTGCTGGTCGATATTAAAAAAAAAGATTCTCAATACTTGGAGCAAATGCCACAAATTCAACGAACGACACTCGAATATGAAAATGGATTTTTAATTAAAAGTAACTTGCTTCCATGAAACTTTTATTATACAGATTCTCTAAACTATCTGTTCCCAATTATCATTCAAGTCTTTCCAAGTGTGACACTGCTTTCTATAAAAATTCCACGAAAACAGATACTTTTGTAATGTGTAAGTTCGAACAGAATTTTTTCTTTTTTTTTTTTTTTTTTTTTTTTGGAAACGAAAAGAACCTGTTAATTTTGATCCCTGGAATTTATCGAAATGAAATATCGATTTTAATAATATTCGAACAGTATCATTGGATCGTGGATGATTATATGGGACTTGGATTCGAAGTTACTTAATTCCTTTTAATTTAAGCATATTGAATAAATTAATTTAGGTAGATGAGGAATTTAAAAGTTCCGAAATGCTAAAATTCTAAAAACGTTGTGAATTTTTATATAAAATTTAAAATAGTAAAAATAACACACGTCGTGGTGTTATTTCAAAAAAATAAAAGAATAAAAGTAATTTCCATTTAGCTTCTACATTTTTAATTAACGAAATATCAAACTCCATTATCTGAATCATCTACGATGCAATGGTACGAGCAAAAATTTTCCAGTTACACTAATACGAAATTTCAATTATAGATTGCATTTTCAATGTAGAACTGTTTTAAAACCTAACATTTGCTGGCAAACGCTGAAATGTCAATAAAGAGGGATAGACAAATACAGTGAAGAGTGTAATTGAACCATTAGCCCACAGATTTTCTGTAAATCCTTTCTTCTTACTGTTGATAGAAATACTCTTGGTAGTTGAAGCTAATAATCTTTCTGATCAATGCTGGGAAAATTTTGTAACAAGGAACATACGTAATATATTGATTATCAGTTTCACAGAATATTTTTGTAATTAAATTCTTCAGTTTGAATAACTCGTATAATAACATCCACTCTACGATCTCTTTAGCTTTTAGATGAGCTCTATTGCATTTTCATTATCATTGTACAAGATTTCAATGATATCAGATTGAATTTCATCCCACTGTTCTTAAATTTCCTTCAGAAATTCAGAAATCAATGTTGATGGACATTTGCAAGTTTTTTTACACTTCTCTCGAGTTTCTAAACGAGAGTTGAAATGGAATCGATGATTAGCCACAAAAATCTTCGATATTCTCAGCTAATTGAGACAGAATAATTTCTTCAAAAGACGACATACTTTCAATTGTATCAAATTAATTGTTCCATAAACTATCTTATGCACTGTTTGATGTAGATGAAACAATCTTTCTTCTGCAACTGAAAATCGTCAAATTGTTTGTTACGTGGCAGATAAAAGGCATTCACAACTCCGCAAAAATTTCGAGTTTAGATCAGCATTGATCTTCAGTATGCAGCGTTTCGTTCACTTCAATATTAACAGTGGTGAAGAATGATTTACGCAAAATCTCTTGTCGGTTAATCGAATTCAGTTACGCTTCTCACTGTTGATGGTGAGAGACACGCTTTGAATTTTCATGGCGAAATCGAGAGGACTAAGCAGAAATCCAGAGCGAGACACGATTGTCGCAATGGTCCACGCAGTGGTATCACAAGTCAATTTGTTTCGTTCGATTCTTTCCTATCCAGGTGACACTGGCACCTCGTAACACCTTTGAAATCTCGCGGGTTCCCTATCGTTCTCGATGAATGGTTTTTATCGTTCACGGGTACAGCAGCTCTCTGCCGCGACTCGGATTACGCTTTTTCAACAGAGGATTTCTTCAATGTCTCGAGTGGTTCACGTAGATTCCAACACGCCGCCGGCAAGTTTGGTCGCGTATAAATTTAATGCCTGCAAAATTCGAAGATTATCAACGAATAGCATGACGAATAATATTTCGAGGAATGTTTAAAAGTAACAATTAAAATATAATTTCTGAATTTATAAATTTCAATATTTAAAATATAATTTTTGAATTTATGAATTTCAATGTTCAAAAAATATTATTACATTTAAATATTCAGCAATGAAAATTAATTTAATAATTTTATATTTCGCATGAATCAATATATCAATAATATTACCAATTACTTGTGAATTAATCACAATTTTACGGTAAAAACGAATAAATGTCAAACGTCGTTGGAAAAGTATAATCAATGAACTACCATGCCAATAACCATTTCGAACGCTACGTCGTCTAATACTGCTATTCAAATCACTGTCCACACTAATTTCGTAAATATTATAAATTACTGGACAAGAAAATATAAATTACTGCACAAAGTTTCGCTGAACAATCAGCTTCGCGGTTCTTTCAACGTTTGTATCGCGAGCCTCGTCAACTGGCAATAGCCCGATTTCCTCGAACTGTATCAACCAATCGGAACAATAAAGCAAACGACCTGAAAAAGCAAGGTACTTGCGGACAAGGGAGCTCTAAAAAGCCAATTACCTTGTAAATGAAAGCGTATTGTTCTTTCGTCTTGACAGCCCCAGCACGATCCCGTCTGATAGTGTAAACGACCCTTGGCACGTCCACAGTCCTCGTGATCTCATATTGTCTAATTCCTAGGTCAAGTGCTATTAACGTTCCCGTGCGTCCAGTGCCGGGGCTGCAGTGGACCACAATGGGTCCAGGACCACCCCTTTGAAGTGCCCTTGCCTCGAGGAGCACGGCTATTAAACCGGCACCGTCCGATTGCACCCCGTTCACTGGCCACAAATACCAAATATGATACACCTCGCGGAACGTGTTCTTCTCCAAATTCTGCAAAAATTACATTTACACGTCAGTTTCGCGTTGCAATGGCATTTCCATTTCGCGGCGACAGTCGATTGATCGACCCAGGCGGATTTTAACACTGCTTTAACTTTTAACTCTCGGCTGTATTATTATTACGTGGCAAGTCAATGTTTTATCATGAATATAATTAAATATGAATTATAGTGTAATATATGTTAGATAGTGATAATCACAATAATATAATTACAATTGTAATTATGTTATATTATTATAGCGTAGCATAGTTAATAAGTAGATAATGATAATCACAATAATATAATTACAATTGTAATTATATTATATTATGTTATATCATAAATAGGGTGTAAAATGTTACAATACAATAGTTTTTATATATTTTTATATGAGAAAAATCTTATAAAGAAAAGGTACAAAATCAGAAGAATAGTAGTAGAGTTTGACTCTGCTTTAACTTTTAACTCTCGAGTATATTATTATATGATGAGTCAATGTTTTATCATGTATATATAATTGAATATGAATTATAGTATAATATATAGTTAATAATATATTATATTGTGTTATATCAAAAACAGAGTGTAAGATGTTATAATACAATAGTTTTTATATACTCTTATATGAGAAAAATCTTAAAAAGAAGATTTACAAAATCAGAAGAATAGGTTTGTAAAATATTTGTATAGTAGTACTTGTTCATATTTAAGATACTTAAGAGGTTCTTTTTTGAAATTATACTATAGTTCAAATCAAAAATATGAATTTGATAAAACTCGCATATCTATATAATGTATTCATGATACTAACCAAATGCGGTGAAACAGTTTGAAAGTAATATATATATATTTCTTATGTATTAAAATTGATTTTTAATAAATTATTTATGTATTAAAGCACATTGAAATATATTTCTACATATGTAATTATCCACCGATTCGTAATAATACGAGAATAGATGAAATGTAATAACATAAAAATATAGTAATATTCTTTACTGTTCCTTACATTCAAATGAAGAGTAGAAATGGCGTATTTCTCTTTGGTCTCTCTCTTCTTCAGAGTAACTTGGAAATCGCCGTATAACCGGCGACAATCTGTAACTTCCGAGGGTGGAACGTACTCGGTACATTTCTCCACTCCGTTCTCTACGAGATCGGTCAGCATGATGATCACTTTGCACTGTTGTTCCCATATCATTCTCCAGAAGTCGGTGACGGTCGACTCCATCGGTGCTTGACACGCCACGTAGTATTTCGTTGCGTTCTTTGGCCCCTAAAATTCATTTTCAGAGGTCAGTTTCAACGGCCAATTACACTTTACTGGATAATATAAAAATTGCAATTAGATTGCGACGTTTTAGAATTTTCAAATAAATTTCAAATCTTCTTTCTCTTTTTGCTGAAAATTATTATTACTTCGCTCAATATTGATTCCTCTTTAGACAGAGACGTGATTGTATCATCGTATTTATTTAAAATACAAAGAAAACTTCATTACAAGTTGCACGTTATAATTTTTTTCTGCAAATTGTAAATTTGATACATTCCAATTCTTTTCATTACTTTATTTATAATTGGCCAAAGAAAAAAAAAAGAAATATTGTCAAGTACTCTACACACATGAAATTCATAAAAAAAAATTACAATCTCTCGTAGATTTCATTCTACTCGGTCCAAGACGCGGCCACGTGACTCTGGCACAGCAATTACACAGAACCGGAATTAATTAGCGAAATGCTATAATCGCTGTTAACTTGAAATTAGTCCAGCGACGGTTGTTTCGGGCCGAGTCGATTGCAGCTCGAATCAATTAACTTGCTCGATAATTGCATTGTGCCGAGGACACGATACCGATCGATATTATCGATCAAGAAGCAGCGGTCGGGCGCGCCTAATTACAAGTCTGAGAACGTTGCCCTCGTGGTGCGCGTTCGCCGCGCATTAATGGCGGCATGCTCCGTAATTGCGACAAACGCACAAAATGGAAACGTGAGATCAATGGAGAATACTCTGGATCATACGCGTCCGTTGGTTCAAGTCGATTCTAATGGATCGATTCTTAAATCCCTCTTGCGCTGGAATGACGTGCCAACGATAGGTCGAGGATTTTTTGTTCCAAAATTGCAATATTTCCTCAGTTTTTTTTTTTTTTTTTTTTTTTTTTTTTTAAGTATATGTAAGCATGTAACTCAGGCAAAACACAAAAGCAAAATAAATTTATCATTTGTCAATAATTTTTATCCAACGACGTCATACTGACGAGCTCGAAAAAAGAAAGCGACGAATTATATTGTACACGGTTCGGTCACTCGTTATGGTCCGCAGTCAGTCGCCAGCGCAAGTGGGTAAATGTCCTTTCTTTGAAACACGAACGTTGTGAATCAGAGATGATTATGATGATAATGATGATGATGATGGCGACGACGAGATTTTTAAGCGATTTACGACTGTTTGAGGGTGAAACGTTGGCATTTATATTTGTATAATATAAAGAGATGAACACAATGAATGAATGTGTACTGTTATGTAACAGTACCAAGCGCTGAAAAATGATAAATGAGCAAGACAATGAAGAATATTTGAATTATGTGTGTTGAATATTTGAATATGCGCATAGCGGTTCGTAAAAGCGTTCCAACACTACCCTAACTTGTATAAATTAATAAATAAATAATTTGTGCAAATTAATATATTGTTCTTTGCAGTGTGTTGGGTAAACCGTTTTTGGAATTTCATTAACATTCCGTAATCAGACACGACTATCGTGTGTAGTATTTGTAATTGAAGGCAATCTGACTGTTTTAATTGTTCGAAAGTTTAATACAGAGGGGATTTTGTGTACGTACGTGGAGAATCAATTTTGAATTTCATTAACACCGTGAAATGAAAACGTGACTGATTGATTACGTGGCAGAGATTGAAGCCAAAGAATGATTACTTTAAACATCTGAAAACTTTTCTCGTAGAAGAAGATTCTATGTGTATGTATATTACGTGTGTTATGCAAATGGAGTATTTCAAAAATTTCACTTCACTGTCATATAAATCTAATTACTGATTATTCTGAATCTAATAAATCTACAGAAATCATGCGTGTTGTATAAAAAAAAAGTCCATAAAATTCTATATATTTCATAATTTTATAATTTACAGAATTCTATAAAGGGTGATTTTCAACTGTCAAGTTCTAAAGTAACAATAAAATTCGAATCGTCAGTTAACAGCGTGGATAAATAAAATAATACTTAAATTACTGACTTAATTCGTTCATCTTCGCAGAAAAATAATGGAAACGAACGAGAATTAAGCTGTTTGTGAAATTAATTTTTCCCATGAAGTGTGAAATTCGCGACGTGATGAAACGGACGCGATATACCGAGAAAGCGACGATTAATCGTTAATTTATGGTCGATCCAGTGAGTTAATCAAATCCTCCGACACGCCGATGGAAACAGGCGTTGACATTTGTCCTGCTTCCGCGTATTGCTCGTGCTTATGCAACCATGCACGTCGTTCGTATTCTTCTCGCTATGCATTATGCAACATCCTTTTCTCACGCAGACAAAACGCCGCGTTAACCCTTGATCGAGATACGCGAGCCAGGTGTTTTTTTATTAAGCTGATTTTCCTCTGGAGATTACGGAGAGGATTTTGTTCGATAAGGGGAAATAAATGGGACCGGTGGCGAAACGCTCGTCGGAATGAAACGAGTGGAAAGAAAGTGGAAACTTTATTTCCTCGTGCAACGGAAGTAAATAACAAATTATTTTTGTTTCGCGTGATTCGACACGTGACTTAATGGAAATCGTTACACTGTCTTGACAAATTTTAACGTGCTTTTAGAACGGTGATTTTTTTTTTTTTTTTTGTGGATTTTCGCTGACGAATTTTCAATTTTTTTTTCTTGTGAAAGGTGCATGGTAATTGCAGTTTGCATATTTGGAATAATTTTGTAAATCTTGTCCCCCAAATACGACGATGCGCGAATAAAATTTCGATGCATTTTCAAAAGCACCTTACTTTGCGAGAACTTAGAATTGTCATTTCTTTCTTAAATGGAATGCGGTCTTTTAAATTCCAAACACAAAAATGTTCGAATATTTATGTTGAAAAATATTCAGTACTTTCAATCTTTTATAGATGGCCTTCAGTCTTTTATAAAATCAGTCTTTTATAGTGTTTGTAGTAATTTCATTCAGTCTTTTATAGTGTGTGTAGTAACATTTTTGTATGGTATTTTATTTATGTATATACAATATACAATATATTTATTTATGTTTATTAAATCATTGAAATTCAGCATGAAAAAATTTTGAAAAATGATTTTCTGTCTCATTTTTTTTTTTTTTTTCTTCTGATTACCTTAAAACCATAAAAGGTTAATATTACAAGGACAAAGAAAGTACTACGTTATTTCTAAAGGTGTGCGCGAGCCCGAAAATTTCAAGAACCCGGCTACCGTTTCTCGAACTACTCTACAATGCTGTATAGCAGCCTACAAGTATGTAAATACACAGTTTAGTTTCTTTTGTCAGTTTTCGTGAAGTTATTGGAAACATGGATTCGAAGAATCGTGTGGCCTGATGTAACAAACGAGTGACTGCATGCTTAGCACTTGGACATTGTGTACGCTGTTGAGCAGTATCGCTGAGAAATTCGGGCAGTTCAGACGTATATTTCCAAATCTGTGTAAATTTAATAAAGATCAAAATCTTTGAAAAAAATGTCGAGTGATAGTGAGAGTGAAGTTGTGGTAGCAGGAAGTAGTGCAGAAGATATCGTGCAAAGGAAGAAGGTGAAGAGAAGCTCTGTTTGGGGACGTTTTCAGGAAAAACATTGATACAAAGGCGGAATGCACACATTGTCACCGTGAATTTAAAACTAAGTATGCAGATACTACTGGTTTATTACGCCATTTGAAGCATATGCATCCAAACGTAAGTACATGTACTAGAAAAGAAACTGAATCGATATAAAATTTGTCGCATGTACAAAATGATACGCGAAAGATGGTTAAAGATATAACAGAAGGAATTGCTCGAATGTGAGCTTTAACGAATTATTTAAGCTTGTTCCCAAATCCCAACTTTTTCGGGAATCGATAAATTTAAGAATCTCGAAATTTTTCGAGTACTCGTCGCGATCCTGAAAAAAATTTCGCGTTCCCGACCGAACCCGATATTTCATGTTCTCGCACACCTCTAGTTATTTTCAGTCTTTCGCACATTGAAAATAAAATTATAATTGGAATGTCCCTTAAAATTCAATTAAATGATGAAGAACAAAAACAAAAATTGATGGTAACAGCAAGTTTTAAAGAGACTTGAAGGCGGGTGAAATTTCACGACTAGATTTATTTCATGAAAAAAGATTTTTATAATTTTCGAGAACAAAGGTATCCTTGCTACTACACCATGCACAAATATTTTCGAAAAAACCTAACATGGGAGTGTCGGAATGAAGGCTTCGAACAACCGTTTATACAACTTTCTTTTCGCGATGGTTGAGAGTAGAGACGAGACAGAAATTTTTTCATTTAGCGTGTGAATTCTCTCGAGTTTCAGCTCGTCGCGTTCTTCAACGACGAGTTTGTGACTCCCGTCAACGCGATCTCCAGTCAAAAGGTGATTGAAAGCCCGACTGCTTTCGCTGCACTTCGCCCTGAATCTCCGAATTTTACAAAGCTAACGACCCTAATCCCCAGGGTGAACTCGCGTCGTGCGAGTCTCTCCTTTGAAATTCTCGTCGCGACAAATTTGCCGCCAGAGCTCGTTCGCGGCTCTACTGGTTCTCAAAGCTTTTTTTTTTTCTGTCGTGAGGTGGAATTATTTATGGGGTAAACTATAAATTTAATTATATTATGATTTATATATATATGTATATATATATATATATATATATATATATAAATTATGATTTTAGTATTGATTAATAATAGAAAAAATTTTATAATTTGTAAATTGTAAATTTAAAAATTAATTAATTTATATATATATAATTATTAAACAAAAGAAATTTTTAATTTTAAAAAATTAGCCATAATGTTTAAATTAGTAGTATATATAAATATAAATTATTTTAAATTAATTCTTTCTTTATACATATATATTAAAATGATTTATATTTGTATACACTACTAATTTAATCATTATAACTAATTTCTTGAAATTAAAAATTTCTGTTTTTTAATAATTTTATATATATATATATATATATACATGTAAGAATTATGATTTTAGTATTAATTAATAATAGAAAAAATTGCAAATTTAAAAATTAAATTCATATATATATAATTATTAAAAGAAAATTTTTTTAATTTTAAAAAACTAGTTATGATGATTAAATTAGCAGTTATATATAAACATAAATTATTTTAATATATATATATAAGGAATTAGGCAAAATAAATATATTCACGTGGCTACTCACCCGAACGTAACTGGCGTTGATGTATTCCGTGAGGGGGTCGTTGTTGATTTTTTGAAGGAGCACCCTCGTCTCCGGCAGCGGTATCACGTTCGCGTATCTGTTCTTCAGCTCGGCACCGGCCGGCAGCTCGTCGATCTTCGCCGAAACTTGCGGAATACCGGCGAACTCCTCGTTGATTGCGTTAACGTCGTTGCAGAAAGATGAAAGCGCGGCGAAATTCAACGGATGAGACGGTATGGCGCTCTGCAACCAAGGACAACGCGCCTGATTTCTCACGTAATACGCGCAATCTTTCGCCGCAACGTTAACCAAGTTCAGCGGAGTCTCGTTCTGTCATTGTTGTTGACTGATTTTGGCTCAATCCTTTCAGTTCTATTTAACTCGTTTTTCTTTTTTAACAATAAAAAGGATCCGTCAGTACGAAGAATTTCGGATTTTATTTACTCACTGTATTGAAAGAAAGGACCACCAACAAGAGAAGTTTAGTCAAATCAAGAATTGACAATTTAGAATGTACTGCACATCCTCGACACGCTCCCTCAAACTCGGTTAACATTGAATATTTCATGATGCAAAAGAGAGTCGTATAGTACCGAGAATTTTCAATTTTCTTTCTTTCTTTCTTTCTTCGTTTAATACCTTCGATTAGAACCGGTGAAAATCGAGATTTTGAAAATGTCTCCGACATTTCAAACATTCGCGATCTCTACGAATTTCAAAATAAAACGTCGTGACTTTCAAGTTACAAATTATTAGGATATTGTTCGTAGTTTAAGTGGTGGGAAATTATTTTTATAGTCGAAAGAATTATAGTCCAACACCGATCCAGTGCTAACTATTAAATAAAATTTTCAGGCCTAAGCGAGTAACAACTTTTACTAACAGAAATTTAATTATTACGATAGAAGATTATTCAAGTTCTTCTTTTGTTTTGTTTTTTTTTTTTTGTCCAATCTTTTCCATTTCAAAATCTCACATATATTTCTGTACGAAAGAATAGAACTTGTTACAATTTAATTTTAATTGCCAAAAATTTGGTCTGAAAAATGAAAGATCAGCTTCAATTTAACTTAATTTAATTTAATTCATTTTCTTTCTTACTTTCTTTTTCATTTCCTTTCGATTTCATTGATTCGTCAAATATACCAATACCACAGAATATTAAGAACAATCGAATAAATGTAATAATAAAAACACTTGTTGACTCATTTCGATAAAATGTTATACCAATATCCGGTGAAAGAAACGAGAACTGGGTATTCCAGCCGACACTGCATGACTCTCTCCTACTCTTCTTTTATTTCTTACAATGCTTTTCTACGCAAATTTCAATCCTCCGAAAGGTTTTCAATGTTACACCTAGTATAGTTACATTATATCATACGGCGTGTTATTTTTCCTTTACGAGGGTGTGGTTTTCTACTAGCAACATCTAAAACAATGCTACGTTGTCACGTCGTTATCGTTGCACGTGAAAAATAAACTACTGAAAAGAGAACTTTTGTACAAGTTACCTGACGAGTTAATTTATATTTACAAGAACGTGTTAAACGTATGCTACAAAAAGAAAAGAACATTTTTTTTTTTTTTTTTTTTTTTTTGCGAGAACGCATCAGAAAGCAGAAATATTTTCATGCATGAGATGACATCACATCTACTCTTTGTCAATAAAATTTTCGACTTTATTCGCGCTCGTCTACAAATTGTAGAACGTGCCTCGGAAAATAATTGTTTGGATAAACATCAAGCTTGCGTCGTTTCAACAATAAAATAATAATAAAATTACGTATGAAATAATAATAATAAAATTATAATTATACATAATAATGAATTATATTTATTGATTTATTATATTAAATTATAATTATATATGTTATAATATATAATATATAATTTTATATATATATGTGTGTATATAATAATAATAATAATTATTATTATTATTATATACTAATATAATAATAATAATAATAATTATTATTATTATTATATACTAATATAATAATAATAATAATTATTATTATTATATACTAATATAATAATAATATATAATATATAATAATAATAATAATTATTATTATTATTATTATTATTATTATTTGTACGCGTGTAATTCCACTACAATCGCATTACAATTGTGATCGTAAATTGAAAAGATTTTAAACTTCATTTGTCGTTTCTAGTTTCTAATCCTCGAGTTTATAAACCAGTAAAGAAAACTCTCGCGCGAGCAAAATACTCTGAGTCTTTCCCTGTTCCACATCTCGAGTCACGAGCATAAGTTCGTCTTCGTTCTGCTTGATTTACCTAATAGAAAGTTGAGCGGCAAGGAAACAAAACCAGCACGTCTTTTGACGTTCAACGCGAACAAGCGATTGATTGTATTCATTGATCCTTCCGCATTTGTCCTACGAGCGAGAAACATTTATGTTCTTGTCGATGCACGTGGAGGATACTACTTCCCATTCGTTTCGGAATGAAATTGAAGCTTCGCGATTATTATTACACACGAAAGAGAGTGAAAATGTTTCAAACGAAACTACTCACTTAATTAATAAAGTAGAAAGTTGATGCTAGGTAAAAATTATTCATATTATTTTATTTCATTTCCATAAAATTCATTTCATTTTCTTTCATTTTCCATCAAATGCCCCTCACTCATTTTGGTGCTATTAATTTTCCACTTTTATGAAATTTTTACTCCACTTTTATGAAAAATTTTACTCATAAATATCGAAATTATCAACGGACTGCAATATGCGAAACTTACACACGTTATATCCCTGTTATTTTCCAAAGTACGTTCCTCATTCTGTCAGAAGATACTTTTCAGTTATACTGTTTCAAAAGTTGTTCATCTCACGCAGTTCGAAGTTTTAACAGGAGGTTTCAAAATTGTAACTAGACTGCGGATGTTTATGCACATCTATATAATTCCACACAACTACAGAAACAGAACTTACTTCATTTGCTAAATGTTACAAAGATCGCTGCACTTCGCATTATTATGCACAGTTACATAATAATCTGCAGTCTGACATTCAATTAGACTGGCATTTTTATATACAAAATATACGTATCAACGATATTTTATGTACAAAAAAACTTATTTTTATGTATAATATTAAAACAACAATATTTTGTGTGTAAATAACAAGTAACTAGTAATAAATAACTAGCAACATTAATTAAAGATATTATGAATGTATTTCGATATCTTTTTTTGCATTTAAAATCCAAATATATTTATAATATGTTTAATTAAAATATGTTACTAGTTGTTATAAATATATTTAAATATTTCGTCTGTTTTTTTGAAGGCAAAATCCAAATATGTTTAATTAAAATATGTTATTAGTATATTTATGTTGTTAGTGAAATAATTGTTCCAGCACACGGCAGATAAAATAAAATTCTATTCAGACTCCGTTCCCAGATAATATTATAATAATATTATAATATTTATAATTAAAATATTATATATAATATAATAATATATTATATTTTAATTACAAATATATTATTATTATTATTATATTATAATAAAAATTTAAAGATACGCATAAAAACCCGCAGACTACGCACACTGCGTTAAGAAAATAAAGAGACCTGATTGGTAGTTTGATTAAAGTCGACGATTTCTCGAGCGACCGAAACTCACCGAATCCTCGAAAGTTGGATTCCCGTAGCTCCTTTTCGAAGATCTTGCCACGTCCTTGCGTCTGACGCTGTTGTAAGCGGAAACGCTGTCGAGGCTGTAAGCGTCCAACGACACTGGACGACATCGTTCGCCGTAGTTGAACCTCGTTTGCCTCTTCCTCATTATAAACTGCAAAACAATCGTCAACACCAGAGAATTAACAACGCAACTTGCTCCTCGACTTGAACTCTCGTGAAACAAAATCTTTGAAACGAGGATAATAATGATAATGATAATAATGACGTACATCGACAGTGTGCAGTCCAGTTTTTCGAAAGTCTGAGTTAGAGCATTGGTGGACGGTTCTTTGTTGTGTCAAATTTTTATATTTTCAAATATTTTTCATTCTTATATTTTATATTATTTTTGTATTTTTAAATTTTTATATTCTATATTATATTTATTTTTATATTTTATATTATTTTTGTATTTTTAAATTTTTATATTTTATATTGTATATTATATTTATATTTTATATTGTATTCATATTTGCATTTTTAAATTTCTATATTTTGTATTCTATTCATATTCATATTTTATATTTTTATATTCGTACGTCTCGTCTCGTCAACACCGTGGATTGCAAACTTTGTTCTTCTGGAACTTCTGTTAGGGCAAGTTTGCGTGTTTCTTCGTAACAACTAGTATTCCAACAAATATTCGGCGATATTTTTATTTTTCTTTTTTTTCTTTTTTCAACGATGCGTGGATCGCATGCTCTTTTTCCCCCAGCGGACAAAAGAAAGTTTAAAACTGATATCACTGTGTCTATGTATTTCTGCTTGACTCAGCAAACAAGCTTTCTTGCCTTGAAATATTGCGATTTCAAAAAAAAAAAGAAAGATCACGCCATTTGAACTCGAGTTTTACATTCAGATTCTCTGATTTGAAAACGAAGTTCAGTTATTTCACACTGGATTCTCAGAAAATATTCTTTCACGCAACTAATAACAATGCTACTTAACTTCAATTATTTGAAATAAAAAATTTCTATATTTCTGTATTCGAAATAAAAAATTTCTATGTTTATATAATTCTACTTAACTACTATTATATTATTTTAACTCGTTAATTACTTGAGAAAAAATCTGTATTTACTGTAAATTCTGATACATAATATCAGACAAAATGATTTCACAAGAATTGAAAAGAAATGGATCGTTTCTTTCAAACATTGTGTCTCTGTGTCACATTTCCTGGTTTAATTCGAACTGTTTAACATTCTGGGCAACTATCTTTGACTGTCTGAGTGACTTTCTAAAAGGTTTCCTTGATTCATTTCGTAGCAGCCAAAGGAAATTCACTAGAGAATCTTCGTTTGTTACTGAATCCTTGTTGGAACTCTCCTGTTCATTGCAAAGGCGATCCACGCTTAATCCGTGTCTTGTAATTTTAACGTCTCTCTGTTTAAATAACGACCGTGCCTCGCGTTAACACTGGAAACATTTCTTCTACGTCTTGCGAACTGTTTCGAGGAATAAAGTCCGCTGTTTTTCGTCACTTCGCGTACTCTAAACGAAATGCAGAAAGAAATCAAGGGTGTCCCAGTTTTCATGACACGAACGAACTGTAAGTAACTGTACAATAACGCAATAATACAGAAGCAGGATTGAAAGGAAACTTTGAGAAAACTAAATTTGAAAATTTTGTTGCTTCTGGTCTTGAAATGAATACAAAATTAACAAGTTTCGTGAGTTATAATTTACTACAAACTACAATGCTGTATAGCAGCCTACGAAATATGCAAATACACAGTTCAGTTTCGTCTGTCAGTTTTTGGTGAAGTTATTCGGATTCGAAGAATCGTGTGACCTGATGTAAGCAAACGTGCTTTAGTATTTGGACATTATGTACGCTGTTGAGCAGTGTCGCTGAGAAATTTAGGAAGTTCAGACGTGTATTTCAAAATCTGTGTGAATTTAATAAAGATTAAAAATCTTTGAAAAAAATGTCGAGTGATAGTGAGAGTGAAGTTGTGGTAGCAGGAAGTAGTGTAGAAGATATCGTGCAAAGGAAGAAGGTGAAGAGAAGCTCCGTTTGGGAACGTTTTCAGGAAAAAGATGATACAAAGGCGGAATGCACACATTGTCACCGTGAATTTAAATCCAAGTATGCAAATACTACTGGTTTGAAGCATACGTATCGAAACATAAGTATGTGTACTAGAAAAGAGACTGAATCGGAAAACGAAATGAAAATAGCAATTTCTACCGATTCGTTCGACTATTGATGTGTTTTCCAGTGTTAATTCGCGTGAACCGTCTCCTCGTACATCGTGTAACAAGCCGTGTTTCTTCTATCGAAACACGTCGCCGACAGTCGATTTCAACATCGAAACACACGTGAATCGAATACAGACGAGGCGAGAGCCTATGAAGCGGTGATGGTGATGCTCGATCTACGTAATAGCCGATTCCAAGGACGAGAATAAGCAGCTAGGTGCATCGTGCTTTTCCTCGCGGTTAGAACGATCATATTTTTTCGCCCGATGTTGAAACACCTTTAAATATAAAACACATTAAAAAATTTTTATGACGCTTGTCGCTTTGAAAATCTTAATATACCCTTTGACTTTCCACGATCGGTATTATTTATTGCAGATGGTGAAAGTTTTTCAATTTGTATTCTGTTTTTCACGTGTATTTTATAATACAATCATTAATTTATTGATAAGTATAATTAAATGTTAATTACATGAATATAATAATGTTAAATTGTGGAGAAAAATCTTCTGTAAGATAATAAAGGATCTGCCGTTTAATCTTTCTGATAGATATATAGCATACTTTGAATGGCATTGCGTGAGTGATGTGAAACATTTCGAGATTTCAAGAGCACTCTGTTACATTTCATGTAATCGTAATAAATTCTAAATAATAAAATATATAATATAAAAAGAATAATACAATAGTAATAACGAAATTCTAAATTTTACGATATAATCGTAGTAAAATCTAATTATATGATTATATTTCATTTTATTACGTATAATAAATTTTGTACAATTTTACTACGTATAGTAGCTAGCTTTATTCGTCAAGACAGGATAAATTATCCTTTTGTAATCGTAATAACTTCTAAATAATAGTATAATAAAATTTATAATATAAAAATATAATATAGAAAAAAAATAATATAATAGTAATAATAAATTTCTAAATTTTATTGAATCGTAATAAAATCTAATTGTATAGTTGTATCTCATTTCATTAATAAATTATGCATAATTTTACGATGTATAGTAGCTACTAGCTGCCCTTATTCGTCAAGACAAGCTAAATTATCCTCTATTTTCACTTTCCCAACAATCCATCGGCGAAAATTGAACTTCATCTCCACGAAACATTCGAACGGAAATCGAAATCTTTCGTCGCGAACTCGCCAGTCAATAGGAGAAAAAGCAAAGAAAATCGATAGGATATCCACGATTTCACAGTCGCTCTAAAGGATCGAAAGGAACGTGGCATTTTTCGTAAAGAGAAAACGAAAAAAAAGGAAAGAAAGAAAGAAAGCGGGACGACACGAACGTGAAAGCATAATAGCCACACTCACACGCACAGACACATGTATTTTGTCATTAGTTGTTACGTACACTGGAAGTAAATCACGAGTGTGGACGTATGGATGAATACGTAACACCATGCGAAATGAGCTTAATGCAAGGCACGAGGAGCCCTTTCTCACAGAGTATAGACTTTTGCTGACCTGCGTAACTGTGAATCTCGTTTTATTAGTTCCTTTCCTCTTTTTTTTTTTTTTTATTTCTTTTTCTTTTCCGTGCGATTACTGCCAGTCAATGATAAGCGTGCAACGAACGATAACACAACTCGCGACACTTCAAAGAGTTCGTATTTCAAACGTAAATGTAACGAAGAAACGAATTGATTTTCGGTGAACGGGATGGGATATTCATCCGTCTGAAAGTGACGATAGATCGTAACGGGGGTGCTTAATAAGCAATATGAAAGAAAAGGTATAACTCGCTGAGATCGATTAAATCTCTCACGAATCAGTGGGAATTTGTCTGATCGGAAAGTGAGACAAATTTTATTTATCTATCGATGCTATTTGAACGTTCGTTCAAATTTATTATTAAAATTATTAGAAAGTCTGCAAGTCTTATCAATCTCGCCACGATCTTCGAATTTTCGTACTTCGATCGATCGCTGATCATTTCAGAGGACGAAAATAATTCAATCAGGATCAAATATCCGGGAATGTTTCATTTTGAAAGTTGTCCCGAAATTTAATTTGAAATTTAAAATCGGTTCGATAGTTTTCATTTAAAATTCGCTCGAGAAATTTAATCGAGATATATGATCAAATTTTTATCCTTTGTTTCTTTCTTTTTGTTTCTAACATTTTGTTCTTTTAGTGTTGGATAAAAACAGAAAATGGCCGAAAGAACGGCAGCAGAGTTGACAAATTAATATTAATTCAATACATTGCAACATGAACCTTGCAATTTAAGTAAACTAATTATTATAAATTCGATACTGAACAAAGGATTAATCATACGAATTGAATCTCTTTAAATCGATAAAAATCAATTTAATTGTACTGTCATTACCCAACGATTGTACAACCAGTCACGGAAATACATCTGTGAAATTGCAAATGTTTGACAAAAAATTTCAGAGGATATTAGACATACTTATTGGAGGAAAAAATAATGATATTTGTTGAAAAATATAAATATTAATTATGAGTATAGTTGTTAAAGTGTACAGAATATATCTCTATTGTGTATTATTAAATTTATATTCAAAATACATTTTTGCTAGCTAAATTGTAGCATTTATTTTGCTACATGTATAATAATTGACAGATTACAAACATATAATAGATAGAATAGATAATAAAACATATAATAGATATAGATAGATAGATTATATTGGATAATAATAATCACTCAAATGTTTTTAATAGAATGTATTAATAATTTAATACAAAATCTCTGAATAATACTCAAAATTAACGAGCAACTCTTTACAGACACATGTATTCTTCATTCGAATTTCTGTGTTCTCTATATAATTTTAAAAACATTCTTTGAAATGTAACATGTATATATTAAAAAGAAACGAACGAGTTTATTACTCAAGATAGATCGTTAGAAAGAAATTTCAGAATCATGTTAAGTAACTAACTGGTTACTTAAAATCCACAAAATGTCTAAAATCCCCCTCCCCTCCCTATTTAAAATTTGACAGACGTATATAATCTTTCGTGACTGATTGCATTTATAATGTTACACTAATTGCACTGTCGAATATTCAATGAAGTGATCATTTTCAAGTGATCGAGACTACGGATCTCCATGCAGTTCACAATTTTTTTTCTTCTCGAATTTATGATTGAAAAAATTCAGCTAGATGTCATCGTAACGAGTATGTTATTTTCAATACTTTGACAATTTTTCTCTGAATTTTAATAAAATTTCTTTAAATTTCAAAATTATTTCAGAACGCATAAAAAATCCGCGTCTTTAATGAAAGACAAAAGAGATTAACAAAAAGAGATCGTTACCAGAAGACCAGCCAGGAGGACCAGGCAAATCAGGGCAACCGAGGAGACCACGACGACCGCTATCGCGTTTCCGGAATCCGGAACCGTTTCCTGTACCAGAAGAAATCTGTGTATCTGAAAAGAGCGGGTCAGTCGGCGGCATACGTTAACTAGATTATATTGTGTACATCGATTAATTTGTCTACAACGTCACGCTGAATCTAAATTCAGTGCATTCGAAACATACTGATTTTCGATTTGGTTTCACACATTTTCGATAATGAAGTTGGACAAAATTCGAAATTCTACGATTTGAATGTATCTTATCTTTGAATTGCTATTGTAGGTTCCAACCATATCTACGTTAAGAGGTAATTTGTTTATAATAACGTTGTTGAATCGATTGGTTTTTTAATACATTCAATTGTTTTTTGATGCAGTGAAACGAAATTGTAGCAAGAACGCAAATATCATTTATTTGAAGCAGAATTGCAAAAGAACAAGTTTCAGACGAAGAGCAAGTTACATTAATTTTTACGCGAATATATTGTAATTAATTATAAAAAATAATATTGTATGTAATATTATGTAACATACAATATTAATAAATTCTATAAATATTTTACATATTATATTATATAAATTTATATAAATTCTATAAATGTATAAAATGATATAAACTCTATAAATATTACAATTTTAAATTTATACAATACAATCTAATATTTAATATATACAATATTAATAAATTCTATAAATATTATATTGTATAAATTATATATATATATATATATATAAAATTTATAGATCTAAAATGCGCAAAATTAGCGTAACTTGCTCGTTATTGAAATGTCCTTGTGCTCTTCACATACACAAAAAAAAAAAAAAAAAACTATGAACATTAAACTAAAATCAAATTTAGCAATCGCTAAAGTAACAAATATTCAAATATACTGAAAAATTCAAATTGAAATTGCTTCGAATTTAAAATTTATACGATACAATCTAATATTTAATATATACAATATTAATAAATTCTATAAATATTATATATTATATATGTATAAAATTTATAGATCTAAAATGCGCAAAATTAGCGTAACTTGCTCGTTATTGAAATGTCCTTGTGCTCTTCACATACACAAAGAAAAAAAAAAAAAACTATGAACATTAAACTAAAATCAAATTTAGCAATCGCTAAAGTAACAAATATTCAAATATACTGAAAAATTCAAATTGAAATTGCTTCGAATTTAAAATTTATACGATACAATCTAATATTTAATATATACAATATTAATAAATTCTATAAATATTATATTGTATATATATAAAATTTATAGATCTAAAATGCGCAAAATTAGCGTAACTTGCTCGTTATTGAAATTTCCTTGTGCTCTTCACATACACACACAAAAAAAAAAAAAAACTATGAACATCAAACTAAAATCAAATTTAGCAATCGCTAAAGTAACAAATATTCAAATATATTGAAGACTTCGAATTGAAATTGCTTCGAATTTAAAATTACCACGAGTAAATGTAGCGACACCGATGTGTAACCAATTAATACGCAAAGAAAGGCACATTGTATCACAATCTCTTGATAAATCCTCCCGAATCAATTACGACAGACTTACTTTAACCGGGAACTTGATGTGCTCCTGCGATTTCTCGTAGAGGCTCGGCAAACTTTTCGTCATGTCGCTGTCGAATTTGCCATTTTCGTCGACAACGTAAATCCAAATGGAGGTGAGGGGCATGTCGGACGACGATTTGGGACTCGTTAGCTCCTGACACGGATTCTGATGGAAAATAATTTGCTCGTCGGATACCGGCCTGTGAAACGAAAAACGACCACGATATTTATACACACGATGAAAGTTAAATTATTTCAGAAATATAATAAGTCGACTATGAAATAAACAATTTGACTTGAATTGTTTATAAAGTTAACAAAACAGTGATTGAACGTGCATGAGATATATCAGGTTCTTTTTTTTTAATTTTCATGCCAAAATTTCATTGCAGTATCTTTAACGAGTGGAAAGTTGGTTATCGTGTGAAATACCAACGATACAGAGCTGGTTTCTTTATAAATAACATTACTCTGTACTCGGGACACCAGTCACGTATTTTCAAAGTTTCGTTTGCTCAAGAGATTCTTTTTATTCGAGACAAATTGAATTTGTTGCTTCGCGATCGCTCGCTGCGGGTGGATTTGTAATTGGTTTGAAAAATCGAGATTTATTTGACGATGTTCTTGCTTTCGGTAACGAGAATTTCTATTTATCTGGATCCATGACATTGCAAATTTCTTTCTGTAAATAAAATTATTCTATGCCAATCGCGTGTTTTCGAAGATTCGAGTTTCTTCAATTAAGAGAGATTGCTTTATTCGAGACAAATTGAATTTGTTGCTCCGCGATCGTTCGCTGCGGATGGATTGTATTTAGTTTGGAAAATTGTGATTTATTTGAGAATTTATTCTTGCAACGAGAATTTCTATTTATTTACATCCACGATGCCGCGAATCTTTTTGTGTAAATAAAATTATTCTATGCCTGTACTGCTCAGGTATTTTCAAGTTTCCTTAATTAAGACTCTTGTCGAAGTAAATTGCGATTGTTTCAAAAAAAAATTGACAGACTTATCCGTGAAATGCTTCAGCTTTCAATAATCGTAACTATAGACCGTGTGGATTTTCGTGTAATTTTAGAACAGAATTGGGAAATTGGAGAAATTGAGCAAAATTGAAAAAAAATGCACGTGATGCATGAGAATGTATAAAATATTTAAAATACAATGTTTTCTGTAATTGAAAATTGTATTAATTGTATTCATTTGATTTTCGATTGGAAAATATGAACTTGTATAAAAATTAACAATCTAACGATGATACAGTCTTGTTCTAGAACATTTGTGTCGATTTACAGAAAGCACGCGTCTGTCAAATTTCAAATATCTCAAAAATAAAAAAGAAAGAAAGTTGAATGTTTTATGAACCTTGATTAACTTGTTGGCTAAGATTCTAAAATATCGGCAATATTTCTTACATTTGTCTTAGACACGATCTCGGATCTTAAAAAACAAGAATTTACTGTTTATATTATTTTATTATTATTTTATATATATTATTTTATTTATATTAATTTATTTATTATCAAATTATAATTACTATTTTATTATTATATATTATTATATTGTATTATGTTTTATATATTTTCTCTCAATTTATTTATCTCTCACGCTAAAAAGAAAATATAAAAACCATCCTTACTTATTAGAATTTGTTCAATTTCAAGTAATGAATGAAACTATTCAATAGATTCGAAACTAGATAAACCTAATAAACTAAAATTAAATAAACAAACAAATAAAAAAAAAATAAAACCAACAAACATGTTACAATTATATATAAATTAAATTAATGGAAAAATGAAGTTCGAACGAGTACTCGTGGCTCTGGCTCTATGCATGAACCAATAAATATAAAATAAATCTTCTCGTAAATAACGTGCAAAGAATCTACAAAAAAAAAGAAAAAAAACGCTCACTTTTTCATGCCGTCCGTCAGAATCTCCGCCAGCGTGACCCTCAGTTTGTCCATTTTCGGGCAAACGTCGTACGAGTTGCCCTCCATGTCGATACGAACCCAGCAGGTGATCTCCTCCTGGCTGGGCGGCAGCTTCGTGTCGTACGTCTTCACCGTAGACACGTCGGAAACGATCGACGTGCTAGTGGAGCTCGTGACGGCGACCTTCGGCCGGATACTGACACTGGAAGTCTCCACTCGCCTCGCGTCACCCGACGTCGACGCAAACTGCACAACAGTAGCTTCGGTGACGTTGTTCACCGCGAAACGCGGTTCCTTGGTGATGGTGTATTCAACTCTGACCGTCGTCGCTGCGTCTTCGTCGCTGATCGTGCCCCACGAATCCGTCGCGTCCACCTTCGTCCAAATTCTCTCCGTCTCTCCCGCCTCTTTGTCAACGATGGTGCTCGATCGAGTCGTGGGCTCGTTGGACTGCGTCGGTCTTGGTATCGACAGAGGAACGAGCGTTCGATCGGTCAACGGGGTATCGGTCTCGCTGCTCGACGAGGAGTCCTCCGTGACCGACTCGTTGCTCGTCGTTGATTCGTCGTCGTCGTCGTCGTCGTCGTCGTTCGACCCGTTTCTCGTCAGGCCCTTCACCGTCGGCACGATCTCGCTCGGTAATTCGCGACCCTCGGCTGGCTGCTCGGTGACGTTCCGCGAGAGGAAGGCCGTAGACTCGGACAGGCCGACGAACTCGAACTCGACGCCGGTGGTGGTTGGTAGGAATGTTTCGTCGGGGCTGAGAGTTCCACCCCCGCCTCCCGAAGGGATTTCGTTGGTACCGTTCGTTTCTGAGCTGAGACTCGGCGACTCGGTGACGTTCCCCAAGGATGTCTCCTCCACGGTGGTCGCCAGCAACGCTGCATTGCTCTCCGTGGACGATGACGTAGACGATGAAGAATTTCCCTTGATCAGCGTGTACCCGGTGGACAGTTCGCTGGCGTTGAGGGTCGATCGCGTGAGGAGAGAACCACCCTGCACGTCCACGTTGGAGAGGATCGCGGGATCGGTGGAAGACGACGACTCCGTGGTGAAAGTTGTTGCTCGACTGGTGGTCTCGTGGAACGTTCGTTGGACGATCTCGGGCTTCGCGCTCACTTCCGTTATCCCGTTCCCCGTCACGTCCACGCTCCTCTCGCTCCATCGAGGAACGTCGTTCCCCGCGCTTGTCGATCGCTCGAGTTTCACCGTCTCGTTCGTCGGCGTGGCGTCCTCCAACCGGGTTAAAGACGCGGTGGAACGAACATCCGCGCTGGACGTAGTAGTCGAGGACTCGTTGCTCGCTTTCTCGTACGCCGGTCGAAACTGTTGGATGCTGTTCTCCAACACGTCCGAAGCTTCGGTCACGATGAACTTCTCCTCGGACTGTCCCTTGCCGATCGTGTTCTCCAAAGCGGACGCTTCCTCGGTGGTCGCTGGCAATTGGCTGCTGACATTGGAGAACGATTTCACGTAAGGGTAAGGTCTGACTGTGGTACTGTCGGTGGTATTGTTTTTCTTTATCGTAGTAGGAGTTCTTCTTGAATTTGTCAGTTGATTCTCTTGCGATCTGAAGGTCGTGGACGATTGTTCGCCGTTTCTTTCCGTGGTTAGCTGCGCTGTTTCGTTCGTGTCCTCGACGTTCGACGTTGGTTTTGACTCGTTCTTCCCTGGCGTCTCGACCATACGCTGAATCGCCGGCTGAGTCACGTTCTCCGCGACGACCTCCACCTCCTGTTTCGGGTGTCGCGACTCGTGAGTCACCGGGATCTCCCCGGTGATGAAATTCGTCGAGTTTCCATCAGCGAGAGACCTTGGCCCGTTACTCGAGTCCACTTCGTCGCTTGCCTCTGTCGACAGTTTTCGGTGGCTGTAGTTGACGTACGTGTCGTTGATCAACGAGATCGACTCGATCTCGTCCTTTTCCTCGTCGGCCTCCTTCAAGTCAGGAACCTCCGCGTTCTTCACTGGACCATCCACCTTCCTCCTATCTTGGAGCTCCTCCTGTCGTAACAAATTATATTTAGTTGCAAAACAGGCACGGGGCATCCGATCGATCTCTCTCGATGCTTTTGCAACGATCGTTTGTCAAAATAGCCACACGTGTAACTTGGCGTTCGTGTTTTAGATAAAAAGCACGAACAGTTTCAGTGATGGATTAGGTGAAAGGCATCTTCGGGTTTCTATTATAGAAAAAAATATTTCCATTAATTTTGTGTACAAAAATTTACAATACTAAACTATTCGCGCAAAATGAAATTGCGAAGAAATTCGACGTTTGACATTCAATTTTGCACTGACAAAACAGGATTATTCCTTGAAATACACCCAAGTATGCATAGTGTTTTTTTCTTCATATTTTTGTGCGAATTACTAAACTTCGAAATATAGTTATAATAAATACATTGTAATATAATTGTAACTATAATAATACATTATGCAGTGATTATTATTAATCATAATTGTCATTTATTATTACATTTTTATATTATATAATATAATATTATATGTTTTTATTATATGAGCATCCGAAACCTGAACTATAGTTGAGTCAGATAGATGATAATAATAAACACAGATATCTTTCGCAATTATTAAATCAAAATTTCTAAAATTAAATTTCACACGTGTGTGTAGTGATTGATTTGAAATACAAGGTTCGGTATATTTGTAAGTTAGCATATTTATACCTACTTCTATTTTGAATAAGTTTGATTCTTTGTGAATCGTACGAACTGCAGTGTAGAAGTAAATTTAAATTCTAAATATGCAAACAAATTAAAAATGTTACATAACTTACGATATTATATAAATACAGGGTGTCCACTGAGAAATTGAAGGGTTTGAGAAATTCATGACTAGAGGTTGTCACACAAGTAATACCGAAAAAGATCATTAATTATATTTCCAAATAAAATAATAAAAAATTTAAAAAAATACGTGTCTGCGAAAGTTATTTCTGTTTCGTATCATTCAGTCTTTCAGTGACCACCCCGTGCATACAAATAAAGATTTATAAAAAACAAAAAAAAAAAAAAATCGTACAATGCACAAATTTGAAATATTACACGAATTATATATTTTCAGAAATCTGTACTCATAATTACCAGAGGGATCTTCTGCGGGGCTGACTCGCTATCAGGCTTGTTAAACGTTCCCGCTTTCAGCGTCGAATCCGTGATCGTCTCTCCCCGCTCTCCGTCTTCCAGAGATTTCACAACTTTTCCCAACTCCTGCGCCAGGCTGTCATTGGAAAGTTGACCCCCGACAGTCTTGTCCCTCGTCTCGTCGACTTTCGTTTCGTCCAATGCCGGTTTCGCGGTTACCGCGGTCAGTCCGTTGGTCCTCGACAGTCTGTAAGAGTCCTCGGTTATCGTTTTCGTACTCGAACTCTTGCCGGACGTTCCGTAGATCGCCTCCTCGAGTTTCGATCCACCGTTGGACGACACGTCCGCGGTCGACGATTTCTCAACTTGGTCGCGCGATCCGCTCTCGTCGATCGGCATCGCCACTCTCTCCTCGCCCTCTGCTTTGTTGCCATCTTTCGCGAGCTCGATCTCCTTTGTCGTCGCGTTGTACGGATCAACCGCTTCGTTCCTCTTCGCCGTTGAGGGATACTCTGTCTCGTCCTTGGACGGTATTCCGTTTACGATCGTGTGGTTCCTTTGGAATATCGACGTGTCTCGGGTGGTGGTGGTGAGTTGTCTCTCCGAGCTCGATGCCGGATCCTCCGTCACGTCTGCGGCCACTGCGCTGAACAGCAGCAGGAAAACACCTGCGAACATGGTTCGATAGTTTACGTGAAACGTTTGTTTCACGGTGATTGTATTTATTCGTTGGAAATGTGACGAAAGAGACTGTCACTCGACGCCATTGAAATCGTCGGAGGCGTTAAAATGAAGAAAAGAAGAGAATAGAGGAACTTTGTAATACAGTGGAGTACATGGGATATTTTCCATGAAATTTTACTGACTGTCGATAATTACTGGAGTCGGTAAAGAAGAAAAGATTTTTATATATCATTATAGTATATTGTGATATATTACAGTACGTTATAGTTATACTATATACTATAGTATATTATAATATAATACTATTATAGTACTATAGTATATTATAGTATTACAATACTATTATAGTACTATAGTATATTATAGTATTACAATACTATTATAGTACTATAGTATATTATAGTATTACAATACTACTATAGTACTATAGTGCTATATACTATACTATAATATACTGTAGTAGCTATAATACACTATATAATAGTAATAATATAAATATACTATACTATAATACTATATTATAGTACATTTACATTATTATATTATATGATATACTATATAATAGTACATATAATAATACATATATACTGCATTATAATAGTATATTATAGTATATTTATATTATTACTTAGATTATATAGTAATAATATAAATATTATAATACTATTATATATTAGTAATATAGTACAGTATATTATATTATTATAGTTACACCATATACTACAGTATATTATAGTATAGTATTATTATAGTGTAATATAAGACAAAATTTCGCAGAGTATTTTCAACATTGCACAATATAAAATTATAAATTAGTCTTTTTGACCATTCGAGTGTTTAAAATTATAGTACGTTCAATAATTGGCAATTAAATTCCAATTTTTACAAGTCCGTGAAAAGAAATCAACCAGGGCTCACTTAAAGTACGAAACCTTTACTTTTTTCTGACATGTTTCTGAATCATGTAGGCAGTGAGAAAGTGAAGATACTGTTTTATTAAAAATGTTGACAAATTGTCATAGCTTATAAAAACGTTGTTCTGATAACTGAAAATTTTTCTGACAACTGATTCTACCATGGATTTGAAGATTGAAATCTCTTCTTTATAGCGGGCCCCTGAAATTTGACGTACGATTTTGTTTTACTGTTTTGTCGAACATGAACGAGGTAATTATTAAATTACACGTTCGGACTTGTACCTCGTTTAAGTTCAATGAAACAGCCAAGGAGATTATATTGAATCGCAATTGAGTCGTAAAATTATATCGAACCATAATATTGAAATTACGGTGATTACTACTGAATATTAATTAAAGATTATGCATATTTTAATAATATTCAATTATAATGTCTATTATTTTCGGTTTAAATTCGCGTCGAAAATTATTAAAAATAAAGGAAATTCAAATTACTTTCGAGCAGCTTACCACAAATTTAAGCTAATGAAAGTTTTTCTTAACCATTATTGCAAATTATATATCAATTTAGTATATCCGAAGAATTTTAATAATCGTCGAAAAATAGTATCAAATTACGCTTCCTGTACGAATTATGATTTCCATTTGATAAAGGGCGAATTATAATGCCAGAGAAAAATAAATTTAAACTCAAACTTCTAGTACGTCAAAATTTTAAAAAAAAGAAAGAAGAAACATTAGAAATTTTTAAAAAAAGTAAATTGCCATTGATGACATTCGTCAGGAAATTCCGAGATATTCGGTGGAGAACGGGAATATTTTATTATTAATACGGCCCGGTGATGTTTGAACTACTCGTGTTATCTAGAGCAATTACGTAAATTTGGTAGTGTGTGCAGTCTGCGACTATGATTGCATTCACGTAGCTATGTGGGTTACTGCTGGCCGGATTAGAGAGGATAAACAGGAATTACAACAAAATAATAACGAGCTGAATGGAACTGAACGATAACGAGTAACATACATTATGATTCGTGTAAATCCTCGCTTAAACCATCGCAGGGCATATTTAAGTGGTTGATATTATTTTTTGAACGAACACGTGTGTCTCCATTCACGTGCTTCTAACACGTCTACGAAATATGTTGCGATTGACGTGTCATAATATTTAAATGGAACATCGTTTGAAGTTCCGAGCAACATTTCTCAATAAAACAAAAAAGGGTACATTCATCGATTATTCAATTTTTAAAGAATTTTTCCAACGCGAAAATGAAAAAAAATGTTGTGATTTTTGTCTGCATGTGCTGTGTATATATATACATTTTTTTTACTCTATCAATCCTGTTTAAATTGATGAATTTTCTTCCAATTTCTTAAGACTTTAGTCTTCCATTTTTTGATTGGCCTGATTCAATAGGGAATCTGAAGTACTTAAATTCGAAATTATTTCGAAAATTCAAGTTCACACTGCACTATATTAAATGAATATATTTAAAATATGTATAAAAATTAATGTATCCCTAGTTTCTTGCACGATCCAAGTTCGTGAATAAATTTCTAGACTTCTGGTAACATTAATATTCTCGAAGGACCGGTATAATTACGAACGTGATGATTAATAATGACATGCAAAATACATATTTAATTTCCTACGTACTTGACGATATTAACTCTCCAGACCTTTAGTAATAATAATGAACACTGAACGCTGAAATGCATTAATAGCGATCAAATGCAGTCGTTCGAGACCACAAATCATTTGCACGTAATAATACACGCAAGAAACTTAAATACACGTGTACGTACGATTGTGATATTGACACTTTGTAGATGTTATTTGATTATTTTTATGTTTATTTTATACATTATTTTAAATTGATAAGTAATATAATATATAATAAATAATATAAATAAATATATATATAATATAAAAAGAAACATATGTAATAAATAAATAAATAATTTATATAATGTAAATATATTATTATAATATATTTATATCATATATAATATAAATAAATAATTTCACAAATAATTTATATATGTATAAATAAATATATATATATATATATATATATTACATTTAATTTTCAATTAAAAAATTTATTTAATTATAATATCAATACATATTATTTATTATATAATATATGTAATATACAAGTGTCAATATACATTTTAGAAAATAGCCACGAAACGACATATAAATCCAGGCGTTAATTGCGCGCCAGCCTCTAATCGCCTAATGATCCGATCGTTGAAGGATAATCGTTACTTCGTTCCTAGCCCCGTGAACAAGCGTGCTCTCGTTGTTGGATCGGTGAACCGTGAACAATGTGTCGTGGTCGACGAACAACACGTGCAAACAGACGAGGGGAAGGAATGGATATTGACAACGCAACGGTGACTGGTTCTCACAGTCCAGATGAAATAAAAACGACCGTGGATAGCTTTTTTTTTTTTTTTTTTTTTTTTAATGGATCTAAAAACCGGTTCGCCGGTTGAATTACTCAGCCATCGAGAAACGATTCATGAACCTTCCACCGAGTGGTTTGCCGCGCGTTCAGCGCTATGATGACGGATAGCAGTTGAAAAAAAAAAATGCGTGTGCATAACATGATGCGGCTCGAAAAAAGCATGCGCGCGAATCTTGATCTTTGCTTGATGTTGCGTGAACAACATGCACGAGCAATGTATGTACATATGTACACGTAACACTGGGAAATATTAGGTGTAAGTGGCTATATTTGTATAATATAAAAAGCGCGGTGAATGTAAATTATGAATTATATACGATAAATGCAATATTTGCAGTTTGTAGAAAATACGAATTTTTGTTAAACAAACTACATTTGTTTTGTGAAAATAGTGCGGTAAATATAAATTATGATACGATAAATACAATATAAATTACACGACAAAAATTACATGAGTTACGATATATAATATAAGATGTAATATAATATATAATATATGATATATATAATATTATAATATATACATTTGTTTCGTAAAAATAGTGCGATAAATATAAATAAATTACATGAGTTATGGTATATATAATATATAGTTATGATATATAATATTATCTAAAAGTATAAATTCTATGCATAATATCCAATATACTGTAATTATATGCATAGTATACTGTAAATTATATGCACAATGTCCAATATATAATATATTGATCTGTATAGAAAAACCAATACATTACTTTATCAATATACGCTTGTTTTTTAATAGTAGTCGCGATAAAATCAAGAACTGGCCAAATTATGAAGATCAATGAATAAGATTGTTAGTACGTAAGGATTAACTCTGTAACATTTTTATAATTAAAAATCACGTTTTTTATAATATGTGGATATTCAACAGAAAGTATTAAATTGAAAATACATTTCATTTTTTTTTTTTTCAAGAATAAGAAGAACATCACGTTCGTAATTACAAAAGTATCATTGAATCATAAAAGTTCTTTTCAATTCAAGAAACATTATACAATACCATTATCCGCTCCTTCTTTTGAAACAAGTTTTATCCAACAAACCGGAATTAAATGCAAAATGGAATCATTGAATAAGCAATGTGGAGCAAAAATTTTCCATCTGGAAAAACTCGTTTTCAAGAAAATCAGCGCACAACCGTTTGCAAATCAGGCAGAGCAGAATTACAGAGATGAATGAATAACATTTTCATAATTGTTGAAAAGAGTGTCCTTGCAACATTCTCGCGCGAAAATCTCGTTTATCTAAACTGCACATGCTACGTACACACACAAGTGTTGCAAACGTAATGAAAACTAGCAGACATTGAAAGAAGCACATTGGAAGGTAATCAGTTGTTTCACGTTTTGAATGGATAAATGACAAACTATAAAAAAATACGAAATAATAAAAGGAATAAAAGTGAATAAACTAGAAAATCGGAGGCAAATGAAAAAGATACGAACTGTCAACTAAATTCAGTAATAAGTCAATTCAAACTTACCAGGACAGATATAATTATACAGAACAAAAGATGATTGATGACGAGTGGAAAGGAAAAAATAAAATTCTTCAGTTCACTGAAAAAATTCTTCGTTTTTCGAAAAAAAAAAAAAAAAAAAAAAGAAAAAATCGAGTTTCAAGTTTCCTGAAGTATATTTAAATTTGATTAATTCTGGCGCCAATAATCGACTTTAATTTTTCATTTTTTTTTTTTTTTCCATGTAGAATCATCTACTCGGTTTCAAGACACTCTCGTCACACGTATTTCAATCGTAAGCCTAATTGGATTGAATGGCCTTCGAAACGTAGGCCTTAGAAATTTACGTGTGTCGACGAGCGTACGTATTTTAAAAAACTATACTCTAGCACATTGAATCACGTGTGTCCAAGAAAGAATCCCAGCTTTCTAATTCTTTAATCGATCTGGATCCTCCTTTTTGCATTCTTCGCGGAGTCGTCGATTCGGAACGGATCATCCGGTAATAACGCGGATTCGGTTGGAAACGCCAGCAAGGAAACTTTCGATTTCGTTTTCGTACACAATGAACGGATACGCGGGACTCTCGATTTCGATATTATTCATTACTTGTTTCTCACGTCGTACGAGGAACATATTAATCATTCGACTGCGGACATGTGCGATTTAAAAGCAAGGTAAAGATCAGGCAAGAGTATTTATTTGAATTCCACTTTCTGTTATGAAAGATTACACGTTGAGACTTGGATAATTATAATATTATTTCGGATATTTCACGTATTTCCGTGTGGCAAAACATCATTGTAACTGGATACATTTTTTTTTTCGATACACAGTATAGGATTATTTATGGAATATTTTTTTCTACATTTCATATCTTGGTGTGTGTAATAAAAAAAATTGAGTTTAAACAAAGATTTGCTGATTTATTCTGATAATTACTCTGCTTTGAATGTTTATGCATTTACGGGAAATTCACAAATGCAGAAACGTATAAAACATCCAAAACTAGTATTATAATTATAATTTTTATAATATAAAACTAGTATTTATTATAATTAGACCGTGAAAATATATATATATATAAAATTTGCATTTCTGCATGCGTAAGTAGAAAAATGGAAATAATGTGTGTGTTATGTCACAAAAGTAATAAATCATATACGTATACTATAAAATATATGTAATATGTATATTACGTGTGTAGAACGTAATATGCAAATTATAAAAATAATAAATGAAAATATATAAAATATGTGTCTAATTTGAAGAAGAAAATCAAATTTGTTTATTCAGTGCGTATGAATTCAGCTAACTATCCGCCACGAATGAATAGAAAATCAGCAAGTAGTTTTTCTATTAAATTGTGTAAATACGTTCATTTACCTTTCGATGTAACATCTCGTCGCGTTATAATGTTACAGAAAACGCGACGCGATATCAACTGAACAATAAGCAAACGTACAATGAGTATCGTTTGCAATTGTATTATCCAACGAATAACAATCAGCAGGGAAATGTGAATATCATGAATATCGAACAAAAGAATTATTTGTTAATACACAATGTCGGATTGCAAACAACAGGAATCACTACGGTTTTGTTTGGATTTACGAAGAACTATGTTCATCGGTGTGTTTATTGCTCGCTGCATTAATATTGGAATATCGTAATCAATAGTTTCAACATCCGCGAACGATTGTCAAAACGAGATAACGTAGAAACAAAATTCCCGGTGGAAGAATAAATCACGCTTCGTTCATTTTTAAACGAACACGTCGTTGATCAGAATTGATCCTCCAAATGCCAAAAACAACTGGTAATTGTGGTAAAATTTTGGTAAAAAATTAATTTTTTATTTTTTAAATGTTTTATTAAAATTACATTAGAAAATGTAATTTTGGTATTTTTATTATAATGCAGTTGTTGTTGATAAAAGTCTTTTTTTCTTCAACCTCTTGCGCTGGAATATGTTCTGAATTTTATTTAAGCATAACCAACTTTATTTAAACAGGTAAGAAATTTATCACTTCTCGGTAATTTCTGTCCAGTGGCAGACGAATTCATTGTACACGGGTTCGGTCACTCGTTACGGTCCGCAATCAGCTGCCAGCGCGAATCGTTGATCTTCAACCGCAGAAACACGCCGACACCCGTTCGCCTTGATAAAAAATGAAACGAAACGTGTCCCCCTTTATGCTGCCTCGCGCGAAAACGAACGCGCGTTCGATTTTTGAGAACCACTTGTTGTAAGAGACCACCACTCGCGGAGGAAAGTACGCACGACGCGCAACGGTAAATCCGTATTGTCAAGGCAAGTGTGTTACGGTTTTAGCCCGCAGTCCGGCACGGCATGGCGATTCTAACAGTACTTGATGGCCGGACAACGTGGTTCGTGCACTCGTGCCCCCCCCCCTCCCAACCCCCCAACCCCCCCGGATTATCAACCTTTACACGATGCAACAGGATGCACTCGAACTCGAGACTCGACTCTCTGTTCAACGGAAACGAGCGTCGCCGTCAGCGTGGTTACGCGCGCGTGAAAGTTATGACGAAATGCATGCTCGCCTCGATTTATCACTCGTCGTGACGTTGGATCCGTCCTCCGTTCTTTCGCGGAGGATCGTAGAAAAACGCGTGACTTGGAAATAATCAGCGGGATCGATGAGATATCTTGGCAAGCGTAGGGATGGAAATGGGTATTTGGACACCAGTTGTACAGTTGCTTGTGAAAGTACTTATTAGACACGTTGTACAGTTGCTCCTGAAAGTATTTAAGTTGTATACTTGTTTATGAAAGTACTCGGACACGTTTTATAGCTGTTCGTGTAAAGTATTTAGACACACATTGTATACTTGCTTATGAAAGTACTTGGACACGTTGTTAGAGTGGCCACTGAAAAAAGCTGACGAGGGTTTGAAAGAGACCATATTTGTGAGCAGGAAAATGCTGCTTTGTGAGGGATGTTTTTCACAAATGATACTGAAAAAATCTATTAATTATGTTTCCAAATGAAATGATAAAAAATTAAAGAAACATGTGTTTGTGAAAGTTATTTTTGGTTTGTATCATTCAGTCTTTCAGTGACCACCCTATATGATGTTAGCGAAATTTTAAAATGTCTTCACATAACACACATAATACAGGTATACATATACATGATAAATTCAAATTGTATCTTTAACTGATAAATAAATCAGTGTCAATAAAATATGAATAATAATAATGAAAATATCAATAAAATATGAATAATAATGATAAAAGTATCAGTAGAATATTTAAGTTAGTCCAGTATATTCTACAACACAGTTTCAGAGATGTACGCTGTGTATTTAACAGTTTTAATGAATTGTGCAAGTCGATCGACGAATTCGTGTTCGTAGTGTTTGCTTACCTATGCACACTCTCAACGCGAGAGGCACTCTTCTTCTTCGAGTCATCTCCGCCGTTCGTTAGACCTCCTCGCGGAATCTGCAAACGAAAATTACAATTAGATTTGCACGTGCTCGCAAATGATTTGCTCTCGTTTTCTCATTCTGTATTATTTGCTCAAGCAATTGGAGATGACATACTTATTTTGAATAATTTTTTGGATAAAAAGTTTTTTTTTTAAAGCTACGATTACACTGCCTGAGAAGTATTCGCATAATTATTATAATTCCCATTTGTGTGATATACGCAGAAATAATTTGACCATCTGTTTAGTTTTAGATCATTCTTTATTAAAAAGTTTATATTCAAATAGGATGATTTATTCAAATTGCTGAGTTTTTTAACAATTTTTATTGTTCTTAGAATTTTTAATTTACCATTCTCTCTCGTTTCTTTTTAATCGTGAATGTTTAAATTTTGAATGTAATATCGATTAAATTTATTTTGGTTTTTACATGCAAACCAGTTACCATTTCACTTTTAAAATAATACTACATGTGAAGCCTCTCGTTTGACAGGTGAAAAATGAATTTACTATGAATTTACTATGTAAGTATCAAGAATACTTATTTGATGTTAACAAACGACAACAATCAATTTTTGCACTGTGAACGAATAATGGCACTCGATTGCTCGTTACCTTAATTAATTTACTATTGAAAGAAATGTTGCTTTCTTTTCGAGTTATATTATCGTAATTACCGTCCTTTCACTTTCTTTCCTTACAATAAACCCATTGTAACATTTCTTAATTTATTTGCAAATTATTACACGAAAGTCCAATTTTCACAACATTGAGAAAAGGTACTCGAGTTGCTCGTCAATCAAGGTGCTAACTTGTGTGGCTAAACTTCAACCTTATGAAATAAAGAAACCACGATGCTTGAATTCAACCTTTGGCATTCACTTTTCATCGAAATTTTTATCTCTCTCGAAATGAAATTTTAAACGTTCGTGTGAATAACGAGTGATTTGGCGACTCGCGGGATAAAACCTGAAGGGTAAAGTCTGACTGAGAAGGGATCAGAGACGAGGTGAATTTTCCACGCGGTTTCCCTGAAAATCGTCTGTGAAATAAAAAAAAAAAAGAACAAAATAGTTGCGGTGGAATGCTATACGCTGGAAGTAAAATTCGAGTGAAACTTTTATTTCGTGCCTCGTTCGTGGAAATTCCAACGTTTCTAAAGAGACTCCCGCGGGGAGAGTGGTCACAGTATAAGCGGTGGTTTTGCTCTTTTCTTTTTTTTCTTTTTTTGCAGTTGAGAAAAAGAGAAAAAAAGGAAAGAAAACGCGAGCTCTTTGGGCGACGGCCAGCGATGAAATCCGAGGCACTTTAAAAATCTCTTCGAACACGACGACTCCGTAGCTTGAAATCCTTGATAAAGTAGACTTTCGCGGATTTTTACCGCGAGTTTATATTTTTCAGCGCGCATTGGGAAAGATAGGATTTCGATGGAAAGTTGTTTCACGTATTATAGAACTGTGCTTTCGGTATTTCACGATTTTTTTTTTCTATATTGTATGTCCAGTTTTGCCAATTTCAAATTTCGTATGAATCCATAAATCCTGAAGTTTCGAAAAGGTTTTCGTACTGCTATGGCAATTTTAGTTTTGATATTTTACAACTATAATTTTTCTTGTCCAGTTCCGTTTATTTTGTTGCAAACATATTTCTGTGATTGTACGGAAAACGTCGCATGTCACTAGCTCTTTTTATTCGAAACTTTTTATTCCCTCGGTGTTTCTATCTTTTGAAACCTATGAAATTTATTCTCGCGCATCTTCTCGCCGTAGATAAAGAAATCCTACATTCTACGACTCAATCAACGCACAAATTGTAAACCGTAAATTGTAAATTGTGAAAATTTTTCCTCGCCATCCACAGACTTTTCAACTCTGATAATTTTTGTCAACTCCATTCCAGAGATACGACCTAACCTAAATCTAAACATACACTATTGCATCGCTCTCGCTTATATTACTTAACCTAACTTAAACCTAGTAGACAGGTCTACTTCATTACTCTCGCTTGTATAACCTAAACTTATCTAAAACCTAACCTAATATTGAGTTAACCTAACTTAAACTTAACCTATTTTCTTTTTTTTCAGAGATCTTCAAAGAACAAGTGGCTCCTCTGGAGGAGAGAAATCAAACCTAACCTCTGCACATTGGCGAGTTCAGGGAAACTTAAACTTAACCTATTTTTTTTCTTCGTGCAGGAAATCTCCAAAAGCTTAGCTCCTCTGGGTGGGGAGAAATCAGGTAAGTTTAGGAATAACCTAAACTTGCATAATCTAACCTTACATAACCTAACTTAAACTTAACCTAAACTTAATCTATTCCTTTTTTCGTGGAGATCTTCAAACAACAACTAGTTCCTCTAAAGGGAGGAATCAGTTAGTGTCGGATTTTTATCGACTAAAACTTCCTAGAGGTGACCTAACCTCTGCACATTGACGAGTTCAGGGAAACTTAAACTTAACTGTTTTCTTTTCTTTTCTTTTTTTTTTTTTTTTCGTAGAGGAAATCTCCAATAGCTTAGCTCCTCTGGGTGGGGAGAAATCAGGTAAGTTTAGGAATAACCTAAACTTGCATAATCTAATCTTACGTAACCTAACTTAAACTTAACCTATTTCTTTTTTCGTGGAGATCTTCAAACAACAACTAGTTCCTCTGAAAGGAGGAATCAGATAGTGTCGGATTTTTATCGACTAAAGCTTCCTACAGGTGACCTAACCTCTGCAGTTCCTCATTGAGCAGTTAACTTAAACCTAACCTAAACCTAGACTTAGGTTTACTACTGTATCATTCTCGTCCATATTGCTTTTCCATCAAGCGGAACAACAACTGAGACGATAGTTACAACGTAGAGGGACGTTTGCCAGACGTTCGCTCGAACACAAGAAACATCTTTGGGAATCTGTTGTTCCTTTGAAGACAAAGCCCGAGCGAAATGTCAGAGGGGAAAGGGAACGAACGCGGATATGTGTGACCTGGTTGGCGACACGATTCACCTCGTCGCGCTGGCTTTAATTCCGCGAGGCAAAAATTGATGGAACAAAACTGCGGAACGTTTTGTCCGTTTTGTTTCTTGCGATCATCACGCGTAATGAGCTTTTCCAGCCGGTGATTCTTACTTCACCAGCCGCTGTACGGAAAGTTGACAAAAGCTATTACATTAAACGAACGTTGCAGGCTGTTCGTATTCGGAAACATTAATGGATCACAGAGATTGGAATCGAGTTGCTAGAGTTCTCGAGCGGAAGAACAGCCTTGGGGCGATGCCGATCAAGCAGGAAATGTACTGTCGGATGCGAGAAGAAGACCTTCGGGATGTACAAGATGTGCAGGAATGTTTAATTGGATTCTACGCTCTTTTCTCTGTCTCTCTCTCTCTCTTTCTCTTTGAATCTTTGAGATTGGCGGAATTACAGGGAAGTTTGTAAATCACTGACTCTTGGTCTTTTCAAGGCACATTGAAACCAGAGATCGAAAAAAGAAAAACTTTTTCATTGAAAAAAAAGAGAGAGAGAATTGCTCGAATGTATAAAAAAAGAAGTCTCTCTGGAATTTTTTTAGAAAGACGTGCTACACTATAACGTTCACGTGGAACAGACATTTTAGAATCTGCATAATAAAAGTTCCATGGAAGTTGAGGAAGCTGTTCTAGAACGTTTAATTAGAAATCGATTTTCATATTAATTAAAACAGTTGCACATTAAGCAATCTGTAATTGAATTTTACATGGCATGGGTATTTATTCCAAATAAAACTGTATAAAACTGTATAATAATATAAATAAAAATTACTCATTGTATTGTGGATGATTTTTGATAGAGATTAATATGTTTTGTATTGTAATATGTTTTATTTTTTATTTTAATAACATTATTTCTGATTCCTTGAATTTTGTAAAGATTCACAGTGTTTCAAGAATTTTCGCATTTTGCAAGCTTTAAATTTCCTGTCTTTCTCCCTAATAGGTTCGGTATTAAAACTTTTAGATTTTCGACAAAATGTTTCTATTTCCGTTCGTTATAACAATGAGAAATTTTAGTTATACTCTCTACTGTTTTCAGCAGAAATACTGCATTGGGTAGGTCAACTAAGATTAATTTTCAGATTATGAATGGACAATTTGTTCGTTTGTTCCATTGGATCTCACTATAATAGGCAAATCTATTGGGTCGTTCGTTTCGAGTGAAACTAGACTGCTTGTTTCGTAAGTCTTGATTCTCTTATTTCTCCTGGTTCGTTCTGCCACTTGACATTAGACACTCGTCTTGATACCAGAGCTTGCTCTAACACCGAACCACGGTCATTTTAACTTTTCTCCCACCCTTTTTCTCTCCCTCATTATTTTTTCGTACTCTTGCGCAGCAAGAGGTTCGCGAGAATTTCACGGTAAATGAGTTTTTCATAGCTTTGTGGAGATGTAATATATTATTATTCTGAAATTTAACAATAGAAATTTCTTGTGAATGTATCACATAAAATTGATTGAAATGACATTATTTTGAATTGTGTTGTTTTAGATGATTGTTATATGTATGTAATTAATTAAAATTAAAATATCAAGTAATTAATTAAAATTAATTAATAACAGTGTTTGAAATTTTACCAATCATGTAGCACGAGTCACTGTTATGATGATTTTGGTAAAATTTGGAAACAACGTGGAAACATATTTATGGTGAACGAGTAAATAGTCTAAGTTATCATTCTCAAAAAGGTGATGTATTATATATGTATTTTAAAGTACAATTTCCAAAATAAACAACCTATAAAGAAATACTGATTGGAATTACTTTTCTAGATTTTGTAATTGGTAAACTGCAGATTACAGTACTTGCATGCTATCGTAAGCGAATGAGACGTATTACTATACACACGAGCAATTTCTCTGCCCTCGTCGACCCGTATTTGTCGTCCCACGCACGAGATCATCGCTAATTAAGAATTTGCGAATTTCAGTCACGTCCAACGATAAAGACACTGTATTTTTTAAAAACAGAACGAGAGGAAAAAAAATTAGATCACTCTCACTCAATTATACCTGCTGAATGTTACTCAGCAGCTGCTTAATAGAGAACACGAGTCTAGAGAACACTAATGATACATTACGAAATTAGTATAGAATATCACTATCCCGGAAAAAATTTTCAGCTTGTAAAGTAGTCGCGATATTTTCTAAATTAGTAAAAAAATCACCATTCTAAATTTTATGGAAATCATCGAAGTTATTGTTATTCCAATTCTAACAATAATTTATTATTATAACGTTGTGTTACATGTTATAATAATATTCTGTGTCATGTGTTGTTATTCCAATTATTATCTAACGTAATGAAAATTGTAAAAATTATTGTTCGAATTGTTGTAAATTTATAAAAATGGTTATTTAATTGCAAAGGTTATTATTGCAATCGTTAATCGTTAGTCTTAATTTGTAGAAGCTACTTGTTGTCATAAGCTCGAAATAATCGGCAAAATTGTTCTATTCGTAAATTTATATAAGATCGAACAATTTCAAAATTCGTGGAATTATTGCCTCTTCAATCGTAATTTCCTTTGTTCGAAAAGAATTGCTTGGATAGAAGAGAGAATCTCCAGTTTCGACCGTAGCATAGTAATCTTACGTTCCAAGCAAAGGGAAAACACACTCCATTCTCAATTCTGATTCAAGGTCCATTGAATATTAAATCCTACTTGTTCTTGTAATTATACCAATAAGAATACTGGCTTTGAGCAAAATGCTTAATTAGATTTTACATTCTTTTCTACACAAGTTTTCGCTAAATTTAATTCTTGACAATATATTTATGTTGAAAATTAACGAGGCTTCAGCAAATTTCTCGCAGTCAATATCGATTAATTGACTCTTACCCTTCAGAAGGTATGTTCAAGCCAAATATTAATTTGGTCTGAATATAGTAGAATTATATAAAGTAGTATAATTATACAGTATAACATAATATTACGTGGTATTATATTATACATGTAGTAATAAATATAGTATAATATTATATTATGTAGTATAATTATATAAAATTAACCTCAATTCTCTCAATTTCGTGATTATGATAAATCCAGAAAAATAGAATCAACAAAGAGAAACTTTTACATTTTTCATTTTGTATTTTATTGCTATATTCAATATTGTTTTCTACGTATCCTGTTTAATGGGATAAGGATTTTAAAGGATCTTATAATTAAAATTTATTCGTCGCAAATCGAGCACAATAATTTTCATGATATTATAAATACAATAATTTCATAATAAATCCCATAATACTTATCGTAATATCACGAACATTTCAGTTTTTTCAAATTTCATGGTTGAATTTCTTTGCCTAACTTATCAAAAAAACTAACAGTGACGTAAAAGAAACTTATTAAAAAGTCTTGCAAATGAAATTATTAATATAACATTGATACAATTTGAATTATGTTAAATTATGAATATCCAATATTTATAATCATATATTATATTTATATTTATTTTTATATTAATAATATTAATAATATTTTTTAATATTATAGACAATCAAACAAGTCACATTTTTGAAATACGGCGAATGCAATAAATATATTTCTAATCACCATCATTAAAATAGTGCAACACTATAATGATAT
Organism: Tetragonisca angustula; assembly: GCA_036937485.2. Taxonomy (NCBI): domain Eukaryota; kingdom Metazoa; phylum Arthropoda; class Insecta; order Hymenoptera; family Apidae; genus Tetragonisca; species Tetragonisca angustula. The sequence goes on along the minus strand of JAWNGG020000023.1, from coordinate 1,036,723 downwards.
CAACGTAACGTCGCTAATTATCGTAAACTTCGAAGCACTGATTCTCGTTACCGAGATTCTTAGATCTCAGTTCGCTGCAATACACAAGTGAACATTTATCTATTAATTTATCGTATCAAATACTTCGTACGAGTTTTTTCTTTCTCACTCGATCGCCATCAACCTTTCACACTTCTCTTTCTTTCGATCGGAAGTTCTCAGTCGTTTCCTCCATGCCTGGAATTCTCATTTTCTCAGCGGCGTGTTCGATATTTTTTACTGAACAGGACTTCCCGGCTAGATAGATAACAGCTTATGACACAGACGCCGAGAACTAGCCTATTTTCGAGGGAAAACGTTAATCAATACCTTGTGCTATGAAAGACCGCTCGAGAGAGCCAGATGTCAGGGCCTAGGAACGGCTTTATGGTCGCGGAATATCAGTATTTCTCGGAGTACTAGACGAACGACTGGAATTGGCGTTTGCACCCTTCTCAACGATGGGCCTGTCACAAACCCTTGAAAGCGATTCGCGAACATTCACGAATTCTGAAGCCCGTTTCCCCTTTGACTTGGCCACCTCGCGCACGTTAAGTTTAAACTCGTTTGTTCTGGGACAGCAATACCCCTAGGACACGCGAAAATAATACTGATAAGGGCGGGAGAGTACGTATCGAAGTACGACGCGTTTCAACCCCTTGCGTTGGCAACTGGTTCGCGCGGACCGTAACGAGTGACCGAGCCGCACACAATAATTCCGTCGCTCTCTTCTACTTTTCAACTCGTTGGTATGATATCACTGGATAGAAATTATTAAGAAGTAATCAATTTATCGTTTTGCTATTATATATTATATTATATTGCTATTATATATATATATATATATATATATATACATATTATTTAGTTTTGCCCTGGGTTACATTAAATATACTTAAAACTGAGAAGATATTGCAATTTTGGGACAAAAAGATTCTCGACGTGGCTCGTCATTCCAGCACAAGAACACAAAGAGAGTTAGTATAGAGTTACTATAGAGTTAGTATAGAGCTGGAATAATGTTAGTATAGAGTTAGAATAATGTTAGTATAGAGTTAGTATAGAGTTAGTATAGTGTTAGTATAAAGTTAGTATAGAGTTAGTATAACGTTAGTATAGTACAAGTATAGAGTTCCTATAGAGTTAGTACAGCGTTTGTATATAGTATAAGTATAGAGTTAGTATAGAGTTACTATAGAGTTAGTATAGTGTTAGTATAAAGTTAGTATAATGTAAGTATAGAGTTAGTATAGCATTAGTATAGTACAAGTATAGAGTTTCAATTTACAAAGAAGGACCTATGCTATTTCAATTGTTTTCCTTTGGATCTTGTATTACAAATTGAAATAAACTGTAAAATGCGAGATCAAAAGTGAACGCATGCAAATGTCATTAGGTTAATTTGAGTCGAAAATGAGATAATTAATATATATATAAACGAAGCGACAGAATTAAATTAAATATCACGTACTTCATTGGTAAAATAAAAAACAAAAAAAAACGTACATTCCAAGACAGAGCATTGCAAAAATTGAGCAAAGCGAGAATTGAATATAATTGCAATGGTATGTAATTAAGGACCAGTTAATTAGAGTACATTCGCAGACGGTGAATGCAACGAGAGCACATGTATAGACGAATGCATGTGTTGGAAGCTTTTGTGCTGTCCGTGTCGTTTATAACCGATGACACGATACTGAATGGAATGTGAATCATTCGACATTTGTCAAAGTATTCTCTCGTTTTCTCTTTGTTTTTTATTTGACCGGATTTTGCGTTTCTTTACTGGAGATAATAAAGTTTCACAAGGTGTCAGAAATGCTACGAAAAATTAATTTCTGACTTTATATATATACACACACACACACACGTGATTCAGATAATTCTCTGCTACTTTAATGATTTTAGTATCTTTGTTATCGGTGATAACAGAACGATATATTTTTCTATGATTTGATATAATTTAAACAATCTCAATAATTACATGTCTTTTGTTGTATCATTTTTTTTTTTTTTTTTTTTTGATAAAATTTTAGTTGGTTCTCAGCTGTATTTTTTTTTATTGTAGAATTTCTCATACAATTTAAATAATTTTCCATTCTTTCAATGATTCCAGTAATCAATCATGTTGTAGCAACAATCATGTCAAATTAAGAATTTCAATTAACTCTTAACTGTTTCAATCTCGATTTCTTATTTAATTTAAATAATTCCAATGATTCTGGTATTTTCGTTGTAATTTCTACTAATTTTTAATTGCATTCTTTTGGAATTTTAACTTCTTTCATAAATCAAATAATTTTCTTCCAATTTTAACAGTATTTTTGTCTTGGATCTCAGTCTCTTATGATTCTCAGCAAGCTTTCCACATTTCATTTTAATAATTCCAGTAACAACTTTACAAAGTAAAAATTTCATCAATCATTTTCCTGAAATTGCCAATCTTTGCAATTTTCTCCTTCTCTCTTCCGATCGTGTTCCTGCACGAGAACTATTCAAGTACACACAAGTACACAAGCCACATCCTCAATAATACCCTCGTAGGAATCATTTGTGTTGGATGGTCGTTCAAAGGAGGTCGACCTCAAGAAGACATGTCAATTAAATTAATACACGGTTGGAACGGCCCCGGGGAACGAGCTCTCGTTTCTGCGCCCGGCGTTCTCTCGCACGAAGAGAATTTTATTTGCCTTCCTCTTCATCTGACAAACAAGATCACTTTTCATACGAGCACATTTCTTCGTCATACGTACGTATAATGTTTCGCAATTTGTGCACCCGTGCGCGGGTTCATTGTCAAATTGCTCGATCGTGCGACGTCTGAAAAACACAGATTTAACTGAATTTCGAATTATCGCTCTGTGCTTTCGTTTCGTTCGCGACGAACTTTCAATGAACGAAATAATTTTAGAAACAAATGATCGACGTGATCGCGACATGATTCTTCGGTCATCTGTTGCTGCTCGAGTCGTTATGAATAGACTATAGACTTTTATGCAAATTCACATCTTCGCGAAATATAATTTGGAAAATTAGAGTCGAACTCGTTGCGAACAAGTACTACAATGTATCGTGTATTCTGGATGTCTTTTGGACATTTCTGTCCATTGATGCATTTTTAAATCGTGTACAAATTCGTGATCCGATTATTGAAAATGTTATTATTCGTTCGTCTTTGCAATTTAATTATTTATGCGATTGTATTACATTACGTACGTACGTATTATAATAATATACATAAATACGTCTTATTGTGAATTTTCTGTCCTGATCTTCATTATAAATAAATAAACGTGTCGTTTCTTTAAATAATAAAATAATTCCACATCCGTCTTCTTACGCTCTTATATTTTTAGTGAAACAATTGAACGTCGTATACTTCTTCACGCTAACATTAAACAATAAATCCAAATAACTCATTCACTTGTATTTTATATTTACAATAAAATTTTAATTAAAACAAATTACAGTACAGTATTTTAATTTCAATTATAATATGTTAAAATTTAATACAGTACAATATATTTATATATTTTAATGTAATAAAATTTTAATTTCGATGAATTGCAAAATTTTAATTACAATATAATCTAGAATACTTTGAGTGACAATTGAAAGTCGCATGTTGGAAACAGCAATTTTCTAATTTAAATCCCATCTTCTCGCGTTTGTGATAATTCGAAATAAAAATCCGTGGTCTGTCAGCCTCGCGTCGATCCCTACGAAATAAATTTCTCGAACGTGTATATATATATCCATTAAATTTAATTTCCATCACTGGTTGCAGCTCTGAAAACGAGTATTATCCACAACGTGGGCCACATTTTCGAGGTAAAAGATAGCGATTCGACGATTGCAGTTGCTACCCAGCCAACTTTTTTCATTTCAGTCGCGCAACAGCAGTCATTGTATCGGATAACGGTTCAATCGTCGGTGCTTGCGAGAACCCTCGACTTAGAGCAGCCGCGCTAAAAAGCCGCATTTTCTGCCTCCGCCCTTTCACTTTCGCGTTCTCTTTGTCCCACCCGTTGATTGGATTGCTCTTCTCGCGCGATGATCGTCTCTAGAAAAAGCCATCGGCGCTCTGAAGCGTCAGCAACCGGAGTTAGCTGCAGCAACGATTATGTGTAAAAATCAGAAAAAAGGAAAGAAAAATACCAGTCTCCGTGTTTCAACGAATCTCTCGAATTGAAACGCGGGAATGTCAATTTTAACGAATTTCGAGTACGTCGCTGCGAATAAAAATTTCGGGAATTTTACTTTAATTTTATATTGACGTGTGTGAGGGGGTCATTGCATTTCTTTTTTCTTGATAAATCAATGAATTATTATTTAAAGTGAAATGAAATCGCGCGCGTGTCTTGAAATGTAACTAACGAGGCAACGTGTAACTGACTCGAGATCAGATTAATATTGTTATGAAATTTTAATTTTAATCTTAATAATTACTTTCATCTACTCGTTGGTTTACTAAAGCATTGAAGCTATCAAGCGATTTATTTGTAAAAATTATAATTGTAAACTGACAGTTAACAACCTTTTCCTTTGATAGATAAATAAACGAAGGATCAGTGTATGAAAATATTAAACTTAAAACATGAGATGGTTCGTAATACTGAAACATATCGCGCACGAAATGCAAGATTACTCGAAACACGAGTGTATGAAGAAAAACATTTGCAGAACCGAGGTGTATCAAACGCGAAGTAATAAATTGCCTAAAGCACGACGATATTTAATTACAAAAATATACCAAAATAACATAATTACGTGCAACTTGGGACGAGCAATCACGTTTCGTTGAAGACCGTTGAAAAATGCTCGGAGGTAGCCGTGTAACGTTTGATTGAAATTTTTCCTCGAGTTATCTTTCATATTTGCTTCGCCGCGATTTGTTTCCCATTTGCGCGCAAAGTTGCCATTTATATTCATGAAACGGCGACGCATCCAGCATAAAAGCGAATACTTCGTGCGATTAAAACGGGAGATCAGAGATACAAAATGAGAGAGAAGCGCCGCTTTCAGTTCGTTCGAAAAAATATTCGTTCATTATTTCATGCCTTTGTTTGCCGGGCTCGGGCGCGTTTTCATCTCGAATAAAATGAAAAACGGACAGTTCGAAACAACGAATTATCCCGGCCAATTGATTATTATTATCGTCAGTGAGAGTAACGGGGGAGAAGAGGCAATTTTCATTTGGTTTTACGACAATTCAGACAAATCAGCCGAGGTAATTTCTCACCCCTTGCGCCGAGAGCTGGTTCGCGCGGACCGTAACGAGTGACCGGGCCGTATACAATAAATCGTCGCTTTCTTTTCCTTCTGAACTCGTCGGTACGATATCACTGGATTGAAACTATTAAAAAGCAATAAACTTATCATTCGTTATGCCTGGGTTGCGTTTAAATATATGCTAGTAAAACTGAGAAAATGTTGCAATTCGGGACAAAAAGTTGTCGACGAGCTTGGCAGTGCAAGAGATTAATTAGTTAAATGAAGTAGGGTACACTGGCTAGGTCGAAAATTTTTGTCATAACTCGTTATTCGAAATTGGGCGTTACTTTCGTCATTTAGTCATTCGTGGAAACAAATCTCATTGTAATAACATTTGGAAACAATATTTATTGTCACAAAAATATTCCAAAAAGAAAAAGAAATTGGTCGTGCGAATGTTTCTTCGATTCACTGATAAATTGATTCGTGAAGAATTGCTTCCACTTGATTGTCTTGCTGGATCCTCCACTATTCTTTTTTACCCTCTGTTCTCGAACAAAATTCGATTAGGTCTCTGTCTACCGACATTCACGCGACGAACGAGCAGAATTTTTCGAAACGAAAGAATTTCGAAATTACTACGAAAAATTTCATGGATCCCCGGCGCGTGCTGCACCTTGGATTATTGGCAAATCTGGAAAATTCAGCAGCTCTCGGCGACTGGCAAAATACAAATTAACTGGCTGCGCTTTGAATGGACACCGATTGGCGAACGAATGGTACGGATTCGATTCTGATTTGAATATCGTATCGAGTCGTGCAGAGACGGTGTTTCAATAGGATTCAGATGAAACGTCATTCTTTCGGACGAATTCAACGATGACAATTAAATCTCGATGTGTGTGTGTGTGTGTGTATGTGTGTGTGTGGGTGTGTGACAAAGAGGAAGTTATTAACCGGTGTATCGAGAGCTGTGAAGTATAGTGAATGAAGAGACGAATTTTGTGATGCGACACACGTGATTTGTCAGAATATTAACGGTGATATCCTTTTCATTTGATCGGTTGAAACATAATAATCGTTGCAAATTGTTTCTTTAACCCCTTAAGCGGGTATCACTGTCGAAAAAATTATATTTCACATTGCTTAGGTTCGATTTTCACTTAGTTACTCAGAAGTCGCTGTCAGAAGAGAAACATAAAATTTGATGATACAAGATGAAATTCAGTGATTCAATTTTTTTTTTTTTTTGCAACGTAATGCAAATTACTATAATCAACTTCGACCTGGATTTAAATATCGTTAATAATAAAGATTGCTTTTCAATTTGGCATCTTCATTCTTATCTCTTCAACTACGCGCAGCTTATCAAAGACTAACATTATGTTTGCAATTTTTCTCAATTTAATTTATACTATTAAATTTTATTACTTACTATGAAGAGATTGAAGAAATTCTACAATTATCTGAAGAAATTCAACTGTAAATAATTGTCCATAATTTTGTCAATGTTCGCACTAAAAATTATCTACGTACAACTGCATCACAAAAATATTTATATTATCATAATTTACATTCGTTTATTATTATTATTATTGTTTATATTATTATTATTTATATTTTATTATATTATTATTTATAGTATATTATATTATTTGTATTTTATTATATTATTTATATTTTATTATATTATATTATTATTTATGTATCCAATATATTTGACTGTAATTATATTACCATTATTATTCCTTTATATTACAATTCATATTATTATATAATATTTTAATAATATTATGATATTTTAATTATATTAATATTATTTATAATATTCATAATGAATATTATTTATATTATAATTCATGTTATTATATAATAATATTGTTACAACAAGTCCTTGTATTTGACTAAAGTTAACGTTTCTCGAATAAAAAAACCACGACCGTCTCGCAACGTGACAAGTCGACGTTAATTTCTGACCAAGCGCAATGATGAACTTCGATCGAACGATCGAGAGATACTTGTTAAATCAAACAGCGACATAATTGTTACAAACGTGCAGCTGTTTGAGAGAAGGAATCACGCGCCGAGTCCATCAAGCAATTTCTGAAACGTGTGTCACCGTGATTGCGCCTCGTACCTTTTTCAATACCGCTTAATTACACGCCTTTCGCGCTCTTTCGAGATAATACTCGCAGCGCGAGAAGCCACTATTCTCTAATCACACTCAGCCGCGAGAGAATTCATCTAAACTAGCAGATTTCAGTTCCCATGTTTCATAAATAATGGTGCCTCATTGTTCGAAACGTTGCTCGAGGAAACCATAATAGTATTTGTCGCGTACGTAACATAGCGTTTCGATGGCGCGATTAAATAATTTTCATTCAGTTCCTTCACTCCGTGATACGTGACGGGAGATCATGCAGGGATTTTTACGTGTTTCTCTGTTTTTTTTTTTTCTTCATTTCGAGTTAAAAATAATAATCTTGAAATATTCTTGTAATTTTGATTGCAAATGTGGATGGTGCAATTTTGTATTATTATTTGAGAAACAGACATTCAGAAATTACAATTACAATTACGGGTGAAAAATTATTTTACTAAATGATGAAATAATTTCGACGAGAAAATCATTCCAGCTCGAATGAATTATTTCAACATAACGTTGAGTTCATATTTTATTCCAATAATTGAAATTATTGAAATTCAAAGGATTCAATCATTTATTATATATTTTATTTGGGTTCGAGCATTATATTAGAATTATATAGAATATATATATAATAATATAGAAATATATTCCGAATAATATATTAGAATAATATATATATATAGAGAATAATATATTCCGAAAACGATGAATTAATACAATTATGTCGTGATATCTCAGCCACAGGGGAAATGATTTTTCTCTAGTTTCTTTCTTTATAATTTTTTTTTTTTTTTTAATCAAACGAAATAACTTTTAACGAACAAGTTTTCATTCAACTACTTTCCAGCCAATTGTTTCCACTGGGAACAATCGAATTAAGCCACATAATTTGAAAATTAAATTCGAAAATGATTTGTTTAAATTGACTTGCTGGATTTCGAATTGTTATTTTTCATTTTATTTCGTTTTATTTCATCAAATAAAACGCGCCCCAAGCCTGATACGCTGACGTCGCGAAAAAAAATCGTTGTAAAATCAAAACGAAGTTGCTAGCTCGCGTGATCGTCCTGTATCAGCCTAGTGGATTAATAACCGTGATGATTTTTTTTTTTCCTTAATACACGCTTTTCCGTAGAAAGTCTCTAGTTCTAATAAACCGGTTTACTTCGATCTCCTTTGAATATACATGTACATGCATATGCACACTCTGTCTCTGTAAGCTTATAATGAACGTAACTATCGTGTCGCGATTTCCCTTCATTCAGTTTTAATAGATGATAAACTTAGTGTTGCAAATTGCAGGAAGCAAAGTAGGAAACTTCAACAGTTAACAAGTAGAAGGATTCAGACGGTGGAATCATTCGTTTGTTTATTCAAATGAAAATCTGTGCTCTCGCGAATTTGAACAGATCATTGATCGATCGTTCGATCAATAATAAGTTATATCGATCGTTGAATATAAGCTGTGAAACTGTCGATCGAAGGTTTTACTAACATATTAATTAATTAATTAATCAATTAATTTTAGTTAGTTAAGTGCTTTTAGTTTCAAATAAATAAAAAAATTGCAACTAAAATTTTCAACCAATAAAGTATGTTGTAACAATAAAATTAATAAAATTCAATTACTATATCCAAGAACTCTCGACTGCTATTTAGACAAAAATCGATAGTTTCGATTAAAAAACAGTTAAGTATACTATGTCGCGATTGAAATTAATAATTCAATAGTTCACTATCTGAGAGTTTTTGAATGTAAAATGCAAAGCTCAGTGACTCCGAGTGGAAAAATAATGAAACTTAAAACTTCAAGAACTTTACTAAAACTATAGAAAGAAAATGCAATTTGAGGAATCAAAGAGCGTAAATATAATACATAGATTATACGATATAACAAATACAGTATGATATAAACTATAAAAATTGTAATATATATATATATATATATATATATATATATATATAATGATATAAATTAATATATGCTATACTGTATTAATATACTAATATACTATAGTATAATATACTATACTGTATTAATATAATATACTAATATACTATACTGTACTAATATAATATACTAGTGTAGTATACTGTACTAATATAATATACTAGTATAGTATACTGTACTAATATAATATACTAGTATAGTATACTGTATTACTATAATATACTAGTATAGTATATTGTACTAATGTAATATACTAGTATACTATACTGTATTACTATAATATACTAGTATAGTATACTGTATTAATATAATATACTAGTATAGTATACTGTATTAATATAATATAATTAATATAATATACTAGTATACTATACTGTACTAATAATATACTAATATACTAAACTGTATTAATATTATATACTAATATACTGTAGTATAATATATACTATACTGTACTAATATAATATACTAGTATAATATATATACTAAGTATAATGTAATAGTATAATTATATACTAGTGTATATATTAATATAAACTGATATACTGTAGTATAATATACTATACTAATATAAACTATACAAATTATGCAATATAATATAAACATAAATATAACAAAGAACATAAATATTGACAAATTATGGACGAAAACAAATGTTGAGCACCGTTCGAATAAATCGATAAAGCTGACAGACGAAAAATAAGGAATAGGGAGGAAGACACGAAAAACAGAGGACGAGGAGAGTGCAGAGAACGCAAGCGAAAAAAAAAAAGTTTACCATATAAAAGGCGCATTTCCTTTGGAAATCTGTGGACTTTCGCCAGATAGAAAAATTGCTTACAAAGGTTAGAAAGTGGATTGGGCACGGATGTTTTAGAAGAAGTCGAAGCGACGGACTTCCAGCGAATGAATGAATAATTAAACGACGGGAACACTCTCGACGGAGAAAACATGGAAGATACGAGACGAGCGAACGAGAATATCTGGGAAACGAGGGAGGGATAAAAGCGTTGCGAAAATATTATGCAACGTTGAGTCGAGGATACCTAGTACGAGAGAATGTAAATAATAAATAATTTATCTCGTTTTACATTGCGCGTTTGAAAGTGAAATATTTCGTTCTTTAGAGAGCAGTGTTTTCCAAATTTAGTTTTAAAGCGAAATAGTTCGATCTTTCGTTTCGAGATATTCTAATTTATCTTATTTATTTCAGATGTAATACATCTATTGGAAATTATGATATATATTCAATAAAATTCCCTGATATTATTAATGTATTAAATAATTAATGTATAAAAATTGTTATGAGCTGTATATGTACGTGTGTAAAATGATTGACGTGGTACATTGTAACACATTATATTATATATCACGATATATTATATTGCGATAATGTATAAAATATTAATAGAACATTCGAATCTTGTGCCACTTTGTAACATTGCAATGAAAAATCTCTTAAAATAACAATACACTAATACCACAGGATTGCGATACTTGGAATCAAAAAGAAAATGTGACTAAAATGCAAGAGATATTATTGATGCTACTGGTTTTCTATAATTAAGGAAATTCAAATACAAAATACATATTTAAACTATTTTATTTTACGCCTCGGATTATTAACTCTTAAAGGACTATTGTTGTGACCCTTAACGTTGTGTTGGTGCGACATTATGAAATTCTACCTCTCAATATTACAACTATTAATATTTTCATCCTTTTTATATCTTCCACTTGGATTTCATAATCGTGCGAAATTTTGAGAAATCAAAGTATTTATTAACACTATGACGGACTGTTTAAACTGTTGTTAATATCGAAATATTTTTTCTCATAGAAAGAAGAAAAAAATAAAAAGAAAAAAAATTAATAAATTTTGAGAAAGCTCTCGATAAGATTTGTCGATGAAAAGAAATAAAGTAAAATAAAGAGATCTTGAAACTAAAATACTTGTTACGCGAAGTGGATAAGACACGAGTGAAAATATATACAATCAGACAGAAAAGAAAATCAAACTACACCGGAGGGAAATGAAGGAGAGACAGCGAAGGTAAATAGAACGAGAATTGATAAAAATGATGGTAACGGAGGGAGGAGAATCGCAAACAGAACGGAAAGAAGCTCGCGAAAGTCGAGGTGAGCCGTGGATAAAAAGGCGACGCGATACGGCGCGCACGGAAGTTGAATGAAATGGTGGAAGAATGCGGAGATGTATTCGATGTTTTCGAAGGAGAAACGTCGGATCGACGTGTCGTGCATATCGATGCACGCCATCTTGGCTATGAATTGGCGGACGCGATTCTCCGAGAGCGAGAGAGATTCTCTCGCCTACCACCGCATTGCAAAATGCGATCGTTTCAGTTCGGTTCCGTATCTGTCGGTACACGAATGAAAGGATTTTTCAAAGGATTTCTCGTCACCGCGGCGTGAAAAAGGACGAGAATGCTTCAATTTGTATCGGTTGCTCGCGTGTATGGTAACTTGAGAATGCCACACGAGTCGTTGAGTTATCATATATATACCAGTCGATTCTCAACACAAATATATTAAATATATTAATTGATGTTAATTAATTAAACAACCGAGTGTTGCAAACAATATTCGAGTTGAACATACATGTTATTGATGATTATATGTAATTTCTCACAAATGGGCTGCATTTATGGGAAATTTGAAAATGTTAAAAATTAATTGTAATACAAAAGAATTGTATTAATTACACGCAGGGGAGACAATTTTCCATTTAGATTCCGTTTCTTCGTGAAAAGACGACAACTTTTTGTCCCAAATTTTCAGTTCTATGCATATTTAAATGTAACACAGGCGAAACGAATGATAAGTCGATTACTTCTTGATAGTTTCTATCCGGTGATATCATACGGAACGAGTTTCAAAAGAAAGAGAAAAGCGACGAATTATTGTGTACGGTTCGGTCACTCGTTATGGTCCGCGAACCATTTGCCAGCGCCAAAGGGTTAACCGAAAAGGGGTTACCCATAAACCCCCTGTTTAATCGAACGATTTTGTCCACAAAAGAATATTCACGCGGCAGGTTTTCATTTTCAGTGAAAGAATGACACCTCCAAATACTAATGAATAAAATAATAATAAAATATAAAATGTAACACAATAAGTAAAATATAATTGAATGGAAATATAATGAAATAAAGTAAAAGGTACGTTTACGATTGTATTAAAAAAATCGTTACACCGTCGATGCAGTTATAGTCACATAAAACTGTATTATGTTTATTGCAATTATAATAATATTAAAAATATTCTCTAGGTAGTTTCCATTTTTCCAAACAATTATATTACAGCTTCTCGAATCGACATCGTCATTCAGTACACGTGCACGAGAGAGAGAATTAACTCGCAACATCACAGACAATTGAACGAATGGTATAATAGACACGGGTTATAGTCATCGCGAGGCGCTGAGGGCGCGGTACCATATTCTCCTCGAATCGCGGAAATTTCACCTGCATTCTCCTCCTCCTCCTCCCACTTTCGCTGTCTTCCTTCTCATCGCGATTCCCTCTTTCTCACTTTTACTCCCCGGGCTTCACGATCTTCCTCATTATTCCACTCCACTTCCTTTTCTTCTCTCTCTCTCTCTCTCTCTGTCGCGCGCGCGCTTCTTCGCAGGCGGTGCCGCACACCGACTTCCTTAATTTGCATGCTAATAGAGACGCAGGCGAATCGCGGATAATTAAAGGCCCATTGTTGCGGAGCAAACTCGCGCGACCGTGTAAATTCACCTGCATACCCCTCCAGCACACTTTCGTTCCTCGAAGCTCGTAAATATTTCACGATTTCTGTTCGATCGATCGCACGTGGCAGACTGCCGGTTTACATGCGTTTTCACTCGCGCTGTGGCAACTGATTGCGGACCATAACGAGTGACCGAGCCGTATATACAATAATTCGTCGCTTTCTCTTTGAACTCGTCGTTGAACTGAAATTACTGAAGAAGTAGTAAATTTATTATCTGTTTTGCCTGTGTTATACTTAAATATACTTAAAACCGTGGAAATGTTACAATTTTGGGACAAAAAATGATTCTTCTGTGCTTCTCCTTTTTGAGAGTTGGAAACTTTTGATTTCTGATACTCAGGATACTGTTTCTTTCATTTTGCAGACGTCAATTGGGAAGGACGAGTTAAACTTTAATTATTTCAGGTATAATCATTTATCGATCGATTCATCGTTTCGAGAAAAGCTCACTGCTTCGAGAAATAATTTCCTGACACGATATAAAAATATTTTAAATATTTTTCGGAGGAATTCTTCTCTCCCCCGATAAGTCGTTGTATGTTTTTCGTTTCATACACGTGTCGTTGTCTAATCGACTTTAAAATTAAAATTATGCTGTTTATGTTTCAACATTTTACCGATTGCGCGCAGTTAGGTTCGAAACTTTCCGTGCCAGATTTCATTCTCGTAATCTTGCAACAAAAGTACAATAAACCGAGCCGCGTTGCTTCGGGTAATAAATCATCGTACAAAAATCAGTATCACGCGATCCCTAATGATGAAGCTACCATCTACCAGCGATGAAACGTTCGGATAAAATTTTCAACGTGCGTGGCTTTAACACTCCGGAAGCCTGAGAGAGGCAGTAACAAGCACACGGACCCGCAGCCCGTAAAAAAGAAAAAGAATGATTCTTTATCCCCTATAAAATAAAGCGAAAAATACCCAAGGAAGAAAAGAGGAAATTTTACTGTTTCCACCGAGAGACGAAATTATCTCGTCATATCCTACCGTCTCGCGTGTTCAGTTAGGCGAAACTACTACTCGGTGCACAGCTTCCTAATAAACCTTCCTCCATAAAACAAAGGGAAGAGAGAGAAAAAGAAGTATTTCCTCCTCTCTTGTGTGTGTATATATATCCAAGTTACTTCTTCTGACACGTATCGTGAAACAGGATCATAGAATTCCAAAAATAACGAATTAGATGATATTTCTTTTAGTTGAAATTAATTTATTAACAATGTTGATGTTCAGAAACGTACAATAGTATTAGTATAGTAATATTACTATAATCTATATTAAATTTAGGTAATTTCATTAATTTTATATATATATATATATATATATATATATATATATATATATATATTATTTATTTTGTTTAGTCTGCGGCTGAGTAAATTTTTGTTCAAATAATTATATAATTATAATAGTATTAGCATAGTAATATTACTATACTAATACTATTATAATTATATATTATATTATAGTTATATGATTATTTGAACAAAAATTTACTCAGGCGCAGACTGAACAAAATAAGTAAATAAATAATATATATATATATACCAAATCAATGAAAGTACCTAAACTTAATAATTAATACAGATTATAGTATTATTACTATACTAATACTATAGTACGTTTTTGAACATCAACATTGTCAATAAATTAATATAACAATTACATTAATTATTAAATTGGTTAATAATAATTATATCGATACTAATACTATTACACATTCTTGAATATCAACATTGTTAGTAGATTAATGTAACAATATATTTGTTCTTCCTCTGTGCAACAGAATCTATTTTCAAAATTATTTTATTCGATAGCCAAATGAAATAACATGAGGAAAAATCATCTCCCTGTTCGAATAAAGAATAATTCGAAATAAAATCGAATCAAACCGGACGAGATATTCGTTCGAAATATTTTCGAAAATGATGAATCGAACAATATATTATGTCATCCAACCACGTAATTTAATTCATAGAATATAATTTAGAATTATGTGTTTAATCACATAATGTACGAATCTTATTATATTACGTGACATTGTTATTATTGAAATTGTATATCGTGTATAAAATATTATTTTAATTGAACGTGAGTAATGAACGTTTCATTATTTGTCTATCGAATAGACTTCTACTTCACTTTGTATTCGAATAAATTATATATAATCGTTTGTCAAACACTTTCTGGTTCTCAAACTTCGTCAAACGTGTCTACCATAAATCTCTGACAATCTTACATACAATGTCGGATTATTTATTATTTTGTTGGTCAAAATAATTATTTTTAATTTTACGCCGAATAAAACACCCCATGTCGTCGTGAAAACACTTGTGACACACACTCTCGTCTCTTTTTCGTCGATTTTTTCGAGCAAGTTGCTCGAGAGGAGCGATAAATATACAATATATATGGAACGTCGTAAACTCGCGATGCATACCATACTTCCACCTATCCCATGCTAGTCGAAGATCAACGGCTCATGACCACCTGTTCTACAATGGTGTCCCACTGTTGCGTCGGTGGCAGACCAGAAGCCGCAGTTGTTCGCATGGGCATGGTGTTTCTCGCCGGATACGGGATGCGGCTACATGCTCCACTAATTTCCCTTCCAGCGTCTTTTACCATAGTTCGCGGTCTTTCCAAAATACCAATAACCAGCAAAGCACAGTGAAAATAATCGTTATATTAAATTTATTTATTTCAGGTGAAATTTAAATTAATATTAATAATAAATTTTTATATTGAAATATATTAAAATCGAATGATAGACTGGGATCAGATACCCTAATTTAAGAATGAAATCTCTATAACTAAAATGTCGAATCATTAAAATGAAGTGCTCTGTGGGTGGCCTTTTAATCTTTTTACGGAAATTTGTCATTCAATTCGATAAACGATGAGATTTACTTAAATTATGTTCATTGTTATTGAAATTTAGAAATAAAAATGATAGATAAGGATTATTTTATAAAATAATATTTTAAATCGAAATGATATAGTATATTTAAGAATAAATGAATTATGAAAAATTTAACTTTTAGGTAATTGATTTTAATATTAATTTGAAAGAGGATTTAATAGTAAATTAATTAATTTTATTATAATTTATAATTTTAATCGAATAATGTGGATTCTTTTATATTATAGATAATAGCTCAAACTGAAATCAATTACTCCATTATTAAATCCATCAATTTATTTCACTTTATTCCGTCGTATACAAACGTGATTCCACTCGTTGCTCATTTTTCTCACTTATCTATAAACATAGTATTTCAATTTGATTGAAATGTTAAATTGTCGACGATACATTCGTTTTATAATTTTTCAAATGTTTCGTTTCGAATGTTATGCAAGTAAAATATTGATTCGATGCTAATTATAATGAACGAAATGAGAGGGCGGGGCGTAATGGAATCTCGATTTAATTAATTGATTTTACACAGAATGAGTATTGAATTTAACGTGCGTTAATTAGACGACTTAGTCAACTAAAAAAATGCTACACGCTAATTGATAGAAAATAACAATCGTAAACGCAATAAAAAGTTAAACGATAGGCAAATATATTATAATAATAGTAAAGATTCCGTGTTCTTATCTATTATGAAAAGTGACAATATCTTGAGTAGCTTTCGTTGTTGTTGTTAGGCGAGGGAAACAAAATTTCAGAACAAAAGTTCAAGAGTTATTTTATAGCACCGTGGAACCGAACGAGTGTGAAATTAAACTTGCACGTGGGAGAATTCCCTTTCACCAAGGAATAACAGCGTGAACGGGAAGTGAGAATACAAAATTCGATGAATCATAGCGCAATCGTAAAGCAATCGCTAGATAGAGAGCCGTGTTTAATGATGCGTTTTACAGTGGAACGTAATTTGCAATATGAGAAATTTGGAATGTTATCCAATAGAGGGAGGGATCGTGCGAGCTGCCAAGTAATTATTTCTCAGGTAATAATTAATTAACAAACACTTTTTCATCGATCGAAATATAACAAAATAATTTTTAATTTTGTGGCCTCGATGCTACATCTTGCGATTATACGATTGTAATGGTAATATAGAATTTTTCATGGATCCACTTGGTTATTTATTAATCTAGATACAATGAAATACATAGTTATTACAAGACCTGATTATAATTCTAAGGAAATTGAACAAATATTTTAATTATTTATCACATCCTCGTTACGTGTCCTTGACAAAAAAAGTTTTCCATCGAAAATATCCAAAGATATCGAAAGCTTCGAGTGCAAGTTGAATTTGTTTAAATAACTACATGGGAATAGAGAATTAATTTCAATTTAATCCACGAACGCGAACGATTTCAACATCTTCGACTTTTTCACACAGATACTTGCGTTTGATTGAAAACTTCTTGCCCCAAGCAGTGTAATAAATTCTCTTAATACTGGTTTATATCAGGAAATCTTCTGTTCCTGACTGTGATTTTTAATCGATGATAAAGCAAAGTTGAAAAACATAACAAAACGATATAAAATTTAAAATAATGTAATTTAATATTTATGTTATGAAATATAAAATTTAAAATGACACAAAACAATATAATAGCAAGAGAGAAACAAATTTCTGTTTAGGTTCTATTTCTCCAATGTTACGCCGAAATATCCTCATTGCCGGTCAAATTATCGACGATCATTTTCTCGCTGTTCTCGAGCGAGTTACGTACTCTTCGCTCGTCAAAATTCAATCCTCCTCGCGTTAATCCAAAATTTTATCCTCCTTCTGAACGAGAAGGAAAATTCGAAAAGAGGCATGGAAGGGCAGAGTTCTAGGGAAAAACGTCGGCGTAAAAAGAGATTTGCTGTCCCGGGACTCGATCCAATTACAAGCCCCGGGACAAACGGGAGCCTGGAGAAATTGGCCTGAAATTTTGATACGCCGGCGTGGCCTTTTCGCCCGATGAGACAGACCGGAAGAATCGACAAAGACGCTCGTTTAAAAATTGCAAGAAGGTTGGAGGGGCCTCTGAACTGTTCGGCTGGCACAATGCGTTATTGCGAAGGCCGATCCGCGAAGAAGCCGAACAACGGTAAAGTTGAAGGAGGGAAGGAAACCGTACTCACTCGGCCAGCAAAACGAAAGGCAATCGAGCACCACAGACCACCACCGTCTACGACTTCCGACTTCCTGGATATAAATTATTCCGAGGAGACTCGGTTTTTTTTCCTTCTAAAAAGCCCTCTGTTTCCCTTCCTCTTGCTTTTTTAAAAATTATTTTTATTATTTATGGTCGCGCGAACCACTCGTGTGGATCGTCAGCGACTCGATCTTACAATTATTTATTATGATTTATTCTCAGCGAAAAACAGAAGAACCGCCACATCCGCTTATGTTAGAAAATCGTACGCCAGTAATTTTGCGTGTAAAGCATTTCGTAAAAAAGCATTCGAACCTTATTATTAATTAATAATTAGTCTATAGTTGAAATTTATTGTCGTTAATCAGTAATCATTTAAAATTTAAACTGAATTTTTACATTTTAATTTAAATTTATATTGTTAGATTGAATTTATATTTGAAGTTTAATCTAAATTGGCATTTCAAAAAATTGGAAAATATATCAAACGCTGGATCATGGTTGCACTAACAACCTTGCACGATTAACAGGCAGATGATACAATCGATTGCAGCTTAACTCGCTGCGTAATCGATCGTCCTTGTTACCAGTGCAAGAGCAGGCTTCGCAATAGCTTCGAAAGAAAAGCTACCGATGAGAAGAACCGTGGGGAAATAGTTGATTAATGTCGTTTACATGGATTCGTTGTGATGCAATTGGTCGCGTCGTCGCGGTGAAAAAGCCGATTATACACGTCACTTGTACATCGATCTCCTTTCTCACGAGAGTGTTGTGCAACTCGCTGTAAGAACAATGTATTTCCAACGTAATGAAAAGCGTTTGCCCTGATGCGATTAAATCAAACCGTTGCAACACGATCGGCGGTACGATTCTGAAATATGGTTTCAACAATTGCCATCAGACACACTCGCTCTATAGTAGGAGTAATATAACATTCGGATAAATAACGCTTTGTTTGCAAACATTGGACTGTTCGTTTTGACGTTCAATGTTTATTTACATTTTTTTGATGTAAACACACTTTGTTTTGAAACATTTTCAAAAATTCCAAATCGGAATTTCTTTGAAATCGGAAACTTTGAAATTTCGCTTTGTTTGCAAACATTGGTCTGTTTCTTTTGGTTTCCAATGTTTATTTACATTTTTTTGATTGTTTGTTTTGGTTCCCAATGTTTATTTACATTTTTTTGATGTAAACACAATTTGTTTCGAAAAATTTCTGAAAATCTCAAGTCGGAATTTCGAAAACTTCAAATTTCACTTTGTTTGCAAACATTGGTCTGTTTGTTTTGGTTTCCAATGTTTATTTACATTCTTTTGATTGTTTATTTTGGTTTCCAATGTTTATTTACGTTTTTTTGGTGTAAACACACTTTGTTTTCAAAAATTCTCGAAAATTTCCAGTCGAAATTTCGAAAACTTTGAAATTTCACTTTGTTTGCAAACATTGGTCTGTTTGTTTTGGTTTCCAATGTTTATTTACATTTTTTTGATTGTTTGTTTTGGTTCCCAATGTTTATTTACGTTTTTTTGGTGTAAACACACTTTGTTTTCAAAAATTCTCGAAAATTTCCAGTCGAAATTTCGAAAACTTTGAAATTTCGCTTTGTTTGCAAACGTTGGTCTGTTTGTTTTGGTTTCCAATGTTTATTTACATTTTTTTGATTGTTTGTTTTGATTCCCAATGTTTATTTACATTTTTTTGAAGTAAACACAATTTGTTTTGAAAAATTTCTGAAAATCTCAAGTCGGAATTTCGAAAACTTTGAAATTTCACTTTGTTTGCAAACGTTGGTCTGTTTGTTTTGGTTTCCAATGTTTATTTACAGTTTTTTGATTATTTATTTTGATTCCCAATGTTTATTTACGTTTTTTTGGTGTAAACACACTTTGTTTTGAAAAACTCTCGAAAATTTCCAGTCGAAATTTCGAAAACTTTGAAATTTCGCTTTGTTTGCAAACGTTGGTCTGTTTGTTTTGGTTTCCAATGTTTATTTACATTCTTTTGATTGTTTGTTTTGGTTCCCAATGTTTATTTACATTTTTTTGATGTAAACACAATTTGTTTCGAAAAATTTCTGAAAATCTCAAGTCGGAATTTCGAAAACTTTCAAATTTCACTTTGTTTGCAAACATTGGTCTGTTTGTTTTGGTTTCCAATATTTATTTACATTTTTTTGATGTCTAAGATGCTGAGGAAGTGTAAATCGTGTCTCGTGTGATGAATATATGAAAAGGCACTGATTTACAATACATTATAATGAGACCCTTGTGTAGTCACCTCCTCGTGGTAGGTCTTGGTAATTGATATCGTTTTACAGACTTTAATGTTTCGTAAAACGATGTCAAGCTAAGAACTGCGCAACCTATAGTTCAGTTTAGATCGTGCAATTTCTCTGCATTCTTTGTTTCACGATCTGTAAACTGAACTGCAGGGACAATTAGTTGATAAGTGAATTTAAAAAAAAATAACTGTATTTTCACCTAAAAAATGTAGGTAAACATTGGAAACCAAAACAAATAGACCAATGTTTGCAAACTGAGCGAAATTTCAAAGTTTTCGAAATTCCGGCTGCAAATTTTCGAAAATTTTGGAAACAAAGTGTGTTTACATCAAAAAAATGTAAATAAACATTGGGAACCAAAACAAACAATCAAAAAAATGTAAATAAACATTGGAAACCAAAACAAACAGACCAATGTTTGCAAACAAAGCGAAATTTCAAGTTTCGAAATTCCGGCTTGAAATTTTCGAAAATTTTTCAAAATAAAGTGTGTTTACACCAAAAAAACGTAAATAAACATTGGGAACCAAAACAAACAATCAAAAAAATGTAAATAAACATTGGAAACCAAAACAAACAGACCAACGTTTGCAAACAAAGCGAAATTTCAGTTTCCGGAATTCCGACTTGAAATTTTCGAAAATTTTTCAAAACGAAGTGTGTTTATTGAAAAATATTTCATTTACTGTACTTCAATCTCATAGAAATAAACATACTTCCTGGTGAAATGTTGAATGCAGTATCAAACGCAAGTGTTCGAAGGTGCTCGTGTTAAAGAATATCGAAGTGTGAAATACTTATTATATTTGTTTAAAACTAGAAAAAAGCAACTTACTAACGTGTATGTGTGCGTGATGTAATATTGAGTGTTAAATGAATAAACCTTCGGATAAGGTATAAAATGTTATTGTATCTGTTGCATGCCAGAAAAAGGAAAAAAGCTATTAACGTGTATGTGTGTCATATAGTATTGAGTGTTAAAAAACTATTGGAACCTCCGGACAAAGTATAAAATATTATTGTGTCTGTTGAAAGCTAAAAACGAGGACAACTTGCTATAACGTGTATGTGTCTGACGTTTTGTGTACATTAACAAAATGTATGTATTTACATGTGGAGTTTAAATTAGCATGGTTGATATAATTGACGATTAAATTTTGTTCGAATACCAGAAATTTAAACACGCGAAACATTAGTACTTCGGAGCTATTTGTTAATTTATGTATCGACTACTTTTACCGAACATGTGGCTGTAGTTTTGCTAATGAAGAATCTGTTTTAATAATCAGGTGGCTACTGTTTTCTCAAATCATTTCCTCAAGATAACATCGTTTGCTGCAAGTGTTCCAACACCTGCGAGTACAAGTGTAAAAGGTTGTCACATTTCTGCATTTATTTGTCAAATCAGCAATCATTCATTGAATTTCAATTTTCCGAAATTATTTTTCACAAGAATACGTACCTTCTATGTACATAGATAAAATATATTAGAAAGTTTGTATGTCAATAAATAAAACGTATTGTCCAAAGAAAATAAACCTGAGTAAATCAATCACCAATTTCAATGGTTTCATTCTAGTTTGTGAGCGAGAATAAAAATATATCGATGTACGAAACACTGAATCTTTAAACCAGGGAATATTGAGAATAATTGTTATCGATGATTGATTACATATTTTCACGTATAACCGATGAACATGCGTGTTGAAATATACTTGTCAATAACTTGTAAAGGGTTGATGATTCTTTATGTGACAATGGAAATGTCAAAATTCCCTCGTTTGTATTCCTCTGGGAAGAATTTAAATATATATACACATACGTCACATCAAAAGGAAGAAAACAATAAACGAGAACTTTAGAATTGCAAAAGAACGCGATGCACAGAGAAACTTTTCTGTGAAGAATATTTGAAACTCTGTACACGATTGACGATGAAATCCTTTAAACGTAAAATTCCACGTATTCTGGAATATCAATTAATTTTTCAGGTTCAGAGCAATTATTAGAATTTTCTAAAATGTCGCGCATTCGATAAATCATGAAATTTATATTCCTAACAGAACAAATGAATGATACAAGTGAGCAAGCAATTTTAATTTAAATCTCTCTCGTTTGAATTAATTCATCTTTTTATTAATTCCATTAATTGGAAATTCCTGTGGCGATGGAAACTCGTGTTTGCAAACTTGTCGTTAATTTGCACCAGCGCGGGCTTTAAATTCCTTCGGCTTATTATGCGAACAAATGCTACCAGTACCCTGTAATTATCATACCAAATTAATGTGCAACCATGTACTTATGAAAGATTGCAACGCGATGGAAAATCTTATCCATCTTGCATTCCTGCGTAATTCAACACTTGGTGCGTTCCAACTTCCCATTTCGTGGGACTCTTGCGTAAAACTGAAAATGACTGGAGATGGACAAGTGCATGCTTGATTTCGTCCTTTTGTTGAAACACAAACTGATGAAAAACAAAATCCACTTGGGAACTTGAACGTTCTGACGTTAATACCATTTATTATATTTAGCCGTTCGTTTGTGTTTTTAATTTATTTATATATTCTTTCAAGATTAACAAGTTATTTGAAATTCCTTAAAATCCTTACTTTCGTGTTTCAAAGTATTCGCGAGTAGATTTAAAAATTGCCAGTGTTTGTGATAAAACACAAACGTACGAATTGTTTGATACTTTATTCGTTAGTTTCATTATTCTCTTCGAAAACCATGTAAAATCGAATAAGTAAGTTCAATCATTATCCAATGGATAAGTTTATCAACTATCATAGTTAAATTAATCAGCTGTTTGCACTGTACATTGGGCGATAATTTGAAATTAAATTGCATCAAGGACTTTTGTGCATTCACCTGCAGGAAATTTCAAAGTGCACAATTATAAATCTGTAAAAACGACCAAAGTGCAGGGCGTCCATAAAGTCTCTTTGCAATTTCAAAAATTTATTACAAAGGCAGTTGATGAGATATCTTCGTCAGATTTGTTCCACGTACTCAGTGGTTATCAAGGATTATCAAGTGATTATCAAGTGCATTTCAGGTACGCTGTTGATGAATTAGACACTGTTAAACGAACCCCTTGCAAAATGGCTACTACTCCTCAGGAGAAGGCGCACAGTGTGCATCATGGTTTATTGAAACCAAATCGGATCAGCGAAACTTCAGAAAACTAAGTATGGAAGAGATCCACCGTCACGATCCATCGATTCGTGCACCGCACAAGAAATTTATGGAGGCAAGGACAGTGTTCGATAAAGGGAGGAGTGAACGACCAAAAACATCGATCGAGTCAAGAACTGTCTCGGATGTGCTTCGTGCAATGGTGCTCATATACAGGTGTATTAAATGAGACAAAAAAAAAACTTGAATATATACGTGTCATTTTGTAATCAATTCCACTGATCTGTCTCTTCGTTTGCCTTCGTAATAAATTTTTGAAATTGTAACGAGACTTTACGGACAATTCCGCAATACATAATTTCGTAGGTGAAACAATTTTCTATTTTCTTATTTCCAAAAGCACAAATCCGCAACCCTTTAATTAATTAAGTTAATAGAGATCGAGAGGTCTCTAATAATTTGCAGAGAAACACTCCAAGTGATCGCTTGTTCAGCCTTCTTCGCAAGATGGAAAATGGCACCAAAAGGAACTCGACTCATCGATTCTTCTCCATCGTGTCTCCTTTTTTTTTTTTTTCTTTTTTTCCACCGACCGAACACGATTCTCCGACGGTGGAGAAATACACGCGCGATTTTCTCGAGTAGTCTGATCTACACCTAGTTACATCGACGAACAACGAACATAATGGCCTCATCTATTTTTATTTGCTGGTCCTCCGCGGAAAATTCTGAATCTCCTCAGTTACCTATTACCATTCGGTACCAACAGCGATTAAAACCAATCAGTCGAGATTTATCGATGTCGAACGACCGACAATCGATGTTGCCGAACTTTCTCGAGAAACGGCCACTTAACGTTCGGGAGGTTTCGTCTTTTTCTACTTGCAAAGTGGATCGAGGTCTTTGATAAAAGACTCATTCACTTGTTTCACGTTGCTTGTTCCGCCACTTTCGTGCCATAATTTATTTATACTCGTTTATATTTGCACGTTTCATCAATCATTTATTTTGCTTTTTATAATATCGTTTCTTTTCGCTCTCATTGCCATTTAATTATTATTACTTGTCTGCATCATCTTCTGCCGTAATTCATTCGTGTTCATTTATATCCTCTCTGCGTGTAATTTGTTTTGCCTTCTTGCTTCTAAAGTGGATCGAAGTCCTTTTCTGAAATCTTTCTTTTCCTATTTTTATTACCATTTCGTTGCATCTGTCTGTTTATTCGTTGCTTGTTGTTTAACATAAATTTCGTGAAATTTGTTGTTTATTGTTCAGCAGAATTCACCGTTCTGCGAAACTCGCGTGTCGCATTTGAAACGCATTACGACGATCGGGCAAATTGAATCGTACGGGCCCCGACGAAAAGAAATTCATTAGCAGACGATGAAAGGAAAATAGAAAGCGGACACGCGACGACATCGTAATTAAATATGAAGCAGCGTTTTCCCAGATACTCGATGACCCATATTTTCATCGGTGGGCGGGGGAGGGGGGGGGCATCGACTTCCATCAAATTCTCATTAAGCTAATCAAATTTCCCCTTGTCAACATCGGCGACTCCCTCACTCTCTCGCAGATATAATAATAATAACAACACCGACAGAAACAATATTGATGAATCGACTTGGCATAAAGCGCGTAAATAGAGTCGAGGAACTTTGCAAACGAGGTGAAATGGAAATTGGAATGAAATAGAGCGCGACGTCACGGGGGTGATATTTACCCTTTGACCCTTTGAATGCACGAAATTACAATGGAGACAAGCGTGACAGATTAAAAACGCAGATTTACTTTCGAAAGTACGTTTCCCTGACATAATTATGTAGTTAATATAATTGTTAGAGGTATCTTGGATATTGAGTAAAATTGTATCATCAGTATATTTTATATTTTTTTTTTTTTTGTATGTCAAAAAGACACAATTACTGTGTAATTTATGCATGAGTATATACAATGAACAAAAAGTAAGAAAATGGTACGATATAAATGTCATAGAAATAGAATAATGAAATTGTTTTCGTCGAGTTTGAAGATTCATCAAGTTTAATTGAATTTAACTTGATTCTCGACGCGATATTAACAGACCGTCATTCCACATGCAAAAACCAGTAATAAAATATGCTTCATATATGAAGATTAAAATGAAATTGAAAATGAAGCTTGAGAACATTTTATTACATATTTTTTATTTACTAATATATATATATATATATATATATATATATATATAATTACAAATATATAATATATAAATATGTATAATTAAAATAATACATGTGTGTATATATATATATATAATTAAAAAATATATAATTACAAAGCTTATTTAATTTATAAATTAACACACGTCATTTGCAAGTAACATTTTCTCATTCGAAGCTTCAGTCTCAATTTCGTTTGAAGCTTTATACATACAAAATGTATAACAGAAAAATTTCCTACAAACACTTGTAGCCTAAATTTGCTACATGTGTCCAATCAATAATCGATCGTTAATGAACGACAGAACGATCAAACAAACCGCAAACAAACCCCCCCGTCTTCGAATTGCACCACCGTTATTCAAACAGCACACGTTGTTGTCGACTGCGGCACGAAATCGTTCCGAGCCATTATTCCATGAAGAGCAGCGCGCGTTGCATCAGAGAGAAACGTGCGCGGCTATGAATACGAATATCAGCCGCGGGTGCAACTGTCGCCGTCCAATTATCCAATGACGAGCGACGGCCTTGTCGCGCCTTTTCGAACACACAATAATGTCCCATTACGCTGTTTCACTTTGTTTGTCGTCGAAACGACGACAACGACGACGACGATGTTGTTCCGCCTCGCACTGTCGAACGCACAACCCTGTGACTGAGATTTTCATTCATCGCGGCTGTTCCAGATACCTGTCCACAGCCCCCGGCGAAATCAAAGCTACGTACGTGCTGATGAAAGTCTCGCTGGCTTCGTCTCTATTCGAACTTTGTAAAATTCGACTGGTGGAAAATGCCAGAACGACAGGGGAAGATTCGTAATTTTTTGACGTACTCGTCAAATGCATTTATTGTTATTGTAGACCATTTAGAGATTTAATTTAATAGTTGGCTCGTCGCCACGCAACTTTTTACAGAATGTCCTGTCGTAAGAATTCGTATGGACTTTGGAACGTCATTCACACTTTGTAAAACTCGACTGGAGAGTTATGCGAATGACAGAGACAAACATTCTGTCAATTTTTGATTTATTTGTCAAACGCTCGATACGAACTTTCAGCGTTCATCATTGTAATTTAGAGATTATTAAATGTTCAGATACACCAGATTCCACAGTTTGCTCGTCACACGAGATGGTAGAAATAAACGCGTCTGCTTTTAGGATTTCACGAATGGTTCAGCAACATCCGTCATAGTTATTCACACGATCGACACCAGTCGTCACTCTCCTTAACATGTACAAATAAAATTATTATTTCATCGTGTTGTAAAGCTTTCTCTGCTCTTACGACTTCGATCTGTCACCGACGAAGGAGATTTCATTTAACCCCTTCCGCTGGCAACTGGTTCGCGCGGACCGTAACGAGCGACCGAACCGTACACGACAAATCGTCGCTTTCTTTTTCTCTTGAACTCGTCGGTACCGACTGGATAGAAACTATCAAGAAGTAATCAGCCTATCATTTGTTTTACCTGGGTTACATTTAATATACTTAAAATTAAAAATTATATTATATATTAATTATAAAATTAAATACAAATTGAATTAATTATAAAAATCAAATATATTTGAAACCAAGACGTTAGTCGGCAGTTCTAGCTTCTTCAAACAAGTACAAATCTCTCCCGTTCTGTGAGAAATCACAAATATCATTCGCTATCCAACTATCTAACGTTCGCAAATGTTACGTCGTCCCGTTCGAGAATTATAGTACGTGCGTGTTATGTCAGAGCCGATTGCGAAATGGCAAGCTACACGGCAACAAACTTCGCATACATAACTCGTTATATTGTTGTCTGGGTGCGAGGGAGGGAACGGCGCGAGCCCGTGGAAATCGTTCCGCGAACATTTCCACGGTTACCAGAGCCTGCTGATTAATCGCCACGCACGTAATCGTCCCATAGATTTGTCACGGTTGATAAATCCTGCTAATTACAGGCCGGCCAGGCTAACCTCTGCCTGAAGAAACTCCTCTCGCTCGTTTCGCTCGGCACTGTTTTCGGCCGGGGCGCGCTAATTGGCGGAACGCGCTAATTACGCGGAAATCATAATCGATCGGACCGCAAGCGTGACACGCTGGACTCGACTCGGTTGCTATAGAGGGACCCTAGACATGAGCCGTGAAATCGTGTATAATTTCGCGCGTTTTTGGGCATCGTTCGCGTGTCATGTTGGACACAGAGTCGGAATTTTTCGATGTATCGTTTTTGCAACTATGAAAGATTGTGATTACGGACTCGTTTATGTCACATAAATATAAATATGGTAAGTATAGTATAATATATATGTAGTATAGTTTAGTATAATATATAGTATATGGTATGGTACAGTATATAGTGTAGTATATGCTATAGTATAATATGTAGTGTAGTATAGTATATGGTACGGTACAGTATCTAGTATAATAGAGTATATGGTATAGTACAGTATTTAACATACTATATAGTATAGTATAGTATATGGCACAGTATAGTATTTACTACACTGTATAGTATAGTATTAGTGTAGTATATTTATACTATATAGTGTAGTATAGTATTTGCTATACTGTATACAGTATAGTATAGTATATAGTATAACATAGTATATAAATATAGTAATTATATATTAGTATAATATATATTATAGTATAATTATATATTAGTATAATATATATTATAGTATAGTATTAAGATATAGTGTATAGTCCATAAATGTGTAAGCATAGTCTATAAATTTATATCGTAGTAATCTCTATTACTATGTAATTTAAAATAAAAATAAAAACAGAAAAATAGAAAAGATTTTCAGAAAAAACCCTTTGAAACTCTCCAAAAATTTTCAATCTCTGAACATAAGAATACGTCGTATTCTACACGTATAAAATATACACTTAATAAACGTTAGGAGTAACAAACATAAATTTCAAACTTGTGTTATACAAGTGTAATAATAATACTAATAACGAAATTTAAAAATCAAAACTTGACACGCTAAGCGAAAAAAAATTATAAATTCGGTCGTTTCAAACCGCTTTGGTAGTTCCGGTGTTAAATAGCGAATCTACAGTCTCAGTAGAGGAGCCTGGGCTTGTCCTCCTGGGATCTAGGAAACGTCACCGTCACTTAAAGTTAGCGAAGTAATGGCATAGAATGGTGTAGATCAACGAAGGAGACTAGGCCCGAGGGAAAACGAACCCGCGAAGCACCGTGTCATGAATTTGCGACGCGTCTACGTTTCTGTTCAGTGTGCAAATATTCTACACTCTGTACGATATTTCTCACGTCCAACCAAGAGAAATGACATTCAAATACTGATAAAAACAAATATTACGATAATGATATAATACTAATAAAATACAAATATTATAATAATAATCAAAATATTATAATAAGAACCAAAATATAATAATCAAAAATTAGTAAAAAAAATATTACAGTAATAATATAATAATAGAAGTAATATTTATTGATTTTTCTCTTTATTTCTATTATTACATTATTATTATAATATTTTTAAATGTTACTTCTGTGTAATATTGTAGAAATAATATTGAAATATTAAATGACGAATAAACAGATGGTATTTATGCGTAATTACGAGTTGATTGATTCATTCTCTTCTTTAAACAGTTGCTGGCAGAAAATTGAAAGACATGAATCATGTATTATGTGAAGAAGCACACCCATTACGTAGACTATAGACAATGCAAAGTGTCTGCCAGCTCGAAGCCGGATTTCAATTTTATTTACCAGCTGACCAACGTCAGACGTGATCTTTTCCTTTCTTTTTTTTTTTTTTTCTTTCCCTTTATCTCTTCCCTTTTTACTCACATTTTCTCGATTCATCACGCTGAATGTTACTGTTTCGCCTGTTCTCTTATCTCGTGAATGCGAATGGAAGATTAATGTCCCTCGCAGACGTGCAAAAAGAGAAATTTAAAATTAAAACAGCAAATAAATTAAACCAGTTTAATTAATTAATTTTAATAGTTACTTCGACGATATTCAGCTGTTAAAAATCGAAGTGAGATTGATGTAACTGCATTAAAATTAAAATCTATTTGAAGACAAGTTAAAAATTAAAAGAGCCAAATAAACTAAATTAAATCAGTTCGATCAATTAATTTCAATAGTTTGATTAATTAACTTTAATAGTTACTTTTTTAAATTCATTCTTAACAGCTATTAAAAACCAAAGGGATGTAATTGCATTAAAATCAGAACCTATAGGAATTTCGAGGAGAAGTTAAAAATTAAAAGAGCCAAATAAATTAAATTAAATCAGTTCGATCAATTAATTTCAATAGTTTGATTAATTAACTTTAATAGTTACTTTTTAAATTCATTCTTAACAGCTATTAAAAACCAAAGGGATGTAATTGTATTAAAATTAAAACCTATAGGAATTTCGAGGAGAAGTTAAAAATTAAAAGAGCCAAATAAATTAAATTAAATCAGTTCGATTAATTAATTTCAATAGTTTGATTAATTAACTTCAATAGTTACTTTTTTAGACTCATTCTTAACAGCTATTAAAAACCGAAGGGAAGTTGATGCAACCGCGTTAAAATGAAAAAAGAGGAAGGAATATTTCGAAATATTTTGCACAACACTATGTTTTATTACAATGTCTGCTCAACGATTCGAATCCTCGCGATTCTCTCTCGTTCGACGAAGAATATTTTTATATCCTCGTCGTAGATTTTTATCTCAATTTGGCAAATCGTTACGTACGTCGCGTGCTTGTCACATGATTGAAGTTCGACGATGCTTGATTCACGCTTTACATAACGAACATTTAACGAAACTAGAGGCGACAGAGAGAGAGAGAGAGAAAGAAAACACCGACAAGGTGTTCGAAAACGCGGAAACTGTCGTTCAATTGTAACGATATGTAAAAAATCTCGCACGACGCCTCGAGTCGCATTAAAACGCCAACTTGTCGAGCATTTGCATAAACATTGTCAAGCAGGTGCGTACATTAGACGTCGATAATGCATTGACAATTTAAATAATAGCACATCCGCGTATGTCGGTGATTAAAAAAGAAAACAAACGTTTCGTTGATTCGCTGTCGTACTCTGTCGCGTGTTTTTTTTTTTTTTCGTTTCATAACACTGGGTTCCTCTGTGGAAATTATTAATTTCAATTAGCAGCTACGCTCTGATTAATAAAACATTCGATTGCAGACTACGTGCAATCGAAGCTTGATCGCGTGCAATCAGAAATCAATCGCAGACTTTTTCATTGATCTCAGTTGATTTGGAATTAATTTCAATTAATTTTTGATTAGCTTATAAATAAATTAGTATAATATATATATATATATATTAATGTTATATAATTGAAATAATTAAAATTAGTTAAACGTTTGCGATTGATTTTTGTTTCTATAGCTTCTTTTGAAGTTAAAGTTCGCACAAGAATATTCTAATTATTCTAGTAAATTTACATTTATTGTATTTAATGATAAATTTACGTGTCATATATATATATATATAATTATATATATATATATAATTATAAGTAAATATATAAATAATTATATATAAATTATAAATGAATATATAAGCAATTATATATGAATTATAAATGAATATATAAGCAGTTATATATAAATTACAAATGAATATATAAGCAGTTATATATGAATTATAAATGAATATATAAGCAGTTATATATGAATTATAAATGAATATATAAGCAATTATATATGAATTATAAATGAATATATAAGCAATTATATATGAATTATAAATGAATATATAAGCAATTATATATGAATTATAAATGAATATATAAGCAATTATATATGAATTATAAATGAATATATAAATAATTATATATAAATTGTAAATAAATATCAAATAATTATATATTAATTATAAGTAAATACTAAATAATCATATATATAAATAATTTTGAATTTGAATCCAGTAAATTACATTCGTTGCAAGAAAATTCGAGAACAGTTGCGAAATGCAAGCAACGAGAAAGAAAATTCAATCCCTTTTAGGTAAACTTGAGCCGTTCATTATACTCGAAGATATTATCCCCCGGTTCTCGTCAAACGCACTGGATCATCCCTCCTGGTATCTAATTAATTTATTAACGATCGAGCAAACAACCAAGTTGCTGCGTTAATCACCAGACTTTCAGAACTCGAGATTCACAAAGTTTCAAAATGCTCCGCGTTGTCCGAGTTTAGATCGCATTAACGTTAAAATCCTCCCCGTTCCGTGAACACACACCGGTGAACTTCATGCAGAGAGAGTCAATTTTTCCAAATAAAGATCACTCGCTTAATTTTAAACTCGATCGCGATACTTCATATTGAAAAGCCACGTTTTCGAGCTCAACAAACAATTTTTCGCGAAAGTGAAAATACTTTTTTTGTTACTTCGTATTTGAACAATCAATCGCAGCGTTTGCAATTTTAGCGAACTGCAATTTAGGCTGCTAGCTTCTCTTTAGACTCTAAACCAAGATATTTATTTTCCTTTAATCTAAAATATATCTGTTTCTCTTTGAACACTGAGCCAATTCACGTATAATATTCTCAACTCAAATAAAAAAAAAGGTATTCGAGAAGGGCTTTTGAGTTTGTAAAAATAAAAACCGACTGTCTCTTTTCCTAAAGACGTTTCTTTCTTTCTTTTTTTTTTTTTTTTTTTAGTAATTCAAGGTGAATTATAACTTTCGTACAGCACACGCTCGATCGCCTGATCTTCTCCACGTGTATGTAAATTTCATGAATTACGTCGCACTCCAACGTTTAAAACACGATAGAAACACACGAGGTAGCTGGAAATGTTTAATATCGTATTTAAAGGCAAAATATTTATTTGTCGCTTTTGTTGCTTCGTTTGTTTCATTTCGCGCGTTGATATTGACGATCAGTGTGTTAACACTAATTTGTCAATTTTGTACTTTTGTGAACGTGACTGAAGAAACAGACGATAAATTTTGTACGTATACTATGACATACTGTGTGAAATTCTCTACTATATCCACATCCACATGCTTTTGCTCCATTTTCCAATTTTTTCTTTTCTCCCCCTTTTATTATTTTTATTCTTTTTTTTTTTTTCATTCTTCGAACCATCAAACGAATTATCATACAGATGGATGTAGTTACGCAATAGTAATTTTCATGATGCATTAGGAAGTCCTGGATACCGTAATTGCATACTCTTACTGAAAATGATTAAATGAGAGAACAACATGGTGCATTATGGTTTCGACGATTGAGAATCCAAACCATCACGTTGTACGCGAAGCACAACAGCAATATCGATAGAACAATAGTACTATGAACACAATTATGAAAATAATTTTCCTCGTTTCCGTTCGTCCATTGATTTATGGCAATTACTCTGAGAAGACAATTTTGTGCCATTTTCCAGGAGAAATTAAGTAAAATATTTGTCTGCATGCTTATTTATAATTATTTTATATTTATTATTATTATTATTATATATATATATATATATATATATATATATATATATATATATATATATATATATATTGTATATTTATTTTCGAAAAATTTAAAATTTGTACACTCGTCTATCTAATTGCACATCGAGAATTCGAACAGTATTTTGCGTGAAACATAATATTATAGTAATCGATAGATAGTGTATTTTACCGCGAACGTGGGAAATAATAATTTCTCGAAAGATAGGAATATCTATGTATTTGATTCCGCGATTGTTTTCAAACAAAAATTAAAATTGAACTTTAATTATAAAATTATAAAAATTAGTAAATAATTTAAAATGAACGAATAATGAATATTTCATAAAATTATAAAAATTAATAAATAATTTAAAATAAATGAATAATAAATATTTTATGAAAATTAGTAAATAATTTAAAATGAATGAATAATGAATATTTTATAAAATTATAAAATTTAATAAAATATTTAACGTGTGCATTACGATTTTAATTTAAGTGTAATTCAAAAATTTGCAGCATCCTCCGTTCTCTAAATGAAATAAATCTTCTCGCGCGTTTATCTGAGAAACAGAAGTATCGCAACTACAAGATTCCATCCACAATAGAATTAACTGCAGTTTTCAGTATTTTAAAGTGACATCACAATAAATTATTCGTTTATTCATGAAGATCATGTTTCTTTTGAACCTTCAACGTAATCTCTACAAAACGCAACGGTGACATCGATAGATTTTGTCACAAAAGTGAAATAACTCGTGCACATAATTACGAATAATTATATCGTATTACACATAATTAATTAACAATTAGTATACTGCGAAACAGTGTTTCTCAAAGATGCAAATATATTTTACCCACAGTGTGCGTATATTCGATCATCGCATATTTTGTCAATTGTCAAGGAAACATGGTAGGTATCTGCTTTACCGTTTTCAGAAAAATCGAACATTTCCAACGAAACACGTTGCTCGTACGTACGTTTAATATACCATACGCGAGAACTGTAATTACCTCCGCGATGAAACACAAAGGCGAAAATTCGAAAATTTCGACGAGTGTCTGTCACACGTAAAATAAAAAAAAAAAAGACAAAGGAGGCAGTTCATCTTCGTCAATGCTTATGTTAGTCAATGGAGTTTAAACGCGGATATTGAGAAACGAACGAAGCAAGAAGAAAAGTAGGTAATTCGATGCTCGATAGAAATTGCTTCCCGGGAAGAAAACAGAAAAAAAAGAAGTTTCTGCCATAGACTCGTGAAATATCGACTAAACGGCGCGGAAAACTTGCAGAAAATCGTTTACGATGGTTTACCATAAATTGCGAAGTTTCGCAGAATATCAACTTGTCTTCGTGGAAACACTCTTGGCCGGGATATTTTTCCTCTTATTCTTATATTTGAGCGTTCGAAGCAACGAAACTGTATTTTCAAATCGTTTAACGAAGAAATACTTCGTATTCTTGAAACGAAATTATTTCGAAGATAAAAATGGCAAAGAAATTGAAACGATTTATTTATCGGAGTGGCTAATCTTTGCAAATATATATAAGTTATATTACATTTATTTGTTCTTGACAAAAAAATAAAATTATCTTTCCTGTGTTGTTTTATCGTTGACATAAAATTGAAATGATTTATTTATTGGAACAGTGAGTCATTTTAACGAGCCTCTCCAACATGTAACATGTAAAGTACATTTCATTAACGATTTATTCGCTCTGGACAGAAAATAAAATGAAATTGTTGTCGTATGATTTTTGATCATATTTTATTCAAGATAAAAATAACGAAGAAATTAAAGTAATTTATTTATTTGAAGTGGTTTATCGAGTTATTTTGAGTAAAGAGTTTTGCTGAATAAAATATGTCATTTTCATCGATGATTTATTTGTTCTAGACGAAAAATGGAATAAAATTATTATTATATATTTTAATCATTTTTCATCCATGATAAAAGTAACAAAGAAATTCGTTTTACTCAGGAGTAACAAATTCTTTCAATTACTTAATTTTTTTCATTCTGGAAGGAAATTTTCGTGTCAGAAAATAAGTTTCGCCTCGTCATTTTATAAATAACCTAGGAAACTTTCCTCGTTACAAAATAATTTCACAAACAACAGTCGCAAAACGTGATTCAATATTTATTTAAATAAATCACCTCAACTATCTTTTTATTTTCTTAACCTCGGAATCAACTCGTAACAGAAGAAAGTCACTTCACGTCGAGAAATGTTTCTTGAAATAAAGAAAGATGATCGTTTCCACTGTCTCCTCAGTTTTATTTCAACGCGAGAAATAAAAATTATGTTCTCGAACGAGAATTACTAAAATTGAAACAAAAATCGTCTCAATCCCTTTTTATTATTATTATTATTATTATTTTACAAACTATCTACTATTATTATATATTACACAAATATATTACACAATTAAATTACAGTATATTAGATATATAAATAACATATATTATTACTAATATTGATATTAAAAATTATATTTGATAATAAAATTTATATATACATATATATTAATATAAATAAATATTATTCTAAATAATATATTATTAATAATATACATTAAATATATTACACAATTATATTACACAAATAACATAAAACGAACGAACAATTCCTCAAACACATATGCTCGTCCAAACCTGAAACCTTTGTCTATCTGCTGGATCAAGATCAACAGAACAAACGGAAAGATACCATCGACCTGGTTGTTTTATCGATGACACACACACACACACACACACACACACACACACACACACACACACACACACACACACAGTTGTAACACCGACTGGAGTGTCTCGTAACTGAATCGGGAGCACAGAATCGAGTTAAAGACTCGGCATTCACGCGACAAATCGGCGAGAGAGAGAGAGAGAGAGCCTTTTTCTTTCGAATCGCGGAGAATTGCCGGACGTGGTTGAAACCGGCGCGCGATTGAAAATAGACGCTTCCGGTTCTCCTTGGACACGTGTGGTGACACCGAGGACTTCTCGAGACACGTAATGTGTGCCACGGAACTTGACCGAACCGAGACACAAAGCCGAGAGAGATTTCTCAATTGAGAGAGAGAGAGAGAGAGAGAGAGAGAAAGAGAAAGAGGAGGTTGCCTTTACGCGCGATTACGATATCGTTTTCAGCGCCTTTCGCCGCTCCATTGTTAACAAGTGGCGTTCATTCCCTCTCCATTTGAATTGGAAAGCGAAACGAAGCGATCCACGGAATTGTCCCGACGTTGTTTCGAGTTTATATCTTTCGCAATTGCGAGTGAAAGAGCTTTTTTTGGGCAGATTCTTGGATTCCTTTTTCGTTCGGATTCGTGTGAGTTTGAACGCGGATGTTTATGCGTACGTACAGTGGCTGGTGAATTATTTGAATTATTTATCGTAAATGAATTTTGTAAAATTGTATAATAAATATATATATGTATATTTATTTTATTATATTTTAATATATATATATATATATATATATATATATGTGTGTGTGTGTGTGTTTTTTTTACATATTTGTATTTTATAGATATATATGTGCTACATATAAATATATTTTATACACATGTAATAAATATAGCATATGTATATGTAATAAAATATTTTATTTTATACATATACATGTTATTTTACATATTTGTATTTTATAGATATATATATGCTACATATAAATATATTTTATACACATGTAATAAATATAGCATATGTATATGTAATAAAATATTTTATTTTATACATATATATATTTATTTTATTATTATATTTTTTATATTATATATATATTTATTTTTTTATTATATTTTTATATTGTATATATATATATTTATTATATTTTTATGCAAGCTTATGTAACTATGTTAGATGAAATTTCATTGATATTGTAACGAGACACAATTATATCGTCATGAAAATTAGTAAAATTTGAAACCAATCCAATTATTCAGAGTATTCAAACCTAAGTGGATATGTATCGTAATCGTCACATAGACCATTTTGAAATTTCGTTTTGACGTTTCATACAACACATAATACGGGTTCTCGTATAAAAGTTTCTACAAATATACAAATATTTTCGCAAGCAACTTACTTGAATTAAAATTGATAAAATACCCTGTTCAATTGAAACCATCCAAATCTGATTTACTTGTTTATTCCGTTTAAACGCCACCGTTTTTATCCTACCGAAGTTCATCTTTGCAATTTATAAATCAAATATCAAACGATCGTAAACTTTCCTCTCATAACACATTTTGTCAAATGTACAAAACAAGAATAAAACCAAATCCTCAATGAATCGTACCAACGCGAACTCCCGTCAAACTAACTTGCCAAATCCGCTTAACTTTTTCAACGCAAACGAGAATTTTTATGGAAACTCGAGTATCCAGTTTGAATCCGCTAAATGCAAATTATAACCAGCCCACGAAACTCTGAAAGCAGAGGGTTCTATTAAAAAAGATTATTTATCAAATTAAATTAATCATTTATTAATAATTTAATTAGTACATAATTAGTAATAAAAAATTGTCTTAATTATTTATTAAATTAGAAAAAAAGGAAAAGGAAAAAAATTCGAAAGATCGTTTGTTCGTGTTGAAACATTAATGAAAAATTCGTTCGGCGATTACTATTTTTCGCGTGACGCGATCCGCCTAATCGTCGTGTTCGTCGCGACGTTTTTTTCGCTACCTGAGCTCTCTGTTGAATCTTCGTCAACTTCGAGAGGCTACGTACCATGAAATCAAAGCCACCCGGTTATTATTGAGAAACAGCGAGTCTCTTCTCGGAAGTGAATCCAGTGCAAGGATTGAAATTAGTTTCGCTGATTGCTTTTGATATAACAATCGCTACGTACATACGTATGTACGTGGAACGTGGACTCTTAAATATATAAAGAGGATAATGATTCTCTTGGCTCTCTGTACATATGTACAGTATGTATTTACAGATTACGTAACACGAAAAAACCTGTTGTTTGTTAACAGCGTAGGAAAAAATTATGGCAACGGTTGAAACTGCCACTATCGTTGCGGTACATCCGAGTTGTAGTGTAAAATTGTTATAATAATTCTTTGGTATTTCTTTCTGAAATTCTGTACGTTGATTTGTAACTGTAAATTGCAAACGTGTAAATGTATTGCAGATTTCGGTAAATTATGAGAGTGGTTGAAACTATTGCTATTGTTGTGGTAATCTTATAATATAGAGTTGTTGCAGATATACTATAGAGTTATTATTACCACTATAATGTATAATATAATAGGATAATAGTACAAAATATTTATATTTTAACACATGTATAATAGTAATAGTATAATGCTTAAAAAATATAATTATATTACATTATATTAATATTATAATACTATTACCATTACATTAATTTGCCATAGTAGGAAAAGAGTATTAAATCAGTAAATAATATTAACATACTTGATTAACATTGGTTAGTACTTAAGTTACTAAATTATTAAATAATTATTAATAACTAATACTGCTGTCAACTATAAATAAAACAATACTAATGAAGTATAAATGTTATATCGATATAACATAGTATAATATAACATTATAAATATTATAAATTAACATTATAAATATAACATAATAAATAGTATAGGGTATAATATAACATTATAAATATTATAAATTATAACATAAATCAACATTATAATTATTATATCGATATAATATAATATAATGATAGTAACATATTAATATCATAACAAGAAATTGAATATCACCATAGTGTGACACAGTGAACAAAAAAAAAAAAAAAACTGCACGGGGAGAACCAAACGAAACCAAACGAAAGACAAAACGAGATGAAATGTGAAGGATGCACCAACGAAAAAAATTCACGACAATACAGAAAATCGCAAAATTTTGTATTAACTTTATCTTCGTTTACGCAATTAGCTCGCTGCTGGCCTAACATCAAAGCCGCGCGGATAACATTTAACGGATGAGAATGTTAGGCAACGAAACCTCTGCAGATCGTGGAGAGAAAATAAGAGGACGAGAGGAGGATCGAGTGTGGAGTACCACGTTCGATAGAAAATGTCAGGGCTGGGCGCGGCGTCGTTTGTAAATGTTTGCTGCGCGCCATTGTGGCACAATCCCTCAGAGAGAGAGAGAAAGAGAGAGAGGGAGAGACTGTTTGCTCTCCCCCTCCCGGTAATCGCGAAATTTCATGAATAAACACTCCGCGGAGAACGAGAAGAAAATGGCCAGGAGCGGCTGTCGAGCGAATCCCGAGGGAAATAATTTAGCGAAACTCGGATTATTAACGAAGTTCGTCATCAACTTCGCCATTATTCCGCGAGCAACACTCTGTACTCGGACAGAGCGGGAGATCCTTCGCGAGAGAGATTGAAAGGATCTGTCTGGCGGAGAGAGATCTTGTCCGAGGCAATCAACGACACAGGTGCTTTTGGGTGAGCGAATCTCTCGTTGCGGAGAAACTTTGGAAATTCGGTATGTACATACATACACGTTATACTCTGGTTTATAACAGAGTGATATTAATTGGGTTAGTTTTCGACAAATTAGAAATACAGATAATCAACTGCTTCGTTGTCATGGACGAGGATTTTTTTTCTAATAAAACATCAAGATATGAAGGAAAAACTGATTTCATTGATTTTAAATTGAATTTAATTTCACGAAAAAAGGCATTTAGGAATTTAGATTAGTCTGTTTCCAATCTGTAGAAAGGAAAGAAATTAGTAAAGATATGTAATAAAAAAATCACGAGTTTATTTCGCCCCACCCTATGTAAGATCAGTGATCTCTTTTATATTAATTACTTTAATACCTCGAACATTCGAATATTATATTTCGACCTTTTTTTTTTATCAACGCCTTGTTTTCACAAAATGTTCTTGGTAAAATGGAAAATTAAAATGCAAGGAAATTTCTAATAAATGGAAGATTACGCTGTAACAAGCTCGTTTATCATTCATCGTAATATTTCGTGAAATGTTACAGAAATTCGAGGTGTATTAATTGCAATGGGCAAACACGTGAAATATTGAAATGTGAATATTATGAATATTTAGTGAAAGACTTGTTTGTCAGTGTACACAACAGATTGCCAGCAACAAGAATTGTTACAACTTTGGATTTATTTGGAATATTTACTATTTAATATTTAATATTTACTATTTGCTATATTATTGCGATATTAATCACTTCAATATTCGAAAACTTTTTTTCTGAGTTATTATTGTAAACGAGCAATGAAGCGACATAAAAACACATACATTAGAATGCTTTTGGCAAAAGAAAACGAAAGCTCTATAAAAATACAATAACAGCAACAGAAACAAAATAATCCGTCATTGATCGATCTTCTACAAAAATATATTGACACAAACGACGCCGTTGTAATTAATATCGTCGTGCTTTAGGCAATTTATTACTTCGCGTTTGATACCTCGATTATGCAAATGTTTTTCATACACTCGTGTTTCGAGTAATTTTGCATTTCGTGTGTGATGCTTCAGTATTAAGAACCATTACATGTTTTAAGTTCAATATTTTCATACTTGATCCCTGGTAGCTGGAAAATTATAATTTTTATAAATAAATCGTTTGACAGCTTCAATGCTTCAGCGAACCAATGAACAGAATGAAAGTAATTATTAGATTAAAATTAAAATTTCAACAATATTAATCTGATCTCGAGTCAGTTGCACGTTGCAATTTTATTTACTTTTTAGAATAATTTATTAATTTATCAAGAAAAGAAAAATACAATGACCTCTCACACGTCAGTATAAAAAAATTAAAGTAAAATTTCCGAAATTTTTATTCGCAGCGATGACGTACTCGAAATTTGCCAAAATTAAAGTCCAATATTTTCATACTTGATCCCTCGTAGCTGGAATCTCGTTTATTTATCTATAAAAGGAAAATGTTGTTAAAATTTTAATTAAAATATAATTACAGTTATATTAAAATATATTATATTATAATTAAATTAAAATATAATAAAATTATATTATAAGCTGTCAGTTTAAAATTATAATTTTTACAAATAAATCGCTTGACAGCTTCAATGCTTTGGCGTACAGATACCAATGTACAGATGAAAGTAATTATTGGATTAAAATTAATAGTTCAAACGGCGAAGAAAGCGACGAGTCGTTGTATACGGCCCGGTCACTCGTTACGGTCCGCGCAACTTAACCAGTTGCCAGCGCAAGGGGTTAAAAATCGGGCGTCAAGAGCAACGCGGAGAACGGCGAAAAGATCTAGGAGAAATAAAGCGCTGGTAAAGAAAGACTTGGAGACTTGCGATCCCAACCGACAGAGCCAGTCTCCTGACCTGACATTTAACGCTGTTGCAACAAGCTGCTCTTTGCAGCTCTTGAGATCGCGTTATTCGTCGAAATGACAGGACAAAGGGGAAGGAACGAGCCAACCCGATCTCGTTTAAGTGTACTCGATTCCGGGCAAATTGCTACATTTCGGAGCAGACGGCTTATGAAATCGATAACGCGACGTTCTTTGTCGGCGAAGGTTTTCCTTGGTTTGAGCAAACCTTCGTAGCTCACTAGTGACCAGATCATTTGCAAGTATGCAGGTTGTTGAACTCTCTTCGATCAATTTTATCTAACTGTTACTATCTAACTGTTTTGTTCGACGATTCAAATGACTGCAATACGATAAATATATAGTGTGCAAAATCACGCGAAATATTCAAATTAAAATATCTGTTCGATAATGTTTCGTTATTTATTCGTTACTATCGACTTACTATAATATTCATTATTTAACTGACATTTGTGCCATTATATATTTATTGTTAATTGAACTATTGTACATTTGTACATTAATTATTAATTTTGTAAATGTATTTATAACTAGATGTTATAACATTGCGTATTTATTAATTATTGATAAAATCACAGGTGGCTGTAGACTGTAATAATAATATTTAGTAGATAGAATCATCAATTTCTGTTCGACTGTTTCTCGGTGTTCATAAAAGTACAAAGTTTGCCACATCCAAAACGATCATAAAAATCACCAATTTTTATCGAATCTTTTTACTTTTAGAATCTCTCTCCGATCAGAGATCGTTCTGGACAGGAAACGAAATTTTCCCAGCCGGAAACTCGCAGAGTTACGTGTGCGGACAGCGTGTGTGTGTATGTGTGTGTGTTTGTGTGTACAATCAGAAACGTGTACGAGCTGCAGCGTGAAATTGACGGTTTACACTGTTTCAGAAGCGCCGCGGCAACTGGAATATCGGAAATCCACCCCCGTCTCTAGTTACGACAGAATCCGCTCGCACTTCCGAGCCGTGCATCCGTTTCAGAGTTTCCAATTCTGAAATTGATTAAGTCATCTGACTTGCGGCGAAACGCGTTTCACGGTTGCCGCCAAGTACAAATCCTACACGGCCGCTGAGTTTGATTGGAATCGGGAATCGGGTTGGACTTCGGACAGAACGATGACCTGTAATCGGTATCAGTCGATCGGCGAGAAATTCTTTCTCGAAACGATTACACCGCATAAAATTTCATTAAGTACGAACGTACTCGCCGAAAGATCAACAAAATTCTATACGTTAAATTTCGTAGTGCAAACATACTCGCGAAAGATCAAAAAATGATATATTATAAATTAATTTTTCTATTTATACTAAATATATAAATATATATATATATATTAAATATTAAATATTTATATATATAAATAACTAAATATATCTATAATTTATACTACTATTTATACTAAATTTTCTAACTGTTGATTTTCGACCGAAAATTAATTCAAAACCAGCTTGACACCAAACAATCGTTCTCGAGTGAAATTTTCTTGGTCGGAAAATCGGTTTGAACTGGTGTTCCCAGTTCATACACCTCTGTAACTAGGGTCGCGAAAATATTTGCTCTGGCCAAGTGGAGAAGTTCGAGAAGCCCTGGTCTAAGCAACGGAGTTAGCACGTTTAACAAGTTAACGGGTCTCGTTTCGCGTACTTTCGATGAAAAAGGCAGGAAAGACGATCGCTCTCAGCGACCGGGACAACGGAAGAGAACTGAATGGACTTTGGCGATCAGAAGCGAAAAATCATGGCGTGGGGTCAGCTGAGAGAGTGTCACACGCGTGACGTGGGAGCGCGTGTACGCATCGGTATGTCGGAGAAAATTGTGCAGGCCAGCCAACGTGAAAGAGAAGGAGAAAGGAAACTGCTGCCAGCGCAGGCCAGTACAATAATTTTTCTAATTCGCTGCTACGTCCAGAGAAGTTGAATTATGGTTGAATCAAGGGAGAGCCTGCCACTGCAAGGGAATCCACTCGAAAACCACACAGAGCAGAGTGGAGAGATATTACATATTTTATTTCACGCGATCTCTCATGTTTTTTTTTTAACTCCAACTGTGTGTTTAAACATCAGGTTCGATACTTGTGACTGTGCGCGATGAATATGACACCAGAAAAGTGCCATTTTTCTCGGGATAAAGAAGAGAATAATTACATAGTTTAACTCCACCAATGTTAAATGTTAGAGATAACAATAATGAATGCTACAAGTATTAAAGCTGGTAAATGTAAAAGGTCTGACAAATTGATTACGTTATGTTATATATTATATAATATTATTATTATTATCTATATATATTACAGGTTATGTGCAAAAACATTATATTACCTTATTATATTCGTTTTTATACATAATATAATAAATAATGTAAAATTTATATTATTTATTATATTATGTATACAAATATTATATTATATTAATTTTACAATATTATATTATTTTATTATATTCGTTTTCATACATAATATAATAAATAATGTAAAATTTATATTATATTAATTTCATGTATTGTATTATTTTAAGTAAGTTTAGCAGTTAGAAGTATCACATTGTATTATTTTAACTACCAAACTTACAATATCATATTACAACTATCATTATAATGTTATAATTACCAAACTGCCAAACGCATTACGATATTTTATTTGTTGAATTAAAAATTTGTTGCAAGTAAATCTAAATGCTCGTAAATTTCAGATAAATTTCATAATACTCTGGAAACAAAGAGTGAAATTTCAAAAACTGGCAAAGAAATAAAAACAAGCGCGTGCAACCAAATTGCTAACACCGCAGCTAAAACTGTAATTACACGAGATTTATTTCGAAATGGAACATTTAAAATATTTATTCAATCGATTGTGCAACACAGTTCGATAATGTTTCCCCATTGTTAAACGCACGAAGGGAAATGGATTAAATTTTTAATTTACTATGTATTTGGTCTTTCTTGTTTCTGCAAAAAAAAAAAAAAAAAAAGAAATTACAAACCAACCACCGTGTCAATTTTACAGCGTGGGCGGGCGTTTAACTCTGTGTATTTCTGGCTGTACACGTGTTTAAAATAAAATTAATCACTCGAACAACCGATTCGACTGATGGTAATTAATAAATAAAATCGGAGGTTGAAATATAATATTCGTGAAACGTACAGAACAAAAGGAAATTTGAAATGAGTAATTA
Organism: Tetragonisca angustula; assembly: GCA_036937485.2. NCBI lineage: Eukaryota > Metazoa > Arthropoda > Insecta > Hymenoptera > Apidae > Tetragonisca > Tetragonisca angustula. Next base: position 991,911 of record JAWNGG020000023.1, on the reverse strand, counting down.
AAATGAAAAAAAAACCTGCAGATGAGTGATAAAACAAAATGTGATTTTTTAATAAGAATAATAAATGTAAAATATACGTCAGAACAAATTATGATCACTGACGTGACAAAGAATATAATATTTGATAAATTATTAATACCTGTAACATTCTTTCTCCAGTTTGGTTATCTAGAAAATATTTTGTCAATTTTTTCCTAATCTCTCGAATTATTCTCCAATTCGTAACAGAAATCACGATCACTTTCGACAATTATAAAACAATTTCATAATTATGTCTGGAATATATTTGGAAAATACTCCGCCGAGTTATTTTTTGATCCAGCGTGATAATATCGTGAACAATTAAATAAAATACATAGAGTGGAAATCGCGATCACGCTCGACAGTTGTGTGATAATATCATGGCCAGGATGTCGTAGCGGAGAGGAAGAAAAGGATCGCGAAAGGGACGATGAATTCCGCGCATTGCTCCGAGCTGACGCGTCAACCTCGACAGGCAGAAAGTTTTCTCAAACGTATCGACTCGATGAATGAACGTTTGATGAATGAATCATTGATCGATCGTTGATTAGAATCGTCGATCAAAAACTTGAGCCACAATCTCTCGAGGATAAACAAGATTTCTACGAGCAGAAGATTTGAAGAATGAGAACTGAAATGGCAAATAAAATAAAATTAGAAAAGATTTACAAACGTGCTTCAAACATGGTAATCCTAGTAAAAATTATTTAAGGAAAAATGATTGTGCTGAAGTAAATTCGTTGAAAAAAAACTAGCCTAGTCGACACTGATGGTAATAAAATAAAATAAAGTAAAATAAAATAAAATAAAATTAAATGAAACGAAACAAAATAAAATAATAAAATAAAAGAATGACTATTGTTTATAATTAAAGTAAGAATAATTTAGAACAGTAAAAGCTGCTCGTTTTTTAATAAAGTAAACTCAACGCGTTAAAAAACTGAACTTCCTTCTCACTTTAACACGCAATTACATTCTAATTTTAATAATTTTTGAAAACACTTCAAGTTCCAATTTTAATATTTTTCGAGAGTGCCTAATTTTGACACACAGTTTACATTGGGAACATTCGTATTCTGACAAATCCAGCTTCTTCGAAAGCTCAACAATTACGAATTATAGGAATTCAGTATTTTAATTTTTCCGTGGTTTCTCTCATAAATATTATTTAGACAAATATATGTACATCACACACATGTTGAGATATTACACATTGTGAAAGGACCAGGCGAAAAAAATGAAACAGAGCCGAAAATTTCGTATTCGCCGGGGCTTAGGCCGAAGATATTTATCAGCAGAGATTAAAACGGGACTTCCCGTGTGTAACTGCATAAATTTAACTTTCTTTCTACGTACACGTGACAACACACATGCCCACATACCGTAACTTTTCGGTCCGGTCAACGAATACAACGAACAGCATCCGAGAGAGAGAGAGAGAGAAGAATTAATATGACAACCCTTTCGATTGAAATCTCGAACGATCTTTGTGTGTGTACGTGTATGCACGTATGTATGTATTTTGTAGCATATTACGTTTATACACACTGACGAATATTTCACACTGCAGGAAATATTTGTGCATCGATTTGAGTAAAAGTTTTGTATTGTAAGTTTGTATGTAAACATTGAAACGTATTATAAACGTATTTGATAGATCTGAGTCGAAGTTAAAATTTACATTTATTACACAATTATGAAAATTATATTTTTTTTGTAATTTTTATAAGTATAATATAATTTAATCGCATCAAATGTGTAATAATAGTCGATTATCAAGTATCTAATTAGATATTTTGGAAATATAATGTTTATTAATTAATTCCAAATATCCATAGTCTCCTAATTATCGAATCAAAATTTAACTTACAATTAGTATTATTTATTTGAAATGTGTTTGTTGAAGAATATCATTTTTTTAAAGTTAACAGTTGAAATATTATTTTAAAATTATTTATAATTACTTAAAATTAAAGTGACTGATATTCTTTTAATTTTTCTGCCATTTACTTGAATTTGACTCGATTATAAGGTATTTAATTGGATATCAGATCACTACTTTGTACTACTTGCAGTTATTCCAAGCATTCGTAGCCTTTTGATTATTAAATTAAAATGACCAATACCTCCTGATTATTTGACCGTGGAATTTTTATTATTTAACTAATAAAATAATTCACTTTAATTCGCTATCACTCGACTCAGAAATCTTCGCCAACCAGAGTAATAATAACGAAAATTATTTATCAAATTAACAAATATATAATTAGGTACCTCATAATCGACTATTATTACACATATATTTACAATTATATATATATATATATATATATATATATATATATATATGTATTTTTTTTCCTTTTTATTTTTATAGCCTAACTTTACTTTCAACCAAATTGTATATTATCACTGTATCAATTGTATTTATATATATGACTCAGAATCGGATAAACGTTATCGATAAACTCTTTCTTGCTCATTATCGCGAATAATTGTTTGTACACGTACTATCTTACTAGTTGATAAAACGCTGCAACAAATACTTCGTTGCTAATTACGCTTTCGAGGACATTATCACACACACACACACATAAGCGTGAAGTTTCAACGTTACGTCTCGGATTAAAGAAACGAATAGGGCAACGATTACGAGGAGAATGATAAAACTGATAAAAGCGATCTTTATCTTAATAAGACTCGACAGATGCGCGTAATGACGTGTAAATTATTTGCATTCAATTTACGCGACGTTTCCGCAAAAAATCCTCGAGCAGTTTAATTCGACACGGTGATAAAAACATTCGTCCCTGATAACGATGGACGTAGGCATTGTTGAAACGAGCATTTCTAAAATCTTTCGACAGAAATCTTTGTCGCGGACAAATGTCTGTCCAGTTTTTTTGACAATGAGAAAAGTCGAAAGCCAGATTCCATATATTCTGCTCCATTTGTTTCTCACTTTGTTTCCTGCATTCGTTCAATGTTCTGTCGAATTATTAAAATTATTGGGTGATCTATAATTGTTTGATTTATCAAAATTAAAGGAGAATTCTTTGGTCGTAATGTAACATAGTGTAAATAATCGCGGCTATTATATATATGTTAAAACTATTATTATCAAAAATTCCATAATTATTGAAATCGAAAAAGAATTCTTTGGTCACTAAACTAATTAATTAATAGCATTACAATGCAATGCTATTTGTCGAAAATATTGTCGACATAAATTTAGAAAGAATTGGATTGTTAAAATTATTATTATCATCATCAAAAATTCCTTAATTATTGAAGTTGAAAGAGAACTCTTTCCTTACTGAACTAATTAATGGTATCATAGGCTATTTTTCAAGAATATTGTCGATTAAAAAGTGCAAGAAAAACTAGATTATTAAAATTTCCTAATTATTAAAATTAAAGAAGAATTCTTTCGTTGGAATTATTAATATATTTCGCTGATCAATAGCTACAGCTTTTGCATAATGCTACTCTTCGACAGTATCATCAATTTCAGTGCAAAGAAAAACGGAAAAAGTATTACCTACTCGCAAATATATCGTATTAATGAATGGTGACACGCAAGTGCGATCACATACGAGAATTATCGTTTCAAGGTGTCGATCAATATATCATTGGAACGAAATTTATATTTAGAAGTTTTAATCAATATATCATTGGAACGAAATTTAAATTTAGAAGTTTTAATTAAAGAATTAAGGATGAAATTACGGTAACCGAGAAATTTATACGAGTTTCTTTTCAGGAAGCTTCTCATCTTATGAGTGTAATATTTCAATCGAAATTGAATGTCCTTTTTTTCTACCGTACGTAATTAACAAAGTTAACTAAAGATTAATTTTCCTCCGGTCCTCGCGACTACGTGTATTTCCAAATGATATTTCCAGGGAAAACTTTCAAAAATTCAACGATTAATTAAGAACAATTTAGTGAAAGGTTAACGAGCTTCTCCCGGAAAAGCTCCTCTCAATTTATAATATTTTCATAATACCATCGAAGCTACGTACGCGTTTATTCTCTTTCACAGATATACGACTAACAAAATTAATCGTGGAAAAGTCGTTTCTTTCGAAACTCGTTCGGAAAGTTTTCAAAAATTTAATTTTTAAAAATTTCGAATTCGAATGTAATAGTTCAATTAGAATGAAACTGTTTATCCTTCTTTGCGAGTGTTCCTTCATAATTAACAAAGTTAATCGCGCAAAATCAATTTTTCCTCGGTACCTCAAGAGGAGAGAAGTTTAAGGAGAAAATTTCCAGAAATTCCGTGTTTTACTTGAATTTTGAAATATGTAAAACTTGCGCGTAATATTTTAATTTCATCAAAACTACACATTTATCTTTCCTCGCAAGTACTCTCGCGTAATTAACAAAATTGGCCGCGAAAAATCAATATCACTTCAGTGCTCGTCAAACGTGTCTCAACACGAGATAAGTTTAAGAAGAAAATTTCCAGAAATTCCGTGTTTTTGTGGAATTTTGAAAATGTTCGCAGCCTCGGTTCATCTTTCTTCGCGAGTATCAACTGCAAAACTCGATAGACCTTTCAGCTCTCGTCGCGTAACAATACCTTCGGTGTTCCCGGTCGAAGAACAGGCTGAGAGCTTTTAGCTCAAACACAAGCACACAAGCGATGACAAAATCGCCACGCGTTAACGACATCTAAATTATCAAGTCGCGCGCGTTTAACGACGATCGTTAAAAGTTTAAAGCACGAGTCGAAACTTGTCAGCGTCGGCCACGGTTTTCGATGTCGACGCCATCAGCTATATATTCTACGAATGTATGTGTATGTATACGTATGTGTGCACGACCACAAAATCGTTCCGCAACGATGAGAAAAAGCACTTGGCGGATGAGTCAGCCGCTTCTTTCGCAACTTTCTAACGTCATTTACACGCTCGCGAGTCCGTGTCCGATCGTTTGCATGCAACTCCGGCGCTAAACACTGCCAATCTATCCCAAACGAGCGCGATACTTGGCGATATCCGCCGAGTGTTTCTCGATTTAACCCAATTTTGCGCTCCAATTTTTTCTCGAGTATATTCTCATAACAAATTCTATTTAATTCCAATTTTTTTTCTTTTTCTTTTGGCATATCTGGCAAATTATTTAGTTGAAAGTAAAAAGTTCGGTGCTGAATGCTAAAGTTTGATACAAATGTTTCGAGTGAAGTTTTACAGAAAGTTGCAAGCTTCTTATAAACTCGATTTGAAAATTAGTCGAATAACACGTTCAACTAAATGTTATCGTGAAATAATCTCGCGTTAATCCAGTTAAATAAGCAAACGATTATCTTTAATTTATTTTATCGTTTGACTTATCGTCGAGATAATTTTTTACTTTATCTCTCAAATAGTTTTAAATTCTATTCTGTCATTTTTCTGACTTAAGATGTAAGAAGACATATCATCGTCATTCTCATCTGTCTTTTTAATTTGTCTCGCATAAGTCCCTTATCCTTATATCCTCATCCTCGTCCTTATAATTTCCATTTTCTCCTTTGTCATAAAATATTATTCTATTCATAGTTCACGGACAATATCTCGAAGAGACAAGTGTCCTTTGAACAAGTTGTCAACAATTCGCAGCTCGCTGTCTGCAACATGCCTGCTCGCCAAATTGAGCTAATTCACCTTCAGATTAACAATTCCATAATGAGATTTGTGACTCTAAGATTTCAGTTATATCGTAAGGATTCGCGGAAGTTTCGTTTCACGAAAAAAAAAAAAATTGAAAGCTCACTGATGTTCTGTGTGTCGTCTTAATCAGATTACCCTTGAGTGGAAGAACTCGCTAACGGAGTTTATTATCAGTCGTATGTTTCATGTCAACTACAAAATGATATTTCATTTAATTTCCAAGTTTTCCAACGTGTTTCGCAGAGTATAAGTGAAACGATTGAAAATAGTAATGCAAATGATTTAGAAAATGTTTCGATTAGTTTCTTTGAACAAGCAAATCGTTCCCTCCAAATTATCACAGTACAGTTTACTCTCAAACAAAATGACTTTTTATTTTAACTACTTGTTTTATTAAGTACCTTTATTTTAAGTGCTTGTTTCTGCAAATAATTTCTCAAATAGTTTCTGATTCTGTAGTGCGAAAACGGTCAAAAATACAACATTTCTCACGTCTCATACACGCTCATACGAGCTCAAACATACTCAAAAACAAATGTTACTTACTGCAAATGATACATCACTGGAATGTCAGTTTACTGCTCCCTTTGTTTAACATGTAAATGTTCCATTTTAACTCTGGTAGCGACATTATTTGTTAATTTATTTCAATTTAAATCAATTTGAGTTACTCGGCTGCGTTCCATTGCTTTTTCTACGTTTCAATTTTCGAGACAGAAGTAATTAGTCAAGCAAACGAGACGAGCAACTTATAATCAAAATTCTCCGTCAGAAGTGGCAACTCCATAAAAGACTTTTTACATATTTTTACATTTTTCTTTCGCGAACGGTGCGTGGCACTCGTGATAGCGACAGTTCTCGAGTTTCGTCAAAGAAAATTGTTACTTTGATAAAGCCTCGCGTTTTTTTTTTTTCTTTCTTTCCCTTTTTCCTTTTTCACGTTTTCCTAACGCGCCATTCAAAGCATGAACTTGAAATAATCCAATTACGCTAATTCGACGACTCTCCTCGTGCAGTGTTTCAATAAGGAACGGATTTCCCCTTCGCTTTTTCAGCCGCGGTCATTTCACCGTCCCTCAAGTCTGAAAATTGGACATCATTCCCCGTGATAACGACGCTGATTGAATTTTAATTCGCTTCTTTTCTGCGTTCTCCTCGTGCGGAACCTTGAAATCCCCATTTACGAAAAATAATGGATCCAATATCGTCCAATTTTCGCGAAGAATTACGCACGAGTTAAAAAATATCGACAACGTGGAAGAATTACTAATTAATTTTATAGGATGTACAAGGAAAAAGGAATAGTTAATTAGGCACGAAGTATCAAAATAGTTTCCCACTTTCATTGCTCTCGGGAATTAATTAGATATTTCAATCAGTGTTATTTTATTATCTTTTTGCCGTCGTACTGGAAATTAATGAGAGGCACATCTTTCGTATTTATTATTCTACAAAATAATTCGCCTGTTTTAATATACGAGAACCATGAAATTCGTCGAGACGAAGTTTTTGTAAATTATCGGAAATTGTGATTTTTCACAGAATGATGTTTATTATATTTACTTTACACTTTAATCTCTTGGATACTGTTTTATAATATAATAATAATAATAATAATAATAATATATAATGTTTCATAATATAATATACTTATACGAAAGATCAAATTGTAGCAAAAGAAATAAAAAGTGAAAGATATATTTCAAAAGAAAGACAAGCCTCATATCCTTGTGTTCTGTAAAAAGAATCATTCAAATTTCCAAAAATGCATCGTCTTGTTCAACTACTGCGAACTTGACGTGTCTTGTCGATCAGAGAGAAGATATATGCAATTAAGGATGGTCGAATCAAAGACCAGTGTCGTAACGATTTATAGTGAGTTGCCACGGCCTGTATTGTACCTTTTATTGACCGATTAGACCCAGCTGGAGACATCCTTGAATAGATCGAGATCACTTAGAGCGCGTACAGTTCTCTATCCAATTTAACCCGGACATCCACAATTTATAGTTTCATTTGAATTGCGAACACGATCAATTTTAACGTAGCGTGATCGCTTTTAATTTTAATCGTTCGGAACAAACGCTCGACAAAACTGGAGGAAAAATAAAATCACGATACCGAAATCGACTTGTACAGCCAGTACAGTTTTCGCAAGTCGTACACGACTGAATACAAGAAATTTACTCTGTCGTCCATTTGTGACAACCCTAGATCATCTATCTTCGCAGTTGCTCAAAAAGATACTGGTACTTTCGTATCACAAATTAACATTAAATCTATTTACTTCAATTATTATCATTTGAATTATACAGAATATTTTAACATACATGTATAACAGTTGTTCCAGTGTTAATCTTTGACCATTGGCACTTTCACCTCGAAAGTTGAAGAAACTGATTGTAAGGATTAAATGAAAATTTGCTTCAAACTCGACCCAGTTTTCAAGACACGCGCGAGGGGCAGGAGAAATTAATTTTGTTTGTTTTTTTCTGTACTTACTACGAGCAGATCTGAACGTGCTGTTGGCCAAGGCGGAAGCAACGAGTCCGCATTATTCTCCCTCTTCTCGCGACGTGACGGCCACACGAGAGAGAGTAGCCTTTCGAAGTCTTCGGCCGGTCACGCTTGTCCACGCGTGTTCTCTATCTTTTTTCTTCCTTCTTTTTCCCCGCGACTTTCGCTCTCTTTCTCTATCTCTCTCCCCTTTCTTCCTCTGTCCCTCAGGTCTCTCTTCCCTTCGATTCACGGGAGGGTTTCGCACTACACCCGCGGACCACAACACACGGTACCCATGGCGACGCGTTCTCCCGTCATTTACGCGAGCCTCTTCCCTCTTCCTCCTAATCTACTTCCGTCGCCGATCTACGAAACCGTTTCCCGTCTCTTTGATCAATTCGTTTGCATCCGCCGACGGTGGTTACAATCGTTCGAGCAGAAGCTAGAAATCCGTCCCTCGCGGATAGAAAGCTGAGATCGAATCCACAGATCTAGATCTGTAGGATCTGTGGATCTGTAGATCTATAGTCACGATAGTATTCGAACGTTCGAGCAGCTTGACAAGTGAACTTTGTGAAAATTCATCTCTCGTGTATATAGTACTTTGCTATAGTAATTTAAGAGTAGTATTGTAGCTTTATTACGTAAAGAAATGATATTATAATTGTGATGGCATATTTCGAAAGAAAAACTACATTTCTTTTGGCAGTGGACAATGAGTGTTATCACTCGCTTATAATTGCACGAATTGACTGTAATTTTTTTTTTATTTTTGTTAATAAAAAAAATATATGTACAACGTACGAAACTTAAAGTGGCAAGTGAAACTAGAATTCTTATTATTTCTCCTAATTTTGGATTTATGGCACATCGTCATTTGAGGGACTGATTTATGGAAATACACATGTATTTATATTTATGTGTATTCCTGAATATACACGTTACGAGTATATCATACTCAATATCGTGCAGATGTCATCATGATCAATAAACTGCAGACGCTCGTGCATTTATAAAGTTTAAACGTGCAAAAATATAATATATATGCAATATGCAAAAGTATAAATAATAATATCGAGTAGGATACTTGGTAAACGAAACACGTCTGCTTAGGTTCCATTTCCCATTAAAATATAAATCCAAAGTCTAATAGTGACACGGATAATGTTCCTGTACTTTGGTTCTTTCGTGATCTTTGCATATTTATGAGAAATGTAAAAATGTGGAGATGCAAAGAATAATATACTCAAAAATATATAAAGTACCGAAAGAAGGAATACCTTCTTAACTGCATTCAATAAAATTTCAAACTGCATATAGATCCATGATTTAATCATGATTGTATCGACCAAGTTTGAAACAAATCGAGACGCAAAAGTTGCATGATATCGAGTGTACAATGTAAAAGTAGTAAGATACTCTATATTTATACAGTAGACAGTACAATCTCTAATTGTAAAATAAATTGTATGTTATGAGACAGTTATTAAGTTCACTTGATAATACTTTACGAGTATAAAATATAATCAATGTACCGCCATTATACGAGATTAATTTTATAATTTGCGTAAATAAAATGAAAATAATAAATATATTGAAAATATTGAAGATATTGCCAGTTGCAATTTTAATTTGTTTCGAAATGACTTTTACACACTGTACAGTTTTCTACAGTAAGTAACTTTAAATCACTCTATGTACATTTCAGGTTCAAAAGGCAATAGCTAATAATTTTTAACCTCCGGTCAATGCCGTATACACATATATTACCATATGCTAAGTAGATAAGTGCTGGATAAAACAAAATTTCCAATAATTGCTCAATAAAATAACGCGCTTCGAACTGAAGTCAAATGAGTTCGAATCATTAACGCGTTTTTTTTTTTTTTTGCAGTTGCGTATCCAGTTGTACATTCAGCACGAAGTGGATAATGAATCGAAGAGCAAAAAAAATATTTGCAGTTAACCGGTGAATTTAAGTATCGCACCGACGTACGATGTTAAATAAATACTTCGAGGAAAAACACGATAAATGATGTCGTTTCAACGAGTAATCGATAAAAGAAAACAATGCAAGTGTTTCTCCGACGTGTAATTACGTAGCCAACATTTTTAATTAATCGTAAAGAATAAAATGGAATTGAGAAGGTATTCGCGGAAGAATATTCCTCTTACGAAATTATTTTATATAGATCGCGAATGTTCGTGCATTTTTAGTGATTGTAAAAGCACAGAAATTTATAATATAATAGTGAAGGATATGTAACATAACAATTACAGTGAATGGTAGTACAATAGTACAGTAATAAACGACGTAAATAATTATGGTAGTTGTGAAATATATAAAATTTATAACGTTCGACAACGTAGCGAAACAAAATGTCGAAAGTAAAGTACGTTTCACGATATTTAGTGAGTGAAATTTCTTATTTCAGCAGGTTCAGACAGATTTGAGTTTATAAAAACGCATAAACGTACACTCGGAAAAACATTCCGCTTCCAAGAAGCTGTTTATTACGTATTCAAGCATAGTCAAGGTTGCTTATCGATTTACCGAATTCTTTCAAACATGAGCAAATTTCGCTCGAAATTTCTTGCTCAGTAATATTTTTGCTCAAACGTTATCAACGATAAATCATGAAAAACATCGCGACGTTTGAACAAACGCAATGAATTCAAATCGTCAAGCGAGTCGAGAATTTAACGACTAAATTCATCGTCAATTATTCTAATCATACGTCAGTTGAATAGAAGTATAAATAATCACTCGTCGCGATTAATAATCAAGTAATTCCATCACAATTACTGATCGTTGATTGCATTGAATACCGGTATCGGACAAATTCAACGTCATTATAGATATATACTATACTTGTAGAAATCGTACCATGTTTGATCGAACATTCCATTCTAAACGAACGCGAGCAATAAATGGCTATGGCCTACTAATCGCACTAATTACCCTACACAACAATAATCATCCCAGAGCGGCAATAATCGAAAATTCGTATTGATATCCCGATCCTCCTAGTTTTCGTTTTGAATTTCGATATTTGCAAATAATTTATTCTGCAATATTTATCTAATATTATTCGTTGCTACTTTATTACTACATTTAATACCTAATGCTCAAAGTTATTAAATACTCTACTCGACAAACATCGAGTACCATCGTTTCCTTGACTTTCGAGCAGAGAGCCATCCAAGATAATAGAACACCGAGTTGATTTCCTTTCTTTAAATTCCACCGAGATTCAAACACGTTGCTGATTCCAAACATTGAACCGACGATGTATATACAATACGTTGCATTCGTAGCGCGCTATAATCCAAAACGATCCTTCGTTTCCCTTCAACGTTATTAGTCACCGAGCAAACGCGACGATGGGGATGGATTTTCTTTCGAAGGGAACTTGTTGCTCGATCCGGAGTTTTTAAATCCACGAATTTCTTACACAGCTGACCGCAGCTGTTACTACTACACGGATTCGTTCTTCGACGCACTTGCTCACGGTGATAATCATTATTATTGCTCGCGGGGCGGAGAGAAACTATTCGATAACAGTTCGATGAACAAGCGGCTTAATTATCGAAGTTCGTCGCAATCGTCGGTTGATTGTTAATCGTATAACTCATCCGATTAGCCAAGCGTTGAATTTCAAACTAACAAATAACGTGTACCTACGGAGAGGAGACTTTTCGTCGAATGAAAGAACAGCGGCTCTACTGGAAGTAGATCTCTTTCGTCGAGAAATGAAAGTTGGAGGAGGAACAAGAACTTGCTGTGCAAACTTGGACACTGATATGATGCTCTCGGTTATGTTGTAAGAGTAATATTAGTATTTAACGTGATGACATTAACACTAATATTATTGCAATAAATATAATAGTAATATTAATATTATTGTAGTGAAATATAATATTATAATATAAGATCTAAAATATAATATATATATATATATTAACAATATATTAATACAATCATATTATAATATAAAACGTAATATAATAATAATTATTAATGTAAAATAACTACATGTAAATAACAGCATAGTCGTGTCTAATACTACAACATACTATACATAATAATATCGCTGGAATAATACAACAGCAATTGTACTATAGCAAACGTAATGTTGCTGCATCCGTCACTTCCGCAAACATGGTAGAAAGTTTCTAAAATTCCCGGTTCTCTTACGACGAATTTATTCTCATATAAACGTAATTAAATCGAAATTAAATTCAACCCAATCCTCAACTGAATCTACAATTCTCAGTGACAAAAGAGTACCAATGCAATCAAAGGAGACACGCTTCAAAAGTTCCCGGTAAAATTTCGAAGTAACAGAAAACTAAAGGGTTACGACTGTGTTTTACTGCTAGGCCAGACCCGTCGACAAAAAAGAGAACAAAGAAAGAACAATATTTCAACTTTCGGCTCGACTTTGGTCGCACAACCGACCTTTCCACAACTCCTTCGTGTAAAAGCAGATAGTGCTAACCTTCGAAAACGTCCGTGCTCGTCGGATGCAAACGAACTAACACCACCCGTTGGCTCTCGTCCGTCGCACGCGTGAAGCGTCACTGGCCGCCTGTCATGTGCACACGACGGTATATCGGCGTGGTTTTGATTTCGCGTCGCCGGAAGTATTTCAAATTCACCGATTCGAACCGCGAAACGACATCAAAATCCCGACAATGTGCGCTCGAAGACGCTCGGCGCGAGACTGACTACGCGAGTCGTGCACGTACGCTCGCTGTTTCGGAGTGTCGTGACGTCCGCCAATCAGTGGCACGGATTCCTGCGTAGGTATGCGTCCGCGCATGCGCAGCAACGCCGCTTGCCGATCGCGAGTCAGTGATACCACTGTTTTCGAGCAACACACTCTGAAACGTGTTTCGATTAGCAGATTCGTAATTTAGTGGAGATTTATAACAGAATAGAAATTTCCACGATTATAATTATATATAATAATATAATTAATATAATTATATATAATAATATATTTGTTTCGTTAATCGTAATTACTTGGACGAGTATATCGTAACAAATATATTTGATCAAGTGTATTGCAATGAATATATTATACACGATTATTATTAAGGTAATAATTGATCATAATTATTTGAATGAATGTATCGGAACAAATATATCAGATTAGGCAAGTATATTGTAACGAATATATATATATATTGTGAAGTTGTAAAACGTCATTTGAAAGTATATTAAAATGTGTAATACATCTCTATTATAAGATTGTAAAGTAAAATATGTATTTGTATGTAATATGTATATATGTATATTATGTGTGTATTATAAGATTGTAAAGTAAAATATGTGTTCGCATTTATGCATTACAATTTTATAATATGAATTCATCAATTTAAGTGTATCTTTGTATCGATTTACAAAATGGAAGTAAAAGGTATAACGAACGTATTTTGGTAATGCTCGAAATTAATTTATAAAGGCAAGGGAAAATACAGCGTATTAGAAAATGCAGCGAAAAATTAATGAATTGCAACTTCTATAGACAGCTATTTAATAAAAGTATATTTTTAGGCGCAGCGTTCAATCGATTGCGCAATTTCCTTGATAAGAAAATAAATTCTATTATAAAATGTGTCCTTTCGCGGCCAAACTTTCGTTTGCACGTAATTTTAAACATATTTTGAACATTATAACACAATTCGCAAACACATATGTATATTCACTGGGTTATCATGGTAAACCCCTTGTAAATTAATGACAGGGATTTTATAGTCTTGAAAAACATAAATAATAAAATAGATAATAATAAAAATATAAATAGCGAAAAACAAACAATAAAATCGATAATAATAAAAATATAAATAGCGAGGAATAAACAATAAAATCGATAATAATAAAAATATAAATAGCGAAGAATAAATAATTATGAAATACGTATATTTGCCATGTTAGATCTCTGATTTTTATGGATTTGCAGGGAATTTTCAAGTGCAATATTGCACGAAACGCAATACGAAAAAAGAAATATAATAAAAGGATGAGAGAAACAGAGAAAGGGAAATCATTTGATATCGCTGAAAAATATAAATAATCGGCGGGAGAGGAAAAATTGTCGACGAGCGTATTTCACGGCAAGTGACGCGCAGGTTTCCGAAACGAGTCTGCTCGACAAACGTGCGGATACAGATTACAGGGCAAATAAAATTACAAAAAAACGGGGAAAAAGAAAAATACAGCTGAAAGCGGAAACTGTGAAACAACGTGGAAAAACATAATAGTTCAAACCGTTTCAAAAGTTACGGGACGACAAATTTTTGCAGGTAGAAAAGCTACGAGATAGAGCTGTGGAAAATCGATAAGAGAGACTGTCGCCACCAGCGTATATATGCATTTGATTTTCGAGGAAATCAAATTAGTCAAATTTTATTTGATTAAAGGGGCCCCAATCCTCTTTGTCCGTGAGAAATTGATTCTGCGGCGCGGGCTGTAAAGGAATACCAATTCGAACAATTTGCAAAACAGATTTAAGCGCTTTTGCCGACCATTCTCGCTTTAATTTGGTATGAACAGTGGACAGTCGAAATATTTTGCACATAGAATTACAAGATACCGGCGATTTCCACGATCTTAATTTATCTAATAGAGATTTTGAAATAATCATGAGTGTTCGACAGTTATAGTTGATGTTAACTACGCTTGTTAACTCAGCTGCAAACATTTTATATTTGAATGTTTTGCACATGGAACTTCTTCTTTGATCAGTGTTCGAAGACTTCCACGAACGTGCACAACGAAGTGACAAGGATTTTTAAAATTTTCGATCGTAACGTTCAAAGTTCAATAAAACAACGAGAGAAAAAAGAAAATCGTACAGCAAGTTTCAAGGGGAACTTCAATCTTCAAAACGTCACGCAAAGCATTGTTCGCTGTTTTCACAGACGTTTGAATTTTCACGACTTTTTTTGAAGAAAACTTGGCCCACTCGCCGCGTGATTTTAAAAATCATCTTCGAAAGAAACGGCTGTCAAAGCAGAGGCTTCGAAATGAGTTCAAGTGGACTCGTGTGTAATTCCTCCTTTTTTTCACGAGGTCGTAACAATTTCAAGTGTCGACAAGTTTTTTCATCGTCGAGTGCGTCCGAAATACTTTTACGAGCAGATGCATCGCACACACACACACACGTCGTCGCTGTGTTTTAATAGTTTCGCGATCAAGCGCGATTCGAATAGATCATGCAGTTAAGAGTTAACGAATTAAGCAAATTATCGACGTCGAGCCACGGTCTGCTGCCTCGGTGAGAAAGTGCAAAGGAGGATGCGCATTTTCCGGGTGTGCACGTATCTAACAGAAAAATCCTCGTATCGCACGTCGCTACGGTATGTACACGGTCCGCCTCGTTGCGAAAGGTAAGCCCGAAAATTGCGTTTCCGAACGAATCGCGGTAATAACGAGCGTTGATCAACTTAAAATCCTTTTTCCATTCTATTCCGAGAAACACGGGGATGTCGGCGCGGTAAACCAGTTTCCGCGCGCGCTCTTCGCTTCGATTTGATTTTATTACGTTGAGCGGCCTCGTTGTTCGCCGAGCCTAGGAATAAAATTGATTCGGGCGAAGATTGGGCGAAACGAATTTAACAGCAACGTGTTAACCGCCACAGTTATTACAAGCTGACCTGTTATAAATATTTTAGAATTATTAATACGCCACTAACGGACAAAAATTAATTTCGTGCGATACGAAACGAATGGAATTACGTTAATTTCCCTCGTCCTTGAGGAGACTTGGAAAAACACGTATACAATGGAAATTCAGAGAAATTTAGAGACAACTTAGAGACTCCGAATCTATAACAGTATTCGCCAATACTATTAATTAAATTGTGCAAAAATTTCTGATTAAAATTGCAAGAAGAAACCTTACGAAATAATATTCATCGATATTATTAATTTAATTGTGCAAATATTTTGTGGAGAAATATAATATTATATGTTATGTATCTCGGAAGAATTGCAGAAAAAAAATACAATGCGTGCGATCTTTACGGAATTATAGAATCGTGACGAAATAATAAAATAACGAAATAGTATCAGTTGCTAGAAAATATGTTTCTAGAGAATGTGTTTCTTCTAATATCTAGAATCCTGCGATTGGAAATAGAATTTACAGAAATCTTACGAAATAACATTCGTCGATAATATTAATTTAATTGTGCAAGAGACTCGTTGTTCGCTATAGCACTCGTGCGTTGCACAACAAGCGACATCGTCGCACACGCAAACCGAACTCAAATCGATTCGTACGTTCTCTCATAAAGAAATATCGTCGCCGCGATGCATATTTCATGCCATCGACTATGCTTTTCCGCAACGGGAAATTGACGCGAACGAAAGTTCACGACACAATGTCGTTCGCATGGAATTACAAATATGGATCTAGAAATATAGAAACATAGCGCATCGCCGGCGGAGGAAACCATTACTGGACGAATTGCATCTAATTTTTACTCTATTTCCCTCTCTTTGAACATTTCAACATTTTCTTTTCTTCGTTCTATTTTATTTTACGTCACGTTAATTATTTATTTTATATTTATTTGTTCCCCTCCCTTGACTGGCCAATCAGGCGTGTCAGTTTTCACTATGATAACACAGTGAAAACTTGACTGCACATCATTGTTACAATTTTTCTTGATATTATTGATATTACATTTTCTCTGAATTGGTCATTTAGGCGTATCAATTATTGTCAATTGTCTGATTGAATTTTACAATTCAGTTACACGTTCGCGAAATGTAAAAATTTCCTTTCTTCAGAAAAAAGAAATTGAAACGAGATGTTCGAAAATCGTAGCGAAGTTAAGGCTGCTACTTTTTCTTCGTTTTGCGACCGCAGTTTGATCTCAATTGGAACAAAGGATACGATTTCTTTAGATTTCTTGCAAATTCGTACACTGGAAAAGAAGAATAATATTCCCTCTAGCTTCTCCCCTAGAAACAAATTAATCCGTCGTTTACATCTCCAGCCGCCCTTTCGTTAGAGAACAACAAAAAGAACAACGATCCGTTTAAGACATCTTTCACTGTCGTGTCGCGTTTAACAACGACAAAGCGACTGCCGCCATTGTAACGCTCGAAAAAACAATTTCTGCAATTCTCCATTCGCACAAAGGTTTGAGGTTTTCCTTTTTTCTCTCTCAAACACGGGAGAGTTTCTATGCTCTTCTGTACGCGCAGCCAAGAGTCCCGCGAAACGAAATGTGACTGAGTTTATTATAACTCATA
Source organism: Tetragonisca angustula (assembly GCA_036937485.2). Lineage (NCBI taxonomy): Eukaryota > Metazoa > Arthropoda > Insecta > Hymenoptera > Apidae > Tetragonisca > Tetragonisca angustula. Next base: position 974,457 of record JAWNGG020000023.1, on the reverse strand, counting down.
GTGTGCGCTTGTTTCTGGGCTCGCGATACGCCACGTAAATTTCGAACGATGGGAACAAAAGCCGACTGCTTCGCCCTTTGTGCGGCGCGCCTCGTTTCGTATTCCACGATGCTCTCTGTCTGCCCGTTGTGTTTCATCGTTGCTTGAAAACGCGAATTACGCCGGGCTCTACCGCGTGCAACTTTAATGGCACAATTAAAGAACGGGAGTAAGAATGAGCGGCGCGCGGGCACACCGTTTCCATTTTCCCGCGCGAGTTTGCACACAATACGAGCTTCCATGCCAAAGTCGTAACTTAATACACCGTTTACTCTGCACACGCGTGTACAACATACGCGTAACTTGAGTCACGCTGCGAACGATACTTTTTTTCCAACTCTTTTCGAGCTTTACAACGCCGAACAACCGTTGTTCGCTAAACTAATTCTTCCTTCGTCTCTTCCTTTTTGAATTTTGTAATTTTTTTTTCTTTTTTCTTTTTGAATTTTGTCATTTTGGACAGAATGTGAGATGTTGTTCTCTAACACGTTCCTTTTTTTTTCTGAATTTCGCAATTCCTACAGAGTCTTTGCACTTTTCCTTTGCTCAAACTCTGTCAAACTACGTCAAACTGGCTCGCCGTCCTTCGCTTAGGTGCAACTTTTTCGATTGACAGTGAAAGAATTGATATTTCTGAAATGTATTTCTGTTATTGTGAACTGTTTGTTATTATAAATTGCAAATATTGCATATATATGTATTATTATATATATTAAATAACCGTTCTTTATCAAATGTTCTTTTACACCGTGACTTTCAAACTGATTCTTCTCAGGGAGTATTCACTTCTTATAATAAATATCTCACTCTGTTTCAATGTGTTCGCAACGTGCCTCTGAATTATTATCCCAAGTGCATACTCAAATCTCAATTATTCACATTCAATTGCTCTTCGTGTTATCTCTTCCAATTCCTTTATTATACTTTCATATATTTCATATATCTGTATCGTATAATTTTTCTGTATTTATCTTCCACTCGTGTAATTATATTATTATTATAATATATAGATAATTGTATTTATTATGCATTTTCTATATTTCGTACGTGCAATGATGAATTGTTAAATTGAACTGGACCGAACTGAATGGAATTAAATGCATCGAAAGACCGATAACGAGGTGTAATTTTTGTTATCCGATTTCCGTACGAAACTGTCGCTCGATAAAATTTGCAAATACGGTAATAACAACGTTTCACAGCATCCGGTATCATTTTCAGGCAGTCGCGTGATCTTCCACGGTGGAATTATTTCGAGAAAGTATCGATTTTTAATGAGAACTACGCCTACACGCGAGGAAGATGGTAGTTTTAATGAAAAACTAATACGAATATGCTTAAAACTGGATATAAATCCAATTCCACGAATTTCCAATTATAAATCCAATATATTATTCATCCCGTTGGCTCCAAAATACGAGGCAGAGTTCGTCGTTTTAAATAATCAATCCTCGCCTCCTCGTCTCACGAGTCTTACGAACGAATCCTTGCAAACAACATTAAACAATCGAACAATGTTAGTAACATTGACATCCATTTGCCCCTAAATCATTTTCAGTCTCGAATTTCCCAACTTTGAAGCTCATGCTACGAATGAAAGCGAGATGCCTTAAATTTTGGAAAGCTGAATTATACTTTCGTAATCTGTATTCACAGAATCAGATGATCATTCGGATTAATTAGTCGAGAAACTTATAATTTACAGAGAATGATATATATATATATATATATATATATATATATATATATATATATATATACGCGAACCAACGACAGTATTTGAGAATTAGAATTTAATTGAACCGAACCTTCTTACTTTCAGCGTTTTACTCGAAACTTTTTTCTATGTACACGTTTCAGGATTTTTATTCATCCGTTTACGTAACACCGCTTTATTGCCACATTGCCATAGTCCGCAATCTAAAGTGGATTTCACGCTTTCACGGCGTCATATCGGCGTCATATTAAACGCGAGATATCAGCGTCGATGGTGATTTTTTGTTTCACTATTATTCCCTTTTTCTCCGTGGTGGAAGGTTGCGTTACACGTGCCTGGGCTTCTTTCGTTATTTATCGAACCAATGCACCGAGAAGAAGGAAAAGAAAAAAAAAAAAAAGAAAAAAGGAAACGGATTTCCATTCGTGTCGAAATCAGTGGTTTGCAGTTTTATTCGGCGTGGAAAATGAATATTTACACGTAATTTATGGTATCGGGTTGGTTCTACGCAATGCTGGCCCCAACGTTAAAAATAGTCGAATTTCAATCTCCTGTTGGAGTTTGGAAATTATTGCGCGATACGTCGAAATCGCCGGCAATTTATAGGAATAACGGGATTTCTTCGCGCCGTGCAATTTTGAAAATTCGCGAGAATTTTAATCCTCGAAAATTTAAAAGTTGTTACGAAATTCGTAGAAAATTTGCAATTTGACGCCAGTTAATCTGCATACTACAACGTTGAAAATCGTGGAATTATATTCCTCGTCGTGATTCGAAAATTACACGCGAATAATCGAACGTGATTTCTGAAAAAAAAGTGAAGTTTGATGACAGCGCGAGCTAGGACATTGAAAACAGTGGAAGTCAAATACCCGTTGAAAATTTAAAAATTGTCGCGCAACTTATGCGATCTAATTTACAGTTAATACACGATTTAAAAGTTAATTTATAGTTGACATACGATTTAATAGCTAATTTATAGTTAATTCTGCACAGTGGAAACTTTCTTAATTTATAATTAATTCTGTACACCGCAAAAAATAGTAGAATTATAGTTTTATAAATAGTATCATAGAATTATGTTCTACGTCAAAATTTGACAATTGTCTCAGAATATGTGAAAAGTCAGTATTTCGTAAGAAACGATAAAGTATTAAAAGTAATGGAATTTTAATCCCAAAGACGAATCTTAAAATTTTGAGAATTTAAAAAGAATAAAACTTAATTGAAAATTTATAAACAATCTCGCAGTACACGAGGACACCTTTATCTTATTTTCAGAATCACTATGGTAAATTTCTTCGATCAAATTAATGAGCAAATAAACATCGTACGTATTTTCAACGTTGTCGAAAACAGAAATGATCGATAAAATAAACGTACGCGTCTGAACAGAAACAAGCAATTTTAAAATGCTGTTGCGATACATAATTATCACGGGATATTATGGCTTTAATATAATAAGACTGGATATTACGCTTTTAATATAATTCATCGAGTAATTATGTACGCGACGGCAATCTCTCTTTAAATTGAGACTTTATTATTCCATTAGCATAATTCCTTCATTAACTTCACGTTAATAGAATAATCAAACGCTTTGTAAGTAAATGATTAAATTGCGTATTGGATTCAAAAGTGCCATAAGTTACCATCCGCCGCGTGCCATTAGACATTAAATTGTTGATACAATTATTCGAACACATCTTCTTTCCATTTTTCTGCGCAGAATTTATTCTATTGAGTCATGCGAACCTTCTAAAAAAAAATTCTAGAAAATATTGTTCGAGCGAGTCGTTCTTAAACTTATCGACGACGTTGACGTTTCAAATAACAATAATAAATTGTCTCGCTTCGCCGCAGGTAATCAATGCGCAACAAATTAGCAGAATAATAAATATTTGTGGAACGTCGAATGATATTTTTCAAAAAGTCCTAGAAAACTGGACTGTCATGCTCTTTTCCTTTTTTTTTGTTACTTTTCTAATTTTCGATATTCGTTTGAAGTATTATTTCTCTCGGACAATATTAGATCACTACCAATGTCATTGGAGTGACTATAATTTTATTTAAAAGCTGCTGCGTGTCATCGATCTTTGTTATTTATTTTATCCTCCTAACTATCGATCTGTTCAATTTATTAACACTAACCACCAACGATTAAAGCGTAAAATTTTCATCAAAGGCACTTTTTTCTTTTACAATACGATAGATTACGCGTGCTTCTGTTCATTTTACGCTTAAATGTTTTGCACTTGTACAACTTATAACGAAAATTGGTCGAACAATTTCTAAACAATATTTATTTCGTTGAACAATCGAAATACATACCTATATTTATTTGTCTATGAATCAAGATGGTTGAGATTCAACGTGCCGACGAATAAGAATCACGAAGATTTGTAGAACGTAAAATGTTTTGTTCCAGGGAAAGGGGAAAGTTTTGTTCACAACGAAGCTGGAATTTTTGTAACACAGATTTGCTTCAGCTGCGCTCACTCTTCGTGTTTCTCTAATCTTTTACACTTCGCAATCATCGTGTCCACGCGACCAAATCGACATGCGAATTTACACATTTGTCCGATTACTCTCGATCGCCGCGGTTCGCGTGTAAATCAAACCTAATTACACTTAATAAGCGATGATTAACCGACCTACTCGGATGCGGGTTCGTTGTTGCTTTGAAAAATTCACGCTAGCGAAATATAAAATCGCGTTTACAGTCGCTATTTCCCACATAAATATTGACATAAATATTGGAATTGGAAGAAAAAGAAGAAGGAAAAATTTAAACAGCAATAACAATGAATTTAAAAATTTAAACAGTAATTTCATTAACAATAAATTTAAACAAGTAGTCAATGTTTTCAAATGATAAATTAATAATTGATTGAAATTAACTGCACAAATGTGTGCTGTAGCTTCGTATTGGTCGCTGTTATTTCTATGTTACATTCACGACGAAGAAGATGTTTTTTGCGAGAATCTCCGTTAAAAAGGAATGTTCGACGAAGCTACAGGGAGAGAGAGAGCGTCCTGATAAATCTTGCAAATCCAATTTTCCACAAGCAGAAACTCCGGCGGTCGCGTCGTTGGGAAACGAGTTGCTCGGTCGATTTCGCCAGGGAAACTTGGACTCGGATTCCGTTTTAGATGAATACATTTCGGGCCCCGCGGGATTTTTGCTGGCGGTGCCAACGATATCTTGCGCCCCTTTGTTGTGCTGACTCGTCTCTAGGCTACGCGCATCGGCCATTAATTATTTTGCCTGGTTATTTAGTGCCTTCGCTTTGTCATTTAATCTCGATTCACTTCGACCGAGATCGGTAAATCTTCGGCCTTTAAATAAAAAGTTTTCATCTCGCGAAATTTTAATACGGACGTAGGGAGTGTCGTTCTCTTTATTTAAAAAAAATTTTTTTTAAAAGGGGCGCATCAATTGTTCGAATAAATTTCCCTTCAAATTGTCACGTAATAAACAGTTTTATGGTTAAATGACTATCTTTTTACGTGATTAACAATTAAATAACTGAGTTTTATAGTTGTATTAAAATTTTGAAGGTGTATTAAAATATTGTGCAATTATTTGAAAAGAAGTTTTCATTTAAACTGTGTGTAAGCAGTTGTTAATAATATTGACGAGATGTTGAAATTTAATGTACATATGTAGCGTTTTGTTTCTTTTCTTTCTTCTTTCTCTCTTTCACCGAAATTTTAAGGATGCAGCAACGTCGGACAGTTGTCTAAATAAATTCTGATCCATACGATTATTATAAAATATTATATTGTGTATAATAATATATAAATTAATTATTTATTTTATACAATATATTATGCAACGTTACTTGCAGTAAATAAAAATTTATTTAAATAATTGGCCATCATTGCTTAAAATGTTGGTAAAAGAGGAAGAAAGGAAAGAAATTTAATACAGAGCTATTTACTGTTTGACAGTTTAAATATAGCTCAAGAATAATTATTTATTATTTGAGTAGATTTGAAAGTAATAGAATTAATTGTGCAATTCCAATTATTATTTCCTGTTTGGTCTTCATTGTTTTTGCAGAACTATCAAAGCAACGTATTACAAAACCGATCACTTCAACTGTTTTTCCCGCTTTTCTCCCTGGGTCATTTGGAATTTCATTCTCGAAATCATGCAATTTCCGAACGTTCAAAAACAAAATCAAGGACAACGCGACAATCGATCGGATATCGAATGACACTTACGCAACTAATCGAAAAATGTTTAAGTTGTGTAAAATAACAAACAGGTGAAACAAACATTGAAAAATACTTGTTACTCTAACTCCTTAAGCAGTAAATCTTTTATTTAAAAATTAGAAACAATAAAAATAAAATATTCGTTTGTCATTTACAGTTAAAATTCGTTTATTATTAAAACGAAAAGTTGTGCAAATACTTTAAATTGCCATACGTTTAGTAAAAATGATTTCCAGCGTCGCTCTATTTTCCGAATATTTCCAAGAATCACCTGATATTTCATTATTCCAGAACTAGAATTTATTATTTATATAAAATTTTTAGCTCACCGATACTTTAAACCATCGTGTATAGTATTCAATTAAAATAATTTCCAACTAACTCTATTTCTGGAATTACCAAGGATCATCCGAAATGTTTCGCTATTCTAGAACTAGCGTTTATTTACGTCTATAATATATAATAAAAATTCAAAACGAAAATATATAAATATATAAAATATATACATAACATAAAATATATATAATAATATATAATGTAATATAAAATATATAAAATATATATAATAATATATAATGTAATATAAAATATATAAAATATATATAATAATATATAATGTAATATAAAATATATAAAATATATATAATAATATATAATATAATATAAAATATATAAAATATATATAATAATATATAATATAATATAAAATATATAAAATATATATAATAATATATAATATAATATATATATATATATATATAAATATGTAAAAAAATATTTCAAAACGAGAATTTACTCATCGTTTAAATACCAGCGGATTCTGCTGTGCAGATCTTTAAATCACTATATATTTAATTAAACTAATTCCCAACTGGCTCTACTCTACATTTACAATTTCCAAGGACCATCTAATATTTCATTATTCCGCGTTCTAGAGTTCTATTCAAGGACTCGACGATGGCGCCGCGCTATGTAAGGAAATTTGAAAAATCGAACGGATCGTTAAACATCTTCTCATTTAACGTTAAAAATAATAGCGGTAGCATTCGCTGCTATAAGTTCTGTCCTACGTTGTCTGAAAGATAAATGAATCATCCGAGAAAGGATGAAGTGACCGAGAAGAAATTCCATTAGCTACAAGGGTGAATTTCTAGTTTTATCGTTTGTTATAGATATACCTTCGTTTTTTTTTTTTTTTCATCGACGTGTAAATATAGGAGCAGAAAAAGAAAATCTATCATCTTCCGATGCGTTAATAATTATTAAATATCCACAGGAGCCTTGTTAGCTTCGAACAGCATACAGAGTGATTCGATTGAAAAAAGAAAAGTATTGAAGAAAGGAGATTAATCATTTTTCTTTTCTTTTCTTTTTTTTTTTTGCAATTGTAATAAATTAACGAGTGAGAATTTAGTAAGAAAATTTACTTCTTGTTTCCGAAAACTGTTCAAAAGTTCGAAAATCGCTTCCTGTGACTAGATCCATTTCCACAATTTTCCTTTCACAAAAATTTTGACGCGCATTTTTAAAAATTTCAATGATTTTTTTATAAAATGAAAGCTTGAATTGTGTTTATTGCATCATATGGTTCGTCCTGTACCATTTACAGAAGAATTTATATTTACATTGAACCTTGTTTGAATTTATATAGCAGTCGTCGATACTATTGGCGTTACTATGCTTGTCGAATATTCTTTTTAAATCTCGACTCTGGAATATTTTCGTGAAATTAATCACGAAACGAGTTTGGGACGAGCAGACTGATCGCTCGGTGCACAGCCGATTTCCCTGCGAACGTAATCAACACGCCCCTCGTAAGTTATCGACACATTTGCCGTAGATAAGTGTTTTCCTGATAATATACAATTAACGCTTGCACGTCGAATTTCGCATGATTCACGCAACTGGCATCGGCGTAACGTGAACGTGGAATGAATATTTATCGATCGACACACGGAGCATAAATATCGTTCGGTTTCTTTTGCCCGAGTATATCGCGTTTAACGAAACGAGTGATTACACGCAGAAACGAGGATTCACCGAAATTATAATAAAATGGACTCTGTCCCATCATTTTCTCATCGTTCTCAGAAAGAATATCAAACGTAATTCTTCTGAAGCTGCACGTTACAATTACGAGCAATTACTGTTGTGCAAAACTGTTTCACAAGACTGTAAAAGACAGATCTGACAATCTAAGATGATTGAAAGGGAACCGCGAGTATTAATTAATCGACTAATCTTGCTAAACGAGAATATAAACGTAGGTCCAGATATTTCTTATTAGAAAAGTTGTCTGAACGAGATATAATTGCTTCGTTGGATTTCCTTGAAAAATCGTAAATTTTCTCTCGTTTCCTAAAATGGAAGGAATGGAACAAGTCGAAACAAATGGCCAAAACGAATTCCAAAGGAGTTCTCTCATTGGCGCGCGTGATTTCTCGGAAGTCGATTGAATTTGAACAACGTGTAAAAATAGAACTCCAGCACGTGCTCAATTCACTTCTCAAAACGTTCGTTTCTTAAAAAAAAAGAAGAAAAAATGAGAGGACAAACAAGTCGAGGATGGAAAATGGCGGGCAAGGTTGAGACAAGTTCGAAGCCTGGCCTTCGCCAAGTAAACAGGTAGACGCACTAGAAACGATTCGCTGAAAGATCGACAAAGGACGAGGAACGAGATCAAGGTGGCAGGTGAGGATGAAACGGCGCCTAAACAGCCGAGATTAGAGTGAAGCAGTCCAAGAAGATATCCTTGACACGAGCTGCGGCAAACAACACGGTTTCACCGCGAGTATATGCGAATTGCAAATACTTTCCTGGTTTCGGCGTTGAACGAACCCTTGAAGATCGAGGCAACGTCGTCGCCGATGGTCTCGATTAATTCCGGGCCGAGGGCACCGCCGCTTCCAATCGACTTACGCTCGATAGGATTATGGAGTTACAAGGTTAAAGCCGAACGGCGAGTTCCACGCCGATAAGGTTAATGGCTGGAAGAATGTCGTTGGCAAAAGGTGGAGCAAAGTAGAATAAAGTAACGTGGAATTGCCGGTTTTTTCTTTTTTTTTTTTTTTTTTGACGAAGTTGTTTTTTTGAAGAAGTAATTGATCTCTCCTTTGTATTTTACTCATTTGCACCGCGAATTTTAGGACGTAATTGCATACTAGACTCTATACGATTGAGACTATATATAATTTATCAAATCATTCGCACAATTTGTTCTGACTGAAATATTTACTACTTTTTTATTAATATTAATACGAATTACGAATTGTGTTCTTGGACAGATTTTTAAAAAGTAATTAGTCCAATTGCCATTCGTTATTCTTCTCTCTCTTTTTTTTCATTTAATTCATTTGCATCACGACTTAAATTTTACAACATAATTGCATACTAGACTCTATACGATTGACTATATATAATTTATCAAATCATTCGCACAATTTGTTCTGACTGAAATATTTACTACTTTTTTATTAATATTAATATGAATTACGAATTGTGTTCTTGGACAGATTTTTAAAAAGTAATTAGTCCAATTGCCATTCGTTATTCTTCTCTCTCTTTTTTTTCATTTAATTCATTTGCATCACGACTTGAACTTTATAATGCACTCACTAGAGTCTGCATGATATATAATTTATCAAATCATTCACAATTTGTTCTGATTGATATATTTATTATTTTTTCAAGTGATATTAACTAATCAAGCACAACTTTGAAATTGAAATATCCATTACTTTTTATGAATAATAACTAGTAGAATTAAGAGTTGCGTTCTTGGATGATTTTTTAAAAATCAATCTAATTGCTATTCGATTCTGTATTTTAATTCACGACTTGAACCGTACAATGTACTTGTACGTTGAAATCTACACAATTAACCACATATAATTTATCAAATTGTTTGCAAATTGTTCGTATTGAAATATCAGTGTGACGAAAAGTAACAATTTGAAATAACGAATTGCTTCGATTAATTTATTACTGTTGTATCAAAACTAACAGAGAAAGAGGGAACTCCATTCATTTCCAAATAATTTGTATTCACAAAATAAACGAGCGCTGAACTGTGAATCGTCTACGAATTTATGACACATTCAGAATATGAATTTAACTGTAATGACTATTCAATATCATTGTTGTATCATTTATTTGTATAAAGCAACGATTAAGAATTGTTTCTCTTTACTATAGAAGAATTCATATATTTTTGAGAAACATTGATTTCCCTCATCCCTTATTCTCATTCGATCTATCTTCAAAAGCTTTCCACGGTTTGAGATCTTATCGAAAGATTGCGTAACTTCTTTCGTTTTCCTCGTTTTCAACTGTAAATCGCAAGTGCTGATTGAAAACTGAAGCCAGTGATATATAACGGTGGGCGGTATCATCTGGTTGTCCCGATCCCGACCGAAATAAAAATCGTACGACGTTCACAGCTGAAACGTGAATGCCTTCGGAACGCCAGACGATTCAAACGACGAAAGAAAAATATGAAAATATGTTTACCTATTGTGGCGACGTCGATCAAACGCGAGCTAATTAATTACTTCACTTAATCGAGGCACAATCGAGTCGAATGAACAGGAATATAAAATTAAAACAGACGCAACGATTGGCCAGCCGTTCTACTGCGAATGACACGGCGAAATGAATGTTTGCAAACGATGTGCTCGATAGAGCTACGTCGACATTTTGCGGTAACATCGATCGGTCACAGCGCACATGCATACACCATGATGACTTTGCTACGTTACGTCGACGACGTGACTCGTAGAAAGGGCCAATAACCTCGATCGATTTCCAACCCTAGCCACGGATTAATCGTTCAGTCGTAAAAGACACGAGACGACTAAGATGAAACGCTGATGGTTCAAGCGTTATCCGCTTAACTTCGATTTCGATTCGCAACCGGAGCTGTTTTAAATGGCAAATAGCGAATAGATATTTTGTTTCACATCGTGCGTGTATTTTTGAAAATAAAATGTTTCGTCTGTTCGAAGGAATGTACTTCTAAAAATGAAACAGTCTATTTGTTGTAAGAAAATTTCCAAGGTAATGTTTCAAATGGTATTTTATTTGAAAAACGCTGAAAATCGTGTCGATTTTATTTTATTATTATATACATATATATCGTAATATGGTCCATTTTATATCTTCTTTTTGAACGTGAAATACGTATCTGAAATATAATCTGTAACAATACTGTTATCATTAATGTCAAATATATGATATGGCTATTAACGTTCGAAAAGATCCATCATAAACAGTTTATTTTTAAATAAAAATATCTAGCGCATCAAACTGAATTTCTTGAATTTAAGATACACGCTCGAAAATTTAAATATGTAATATTGCCATCGACAAGGGTTGAAAATAGCGATCATCACAAACGGTTCATTTTGAAACAAATCGAGCAGTTTTCTTTTCTATTTAAAGCACATTATATTACGAATATTTATTATATATATTATGAACATTGAATGAATATTTATGATTATTATTTATTAATATATTTAATATCCATTTATTATATATATTATGAATAATATTTATTATTATTATCTATTAATATATATAATATCTATTTATTATATATATTATCAATATTTGAACATTACTATAAATATTTCGAGATCGGAAAATCAATAGAATCGAACGCGATAATTTGACACGAGACGAATCCGCCAATGGCGGTATTTTCAACTTGATGCTTTAATTTCAATTACAAGTTATTATTGTTCTACGAAATCTGTCGATTGTTCCATAAAATTGTTGCCACTTCAACGTTGCATCGAGCTGCAAACGATATGATTATCACGAGCGAGTAACTGTGATGACATACCTTATATCGTGTCGCTAACGAAAGGAAAAGTTTGCTATGGGGTTTTAATGAATCGTGTGTGCATATGTACGTGTGTGCGTGATACAGGTGGATATCTAACAGATCTGTGTGTTCATCGTTAATTCGGAGCAGCGTGATAATAAGGTGAAGCGGAACGCTGGTAATTGTAATGAATTGCCGCGTGCGTTTCATCAGTGTTATTAATTACAACTCATTGTACTCGCTAATGAAGTCATTAAACAGAGATTATTACGCTTGTACTATCGTTGCCCCTGTTACGCCGCGTTCTATTATGCTGTCTTAAATTCACGTTGTTACCAAAGGGAACAGCTGTAACAACGCGACTAAAACATATATATATATATATATATATATATATATATATATATATATATATATATATATATATATATATACATACATACACATACATATGTATGTACATACGTATATAGCTTTCGTTGTTCGTCGAAAATGAATTCACCATTCGTGTATCTTAAATTCATTCGTTACGATTAAGAATGTATTGGAATCGAGTTTCGATTCACGATACGCTTTGGTCGCACGGTGGCGGTGATGTTCAATTTTAATTGTTGCAATTGAAATTTTTGTTTCCAATGGTTGGTTTCACAATTATGTTCACAGATTAGGAAAATATATATGTTTTGTAAAATATATATACATATGTTCATTATATTGTATTAATAATATAATACATTGTATATATATAGTAAATAGTAAGTATAAGTAAATATGTGTATATGTCTTACTATAATTATTATTATTAATAAAAATTATTATATTAATGAAATAGTAACAAAATAGTAAAACAGTAAAATAATAAAAATTATAGTATATAAAAATAGCAAGATAATAATAGTAAAAAATTATAGTAAACTAACAAAATAGTAAAATAGTAAAATAACAGAAATTATATTAAAATAACAAAATAGTAAAATAATAGAAAAATAATAAAAATTATAGTAAACTTACCAACAAAATAGCAAACTAGCAAAATAATAAAAATTATAGTAAAATAAAATTATTATTATTAATGAAATAGTAACATTAACTCTCAAGTGCTATCGTGAGATCAATTTCTATAACGCTGAATAAATTTAAGTTCATTCAACATCATTCAGATCATTGGGATTAGCAGTCAGATAAAAAAATTCCAAATATATCAAGCAACGTGAAACATAAATTTCCACGGCCTCGAGTATCCGACGATACCAATTACAGATTAAAAATATTCGTCAGCCCAGTGTAAATAACTCGTAAAACTATAAATCTGCCGTAATTTTACCAACAAACTCGCGATGTTGCGTAAGTACCTGTTCTGGATATGGTAACGCAATTTGCAGACAATCTTACTTCAATCGTCCGTCAGCTCCGTTTACACATAAACCATCTCTTCTTTTGCACAAGTTCCTTTGCAATCTGCTCTGATTGCCTCCGTGTTCCTCTCCTTTTCATCCGCGAGCGTTTCAACCGCTCTCCAGTTGCCATTACCTTCCCTCTCTCTTTCGCTCTCTATCTCCCGTTCATTTATCCCTCTTACGTCGAGGACGTAATGGGCAGAGTCGATTATTACAGACTAGAAGGAAATTGTCTACAATTTATGATAACCTTCCGTCATGGAGCACTTACTTGGCACGGTGCAAATAGGTTCCCTCCTCGCTGGTGAGAGTCTCGCGTTTGAAGGATCAGACGACACGAAAGAAACTGGTGAACTACAAGGACCTGAAAGAGCCGCGAATCGAATGTTATTTCCCCTCTTTGACGCTACTTTTGACAAAGTTACCCGCTTGAATTTACATCGTATACGCGAGGAAGTTTCTCCTTCGTTTTCGTTTCTCGTTTCTCGTGATCGAGAGGACCTGCAACATGCCGAGTATCCCGGTCAGAAATGACAAAATTATGATACGAGATCACAGTTCTTTCTGATGTAAAAATTTATATATATTTTTTTTTATATATTTCACATTTATGAGAATTATTTCAGGGAGGCTTTTTTGTTGGGTTCACTCGTTACTTGTATTTTGAATTTATTCGTTTGTTTCGATTTATGTGAAAAGTTTCCAGATCATTGTCTGATCGATTGCAAAAATTTTATTCATTTTCGTAATATTGGCCAATAGAGGGCAATCAAGTCAGTTTCGATCTAATTATCGTTATCATCAATGAAATGGAAAATATATTATATTTTTCTAAAATTCTTAGATGTTGACTGAACTCATTACGCTATTTTAAAATGCCAAGGTATACCAATATCGTCTGGTATTATTAAATATAAATATTCTCATCATCAGTGTTTACCTTAATGATCGTATCATTAGTTCATTTTAAAGTCAGAGGAACTTCTTTCCAAATTAAAAGCACGCGCTTTCACGCTCGAACGTTAGTCCTCGTGGTACGAAAATATCGTTTCCAGATCGTTTCCGTTCTACGATCCGAAAATCAGAACGTCACGTCGTCTTTCCAACAAAAATTCCTACTTTCATTTTCCTTCCCCGAGTCGTACGAGGCAAACGAACAGAGAAACGTGCGGCCAGGCACGACAGTATGCAAATTGGACAAAATGCAAATAGGACGGTGCCAACGCGTATTTCGCTCGCCAAAGCCTCCGACACTAATCACATTACGAGATAAAACGGCGGTGGTTCGCGGTCGATTCTCGCAATTTCGTTTTTCACGGTAAGAGCATACGGATCGGGAATGCATGCAGGAAAGTATTACACGCGCGTTGCAACGCGAGGAGAAAGCGCGCCTTGTTACAGGACGACACGTAATTCTATTTCCTGTAAGTAATGCTCTGGCCAATTGCATTGGATCGTAACATATAAAACGCTCGTTCGAACACCTCAAATTCTCTGTGTATTACAGACTGCGTTATCGTCTTGACAAGTAAAAAGATGAACGACAAAACTTTGGCATAATTAGTGTAATTTGATTCTATTTTTATTTGCGTAATCTTAGGTTTATAGAAAAGACTGTCATTTTTAAAAATACATCGAACTTCTATATAACACAGATTAACTTTTGAACAAGTTTATTATTTAGCCATTCTATAGAAAGAAAACAAATATCTTTTTGTTTCTAGCTGTTGGCTCCTTATTAATTTCTGTATTTTAATATTTAATGTATGCTATTGCTGTAATAATATAATAAAATAATATATTTTATTAACATTTAATATATGCTATAATCTACTGCTGAGAAGTTAATTACAACGGAGAGACTTGTAACAAAAACTCTTGTCAAATTCTTCGACTTTTCAGACAATAATGCATTCTATAATTTCAAGCTATTGAATTAGGATCATTCGCAAGTTTCGACGTTTCCCTACATTTTTAGTAAAATTGAAATGTCCGAGTGAAATTTAAATTTACTGCATAAATGCTGCGGCGTCGTCGTCTGTGAGATCGTTTCGAATTTTTATTCAGTCCTACCCCCCTTCCCGCATTATTTTACATTTTTCAATACATTTACTGTTCCACTGTACAATACTATTTGCACGCGGAGAATTCTGTCCGAGTGACGAAATTTAATTCAAGGGAAAACGTTTGCAAATGTTTGAAAGCGAAATTTTTCTTACTTCCAAGTGGGACAAAGGAAAAGTCGCAAAATACGTTTGTCCAAACTAAAATCACTGAATCCATAATTTTTAAACAATAAAAATAAGCACGTCTGTATTTTTTTTTTATTAGAAACAGCGCAGAAAAGAGTACAATAATTTAAAAAATATTGTTTTTGTGGAGGCTACAACTAAAATAACTTTTACTGCAAATTTATGTACCTTTTTACTGCAAATTTATGTACTCTTTTTTTTAAATTAAAATTTACCTGCCAATACCTTTTTGACTCTTTTCTTTAATTTTTTAAATTTTTAAATTTTTTCTTTAAATTTTGAACATTTTCATATGGAAAATATCTCTGTACATAGCGAACCATTTGTGAAAATTGATTTTATTAATGTATCATTTGTTTTCACAATATTTCTCTGATCCTCTCTATAATTACATTTATTGATTCCTCTCGTGACGATCTCCTAAAAATAATAATTTTACACGCACACGCATATGAAGAAAGCGTCTATCGTCTATTTCGGCGTTTCGTGTTTGCCATACTTCCATCAGATACGCAACAGGATGTTTCCAGTTTCGCGGAACGAACAAAAATGGGAATCCTCACTGAGGCTGAAATTCTATATAGAAATTGTTTGCTTTTGTTTGACCAGTGATGTGTAGGGTGGCGCCCAAAAAACGGGAGAAAAAATATCGATAACAAAGCAGAATCGTGTTTGCAAACGTTTTCACAAGCGTTGCATCTTTCCTACTTTTCTTCTTTTCTACTTTTCTCTTCTCCTCTCCTTTTTTTACCCTTTATTTCCACCCTCTTTTCACCACCCCGTTCCTTACGTTCCGAGTTTATTGGAGGATGCCCGTTTCTTTGAATTCTATCTGGCATCTGACTGACAATTAAATAACGCACGCGGGGGAAATTTCGACGACAGCGAACAGAAAGACGACGAAAATCGTCACCGTAACACAATTAGACACTCTACTTAACAGTTTCCTCGTGTCCCTTCGAGCTCGACAGAAGCTTTCTTTGCTCACGTACACGAATAAAATATTGAAAAATAGAAACAACGACGTATTACGTCCGTATATGAATACGACGAAAGGAAAAATGTTTGAAGATTTTGTCTATTGAAAATTATGACACTTTGCTTTGAATACTTGAATAATGTATGTATAAATATATATATATAAATTATATAGTTATATATAATTATAACTATATAAATATATAATTTAATTATAACTATAATTAATTATATAAATTATATAGATTATAAATTAGATTAAAATAGATTATAAATTATATAGATATAATTTAATTATAATTATATGAATTATATAAATTATATAGTTATATATAAAACTGTATACATAACTATATAATTTATATTTATAAGGACTATAGAACGTATAATCCTCGATTACCAGAATTTTATTTGCCTGTAAGAAAAGAAAAGATCACTTCGAAATTAAAATTAATTCTGTTTGCTCTGAGAAAGAGAAAAATACTATAAATAATTTGGTATTTCTGCAATAGTATGCAATTTGCAGCAGATGTGCAAAATGAAATTTCCAAAGCGTTTAAATTTCCAGCTACGTCGTATAAAGACTTAAACAATTTTATCGAATCAAACTGTACACTTGTAAATTGCAGTGTACCACGAAGAAAAGAAAAGAAGAAAGCAAAAGAGGGAAACAAATTTCAATCGAAAGACTTTAATAAATCTCATTTTATAATATTCAAACGAGTAATAGGAATACGCTTGGACATTAATGTTCGCGTCTCGATTACTTAAATTATTGCCCCCAGCACAACATTGTTTCCGCGTACATTGGATATCGTAGATTTATTTGAGAATTTATGGTATCACGGATTTGTCAGAATTTATGGTATCGTAGGTATTGTAGAATTTATGGCATTGTACAGGAAGAAGGAGGAAACGAACCGACCTTTCAGGAAGCATCGATCAATTCTCATTCTATAATAGACCTGAGCGCATTTTATCTGGAACGAAATGAAAAACAACACGATTTGAAATAATTAATTATCGCGACTAATTTATTACAGCCATTTTGCAGAAACACGGGAGAAATAATTTTATTCAAACGAACACTGTTATTTGACCCGACGCTATCTTGAAATAAATTTACGTTAGTTTGACTCGACTATCGCAATAAAATCGTGCTTTACTTTATTTTATATTCTGTATTTATTGCTGCAAATTGGATTTTTGACTGTATTGTATAAACTTCACCCTGTGCTGGAATTACTTGTTATTTTATCCCAGTGAATTAATTCGAACGAAAGACTCTTTGCAAGCGATTTATTCGATTTTTATTTTTCAAATAAACATGACAAATTATAGCGGGAATGATTCATCGTTTTGAGAGAAATTTTAATAAAATGCTTACGTTTTCTAATAGATTGGTAAAGAAATGCTTTAAATAATTATTATGATAATCCTTTCAAATGATTCTTTTTTTTCATCTTCATTCTAAATAAAATTTATCCAATCTGATCTGTTCTATACTTTCTGTGCTTTCAGTATGTATCCTTTAAAAAAAGTAATCGACAGATAAATTTTCGTTGAAAATGAATGTTCAATTTCACATTCGAGAGGATTATCACAATAATTATTCAAAGCATTTGATACGTTCCTTTGGTAAATTATAATAAAACGCGTGTGTCTGATTAAAATTTCACTTTAAGCTGCTTAATCATTTTTCACTTTTAATGTCGCGCTCTTTGTTGGTGTAATGAATGAATAACATAATAGAGAGAACACAAAAGAAGCATAATGATAATGTAGAGTGGAATTTCATGTAGTTTCCTCTCATGCTGTATATCATTGTCAGCTCAGGAAATAAATTTTTGTTAATACCACTTAGAGAAAAGACAGTGAACGTAAAGAAAGATTTAACCTAAATCCAGATTTATGTTAATACTGAAAAGAAATTAGGAAATTAATGATAAGGCGGCGTGTGAATGTAAAACATAACCACGCTGTGAATTTAAACTTTGTTTCCTGCAATTTTTCGAGAAAGTTCTCGTTCCTCGAAATTCATATTAATATTAATAACCGAAAAACGAGAACTTCAATTTCGGATATGCCATCTTACTAAAACTAAAAACGATGGAAAATTTACCTGAATTACTTTTTCTTAAAATTAAAATTGTCCAAAAGTTAGATCATCTCCTAGTTAGTTATTTAAAAATAAGTTACACCCTTCATTCTCAAAAATTGTGTACAATTTTATATATTGCAACTGTTTCTTGTTGCTTTACTCATTGAATGAACGAATGATTATACAATTAATTATTAATGAAATATTATCAATTATTCTTTATTATTATGGTATAATAATAAATTTTAATGGTATAAATGAGGAAAATAATTCTGGTAGCAGGATGTGGACGAAAAATATTCATGCAATTCCATATGGTGAGAAAATATTTGTAAATATATCCCGAACGCTACTGATCTGTAACACGATAAAATAAATTAATAAATAATTTATATATATATATGATAAAATAAATTAATAAATAATTTATACATATGTATATATATATGAAATTGTGTAATCTTTAATAGATTCTAATGATTTCAGTAATAGCTATTATCCTTAGGATCGAGTTGCACCTTGAAACGAACTAGATAACCGTGACGAATTATTCATTTAGAAAGGTACACTTTGAGGATTGGAATGCGGCTGAATTAATGATCAAATTGGAACTTATCTACGTTGCGAGTAACATTAAACTAAATTGTCCGGTGAGTGAGTTACAATTTATTCGTTTAACAGGTAATTAAATGTGTCACGAATTTGCCTAAAAAGACGAAAGTGAAACACGAAGAAAGAAAGAAAATTTCGTTAAAGCAATACGAAGATCGACTGATAGAAAGTAGTACGTGCCAGTTGAAAAATCAGAAGAAGAATACTGAATTGACTGAACTAATTATATAATTATAATATTTTCATTCGTATAATTAATGAACGAAGCACTTTCCTTGTTATCGATTTGATAAAAATGCTTTAATAAAATCTATCCACGTTTGTGTATTATTTATCAGCCGACGTTCGTAAGATCTCCGAAGTTCTACTGTTAATAATTGATCTTTTGTAAGAGATTCAGTATAGCCGAGCTTCGCTCGCTTCGCGCACGTAATACGTAAAATAGGCTCGTTCGTTTGATCGTAAAAAAGACTGTGTTGCATTTGTTGCTTTACTTCGTACAAATGCAATTACATTCGTTAAAGTTTAATATCTACAGAAATACACTGCCAACTGCTTCGTAGACACGCATTGACGAGGGGGGGAATTGCGATGCTCTAAATCCCTCCTTCTCTTTCTACATCAAACTGTACAATCTTTTGAAGTAAAATAAATCAAAATAAAGAGAAACATTGTCACATTTTACACATTTACATGTATCATTGTATACAGATAATTATATGTACAGTCATCTCTTTGAATTAAACCAACGTCAACCTGTTAATTGGAGAGAAGACGAATTGACTCTTTTGAGTATAATGATTTCCTCGCTGATCTTTCCATGCATGTTTATTTATAGGTGAAATTAATTTTATTAATATATTTGAATGATATATATTATTGTGTTAATACATAATTTATATTATAATGTGTACATTAATTACATTTGTATTTATAAAAGTAAGTACATACAACATATATTAGCACTTTGCATTAGTAATTACGAAAGATTAGAAATTCATTATTTTAATAAATTTAATAATGACGCTAAAAAAAGAAGTCACTAAATTGTTCAAATCAATTGGATAATTGCCAGCATGAAGGTTTGAAATCAATGAAACCTTGAAATCAATCAATCTCCGATTTATTATGTTTTAATATTTCGCGATTGTAAAAATTCCTGATTAAAAGACGGGCCAATTAACAGGTTGCGATCGATTGTGAACACTAATAAAAAATAAAATATCATGTAATTTCATTCGATGTTAAAACACGGTAGTCAGATTGTCACAAGGAAAAAAAAATCTCGATTACGTATCGACTTATTTTTATGTACAATATTTATTTCTTTAAATCCTCTCAGAATTGCTATCGAAAAATATTATGCAATTCACGACAATATATCATCAATGAAAATTTCATTCTGAAAATGGTAAATTTCAATGAATTACAGTAAATTAATTCACACTTATTGTTAGACAATTTGGCATAATCTATCGATATTCTTACGTCAAAGGATTAAAATGGAACCTGATTCGAATAGGATATTATAACTAACTTTGTACACGAATTCGTCCTCTCGAAAAAATAAAAGAAAAATAAAAAAAAAAACAATGGAACTATTGTACAACGAACAGGAATCACGAGCTAAGACAATGTTATTCAGCCATGCTTCACGTCGACGTACCGGAAATTGTAATAATATTCAGCTAGTCTATAGCGCAAGAACATCCAGCAAGTTTCCCTTTCTCGAGAGTTCCCTCGACTTAAATCTACGTAAAGCGTTTCCTAAAACCACCTTGACTCGCAAATTAATCACTTTGTACAATCTCGATACTAGCTAAAACCCCATGGAAAACCGTTCAACAAATCCTGACATGAAAGTCCGCTTCAAAGGAACAAATAATAGTCCCGCCATCGCCATTTATTTAGGCTAATATTTATATATATAGTTTTATATATTTATACAGCTACTATATGTACATATGTAGTTTGGAAAATGCTAATGTACTGGCACTTGACACCTTAAGGAGTTGAACAAATAATTTGTACAATTTCAACAGACTTGAGCGCTATTCAAAATGATGAACAATAACGTTTTATTTTATTTAGCTAAGAGCATAACTGAACCAATAATTGTGCATTATTTTTCACTGTCGTTAACATTAATGTATACAAAATACTACATCAGTGATACGAAGCTTGTAAAATTAGCTCAGAATATGAAAATCTGTTTGCACTGTGGTGCGGCACATCTTTGACTTCCACTTAAGAATCCGTGAGAACTTTTAAAACGGAAAGTGTAAGACCTACAAATGCTCATCGAGATTCTTGAACTTCTGAAAGAGAATTCACGAGTAATGGAATTAAATTGCTGTTGAAATCTTTTTACATAAAAATGCCGTAGCCATCGTAAAAACTACAGAATCGTAAGGTAAACATTAGTGTGTACATTAAAATTGAAAAATTTTATTGTACAAAATTAAATGTGAAATTTCTTAAATTTCTAAAAATAAAATGTAAAATCTCTGGAGGCAACTAATGAAAAGTGTTAAAAAAAAAAAACGATCAATATTGTCTCCAATTGTCCAAAACGTTCATCTTGTTATTAATAATTTATAAAGTTTGTACAAAACTGATTCAGTTATGTTTCTTATTATACAGCTAAAGTTGAAACAATAATTTCGAATAAAACGTGCCCAAGCCTGAGTTTCAACTTGCCTCGTTAAATCTCTGTCATCGATGGCGAGAATTATCTTCATTAAACTTTAACGCTCGATAATCAACAAGAAACTTCTGTTTCTGTAAAAATGTTGTTTGTAGGCCTTTGATATATTTCTTAAGATCGAATATGAACACGAAGGAACACATCGTCGTTTCAGACGGCATAGATCAATTCTTTGTTATGCAGCACGGTTGCGTTCGATTAGTTGCTTAAAAAATCGACAGACGAGATTTGGTAATCCACAGATTGCGAGTTTCGTCGCAAGGAACAAACTCTGTTTGTGAATGCAACGTTGCATTAAATACTAGAAAACGATCGTCGCGAATAGATGAATCTCGACGAGAGATCACACAAACTGTCTCACCTAATACAACTTATCAAGAAATCTCTTATATATTATGTCTTATATATTATGTATCATCCTACGGATAACGTTGTTATTATATCGCGTAAAGTATATTTTTATACTAAATAAATATAAGGAACGACTCGTTAATGATCGATCGATGACGAATGTTTTCGAAACTCTAACAATAACAGTTGTCCTTATTTTCAACTCAGCTTCAAGAAGACTATATTCATAGGATGATCCAATATTTATGTAAAAAGAAGATAATAATCGTAGAATGACAATATCCTTCGCTTGTATTTGCTGCCATACACATGATACCGAAATTAAATATTTATACATCATCAAGAGAAAAGTAGTTGATTAAATGATTGGATTGCTTGATTTAGATGAGACACCTTATATACAATAATCGAAGGGAATAAAAAAAAGAATATTCAATGATGATGTCCAACAATGAAGATACATCAATGGGACGTTCGTTGCTCTCATTTCTCGACAAGTATCTTAGAGCAAACGTTCATTTACAGTTATTTTCCTCGGCGAACAAGAAGTGCACCTTTGTATAATTAAGTTAACATCTCGTGTCTCGTTCTTATTATTCCTCGAGGTAATCAAAAATTTAGCAATTTTCTTCGAACTTTCGTATCGTTAAAGCTTTACAATAAACAATTATTTGTTCATAAATCTTACACTATATCGACATTTTATAGTACTCACTAACGATTAAAAGAAACGAAGAAACATTATGTAAAAATGTATATGTATATAAAAAAGAAGATTGAAATTTGATCCTCGAAATTTGATTGATATCAAATCGACCCGGGATAAATTGGAACACGAATGATCTTCACCTACATTTTAGACGACAACGACAGCCGAAATCGATTAATCGAACAAAATGCACTCTTGTTAAAAAAAAAAAAAAAAAACATATAAAACGATACTAATTCAAAGACGTTTCAGTCTCGAATGATTTAAAAGTTCTATTCTAAAGTCAAGACTAAATCGTCTCCTTCTAATCTCATTCCTTGAGTGACGTCCAGGGTCTTGATCTTTCCAGCCTTTGGAGCTTGGACCACCATCTCCATTTTCATGGCTGATAATACAACCAAGGGTGCTCCTTTCTCGACCGTGTCGCCTACTTTCACCCTGATGTCGATCACAGTGCCAGGCATCGGTGCTCCAATTTGGTTCTTGTCTTCTTTAGCAGCCTTAGGATGTACGTGGAGTTCCTAAAGAGGAGAATGATATTTTTTCGAGATTTTCAGTGTTGATGACATTTTGATGAAAGCAAGAAATATAGTCACAGAAGTTTACATATATTTGTAAAATTTTAAATATTTAAAATAAATTTTAAAAATAATTCAAACAGAGAGAGAAGATTTTATGAATCTTAATTAATTTCCTAGTTACAATTAGACTGTTCCTAAAATATTAACGATATTTCTTACAATTCAAAAAACATCATTGCTTCTCTTTAAATATTTGAAAAACAGACGTAGATTTTCCTGACTATAACTTACATTTTGAAGTAAGAATAAATGGCTGTAGTAATTTATACTAAATTACTAAAAATTTGAACATTTCGTTTTACTTTCTTTCTGATGCAGGTTTAAAAGATTTTAATAATAAAATAATTTAAATTAATAATAATTAAAAATAATAATTTAATAATAAAATAAAATTAAAGTAAAATTAAAAATATTCCAAAGCAAAGTAAAAAATGTAATTTATTACAAATTAAATTATTACGGCCTCCAATGTTCAATAGTATCAGTTAAAGTTTAAATTTACCTTAACAGCCTCTTTATCCTTAATGAACACAGATCTGAGCTGACCATTCATTTCAAAGAACACCTCGCGCTCTCCATTTTGCGTCAGATCCTCAGCGACTGCCAGAGTCTTGATAGCCAAGGTTTTCCCCTTCTCGATCGTCACGTCGAACTCTTCACCGACTTTTGGTCCTGTCAAGAATATTCTCGTCTCTAGTTTGTCCACTGGGCCGAACTTCTTCCGGAAGTTTAGGTAATCGTTCGTAACTTTGGGATAAAGGGCGGCTGACATAACGTCTTTATACGATACGTGGGGGTGAGATTCTTGTAATTGAGATTTCAAAGCGTCGAAGTCCAACGGTGCCAAGCTTGCACCTGGCCTTCCTTTCACGCGTGGCATGTCTTTCAATACTTTTGACCTATGAAGTACAATTACAAAATTTAATTAAAATTAGGTAAGAAAGTTCAGTGAAACGTAGTTGTAAAATTAATAAAAAAGATACATTATTTCTGATATATCTGTGAAGTAGACGTAATGCATCAATTTTATTCAAAAGAAATACAGAGTCTACGTAAATCACTCTAAATTTAAAACTTTGGAATACCATCAAATAAAATAAGTATAAATAACGATTAAAATAATAAAAAGAACAAACAGGTTTAAATCTGAATCTAACTTAAATGTTATCAATAATTTATAAATAAATATCAATATCTTTAATAACATAATCTTTTCTATTGGTTTTATTCAAAATTGATAGGATACTCCATCTGCCAAATTCTTCATAAAATCTATAATATTGTACAAAATTCCCTGCAATATCTATAATAATTAAGTTTCCCTCCAAACTTTAAATTCTACGATCTCTATAATATAATATAATAACATCTCTATAATATAATTAAATATTTCTACAATAATTTAAATATTTTGTGACTGACTAGACATTTATCGAAAGAGATAACATATTATTTACAATAATTTAACGTACCTAAGAGGTTCAGGGAATCCTCCGTAAGGTTCGCCGACAGCACCTTGCAAAAATTCTACGACCGATTTAGGGAAAGAGAGTTCTTCCGCTCTCTTCAGCACATCGTCAGCCGAAAGTTTATTCTGAACCATAAACTGAGCCAAATCGCCAACTACTTTCGAACTGGGCGTAACCTTGATGACATCGCCGAGCAACAAATTCGCTTCCCTGTATGCTTTCTTCACATCCTCGAAGAATTCTCCCAAGCCGAGAGAGAACGCTTGGAATTGTAAGTTCGTGTATTGACCGCCAGGAATTTCGTTCAAGTAGACGTCCGCGTTTCCAGATTTCATGGTCGTCGTACACTCGAACGGAGCGTATAATGTTCTGGTCTGCTCCCAATAGGCCGAGTATTCCGAGACATCATTGAGATCAAACTGCGTGTCGTCCGGAGTCCCTGCAATTTTTCAAATTTATTTCCTTTGTGAAAATTTTACTCTGAATGCGAGTGTTATTAAAGATTTAAATTTCTGTTCTGATCACTGTCTCTTAATTAATCTATGTGAGAGAATAAATGAATTAATCTGACAGTGTTATTTATGGAGTTGTAAATAAAATGAAACACACTGTAATTGATTCTATGTAATATAAATCTAAACGTGTAATATCTAATACCATTTATATGAATATTATATCAATTTACACAAAATCATATAAAACATATGATACTTCGTTACATTAATTCTTTACAATGTATAATTTTCGATACTATAACTCCTTGAGATTCGTATAGAAGTGCATAAAAAATACAAGTTAAGTTTTTCTTTAATTGCATTGTCAATACAACGTTTTTCGTTTCTCGCTATTTTTAACTTTTATCCAATAAACATTATTTCTTTGTATGTTATGTAAGGTCTCTGATATTAATGATATTATAATATACGATATCCAGATTTTATACAGATTTATACGTAGTGTTTACATAAGTGTCGTTGTACTACACGATATGATTTGTACATTTAGATTTACTCCAGTGATTCCAAGTGAAAATTTCTACTGGCGATTACTTTCACTCGATCAAATACTCGCAGTTTGCTCACCAATGAGACAGGCGACCACAGCACCCATGGATGGTTGACTCGTCATTCCAGACATACTGTCGACAGCAACGTCGACGACGTCCGCGCCGCTTTCTGCACAAGCTAACATCGATGCTACTCCAGCACCCGCGGTATCATGAGTATGAACGTGAATAGGAACGTCAGGGTGCTTCTGTCTGATCGCGTCGATCAACATACAAGCGGCTTTCGGTTTCAAAAGACCTGCCATATCCTTAATCGACAACACGTGGGTACCGGCCTTCATCAACTCATCCGCCAAATTCGTATAGTATTTCAGATCGTACTTTTTCTTCTTTGGATCGCTCACATCTCCGGTGTATGAAATCGCTGCCTCGACGATGCCTCCCGCTTTGCCAGCTGCCTCCATACCTGGAATTTCATTTTACTCCTTATATCATGATTATTCTATCAAAACGTTTAGAAAGAGAAAAAATAAGAGCCTCATTTTATAGAGTTTACGTGATTAAATTTCTATAATTTTACGTGATATAATTAATTCGTGACTTTCTTCATAACTATTTGTAAATTATAAATCGTGTAATTGTTTGTAAATTGTAGAATTATTTAGGGGTGATGAAGATACGTTTTAATGTGGTAAATAATTTCCATCAGTTCGTATAATCACTTTGTCTCAATCATATCATGAATGACATAAATATTATTCACTTGGAACACATGATGTATTCATAAAAAATTCTTATAACTATTCAAATAGCAAGCCTTTGTGAGCAACATATTACATACATATGCAAAAGCAAAACCAAAGTCTTTACTTCTTCAAGTTATAAAATATATCGTAATTAATTATTATTTGAGTTCAAAGACAGATGTTCAATTTCCTCCAACATTCGCCTGCACTGTTGCAACAATGTTTAAAAATGTAAGAGACCACTTTCTCGTCGACTCACCAAGAATCAGATTCGGCAGATAATTCAACGCATCGAATACTCTGAACACGTCCATTCCAGTCTGCACAGCCAGTTCGCAGAATTTGAAAACGACATTGTCAGGATAGTTGGTATAGCCAACGGCACTGGCGCCTCTAAGAAGCATCTGGAAAGGAATATTCGGTATCGCCTTCCTCATGTCCTCCAATCGTTCCCAAGGGCATTCGTGCAAGAACCTGAGAGCAACGTCAAACGTGGCACCGCCCCAGTTTTCCAGGGAATAAAGATTGCTGAACTTGTGGGCGACGAAAGGCGAGATGGTTAGGAGGTCGTGCGACCTGACACGGGTCGCTAGGAGAGATTGATGTGCATCTCGAAACGTCGTGTCCATCAGAAGTAACCCTTTGTGCTGTCTAACAGCCTTGGCGAATGCTTCTGGACCTTGCTCCTTGTAAATGTGACGAAAGCCTTTCGGTGGTTCCATTACATCTGAAAGGTTTCAGAAGAAATTCGTTGAAATTCAAATATCTGGAGGAGCCGCCGGAGAGAGATAACAGAGCTTTTCACGTGCGGGGTTAGTAGCTTTATGAAAAAAGCGTTAAAGGAGATAAAAGAGAAACCGAGAAATTATAGACAGTGTAACAAGAATTCACGAATAGACTGGATTTTTGTGAGAATTCCTAAAAAAAAAAAAGAAATAAAGAGAAGTTTAGTAAAATATTTTTTTAAATGTTATATATGTATTTTAGATATGTATATCATAAAAAGCATCATTTTTAATTTTGAAATTTCCTGTAAATGCATAAAAGTTCACAGTCTATTTATTGATGTCTATATATCAGTCTATATATTATTTTATATATGATGTCTATAGTCAGTCTATATATTAATGATGACACTTTAGTTGAAATATTTAAAATAAATATATCTTCTGATTTTTTGTTTAAATGGAAATATAGTCTTCAAATCTCTCTCACGTTACGCTACTTTTATTCATAACTAAATACTGAAGAGATTTAAAGATTTTAAAATTAAAATTACACTTCCCCTCACTGCTGTAACATCAAATTATATTACGAAAAAGGCAATCTGTCTTCTCTCTTTGCTAAAAGTAATTTCCAATTTGTACAGTGTTACTTGCACTGTAATAAATAGACTGCAGATTTTTGACAATATAATTAGAAAAGTAAAATCACTATGGAAAAGTATTTTAGCTACCAAACATTATAGAAAACGTTATACTTTTGCATATATTTCACATATATTTCATTTACATATATTTCCATATTACAAATATTCTGCATTCTAAAATTTTATATGATTGCAGAAAAATCCGCAGCCTGGTAATATTTCTTTTACTTTTTACAATTAGTTTAGACTTCATTTTTATGACGTGTACCAACAAATTCCGCTATTACCCAAAATTATATTGACAATACATACTACACCCTTCTAAATCACACTCAATTATTATAGAATAAACAAGTAACTAAATAAGAATTCAATATTTCACTTCGTAATCTAACGAAAACCCTTTCAATCGTACAAACCAAACACCAATGCCAATTTCTGTAAATTACAAATTCCAATCATGTGCGACTCATCTGTAACATGATAATTTATCGTTTGATTTTGATAAAAAAAAAAATATCGAATCGTACCTATTTTCCTACCTCCAGTTTCGCTCCTTTCCTTATCCAACTAATGACTTAATTACTTTAAAAAAATAGGGGGAAAAAAGCATAAGAAAATACAATGATAACACAATGTAAGGCATACCTGCTGCGTCTGGATCACTGCACTCTTCTGCAGCTGCATTAAGCTTAGCAAAGTCTAAAAAAAATGGCCAAACGAAAAGATAAAAGCATGCGATAAACAACGAGGTGTAATTACAAGGTTTATTAATCTCTAAAAAATAGAATTACTGGACGATAAATAAAGATATAAAAAAAAATAGTGATGAGACTCGAAATAAACACGCTCTACTTATAATTTTTTCGAAAAAAAATTCAGACGACAAGCGTAATAATGATACAGTAGTACAATTATTTTTTAATCAAATTTTACATTCTCGAAACTAATTTTGTTCAGAATGATGGGATTACTCACATTGAATACATTAATGGACACATTACACATCAAAAATTGTAATTTACTACAAACATGGTTTTTAATTATCTTTGTTTCCCTAATCCTTTTAAGCTTTTAAATTGCATTAATTATAAAGTTAATAATTCCTTTAGAACATTTTTTACTGAGATATTTACTCGAATAATCGAAATTCTACTAGATCTCTAATCATCATATCGTTCATTGATATGATGCTAAATACGATGCAAAAATATACTAATAATGTCGAAGAAGCTTGTATTAAAAACCTGTCGAAATAAAATTGAGACAAATATACTTATTATTAATTAAACATCATCAATTTACTATTACTTATTATCTATCATCAATTATTGTTTAATGGTAAATGGTATTATTTAATAATTTGAAAATGCTTTTACATCAGTTAATATTGAAAGTCTTATTTTGTAATATTACATATCTTTCGTGATGACAAAATCTCTGACAACTGTATTAAGAAATAATTATACCATTACATTATTAATACGCATTTTATCTAAATTTTTTACGTCCCCGAAAATTTACAGACGAGAGTATTCTTACGATAGAATCCCTCATATTATTGCAAAATTAATGGACACAAGGGGGAAAAGTTTTAAATCACAAATGTTTCAGTCACATTGTGTGCCGAAAGAAAAATCTAATCTAAAGTTACGTCGTATAGAAATTAGAACACCATGCCAGAAAGGTATGTTATACATAGAATTAAAAATAAAGGATTTCACGTGTATAGGTGCTATAGGTGTATCTGTGTGTGTATATAGCGTCCCAATTTTGAAATAGCCAACATAAAATATTTAATAGTAGTAAATCCTTTGCGATTGATTTTTAACCCAGGAAAGAAGCGTGAAAAATATTGAAGAGGGTGCCTATACTACTACTACAACTTTCTCTAGTAATTTAATAAAAATTATAAAAATAGACTGGCCTTTCAACAAAATTTACTAATCGTGCAGTTCTTCGAATTATCGATCTAAGATTTAAAAATCTACGTACATTCACCACACATGATTTTTTATAACAAATATTAAAATAACATATTAAAATATTAATAACTATTGATTATATATTATCAATATTGAAACAGTACATGTATATATCTATCTATATAAGTATATATCATATTAAAAATTATCAACTACATTAATAATTGTAGCTAAAATATAAGCAGGTATCTTTTTATAATACAACTATACATATATCGTTATGTCGTTTTTATAATACAACTAATAAAATGTGGAATAAAATAGAAAATAAATATAGAATATAAAATAAAAGGGAAAATATAAAAACAATTTCTTCAGATGACGTATTGCCTTCAAGAAACTCGAGCTGAAATATTTCTAAGTATATTTCAATTAGTCTAATTAGATCAGATTGGACAAAAGTGAATAATCGATAGAAGAATACATTCATCTTTAAACATGTACCTTTTAATATACTTATTCAATATATTATAATATTCAATGTATTGTAATATTACACTTTTTAACTCTGGAATAAATAAACATTCAACAAAAATGGTTAAAATGAAATTCAAGTATAATAAAAAGATCTTATTCCTTCTTTCCTGTATATATATTGAAGATTAAAATAAAATATTCTTAAAAAGATATAAATTTAACAAACAAAACCTAGCCTGCTCGGTATTCCATCATATTAAAGATGAAAGAAATGGCCTACTACCGCCAATAGACACCCTCTAGGTTGCCTCACAGAAAAAAGAAATAGAAAAGATTTAGTCCCATTGATTCCCATCGAAACATAATGAAATCAAAAGCAGTTCGTGTGCTCCCGACATTTGACTCGTACCCAAACATGAAATCGATGTGAATAGTAACTCAAAGTGTCGTGTATACACGTGACTGGACATTTCCTTGTTCCCAATCGAAGCTTGGATAACATACCTAGAGCAATCTGAGGAATATGAGGCTTTATGTCGGCTGGTTTCAACGATGTGGCCAACGGAGTGCTTGGTCCGTTCACCAGAACCGAACCAATATAATTTAACAACTTCTGAGCACGGTTCTGACTCGGTTGAAAATGGAATAACTGCGGATTCTCGTCGATGAAGTACGTGTCGACGTTTCCATTGAGGAACTTTTGGTTTTCTAGCACGTTCAGGAGAAATGGGATGTTGGTTTTCACTCCACGTACACGGAACTCGCGGAGGGCACGGTTCATTTTTGCACAAGATGATTGCAAGTCTCCTGCATGAGCGATGACCTGGGAACATAAATAAATAAATGATGAGTACTGTTAACAAAAGAGTGATTAGTACCACTATTATTTAGTTCTAAATTATGATATTGTAGAGATTAAATAAAAGGTAATGGACAAGATAACGAATATAATAACTAATAAATCCGGTCACCACTCAAAGAAAATAAATTCCTTTTCACAATCCAACTCTATCCTCGATTCAATCAACTCTGTTTCCTCGATCGACGGTTTCTTTTTTTTTTTTTTCTTCTGCCACCATATTCATACTTCTCCTGTTTTCACGCATCCCTTCACTGAGCAAACACAACAGGCCATCTGGTATAATCCGCACTACAAAGTTATGACTTAAACCTACGATGCTTAACATTATAGCAATAAATAGCATCAACAAGTTTTCTGACTCTAAGAAGAGCAAGCTTAAGATTGACAGTTGTCAATAAATTGTGGATTTTTATACATTTATAAAAATATATAAAATGTCCAAAGTATTATGGTTTCTGATTATGTAATATGTAAGGCTATTTTCTGTTTTTTTCTTTCAATTATACGAGGGTAATTGAATAATTATTCGAAATGTAGTGACATAGTTTTGATTATAGAGTTATTTGATCTTATTGATTTATTGCAACTATATCAGTTTTTTATTGCGAGTTTTTTTTATCATTTTAGGTTTGCATCAAAGAAAGACAGCACATTATTATTTGATTTTCATAATGATGAAGGGATATCAGTAGAGGTGTGTGAGAACACGAAATATCTGGTAGGAGTCGAGAACACGAAATTTCTTTGGGATCGGGACGGGTACCCGAAAATTTCGAGATTCTCGAATTTATCGGGATTCCTGAATAAGTCGGGATTCTCCAAAGAATCGAGATTCTCGAAAGAGTTTGGATTGGTTTGGAGTTCGGAATTTGGGAAAGGATTGGAAACAAGCTCAAATAAAAAAATCGTTAAAGCCCACGCCTTCAACTATACCGAAAGGTTGCAGATCTAGAACCATCATTCGAGCAATTCCTTCTGTTACATCTTTTGGTTTAACAATCTTTCGCGTATTATTTTATACATGCGACAAATTTTATATCGATTCAGTTCCTTTTCTAGTACATGAAACTTATGTTTGGATGCATATGCTTCAAATGGCGTAATAAACCAGTAGTATTTGCATATTTAGTTTTAAATTCATGGTGACAATGTATGCATTCCGCCTTTGTATCATCTTTTTCCTGAAAATGTTCCCAAACAGAGCTTCTCTTCACCTTCTTCCTTTACACGATATCCTCTGCACTACTTCCTGCTACCATAACTTTACTCTCACTCGACATTTTTTTTAAAGATTTTCAATCTTTATTAAATTCACACAGATTTTGAAATATACGTCTGAACTTCCCGAATTTCTCAGCGGTACTGCTCAACAGCGTACATAATGTCCAAGTGCTAACCACGCAGTCATACGTTCGTTTACATCAGGTCACACGATTCGTAAGAACCCGTGTTTCCAATAACTTCACCAAAACTGACAGAAGAAATTGAACTGTGTATTCACATATTTTGTAGGCTGCTCTACAGCATTACAGAGTAGTTCGAGAAACGGTTCCCGGGTTCCCGATATTCCCCTCCCCCCAAATATCAGAGATTGAGATTTATAGAAAACTTTGACTTTCTGCATATAAAAAAAGAAATGTGTAAAGCACATTAAAGCAATTTAATGTTACAATTTTTCTTCAATATAATGTATACTGCGAATGAATTAATAAATTTAAAAATGGTCAAAAAAGAACTGAAAGAAGTAACAGCTTGTTTCTTGATGAAAAAGAAACATTTCTTTTCTTCTGAGAATATAACAATGGTATAAAAGCCTGTACAGAAATGAAGTAACAAGAGAACTATATTGAAAAATGATATTATTGCAAGAGGTCTTTAATTATCTTTACCTTGACGAGAAGCGAATCGTAGTAAGGCGAGATAATGGCACCAGCGAATGCAGACGCACTATCCAATCGAATACCCATACCTTCTCCAGAACGGAACACTTCGATTCTTCCAGTATCCGGTTGGAAGTTCTTCGCAGGATCTTCCGTTGTCACACGGCATTGTATGGCGAAACCCTGAGGAACAATCTTCTCCTGAGTCATACCCAACTCAGGTAACGTTATACCTTCGGCAATACGGATTTGAGATTGCACTAAATCGATTCTAAAAAAAAAAAACATAATCTTGTGTTGGTCTGATAGAAATTATAAAGGAGCTTGATATATAGGCAGATGTATGAAATTTTGTTGTTTAAACGTTTATTGTAATAATATTGAGCCATTTGAATGTATAATTGAATTACGGTTTTCGCCAAATTTTTCTGTGGAAATCTTTTTATGCAATAACTTTATATGAAGTAATGAATTGATATAATATATGTATTCTTAATATATAAGGTGGATTAACTCGTATAAGATGTGACAGGAATATTAATTGTAAGTACATAAATTAAGCCTCTATAACATCATAATTTGAAATTACATAATTCTGTTATTTAACTTGGGAGGATATGATCATTTGTCCATATCTTGCAAATCTCATTTTGTATATTTATTGTTTTTTTATTATATTTCATCAATGTCATATTGCAAAAACATTCAATTTTATTTATAGTAATTGTTAGTTTCCAGATTTTGATTGTAGAGAATTGTTAAACTTGGGAAGTGATTAATTTTTTGTTGCCCATTGCATCAACTAGATCCTCTATTATTTACAGTATATATAATTAAATTAAAATAGTAATCAATCAATAACTAGCTTAATTTAATTACAATAACTTACTAAATTACAATTAAATTGTAATAGTAATTTAGTAACTATCAGTGCGTGTATCACTATCAGAAAATTTCCTTGAAAAATTACATATTGGTTATTTTAATAAAACTCCAGCAATTCTACCATTAAGAAAGAGCCTATCGTACTTATGTAAATGCTGAAAATCACGTGCAGAAAATACATTAGACGTGCTTATGCAGATTGCTTGTCACGTCATATCTTTCCCAGTACATACCCAGTGATCTCCTCCGTAACAGTGTGTTCGACTTGCAACCTAGCGTTGACTTCGATAAAGTAGAAATTTCCGGATTCATCAGCCAAAAATTCTACGGTGCCAGCATTCGAGTAACCAACATGTTTCGCCAATTTTACAGCATATTCTGTCATTTTGTTCCTGATCTTAGGATCTAAGCTTGGCGCAGGAGCAATCTCGACGACCTGAAATTTCCAAGATAATCTAAATTCCTTTGGAACTAAATAAATTTTAGAAAACTATATCAGGAAAGTTCTTCGGCAAGTACTCAATCGTTGCAATCATGGTTCAAATATGTCAAAACTTAGGATAAATTATTTAAACTATTAAGAACCAAGCAACAATTTATCATGATATTAAAAACAGAAAAGTGTTCAATTAATGAAACAATCACTTTTCTGATATTAAATCATATGTGTCCAAAAAAAAAGATCAAGAAAATTGTTAGTTTATTTTAATATTTAAAAATACTGAATTCTGTTAGCATAAATAATTCTGTATAAGAATGATTGATAATTCTAAATACTAACATTTGTTTTTCACTATTACTGAGCGTGTGAAATGTATACATGTATAAAACTTGATTAGTTTTTTCATAATATTTGTATTGTATTTATTGTATAATAATGTATTTATTTGTCCCCATTTTCTGATGTAATTTTTTATTCATTTTAAACAAAGTTTTCCTCCACGATAAAAGTTTTTTTCAAGTTTAATCTCATTCTTCAGTTTCATTCTTCTGCAAGAGAAAACTGTAAAAAATTGTCATGAATTTTGCACACTTAAGGTGGCCTACTTCCTTAAACAATTTTGCTGTCTCGTTTCATTTATACAACGTTTCACAAAGCCGACAAATACACGTTCAACTAGAATTAAAAATAGAATTGTTCAATTATTGTCGTTTTTCTTCTACGCTTCTTTTTTCTCTTCGCGTACTTGTCCTGCAGTTTTTCCACTCTGTCCTCGTTTTCTATGTGATATGTGGGAACAGCCGAGCTCGTAAATGTCATTTAAACGCATAACAAGTTCTTGAACGAGGTGAAGAAATGAGACGGCGATTCTTTTCTTTCATTATTCCTCGTGAAATGTGGCGAAGGACATAACTGAGTAATTATAAGTTTCTAGATTGCAGATTTTAGAACTGTAGATTTTTAGACTTAATATTAAAATATACAAAAAAAAAAACGCTTCAATATCTTGCGCTTCAATTTATTTCACTCCAACATATTGCGCTTCAGTTTATTGTGGTTCGACATATTATTGACATCTATTACACTTTGACATACTGCGCTTCAACTTAATACGCTTCGCAGATATTACCATTGTCATTGAAGAAAGTCACCACTTATTAAAAACGAAGAATTGCAGAAAACTCAGATTAATAGTACTTATGAATAAATAATATTATATTAATATGCATATTTAAAATGTAGTATAATATTATGTCCAATATAATACAGATACAATTTTGACATATAGAATATATACATTTAATTTTATACCTCACACAGAATTAAGAAACCAAAAAATTTGTATGATTCATTTTATTGCGAGGTTTTGGAATTGAATTTAAATTCAAGAATGTTTTTGGAGAATTTATTAAATCCTACGTCAATGCAACTTGTAATATCTGATGCTCAATTGTTTGATTCATCTAAAATTGTATTTACAAATTATGTAACATCGATATTACATAATTTCATTAACTATGTAACAACAGCTTATATAACATCGATAAATTACGTTCGACAGTTTCAAACGTAACGTTGCAATTTATTTCCTTTGCCGTAATAAAATTCAATCGACATCTATTTCACGAGAAACGGAAGAGTTATTGAATTAATTCCCCGAAAAAGTTTAATATTTCTTCGCCTAAATTTTATAAAATTTAAAGAAACTGTAGTGTTTACTGTGTACACGCTTGCTCTTTAATGTATCAAAAAATGAATGCAATAGCTATCAAAGTGAATAAACGATTTTATGAATGGCTCCACGAATGCTTAGATCTCTTCTCGTCTACTGACCTTTTGATGACGACGTTGCACGGAACAATCACGTTCGTAAAGATGAACGACATTGCCAGCCTTGTCTCCCAATAGTTGTACCTCAATGTGCCTTGGCCTCTCGATGAATTTCTCAATGAACATCGCCCCATTTCCGAAAGCGGCTTTCGCCTCCGAAGAAGCACGTTCGAACATCTCTCGAACGTCTTCCATTTGTCTCACGACTCTCATTCCTGAGAAAATGCAAGGAAACATTATGTACTCTATCGTCAGATCTCAAAATCGTCAATTTAAGGAAATTTGAAACAGAATATCGTAACATTGACACTATCATGAATTGGAAGTATTTCTTTTTCGTGGATGTTTATGGAACTTGACACAAGAACTACCAACGAAATGGTAGAAATAAGTAATTTGTAACTTTTTCTTTTCTTTCGAATGAAATAAAAAGTTTCTTTACAAAAATAGATTCCTCGTTGTATTAAAATGGAATTTTATGACGGAATAAAGTTAATAAATATATGTGTAGTTACTGCATTGAATTATTTTAGAAAGATTCTTTATTATATTTCCAATTCTTTGCACTTAAATTCTTCTGACTATTTTACTTCAAACTATTTTGTCTTATTACTTTATTTTCAATTTTATGCTTTAATAGTTGGTAGTTCTAGTGTTAATAAATAGCAAGACTTTCTACATATCAATAGAAATTATACATGTACAGAGATATAGATATTTGTACTGAAAGTTTGTAACTTGAAATGGAATTATAATTGAAGTAGATATTTTCTTAGATATTTGGAATGAAATGGGAAAGAATTTGAAATAAAGATGAAATTTTTAAAACTTAAGTGAAAATTTAATTCAATTTAAAGTTTTTAAATTTAATTTGAAATAGAAGAAATAGTATTTCTATTGAAAATTTGAAAAATGATTCTTTCTTTGAGGATTGTTCGAAATGATTCTTTAAAAATTGTTCACTTTGAAAACCCTTGAATTTTTAGATAATTAACTTTATGCACACCCTTGCTGAAAACTGTTATCTTCCGCGAAGATAATAACGATAACGCACTTTCATTTGAAAACAACATAGAAAAGCTATCTAATCTGTTTTATAGTTCGTCTCAATTTACGAACACATACTACTCTGCTCCGATTCTGCTAAGTAAGTAATATTTGCAATATAAATATAATCTATATCTACTTTGAAATATCTCAAGGCTGCAAAATTTATTGAAATAATCGTATGAACAGTTAGTTTCAAATAACACGTTTGACACTTTTAATGCACTCGATAGAAAATTGT
The DNA here is from genome assembly GCA_036937485.2 of Tetragonisca angustula. Taxonomy (NCBI): domain Eukaryota; kingdom Metazoa; phylum Arthropoda; class Insecta; order Hymenoptera; family Apidae; genus Tetragonisca; species Tetragonisca angustula. The sequence continues at coordinate 936,783 of JAWNGG020000023.1, read as the reverse complement.
CGATATTTTAAACTCTTATAACTTCGTAAAAAAAAAATCGTGCAACGAATTTTAAGGAATTAAACGAGGAATTTCATTCCTTAAGATCATGATTGATTTAGCTATAGAAAAAACGTTTTCCAGTGACGTTTGAATGAAGATACCTTTTCTCTGGAAAATTTTACAAATTCAAATGCCCTTACGAACATTGAAAAAATTTCTTTCAATCAAATTTACCACATAGTCTTGAAGATTGAAATCTCCTTTTAAAAATCTCTTAAAATTTGTTGTATAATCTTTTTCCGTGGAGTTATAAAGATCTAATCCTACTGTTCTTTTCAGTTCTTCATCATGTTGTATCATTCTTCTTTTACAATATCTCATGCAGAAAATTATAGTGTAAAATCATGTTAAATATTAATATTAAATATAAAGTACCATTTAAATATTTAAATTGTATAGCCAATTGTAATAACCAAAACTGCGTGTCTATTGAATAATAATATCGAGAAGAGAATCAGGGTTAAAATATCGATAATCTTTCACGAAACATGCGAATAATTTTTGCAGCCACTATACAATATCTTGATCTCCTAAACAAATTATTCAATCCCTCTCTACTGGAAATCTTCAAAATATTTCTGAATGTTCTTCGATAATTTCTTCACTCTTACGAGGAGTATCATTAAGGAGACCAATAGCAATTGACGAAGTGTAATTAATCCTATTCGTAAATCGTACAATAGAGGCAACAAGCATTTCGTGATGAATGAGTAGTGTTCGCGCGAAAGAAGATGAGAACAAAAAGAGCGCTAGACATACCAGAAATGAATGCATTCGACGTTGCGCATCCAGGGCATTAGCCTACTTTATCGAAACCTAGTTTTTATTTTCAGACAGAAAATAATCACGGAATAAGGCATTTAATGTGAAAAACCATAGAATATTTGAGTTAATAGAAGTAACTTAAAGAAACTTTTCTATTTCTATTTAAAAAAAAAAAAAAAAAAAAACAAAGAATAAGATTTAGACTATTATTTACTGTTGATGAAGTGGAGATCCTACCTCTTCCACCTCCTCCATAGGCAGCTTTGAATATCACCGGAAGTCCATGTTTCATGCAAAATTCCATCGCTTCGTCAGACGTGGTGACTGGTCCGTCTGTTCCTGGAACAATTGGCACTCCAGCGTCTATCGCAGCTTGCCTCGCAGCTACCTAAAAATGTGCATTATCTTTATTGTTTAATCAATTTATTAACATTCTCTTATGGAGAATGTAAAATATAAAATATATTTGAATATGTCTCAACGTTATATACTGGTTGAGGATTAATATTCAAATTGAACGTTTGATTAATTTTTTGATCTTGGCGATCAGAGCACCTGACTTATGACTCGTCAAATATCATATGGAAATATTTTGTTGAAAAGAATCGTGCCTTGTCACCCATTTGTTGGACAACTTTCGGACTGGGACCGATGAATCTTATCCCGGCATTGATCACCGCCTCCGCGAAATCCGATCGCTCGGAGAGGAAGCCATAACCAGGGTGAATGGCGTCTACATCGTTTTCTTTCGCGACTCTGATGATTTCCGGAATATTCAAATAAGCCTGGACGGGTGGAAGCCCTCTGCCAACCACGTAACCCTCGTCGGCTTTTTGCCTGTGCATCTGCATCTTGTCCTGTTCCGAGTAAATGGCCACCGAACGGATTCCCAGCTCGGTACATGCTCGAAATACACGAATGGCAATTTCTCCTGCAAGAACGATAAATCTATTTTGTTATAGCGGTACGTTTCTAGAATTTGCTTTTATTTCTAGAATTTTCATTTTATTAATTTCCTGTCGTAGAGTTGCTATTATTGATCGTTCGGACAATACAATGTTCAAGAGATTGCATTGATTGGATCATCAATATATTAATCTTGGTTAATCCCCTGTGTCAATTTAATACATTTTTTTTATAAAATTGAACATATCTGATAACGCACAGTTGAAAAGAAATTTAATTTATTTATTGTTAATAAAAGAGCTTGCAAGTTTGACTTTTCATTGTACGTATTAATTTTTTAACCAGCATAGCAAGGGACGAATTATAATTGGATAAATGAGGAACGAATAAGGATTAAAACACTTACTGTTGTTATAAAACAAAGAATAAAATAATTCGAATCAACAAATTGATATTAACATTGTAGTTAATTGATTAATTAAACAGATTAAAAATAAATAAGATAAATTTTTGTGACACTGTGCGTCATCGTGAGATTTAATATTCCTTGAAATCTTTAATTCCAAAACTCATTTCATCTGGTTTTCATTATCCTCTGTGGGGGATTTCCGTACACAATTAAACAGAGTGCTTGTTCAATATCCAAAGTTATGAAATTCCCATGCTGACTTATCGCATAGTCTTGTTATAGATATTGACTGAGATGCTTCATTATCAAATGCTCATTAAAGGTAAATGTACATACGTGTATACTTGCAAGGAATTTATGTAGATCATGAAAGCATTCACCGTTATCAAGATGAAACATGCGTTTAATTTGTAATTCTCATATCGCATGAAATATCGTTTCAGTACGAGAATGTTAATAATTTGATACGAACATGAATTTTTCTGCAAAATGACGCACATTGTTTTCTTTCATTTGTATTAAAATCGAATTTTCGAATTACGATTCGAATAAACGAATCGAAATAGTAAATGACCAATTGTTATTGAATACTTGAGAAAAAAAGGAGCAAGGACAGTATATTTATTGATAACAATGATGTAATTAACGTATTACTTATAATTAAGGAATTTGTCGAAGAAATTCGAAATGGTGTATTTTTTTGTTCTTTATCAATATATACACTTGTTCACAATGATAAGAAAGAACTTATAAGACACATTGTTAAGACACAGTGTTAAATATGGATGACATTCACGAGCCAAACAGATTAAGCCTATTTTTTGAATATTTTTGATATATCAATATTTCTGATATATTAAATTTTTTTATTTATGTTGATAAATATATTATTATTTTAAATAATAATTTCCTTAATAAGTAGACTTAGCACCACTAAATGACCTTTTTTGCGAGTATATCAAAAATACTTGCATTTGCTCTACAATGTTTACCTGAGTCTAAGAGGAATCTTAAAAAAGAGTGTATACTATTTTATTAATTTCTGCATTTTTTGTTTGAGTTAAATATTCTCTAGCATTTCAATATGAAACTAAACGGACAAGAATTTCACAATTAGTCGAACAGTGTCTTTGCAACATTCTCGTTTACATACGTCTGCATGATCACGTTTTTTAAGTTGTGTCACTTTCATCGCAATTCTTCAGTTTAAAAACTTGAATTTTTCCTATTTACAGATGATACTGAGGAAGAAGGATATTTTTCTTTTAGAAAACGTATATTATTCATTACCATGGAGATACGTTATCCTATTGATTGATTATTAAAGAGTTCTGTTATCAAACGTAGACATAATAATGCTCGCCTTGCGTCAACTCGCATTATCGTCTCATTCTGATTCGTTAGTCGATCATTTCCACCATATAAATATACTCGGTCATGAAAATCTGTATATTTGAAAATTTCAAATATTTAAAGAAAATCGAGAATTTTATAAACACTAACTTTAATTATTAGTTAAAATTATACGAAACACATTATGCTTTTCTAATGGAAAAGATGAATGAATAAAATGTATGAATAATGAAATCTACTGAGAGTATTACAATTACTATGGGTATATTAAAATATGCACTAAGTATTTTTATTATTATTACAATAATCAAGTTATAATCAAGTTAAACAAGTTCCATTCACTTTACTTTACGTATGGCAATTAAAAAACATTATTAATTTTTTTTTTATTAAAATATCAAAAATCCTTTCTTCTTTGCTTTAAATATTTGAAATTTGATATACAATAATTCCTATTAATTCGATCATGATGCTGGGGAGATTATTACATTACTTGTAACAATGTTATTAAATTAATTGTTTTTTACTGTATTAAAACATTTGTTACAGTTAGTAGAAATATAAATTTCTGAGTTTTTACAAGACAGATATACACTGCATATAATTGATTATATGTACACACATCTTTAAGATTCTTTCACTAAATATGATCAATTCTTTATATTCAAATATTAATTACTAAAAATAATTGAAAATAAATTCCTACAAATAATATAATGATGTGATAAATTTTCAATATTGAATTCCAAAAATATGACAATTTTCGAGAATGAAGGATCATGGTATCAAGGTTACAAAAAAAAAAAAACGACGTTATTGACAATCTTGACAATCTGTTAATTATTGATAATCTTAAACAAAAGAGAAAAAGCAGAAAATATGTTATTAATAATCTTAATCAACATTTTGTATTTAATTGCGAAATCTTTAACTGGTTTATCATTAGTGGGTCAGTTACGATTGAAGCTAAAGATAGACACGTGAATGGCTTGACTCCGAACTGACAAAGAGATATTGATAGATAACAGTGCACAGAACTTTAGTTGTAAACAAACGAAATAAAAAGATTAACAAGTGCAGAAAATTTAACAAACTTTACTCATCGGTCCGTCGATATTTCATTTTAGAGATATTATCGTTTAAAGTTCCCTTTACGAATGTCTATTGTATTCTTTGTATTCTCTATATAATATTGTTTCTCTTTCTTCTCATATACGTATCACTTATACGTAATAGTACTTTTGTTAAAATAAAAATATAGAATGTGATTTCAATCGTTTCTTCTTTTTATACAGAATAAGTTATAATATAAGCAAATTAACAAAAATAAAAAATAAAAGGAAAGATACGAATAATCATTGTATTCTCAAAATTCTGAACAATATCATTATTTTATCTCAATAAATATGAATTTACTTTTTTTTTCAAACATATAAAATTTGTTTTCATTCATTTATTCATATATAAATCCTACATTCTGTCAGTCCTTCAATTCTGCAATTCATTTAATTATAATTAAATACGATTTTTTTTAAGCTGTAACGCACGTAAAATGCGTTTTTTTCTTACAATCGCAGATTTATTGCCTTACGATGTCAATCAAACAGTAAAACAATTTCTTTCAAATTTTCTTTACCTCTGACCTCAAACAATTATTTTATATCCACGAACTTTGACATGAATTTTCTGCGTATCTTTCTAAATATATTTCGAGCACATGCTTAAAGTATACACTTGTCATAATCTTATAACATAATAAGTCTAAAATAAATTGCGAAATTAATATGCATCGTGCGTTTATACAGGGGGGAAAAAATAAGATAGACAAAATAAAATAAAGATTTATTAAAATAAAAGATTTTTAAGGTCGCAAGGAAAATTAAAAAAAGGAGAAAAGAGGGAAAAGAAACGAAAGGAACTCACCCCGATTGGCAACCAGGACGCTCCTGATCGGTTTGTACTGGACATCTGTGCCGAAACATCTTCTTGCCACTTTATACACTTGCAACACGTTCCTATGTTTGACCAATGAGTATCTGACGCGCGAAGAATGCATTTCTACGATCTAGATTCGCAACACCTTCACTAAATATATCAATTTACACTGTCCGATTGAAATTTAATATACTCTTAATATACTATATATCGAATTAACTTTGTTAGATATCTCTCCTTAAATTTCACCTCGATATCACCGTTCTTTCAACGAAAACCACTTCCGTACTCGCGAAAAATCTTTTCCGCATCCGCGCGTAACAGAGAAAATATGTATCTTTATAACACGAAACTTATCACTCTTTATTATCTCAAACACGTTGTTTCGTATACGACGTTGCACAGGTCTCCATGTATCGTGAAAGTTCAGTTCAAATAGTTGGAAGCTGGCACCTCGTTCCTTATCGAGAATCCGGCGTGGAGGTTTCTGAAACAATAGATGTTCAAGTTCGCGCGTGATCAAACAAAAATCGTGGTATTAGCACATGGAGGGAGGGTGTAGAAATATTCAAAACAGAGTCGAAGTTGACGTCATTTCGAGATGTAGTTGATCGAATTGTTAAATATTCTGTTGCATATTGTTGCAATCGTGACAGGGACACCTGGACGATGTTTAACGAAACATCGAGTCTTATCTCTCGATTGTTAATTGTTGAATATCAATGATTCCTGACGAATCTAAAGAGACAGGCGTAGATATTTGATTGGCCAAAGGCTTGATGATATTACAGAATATTAAAATTTGGTAAATTGATTGATTAATAAAAAAAGATCTACTTTAAATCATCAATTATTCTCAATATTATATAATTATTACTTTGTTATTGTTATTATTTCTTATTTATTATTATTTTTACATACTAATAATGATTAATAATCCTAATTATTTATCGCAATTATAGGTATTTATAATATGTACTTTCGTAATTATAGGCGTGCCTAATCTTATTAAAGAAGAACTTTATTTTGCAAACTTCGCTGCAGGACGTTCTAATCACAAATGAAACATCGTGACTGATGTAGTTTCTTAGATTATAGATCGCGATGTTAATCGAAACGAACGTGACCAAAAAAATCAGCGGATTTGCTTGCGATGAAAATATTTTCGATTAGGAACGATCGGTTGATTATCAAATACGACAAGCAAAACGTGTGACCCTTGTCATTCTTCTTGTTCATTCTACGTTTGCTCAATAAACTATGACTATCAAAAGTGCGTATAATATGCGAAAGTGTAAAATACACAAAGTTGATGTGCCTACGTAAAATATTAGATAAATTTTAATATTTATTTACTGTAAATTCAAATACTTTCTGCAACATTCAGTAGATAAAACTAAAAGATCTTTTCGTTCGTGTAAAATATAAAAATATTACACAAATATTCACAGTCCACTTCATCAATTATAGCTTTTCTCTCAACGAGGTGCAAGATGCGAATGAAAAACCATCGACTGTTATCTCTTAATTATTAATTAATGACTGTTAACGACATACAATTAATCTTTTACGAGTTACCTTCAGAAAACGCAGACCTTTCTCGGCCAGATATTTGTTAGGCGACGAATTGATAACAAAGAATATTAAAATTCGATAAAATTCCATTGATCAATAAAATTCGATAACAAAAATATTAAGAACTGATTGATGAGTTGATTGACATTGATCGATTAATAAATAAAACTTTCAATCATCAATTATTCTTGTAATTATTACACAATGTTATATTCATTTTGAAGAATCATTTCAAATTATATTCTTTTAAAATATGTATATAATATAATATACCTATTACATTTATATTCCTTTTAAAGAAGAACTTTAAAACTGTTCATCGCGCGACATTCTGATCACAATGGAACGTCGTGAGTCATACAGTTTTTTAAATTACAGATCGCGATGTTAATCAAAACGAACGTGATGGAAGATCGATGGATTGCTTATGACGAGAATATTTTCGACTAGGAACGATCGCACGATGAAGTCAAACGTAAACGAACATGAACCGAACTCTGTTTCTCCGACCTTCGGGAGCGTACTTTGAATCCGCGGGCTCTCAGTCTCGGTCGTTAACATTATTACACGATACGCTCCTCTTATAAATAAATAAAGCCTGGTTAAAGTCTCTTCTGAATATATTGCCCCGATTGCTTACAGGGCATCACGAGCGTAACGATGCCTATTGAGTAAATTAAAATGATGAATTCGTTCTAACTATCGAAATATAGGATGGACCTAGCAGATTTCTAATAATGTAATATAATATAAGTTAGAAATTTGATATATGTTATAATTATATAATTATATATTATATTTATTTCATGTAAATTTAATATAAATTACGAGCATAATACGAATTTTATAATGCAGGAATCCCAATTTGTAGGATTTTTGGTAAAAAATGGTTGTTTATTTAAGGTTGAAAATATAATTATAATGATGATTATAAAGTGACATTTTACACTATTTTTTCTCAAGACTCACAGCTCTCTCTGTCTTCTCGCTTTCCCAGCTCGCAGCTCTGTCCTCTCTGACTTCTCGAAACTCACTGCCTTCTTCCTCATCTGCACAAAATTCGTCTTTCATACACACATACACACAAACGCATCCTTACCCTTAATATCTCAAATGCTAGGCCTGTAGGGCTAGCAATGAACATTCCCAAGCCTAACTTTCTCTACAGTTCATGGGACATCTGCAATTTTTGGGCACTGGAGAAAGTTCTGGGCCCTTTCCCAGAATTTGCCCATCCCACAATAATAACATAAGTGCTGTAATTTCGATGCTGAAGAACCATGGATTTTGTCTTAGTTAGAATTGAAATTAATTAATGTTCTTATAATAAAATTAATAACAGAAATATCATTAATAAACAAGTATTCAGATATTGTTATATTTTTCAGAACTAGATTTAAAATGTTTGTTCTTCAATTCCAAATGTATACAATCGATCATCAAAAGTTAGATACATCTGTGAATTTCATATATTTAAATCGAAACGACGATTTTATTTGCTTATTTTATTAACTAATTTATTTATTAGCTAAAGTTATATTTTATAGTTATACTGGTAGTAGTTAAAGTACTAGTTGTAAAAAACCACGAATGGATATATGGATTATTATTACTATATTTCTAATTTTCTTTTGTAAGATATATACTAAACTATATACAATACTTGCAGCGCCTATTGTCAGCCCTAACACTTTTGACAGCGTGTATACTTCTCCAAATAGAACTCAAAATGAAATCGGCACATAACGAACGAAACTTCTCTCGTGAATCGAGAATGCTAATTTTTCAACAAGACCGTCTTTGAATTCACGAGCGTCAGAGAAATTTAAATTTGCTTACGCTAGTATTAATACACTTATAGTAATGTAACGCTTTAATACATAAACACTACAAAACAACACCGACTCAGATAATTGCATAACAAAGCGTGCAACGTTAACGAAAAGATTACTGCGTTTTGTTATTCCAACTTTCTGTATTCCCGGCAGATAAGGAATTATTCGCACGATAAATGGAAACGAACGTTTAAAGAGCCGGAACGATAAACGTTAAGTCCACATCAGTGGAAACCATCGATGGAAAAAGAAAAGAAATATGTGTCACGTTTTATGATTCTCCGAGGTCGATGCCAGTTAATTATCGCGCCGACTTTTATCGTTCTTTGACATCATAGGTTTACCAGAACGATTTCCTTACGTAATGCGTAGAGTATGAACCTCAGACGAGACAATAATTTGCAATCGATTCGTGCATAAATCTATGTGTGTTCTGAAAGGAAGGGGACAACTCTGCTTCACTTCGAGAACGAATAAACAAAAAAAACAACAGTTGTAATTTCTAGTTAAACGATCGATTCTTTCACTGTTTTGTTGATTTAGTCGACAGCAAATGTGAGAAACACTTACACATAATTTTCAATTAACACGTTCGATGCGGGACGATTTATACAATTCCCATCTTGTGCATTATTCGATTATTTGATTATTTGATTGACCAATCATCTATTTATTTACTTAATGTTGAAAATGTCGATTTAATGAGAAATAATTGAAATACGCTCTGAACTTGTTAATCCTTTTACTAAATTTTTGAAAAATTTCTATCATTTAATTGTCATTCAATTTTTAGTTTAATCAATCCTTTTACTGTTTATCGTTTCGTTTGAACAATTTTTGCAAATGTGATTCGTAATTTTGCAGTTTTCAGTTTGGCTAAATTCTGAGAAAATTTACGCTGTTTATTGATTTAATTGAAAATAGCAAAAAAGAAATATCTTTGCAATTTTCAGTTCAGTTAGTTCTTTTACTATTCATAATTTTTCTTAAAATATTAGCAAATATTAAATGCTTGTAATCTCTAATTTGGTTAATTCTGTTTCCATTCTATTTTCTTTTGCACCGTTTGGAAAGAGCAAATACGAAGCACTCGTAATTTTCAGGTTTGATCGAGATCCTCTTATTGAATTTTGAAAAGCTCCTTATTATTCTTGAAAACACCAAACGTAAAATACACATAATTTTCTGCTTCATTGACGCTTTCTTTGAATTTGAAAAAACCAACAACTTTCACTATATTTATAATCACTTACTATTCGTATATTTTATTTCAAGAAACGTTTCCACTCTCATTAAATGTAACAAACTCACTGAAAATATTTTGAAGATATCATTTTACTTTATAGCGAAATAGAACTATTGTTTCTTGAAATAAACGATTCAAGAAATAAACTTAACACTTTCGAGCATTAAAACAGCAAATGAGAAAACGTATCGAACTACCGAGCTCACTGACAACGACAAACATAATGTTACGATGTTCAACGTAAACTAGACTAGAAAGACTTTATTACGAAGGACATTTCTTCGATGTCGAATACATTTCACTCAGGTATAAAGGTGCGTGCGCACTCGATTTAGAAAGGATCATTTCTCACGCAATATGAAAACGCATTATGGTCCCTTAACCTCTGTGTGCGAAAGGGATGCTATTGAATTTTGTCCCTCGCAGGTGATACAACCAACCCGAGGAGTCGACGAAGAGAGAAAACGACCGTTTAGAATCATGTTTACTTTCTATTTCAACTCGTGAACTTGTTACATACTTTATGTATTCAGGGAAATGAAAAGTCTATGAAAAGTCTATGTATCATGCATTACGTTAAATGATTAAATAAAATTTATGTATTAGTGGTCAGAGAAATGTATAGTATAAAGAGTTCATAGAGTGAATAGAAAAGTAGTTGAATAAATAACAATAAGATAATAGAAGTAGACAAACGATTGAATAGAAAAGCAATTGAATGAAAAAATAATAAAAGATGAAAAAATTTTTATATATCATTAAGTTCCACTATTGCGATTGACATGAAGAAAATAATTTACATTTATTGTGTATAGAGATCCATTTCATTGAAACAGAAAATCTTTTGGACAATATCATAATTCTTAAAACATTATGAATCACATTCGACAATGTTGAGATTGAACCAGAATGTAACAGAGTTATAAATAGAGTTATAACATTAAGCTCCCTCGTTTGTTACGAAAACCACAAAGCAAGTATACAAGTATGTATGTACATATATAATGATTCGTGTCACTGACACGAATGATGACACGATATTGCTATTACGGTCATAACAAGGAACGTTACATGAACGATAAATCGAATATTTAATATTTTAATATTTAATATTTCAATTTTCTCAACTTCCTAATTTCCTTTTCTTAATAATTTTCTTAGATGTTTTTTTTTTTAGCTTATTCACTTATACTTGTATATATTGAAAAATAATTGAAAAAGTATATTAGCATACGATCTCGCAAATCGATTCGTCGAAGATATATTGCCAAGATTTATATATAAGATCCTGAACAAGAATGCAGAAACTTCTCGACCTTGTACACGATCGAGAGGAAACACTTAAAATAAATCTACTTATGTAATTAAAATCGTCGTGAGTTAGATTTCATTTCACAGAGACTTATTATTTTCTCCTTCCGGTTCTTGCATATATTTTTTACAGTGTTCGATAAAAATCGAAAACTGAGTGTTTTCTTTTAAGTTATTTAACATCAGAAATCAAGGACTGAGAAGAAAAATCAACTCTCCTTCAACGAATCCTTCTTTTTTCTCAATGTATAAACGTTTTCCCTGTATCGTTTATGAATTATTTACGAAATGGTAGAGGAAAATACCGGTTGGTAATAGCAGAAACTGCATTTCATTACATTTTATTCAGCTTCTTCTTTTCTTTAAAAGATAAGAAAAACCTACGTAATATATATTTGCTATCTCTTCGAAAATCTCATTGATAAATCCAAAATACTTTAAATCAAGATACTTCAAATCTATTCAGAAATCAAGATGCTCTAAATAATTCGTACTTCAATATAAGAGGAAAAATAAAATCCTAAGAATTTCTGCTTTTTAAAAAGCACAATATTGTAAATCTAATACACGTCAAGTTCCACATGTCGCGATTTTAAATTGCGTTTGTTAAAAAATTAGTAGTTCAAGCAGATTATTATGAATAAATATGTAAAACAAAAATAATATTATACAATATAATATAGTACAATATTTTTTTTTTTTAAATTACTAAATTAATAAGAAAAAAACTGGTAATTTTGTTCGAAGGAAAAGAGAAAAAAATTATTTGCCAAGATATTGTGAAAATATAAAATACAAAATACGAAACGAGCGTATAAATTACTGGAATAATAGTACCAGAAGAGAACAATAAACAATACGTTTTCAATTTCTATGTTGTTAATTTATGAACTGTTTTAAAAATACGAAGACAAAAATAGTAGGAAAATCCTATTCAACTTTTATTACTTCTGTTATCAATTTTATGACAAAGATGTAATAAATTAATAGTCAGCAATAGACGTCACTAAAAGAATCCTGCGAAGCTATATTTCAAATTACAATAACTGTAAGATATTGTGAGTCACACTTAACAACATATATTTGTCAGAACGTATACGAATTAACGTATACGAACAGAACAACTTATTACGACAAGTTTGAAACATCAAGCATGAAATATGTATAGAAATGTTTGGTATTTTTAGTTTTTTTCAGTAACAAAGAACTCTAAATATGAAATTATATTATTATAAGAAATAATATTATTATTTGTTATAAAATTATTTAATATGTATATATATATATATACATATATTATAAAATTATTATAAGAAACGTGCCATTAGTCGACCTTAAACGTAATATATATTTTGTCAGACATATTAAATTGGTGTGTCATAGAATCAACCCTATAACTCAATAACCCTAATATAGCCCGTTATCGGTTTCACCCTTTTGAATCGGCTCCTTTCTTTTCATACTTATTCAGTGCCTGTACAACGTATTTGATTGTTTTACGATAACCGAAATAATTTAGAAAATTTATAAAATTTCGTAGAAATTTTGCTCAAAATAATTGTTATAATATGTCGTAATGCGTAACATGTTCTTTACAATCCTTATATTAAGAAAATGACAGATTTAAAGAAAGATAATTAAAAAAAAATGATAAACGCATTAGATAATAAGAAAGGTATAAATGTTTAATAAAGAAGAAAAATTTTTCTACAATTTCACGAAAGGAAATTTCTAATTAATATAGTTTCCTTTCTTTTTTAAGTGAAATCTTCAATTTTAAATAAATTCTCTTTAAATTCTAACTCTCTTACTCACGTTGCTTTATGTCTTCATTCGTATTTATGAATATTTTATTGGAAATATTCCTGAAATTATCGCGGAAACGCGATTTTGATTGATCAATGATTATTCGTAACAAAAGACAAAAAGATACGTTCAAACAGATAATAACATATTGGTGAAAAAATAAAATTTATCTCAAGTGTTTTTGAATCAGAAGTTATTCGCGTGCATTCGTTGCCACGATAACTATACAGAACCTCCGACTACGTGTTTATTGGTCAATGACCATTCAATAAGTCAATTTAATATTCGTTGAACACGTCAAGCTGAAATTCAAGATACGTTTTCGTTTTATACACCGAACCATACAGTGTTCTAAATATTTTCTTTTTTTTCTTTCAACTCTGTCATTTTCTTTATTTTATTTTTATTATTATATTTCCTCGCTATTAATAACTCCTTTGAAACATTATTTATGGAGAATGATACTTTTATTAACTAATTTTATTATTAGAAGTTATTATTAGAATTTTATTATTATTATTTATCAAACCGTATAAACTTCAGTTACATTTCAGATACATATAAATGCGTTTTAAATGTTTTCTTTTCAAACGCTGCCATTTTCTTCGCTACCTTATCTTTGTTATTAAACTTTGTACTATTAATAGCTCCCTTGGAAAATGTGTATTCTATTTATCAAAGTTTTCAGATCTATAAAATTATGTGAAAACTTCATTTCCGTCGATCCATCGAATATGTAAATATTCGACGTGTATGTTTGCTTTCCTGGAATGATCGATTAGATAACAGCGAGCGAGAAATTAGTTCTTAAAATACCTCGAAATTAATGATACCGCTTTACGAAAAAGAAAATGCAAGCAACGTTAATTCACCTAACTGGTTAACCTTTGAACTTCGAGGCCTTTTTATTTATAACCGCGACACACAATATAATAAATATAATTGCAATGTGTGTAATTTCAAATTACGATTGTACAAAAAAAATAGTATTAGTTGTAAAATATGAATTTGCACAAAGATCTTCAAATAAAATTGAATCGTTCACTTGTACTAATTATTGTTCACGTTTGCGTGAAATTTCGAAAAATTTCCATTCACTTGCACATATATTGGGTAAACGATTATTTCGTTTGTATTGTTATCATTTATTACCAGTATTATCTCTACTATGGAAAATATAAAGATTTCAATGCGTTTGCTTCCTTTAGATTAGAGGAGTAATTTTCCACAACATCAAATGAATGGAGTAAGTTCCATGCTGCACGATTTTATCAGATGTATCAAATGCACAATCGTTAAAGTGTTAAGATAAACGAATGCATGAAATGTATCATGTTTTGAAGGAATAAATTGTAAGTGTTGCTAATCGTGTCTTTCAACGCGTATGAATATACGTACGTCCTTCTACTTTAATCGACTGAAATAAAATTCGAATGAGGACTTGTGCGTTGCTGTCCAAACTATTATGTCAAAGTCGTTACTCGCTCAAGTATATTAAACACAATGAAAAGATTAATTAACACGGATTACTAACGATGATTGTTAAAATATTAATTCACTGTTACTAAATAAAAATGTAAATGCACAAAAATTGAAAAATAAACTAAGTACTATGCAAATGTGAATGTCAAACAACATCGGGAAATAAAATAAATACGAACTAGTAAATGAAATATAAACATAGATGTAGAAAACAACAAGGAATAAAATAAATAACTAAATTTAACTGAACTAAAGTTAAACAGAAAATAAATGAAATATAAATATAAACGTCAAACATCAAAGAATAAAATAAATTACTATTAATAAAATAAACTGCTAGTAAAATCCTATGGAAAATAAATGAGACAAGAATTAGATATAAAGCACAAACATCGAAGGACAAAAGTAAAATCACAAATAAATGAAATCTAAATGTAAAAATGTAAAAATAAATATATGAGAATCTATAATAAAATCACAACAGGAACTAAATATCAAACATTGTTTGTCGAAATGTGCGAGGACAATTATTTCTCTCATCCTTTCTATTTGTGCCAAGGATTTCCATTAATATGACTTCTTAATTAATCTATCCCTGTTTTCCATGTTGTAGGTCTTCGTCAAATTAAACTTGTTAAACTGCCACCACCAAGATTGAATTTCAACTAAACCAGTTGCGATACGTCATTGCGTTACGGTGTGGACGTACTAGTTGAAACTACGAAACAATTTCAAGTATCGATCCTACAGCGGCGTCAGAAACAGCTGAGCCAAAAGTGACATACACGTATGTAGATTACTGAATGATGTTTTCCGTCCCATTTCAGGCCAATCGATCGAAAATCATCGTTGCGTCAACGCGACTCATTTGCAAGTCTTTCTGGAATTAATTTCTGTTGTCAAATTTGATTTTTCAAGATAAGAAAGATTGTGGAAAGAAAATTCCAAGGTAAATTGCATTACCAAATTCTCTTGATATTGAGGAAAGGAGATTCCAAGGAAGATTATGTTGATACATAATATTTCTTAATATTGAGAATATGAAAGAAAAATCCAAGAACGGTTCGCTCGATGTGTATTTTTTCATCGCTATATCTTCTTTTGAATTCTACAGTTTCAAAAAAATTTGAACATTATGATGAACTGTAGTTCAACGAACTAAATTTGATCGTCTCTTAATTTCCTAGGAAAGAAAAAGATTTGATTGTATTTACTCCGATTAAAAGAGAAAAACTTGCAAGGGAAAAGGATTGTCAGTTGATTGGATTTACTTCAATTTAAAATCTTATTAATTCTAAATGTGTAACTTGCCTGCAAATTTGTAACATTCCCCATGATTAATTCTAAATTTATAAGTGGAAGACAATTGTGCATTTAATAGATAGAATAAGGGTTAGCATACGCATTAATTTGTAAGACAATAAAATAAAATAAAATTTAATTTCACGGTAGCTTCAATAATAGGACAAGATGAGTGTTATATCACCAGGATCGTTTATACTTTGGAAATTCCCCAAGAGACAAAATATAATATCAAAAACTTTTCCATATAAAAAATATTATAATATGTTAAAAATCAGTTTGCTTAGAAAGGAGAGAAATATCTATATATCAACATGACATATATTTCATATATTTTGCATTCTATGCAATTTTTCACTTGGAAATTTCCTGTAAATGTCCACAGTCTATTCATTCAATATTATAACGAGTGCTACATACATACTCGACACTCTAGCGCTTGTCACTCTCGCAATTTTTACGACAGTGTTTGTGAGTCCATTAACAGCGACTCGGCGCCAGAAATCGATCTGGAGCATTAAGAGTGTTGTTGAGATTGAAACAGCTGATCCGTCAGTTTCACGAATAGCCGGATGAAAACTAAGCTAAAGGGCTGCATTGAAGAGCGTGGTAGCAACCATAGCTAGGCAATTTCGACGTTAATCCGAAAAAGGGGCGTCAACTGAATCGATACATCTGGCAGGGTGGTAGGGACATTAATTGACTCTTGAGGAGCCACCCCTTCTTCATGATTCCCTCGTTCTTTTTGGCACTAAGTTCCTTCAGACTATCTGTAGTGTGTGTATGCAGTGTATTTTACTGAAGAAGATAATTGTGACATTAATAGTAGCTTCTCAAAGAAAAAGAATACGATTTTAAAGTTGAAGGACAGATCCTTGAACGTTGCTACGCAACTTTTGTGGCCTTAGGACACTTTTTACTTTTAACTTTGAGACTGCATAAATTAAATTATTTACAATTTATATTATTTAGTAACAGTGAATTAATATTTTAACAAAGTAAAATAAATTAATATTTCTAGACTAAACTCTAGTCTCTAACTCTAGCTTTGATTTTGACTAGATATTTAGACATTGTGTATTTTTTTATCTCTTACTGTGAGATTTATTGTTAATAACATGCATTTTTTTCTCCATTCAAACCCACGATTTCTATGTATATTGAATATATAATGTTACATATTTATATCTTTTCCAATAACAAATTCCAATTGAGATACGTATGGAAATTTTTGTAAGAGAAAGAGAGACGCATGAGTTTCATAGAAGATTGACTGAAATGACGGATAACGCGCAATACAAGGAGAAGAAAAGGATTGCAAAAAACGACGGATCGCATTTTACTGGCGCATGCAAACGCTACTGGTACACGTGCTCTCATCGCCGCATTCATACATGCATAGACGTCAATTAACGCGCTCGTGTCTATTTGTCACACGAATTGCAGTTGCATCAGAGACGAAGCCACAACGCATCGATGTTTAACCAACGCAGTTGAACATCCGTCACTATTCAACTTCAACAGTTGACCGTAACACACAGTTTTACGTTATCGAGTACAGATAAAATATGAATAAAAGTGTAAAAAAACGCGTGTCGAAGGAAAAATTTAATAGGAGAGGAATTTCAAAAGAAACTCACGAAGAGGAGAAACGTAAACATTAATCAGTGCAATGATTTATGTCTATACGTATGTACGTTCCTAATTGGTATCTATCAATCACTGTACGAAATTGTAATTCTTTAGTCGGCACTTTTACTATCAGTCTCATTGACAACAGTGGCTTATCACAGTAGTTATCACAGTGAAATGATTCACCTGATGATTCTCGGTACACACAAAATGAATAAATCTACGTGAAGAAATTTTGTCTTTTATAAAACACTTATAAATGTATTATTTCATATTTTATGCTATTACGTAATTAATTCTGATTCAATTTAATTTAATTAACTTAACTTTATATAACAAAATAACATCACATATATTTATGTCTTCCCTGTCAGAGAAAAATTTCTTAGAATAAAATTTCTGTAGGAGAAAATTAATCAATAAAAGTCTATATTATGATTGCCTCGAGAATTACTTCAAGAACTAAAATTCCACGTTATGATCATTTTATATGTAACGAGATACGAAATTACCACGTTGAAACTATTACTAAAACGAAACAACCTAATTTAGTAATATTTATTGCAGTTTCTTTTTCTAACCAAGTAACCAACTACTATACGTAATACATCTAGTGATTCATTAAAAAAAATGCCTTTCATTCATCGGTATACATGAATGTGGGAATTACTCAGACAATTATGAAACGAGTAGATAAGGAAGATTGAAGATATAGAAGGACAGAGAACACTAGCAAATCCTACTCTATTTTTTATCTTCATCGATATGACTCAACAATGAACAATTGACCTAATCCTAACGTTGTTTACATACCAATTACTACTGTGTTATGTTGAATTTTTAATAACAAGGGTAATTTACTTTTGCTTGTCTTCCGTCTATACTCACAATAATGAATAGAACGTGTTACTTATTCTTCGTTTCATAGTAATGTAATGCGCAAATGCTGCGAAAAGTATAATACCAATTCTGCGCTGCATTCCAAAAAAATGTGCAAAAGAAATGTGCAAAAGACGACTGTTGAATACATTTGAACAATGTGCATTGCAAATTCCACGTTCACGGGCATCAATGTATAAATATTTATGAACCAATACTTCTAAACAGAACTTTGGACACGAACTTCGAAAAGGGATATTCGTGTTTAAAAATGAATTACAATTAACAACGTCGAAATATTCTATTAAAATTGGTGTAATATAATTACCATTACTAACGTTGTAAACGTGTGTACTAAAGCAGAAATAAATTATAAAGTATCAGTATTTACTGTAAAAAAGCATTTTTCAATAATGAGCAGGAATTTCGATTTTCATTTTGGTTTTCAATTTAATTTTCTGCTTTAATTTCCATTATTTTTCAATAATGCACACGACGATGCAGGAATTTTAATTCTCATTTTAATTAGTAATTCAATTTTCTATTCTTGTCACCATTATTTTTCAGTGATATGCACGAAGTAGGAATTTTCATTTCAGAAATTTCAAATAGCCGAAATGAAAAACAAAAAAATTGGTTTATAGCACGCGCCATTTTACAGATCGAACGCGTTGACTGCCACAGAATTTTTAATTATTTTTAAATGATTCGAGTAAAATGAGTATCATTGACAAAAAATTTTAAATAACGTAAATAATTATGTAATGCTATAAAATAAGGAACGCGCTATCATTGCACTTTTATTGTAACATAATATTTTATAAAAATTGAATATTCTGTTTCATAGAGTCAAACCGTACAAATTTCGTGCGACGATCAATGTGCTAATTGTAAAATCGTAGTAACTCAATGAGCAACCAAAAATTCAATCAATCTGCTTTGAAAAGAGCATTATTGAATAACGTTATGTTACATAACTACAATGCATCAAGTAATGAAAAATTATTTCGTCAGATTAATAAAATTTTACAATTCCATCATTTCGATTCTATTAATTTATAAATTAATAAATTTACGAAGAAACTAATTTCCAAATTTATTAACACGTTCCAGACAGACAATAATTATAGTTTCCAGTTATTATAGTATTCCAGTTTCTAATTTAAAAATGCAGTAAAGAAACTTTTTTCTGTTATTCCGTTATTAAATACAAAAAGAAAAAGAATAATTTCTTTCTCTAGATCCTGCAAAGTTGCAAAATTGATTAAAACTATTGTTGACATCAAAACTCTGATTACGAAAAGTTTAAGTCATTACAAATTGTTCGTCCAATGATAGAAATAAAGAAATAAGGTAAAGGAAAAATCGATTTTCAAAACGTGTTGACGTTCGAGCAATCAACATAGAGGATCATGATCTTCGACCCTGCATCGAGACCTCGTCGATTAAATAGCGATTCACCGGGTTATTACATAAACGACGTCCGAAACGTCATTCGGGGTTGATCGTACGATCAGACCGTTCATAAACGTTCCGATGTTCAACTAAATTTCTTGTCATCTCGGTAAAAAAATATACAAAAGCTTTGTGCTTCCTATCGCCATAGATACGTGTTTTTCAAAAATCCACAAAACGAAGGAACTTCCTCCAAACGTACATTCTACGTTTAATTGTAACTTCACTCGACCTTTTATCAGTAAGGAAATATTGTACGAAATGATCTATCTCTTCTTCGCGTCACCGCGTATTCTCAGAAACGTACGAAACAAACATATCTTTCTTCAGATTAATAATGCATTAGACGTTCGTCGATTTCAATTTTCACATATCTATAGGTTTACATATAGACAGGAATGTGTTGCAATCGCTGATGCGCCAATTCGAATTCGAACGAGCCGTGGAGCAAGTAACAATATTGAAAAGAAAATTTGGTACACGTACGAGATAGAATCGGCGCATCTGAAATCCACGGCAATTGCATTGTTGAAAGCAAGAAGGATTCTTGAGATGCTAAGGACCTCTCCGGTAAAACACATATCAGTATATATACAAATACGAAAAATAGAATGAGTTAAGAGTCTCTACCAATACGAAAATAAAACGAGTTACGAACCAAATTCTGTTACAACATTGTGCAATTTCCTAATATTATGAAATATTCAAAGCGTACGATTATAAAAAATAAAATAAGTCTGTATTAACAACGAATTACGATGTTAATACGAATTGAAATGAATTGTGACTGGGATTATGTTAACAAAGCTGCTAAATCATTTAAATGTTACAAAGTATTTGAAGTATAGTGATATTATAAATTCTTACAATAACTTCACTCTACGTACAAGAAATATTTCACTTTCAAACGTGTGGCCGATTTTCGTCACTTGCCCTTCTTGCACCCAACAGTACAATTCGCGTGGGTCAGTTCCATCGTGGGCGCAGACCGCGAAAAGCGGCCCGCACGCGATGTTTATAACAGAACACAGGCACACGTCGTTGCGTTTCGGCACTGCGATCGCGACAGCCAACGGATTTCAGGTTTCTGGGCCAGTTTCGCCCAGTCACTTGCATGCGGCGACCGTGAATTGTCAATAATTCATTGCCGGGGCGAAAAAAAGGAAAACGGCGCGAGTAAAAGACGCCTGGCCGCGATTTTTGCGCGACGCAACGAACCGCGCGACGTAACACGGTGAGACCAGTCGAAAACACGGGGAATTTCATTCAATAATTCGGTGTACTTACGGTGTCGTACGACGGGGACAAGGCAAACCCCGTCCGGCTAAAGTCTAAGCCGCAGTGAAACCTTCGAGCACGTCGAACTGCTCTCGCTGGCACACGCGTTCGACCTCTACGGAAATAGACAGGCGCGATTGGTGTACCAACCTGCGCGCCTGCTCGTACTGTGATGCGCGTTTCCTCGGATGATCGATAGTGTCGCCAGCTAGCGGGCGAACCTTATCGCGGACGAGGAACATGTCATCCGATAGTGTATCGTGCGAGTTTACTGGCTGCGGAATAATGTTCCTGCTTGGTGATGTGCTTTAGGAGAGCTTGGAGCATATACGCACAGAGAAAAGTTCAATTCACGTTTGAACGTTGTTTGATATTTTGAAAGTCCTCTTGGATCTCGAGAGCTTGTTAGATCCACCGAGTCTCTAAAATTTCGATGACCTTTGGCATGCCTTGGAAGATCCTTGATAGCTTCTGAAGGTTTCAGGTGTCTCGATGTTCTTGATAGGTTTTAATATGATTCTCGATATTCTTTGATGGGATTTAAAATCTTGCTAAAACATCGTGGTTATTGGATGGACATCACCAAAAATTTTGAAAATTGAAGTTTCAACCATTGTTCCTCTTGGACTTCTCTGGAAAGGAAATAAGAAATAATAAAATTAGAGAGTTATGTTTCTCAAATTTATTTATTCTAAAAGAGAAAATTTTCTAAAAGAGATAATTGTGCTTGTTATATATAATATATATATGACGTTTTCGAAATTAATTATCTATGATTATCATAGATTCTATACAATAGTAATTGAAATGACGTTCTTCTTTCATTTCTTGTAATTTATCGTAATGTTATAAATACTTCAATTTTTTTAAATTTCGTAAAATTATAGAATCTAGGTGGGGGGGGGGGGAAATAATAATAAAAAAATCTCAAGTCTTGGAAACTTCTCATTCATAATTCTAATATTAAAAAGTAGAATTTGATGACATAGATTAATTAAAAATAATTGCAAATGAAATATCATATTAATGCAATATAAATAAAATGTTATTAAATCTTCTAATTATTAAAAATGTTACTAAAAATATTACATTTTATTTATCGTACAAGTATAATCTTCAATAGTTTCATGGTTGTCTGTCATGTAAGAATTACGTCAATTATAATTTTCTAAGGAAAAAAATTATAGCTAATTCAGTCATTTTGCTTTGATAATCATTTCTCGAATAATTATGTGTATTAAAGCACATTTTCTTTAGATGTGTAATACCGCTTAACAGTTTCTTATCAAGTATTCAATGACATTATTGCTAATAGTAATAGTAATGTCACGTGAGTTTCGTTGGGAATCTGGCCTGACAATCACGCCACCTCTGACGAAATCGTCCGAGAGTGCAGTTTTCAAGTTCTCCTCCAGTTCTATTTCAGTTATTAGAATCTCTCTGAAGAATATTAATTCTGGGAGTTATAGCATCCAATCTCGACATTTATCGCATTCAGATAAATTGTATATCACGTGTCGAGATCACGATTTAACATAGTTTTGTACAATGATTGTAATTTCCTATTTAGGGGAATATTATTAAAAATATATTTATTTACATCTAGTAATCTTTTTACATATTTATTTACATTACAGAAATTCTTTCACTCTTTCAAAGATAAATCTTTGATTATTTATACATGTAATGAAAATCAGAGTATAACTAAGAACGCAGAATTTTAATAACATTATCAATAAGTAACTTTCCCAAAAAATCTTTTATTATAATCGAACACATACATATCTAGTAAGAAGTTTAAAGAAATGACTTATCTGAAAGTGACAAATGACTGACTAGAGTTTTACTGCACAATTCTAGCATTTACTCACTGATATCATACAACAACGCAATTGCAGAAGTCAAACTATCATTACTACTGCAAAAAAAGACTATATACTTGAAAATAAATACAATAAAATGTTATTTTTAAAGAAACGTATTCGTTTTTCTTATATCGGTGCAAAATATTTAAATATTCATTTAGTTTTTAATAAATATTGATAGTATTTTAAGCAAAAATTTAAAAAATTTAATAAGATATTCATTTTTATAAGTGAGAAATAAAAGTACATTACATAGTCTGGTTTGTAGATCAGTAGAATAGGACAGGTACAGTACAGGCGTTTGTCTGGTATAATATGTCTGTTTCTTCTTAGCATACGCCACTGCTGTTTTGCGATGTAACTGCACAACACTCGATCTTTATACATGATATTGCATATCATTGTACGTACGTATCTGCAAAAAAAAAAATGCGATAAAGCAATGTGAAAAATAACAGATTTAAGTAATCTTTCAAAAATATCGCGCTCAGAAATTTTAAATATTTGACGAAACGAAGCAAATAATTATTAATATAGATAACTTAAAGGTATAAAAAATGGAAGAGGAAAAGATATGAAATTATATAACTGTTTTAGATCGAACCATTTCAGAGACATCGAATCATTTCAGAGACATTTTTTATTTTATTTGCGATAGAAAAGAAGATAGTTTTTTAAAAATAGAAAAATTGGCTTATCTCTTGTTTACGAGTTACATCCTTTACACTTTGATAGTGTAGTCAACACTATTTTCGTAAGTAATAGCTAATTAATTATGGAACTGAACTAAAAAAACATTGCGTGCATAATGCTGACTTTGTATTTTTCTTTTGTTTAATTACGTAGGCCAATTACCATTACCAATTGCCTTAATTACCTCGTCAACTTAATCCTCTTCAAATTTCAACTTTTATAGAACAAGTTTTGATAGTCTCTTCTGTGCTTTAAAGTTTTGATATTCTCTTAGAAATTTTTGTGAAAAGATCTAAATTTAATCTACAATTTTCTAAAATGTAATCCACGGTTTTATTAAAGGTTTTTTTATAGTATCAAAATATGAAATATCAAAAAATCACTATACTTACAGCGACAAACACAAATTTACAATAGGGGCACTATCAGGGTTAATAATCTAGTAAATATCACATTTACTATATTAATGATAGTAATCTGCTCTGTAATAGGTACATATATTTTACATTTGTTTATTGCTTGTCAAAGTATATTTTCTTAAAATTTATCCATGAAATTTTCTTTTGTCTATCGCCAAAATTGTTCTAGATTCATTCGCATAGGGATTTGCCGATCATCAAGTATGCTTAGACAATTTTTATATATCAGTAACTAACAAACAAACGCGATTTCTTGTTCTTTATTTTTGTCTTTCTTTTTTTTTTTTTTTTTTAATTTTATTGTCGCATCGACAGCGAGGTCATTAGCAACGACGGCACCATTAAATGTGTGAGTAGTAGTTTATGCTTTTTATGCAATGTCGTTTTGAGAAGTAAGGTTTATGTTTGCGTTGATTCCATATTTCTGTCTTTGGGTTTCTGTGGTGTGGCATTCGTGCAGTATGTGTGTTATTGTTAATGGATGGTTATTGCAATGAGTGCAGGTGGGTGATGTAGTTTTTTTGATTTTGTATTCATGTGTTAGCCTGATATGACCGGTTCTTAGGCGTGTGGTAATTATTCCTTCTTTCCTGTTGTTAAATTTCGGTGTTTGCTGGTGAAAGTCTTGGATACTTTTGTGTAGTTGGGTGCTTTTAGTTGTTTTCCATGTATTGTTCCATTCATTTTTTGTTACTTTTTTGCAATGGATTATTTGGTCGTCGCAGGGGATTGGAAGATGGTTGTCGTTGTTGGTAAGTGAGGGGACTGTGGCTTCTTTCGCTGCTGCGTCGGCTTTTTCGTTTCCTTCGATTCCTTGGTGAGCTGGAATCCAGATGACTGTGGCGTTTGTGTTAAGTTGGTTGTGGTTTAGTTCTTGGATGGTGGATATTGGATGGTTTTCTTGATCATATGATTTCGTTAGAGATTTTGTAACGCTCATGGAGTCGGTGTATATGACGATCTGGGCTTCGTTATTTGAGTGTGCATATTTAATAGCTTCCAGGATGGCATAAGTTTCGGCTGTGAAGATGAATGATGAAGGAGGGAGGTTTTGTGTTTTTTTGGCTTTTTTTGTGATGATGGCGTATCCTGCTCCAGTGTCCGTTTTTGACCCATCAATGTAGATCTTGCTGTGTTGGGTGTAGTTGTTATTTAGTTCTAGGAATCGAGTCTTGTGGTCAATTGAATTGAGGATTTTTTTGGGAAGTTCGGCAAGACTGGTGTTTGTTGGGAATGTTTTTATTAACCATGGGGGGATTTGTGGTGGTTTACGTTCAATGGTGGGGTGGATTTTGAAAGTGGTGGATTGAAGAATTTTGTTAAGTCTGATATGGAAAGGGGAAGGAATTTTGGGTTTATTGATGTAGAAAGCATTGAATCTATTGGAGAAGATGTTGTTGTAGGAAGGGTTATTTGGAGTGGATGAGACTTTTAGTGCGTATTTGAGAGTTAGGAACTTCCTTCTGGATTCAAGTGCCATTTCTTTGGCTTCGAATAGTAGGCTGTTTATAGGGCATGTTCGGTATGCACCTGTGGCTAGTCGAAGAGCTGAGTGGAAGATTGGATCTATTATTTTTTTGTTGGAGCTTTTGGCTGAGTTGTAAACGATAGAGCCGTAGTCTAGTTTGGATCTGATTAATGCTCTGTATGTTACTAGAAGAGTGTCTTTATCCGCTCCCCAGTTATTATTGGAAAGGGTTTTAATTATGTTAAGTCTTTTTATGCAGGACTCTTTTAAGGTTTTTAGGTGTGGCGCCCAAGATAATTTTTTGTCGAAAATAAGGCCTAGTATTTTGATCGTGTCAGTAAACTGTATTTCAAGATTGCTCAGATATAGTTTAGGTGGGGGATTGAGTTTGGTTTTCCTAGTGAATAGGATGCCTTGGGTTTTTTGGGAAGAAAATTTTAAGCCCGTTGTTTTTGACCAGTCTTGAAGGATATTGATGGCTGTTTGTAAATGTTCGTTGATGGAGTTCATATTTTTTCCGCTACATGTGATTGTTATGTCGTCCGCAAATAGCTGAGCTTTTATTGGTGGCTTGAGGTTGGTGGTGATGTCGTTGATTCCAATTAAAAATAGTGTGGTGCTCATTACTGATCCTTGTGGGACTCCGTTTTTGATTATAACTGGATTATAACTGTGACAGAGATCCATTTGCTCTGACTTGGATTGATCTATTGGATAGGAAGTTGGTTATGAAGGATAGCATATTGCCATATACTTTTAGCTCGATGAGGGCGTTAATAATTTTGGTTCTCGAGATTGTATCGAAGGCTTTTTCGATATCGAGGCATACGGCGGCTATGTATTCTTCGTTGAGGAAAGCGTCGCAGATATTTGTTTCCAAGTTCGTTAGGACGTCTATGGTTGAGAACGGTAGTGTCGGAAACCGTATTGATTTAGGTCAAGAAGTTTTTTTGCTTCGAGGTACCATCTAAGCCTACGGTTTACGATTTTTTCTAGTAGTTTGCACATGGTATTTGTTAATGCAATTGGGCGATAACTGTTAGGCTTTTGTTTGCATTTTTTTGGTTTAGGAATTGGAACTACAATTGCTTTTTGCCAATTTTCGGGAAAAACTTTATGAATCCATATACAGTTGAAGATTTTTAACAGGTAATTTATTCCTGTTTTTGGGAGCATTTTTAGCAGTAAGTTGGGGATATTATCTGGTCCTGGGGTGGAGTGTTGAAATAAGGGTGGAATTTATTTCTTTGAGTGTCAAAGGTGAGTTTAGTGGTGAGTTGTTATCGTTGTGGATCAAATCATGGTGTATATTGTTGTAGATTATTGTAGGATGTGAGTTTATGTTATTTGAATTTTCTTGGAATTGTTTAGCTAATGTGTTAGCAATGTTATGGGCTTGAGTTATGGTTTAACCGTCATCAGATTCCAAGAATTGGATAATCGTGGAGGGTTTGGGTCCATTTATGCTTTTGATCTTTTTCCATACTGCAGATGTTGGTGTTTGTGGATTTATTGATGTTATGTAGTTTCTCCATGTTCGTTTTTTATTTTCTTTAATTATTCTACGGAAGTTAGCGCGTTTTCTTTTGAACTCGGTTAGGTTTTCGTTTGTGGGATGTTTTTTTGCTCTATTGAAAGCGTGATGACTCTCTTGCATGGCGATTTTACATTCTTCGTTCCACCACGGTACCGGTCTTTTCCTAATTTTTTGTAGTCTAGGAATTCCAAAGGATTTGTCTGCGGCTGAGGTTATGATTTGTTGGAAATTGTTTATTGTTTCGTTAATCCGGGCTGGGTTGAGTTCAGGTTCAGTTTCTTTCTCAATGAGTTGAAGCGTTATGTTTTCTTGGTAAACTGGCCAGTTTTTTTTTCTTATATGCCATTTTTGTTGGAGGTAGTTTTGAGTTGTTGTGCTATTGTCTCCGTATGTGATTTTTATGGGAAAGTGGTCGCTGTCATATGGTTCTTTTAAGGTATCCCATTTTAGGTGTTGAGCTATCTGCGGACTGGAAAAGGTTAAGTCTATTGCACTTGTTTTGCCGTTTCTAGTGCTAAAGTGCGTTGGAGAACCTGTGTTCAGTAAGATTAAATCCTGGTTGTTAAGCAGATTTTCGATAGTCTTTCCTCTTCTGTCAGTTTTGGTCGATCTCCAGAGAGTGTGATGGCTGTTAAAGTCTCCTCACAGGAGGTCAGTAGAGCTGGAAGTTGAGCTATTAAATCTTCAAGGTCTTGTATTTGAAGGGGGAAACTATTAGGAATGTAGATATTGCAGATGTGGATTTTTTTGGGAAATGAAATAGATATTGCAACGGCTTCTAAGTTTAAATTTAATTGGATTTCAGTAGAATCATATTTGTCCGAAATTGCAATGGCCACTCCTCCGCTAGCGTGATTTTCGTTTACCCGGTTTTTGACAAAGGTGTTGAAGTGTTTAAGTGTAGGCTGGTGGTTTTTTTTGAAATTTGTTTCTTAAAGGCAGATAATGTCTGGACTGAAATTGTTTATGAGTATTTGGAGTTGTTCATAATGGGTATAATAACCGTTTATGTTCCACTGTATTATTGTTTTCATAAGGTATTTGGTGGGGCTATGAATTTGGATTTTGCTGCGATTTCGGTTCTTATGAAAATTCTATGTCCGATTCAGATGAATAGCTAAATGACGATTCAGGTGTGTCAGTCGATTTGGAGAGCTTTTTGCAGAGTCGATGTATTCTGTTTTTTATGCTTCTTTCGTTTAAATGGAGGTAAATTTCTTCAAGAGTTTGAACAAGTGTCGGAATATTATCAGTGTAGTTTCTTGCGATTTGCAATGGGTGTGCTGATCCGAAGGTGTCTTGGAGGAGGCTCTTGATCTGGGAATAATTTAGCTGGGAGTGTGAAGGATTTTTTTTATTTATTATTTCTCTTGCTGGGGCTAACATTTCCTCTAGTTTGGCGGAATCGAAAACTGGAAATTGTGGAGGAAGTGTTTTTAGTTTGGTTATTGCGACTTTTTTTTATGTGGATTGATTGGTGGGGGCATGGAGTCTGTGTCGTTTAAGTTAGCATAGTCTGATTTGTCATCAGTTGATGATTGTGAGTGTGGTCTTTTGGAACTGAAGGGGATTGGTGGTTGCTCTGTAGGTAATTTATTCGTTGCTTGTTTGGAATTGTCGATGTTTGTCTCGGTAGTGATAGGAATCTTCTTAACCGGCAATTTGGGGGATTGAGTTGGTGTGGGGATCGTTGTGTTTGTATTTGGGACTGTTGTATCGGTTGTGTTTGAATTTTGGGTTAGCGAGCAATCTTTCGCTAAGTGACCTTCTTGTTTACATCGGAAGCAAAGAAGGCTGTCGATGGAGGTGAAAATACGGTACGATGTATCTTCAAAAGTTATTAGGAAGATGGATGGGATTTTTCCAATGTCATCGGGATCAATGTATACCTGTCTTCTGAAACTGAGGATGTGGGTCGGTCATTCCTGCTTTCAGAGTTGATATTCTGGAGCATAGCTTGACGTTTCTTTTGAAGATTTTTTCAAATTCTGAGTTGGGTATAACCGGGGAGACGTTTGATAGAATTATTCTTTGAGCCGGAGTTAACATTGGTCTTAAGTTTAGCATATTGTTGTTGACCGTTATTGTTTTATGCAGATTTGTTAGTACTGTTTCTTTTTTATCAGGATAAGCGCAAATTCGGTTGTTTGAGATTTTGGAGATGTACCTTATTGATTTGGGCCCGATTAGTTTCCCTATTGCAAGGGCATAGTCTTGGAGGCTTGTGTCGTCTATTGCGTGGATGATGATAGCTTGGTCTTTTGTAGGTGATGTGTCGAGTTGTGCAGCGTGGGAGTATGATTTGGTGGAGTTGTTACTTTCAGTTTGGTTGGAAAATTGGGAACCTCTGTACTCAGAGGTCCCTGCAGGTTGGTGTTGCTTAGTCGGTGTATGCATTCGTGTGGAATTCCTTTGTGTTGATGTACGAGATTGGCGTTTGTTTTCACTAACACTAACACTATAATAATGTGGATTGGAACTCGTAAGCGAGACTGTATCGGACGTCCGTACGGTACGACGGTTAAACCGAGACTTTGTTTTTGTCTTTTACAAGTAAAATTAAGATAATTAGTAATACAGTAACTGAAATAATTAATAATAAATCTCTCTAAATCGAAAATAATGTATATAGTATACTAATGGAGGACGAGATAGTGGTACTTCTTTTTACTTGAAATTAAGAACTTAAAACTCGCTACCAAAATAATATTCAATCTTGTGGAATATTTGTCGATCATTATGCGACAGCAAATTTTAATATATTCTGTCATATTATAATCATTTTTTCGCAACGTGCGTATATCTGGTGGCATCAAAATGACACGCTACTTCGTTACATAAGCGTGTATCGATAAAACGATAATTTTATCTTTATCTGTGTCGGGAGTCCTTTTAATTTTACCCTATAAGTCGCGTCAGAATGATGATAAAATGGAAAAAAAGCAAGATGATACCAGAGACGTGTATGCAGATCAAACTTTTACTGAACGAATTAATTTAGTAATTAGCAAAGTAAATGTTTTTTTTGGAGAGAAGAAGTTGACGCTCTTACTAGTTACGAAATTGAGAAACAAACATTCAGCTAGCACATGAATTCAACTTTAGAATAGTTAAATTTCTAGAATAGTTTCTCAATAGAGTCTTAGAGTAAAAAATAACAAAATTACAATAAAGGTACCAAATTTCATCTGTAACATAGCTCATTGGGCCACGTGACTTTTTTTGAAGAAACACGCGAGCTCTTTCAATTATATATCCATAATGCGTGCAACAGTCGATTTCAAGAAAATGGTACGTATTTATTAGAGTATGAAACAGTGTTGAACTCGAGTGTCAGAAGTTCCCTGAGACACACTCCCTAGATTGTAAGCTCTTTGCATTCAAATGGCTTAAGTGAGAACTGGAATGTTTGTGTTAGTGTGCATGCCATTTTTGAAATATAGGACTAGGCAAGATAGGTGTGAATATTAACTATAGGTAGGTAGAGCCACGTCGATTTTCCATGAAACTTCCTTTGTTCGTGAAAAGAGAGAGATTTAGAGAGATTGTAGATTGTAGATTGATCTCTAAAACTGTAAACTGAATTCTTTTCTTCCTACTTTTGTGAATGTATAGTGCCTTTTTATATTAATATTGTGGAAGATTGTAGCCTTTAACTTTTTTTTTAATATTTCAGAACATCAAGATCCACAAGATGATAGATCTATTTTTTACCTCCTTTGTGAATAAATATCAAACCCATTTTAAATTTATCTCGTGTGCGTTTCAATAAATAAAAAATCTTTTCATAACGAATGTTTCATGAAATATAAATCATTTTTATTAAAAACTAAAAATATATTAATAGTTTTAGAATTTTAATATACAACGTGCAAAAACCTATCGTGAATCCATAAAATACAGATGAAGCTCTTTTTGATTTAATAAAATAATCTGACTTTTTCACGGTTCCGATATTGAAAATTTGATAATATATGAATAAAATAATATATTAATGTATAAATGAAATTATTCAGACATCATGTCTCTGGTATATTCGCTATCTGATCAACTTCGACTGTTTTATTTATAATTCTCTAATTCACTTTTTTTAAATATAGAGTGCGCTAAAAAACCAATAATTCCTTTACCATACTGGTCGGTATTGCAGGTTACGTGTCACAAACTTTTACAAAATGTCATGTTTATCCTATACCTTGTCTATGACTTCGCACGAAACTCACTATATTTTAATGTTCTTCAATTTTAATTTTAATGCATTCCGATTATATAGTGCCATATTAATTCAAATAGGTGTATCTAATTAGAAGTTCGACAAACGACTTTAAAAAAAAAGATTTTCAGTATGTAACAATCACAATAATAAATATAAATTATTATATCTTGAGTTTCAACGTAGTTGAGCTTTTCTTATAACATACATATGGATAAACTATTTTGGCTTGATTTAAACAAAAGTTGCAGGTACACCCTTTTGATTTAATATAATAGCAGTATAAACGTTCGGTTCATTTTTGAAATTGTTACACCTATTTTTACTCTTATTCGTGATAATCTAACCTTCGTGATAATTAAATGACTAAAGAAATAAAAATACATATGACTTACAATTAGATGCGATGTGCGACATTTGCAATCATGGCCCAGAGGAAATTGTTGCAAATATCACCGGTTAGAAATGTCTGTAACAAATCAAAATTGAACACACATATGTAATAACTCTTTTAACGCTATCTGTTTTAAATTGTAGATGTATTCGAAAACAAGTCTTACCGCTGGTCTTTACTTGACGATTTCTCGATAAGCAGCTTCCTGCTACGTCTCCTGCCATGTTCCCGCCTAAAACTGACGATTTTACGTTACATTCCAATATTAGATCGATTAAAAAAACATCGATTACCGTTCGAGAATCACAATACGCAACTGCGAGATTTCAAGCACCTCATTGGCGCTGCAATCTTCACTAAAATTAAAATTATTGCGCGCGCATTTCGTATCGAAAGATACGATATATTGCATAAATTGAAAAAAAAGGAAAAGAATACAAATTGCCTTACCCCTGATTATTTTCGTTCATAAAATTTTTTAAAAAATGTTATATCTATAAAACATGAAAAATTATGTTTGTGATTTTATTTCTTGAGCCTTGGTCTGGTTTTAAATTAAAATTTAATAGATTTAATCTCTTTAAGAATAAACTAGACATGAATCTAGTCTATTCTATTGATTCTATTCTTATTCAATGCTATTACTATTATAATTAGTCAATGCTTATAATGAACAAAATTTCATATGACTTTTTACATCTATAGTATCCTCAAGTCAATGTTGAAATACAATTGGTGGAAAACACTAGATAGTGATATCGCGCCGTTGGTAAGAAAAATTCTGACATTTTGTGTGCACAGCGAATTAGTGGTTTGTCTAGGGTTTTCACAATTAGTCGCATAATTGTTCTAAATGTACTCTAATACCAAAAGTTAATTTCCAAGCATAAAAATCAATAACAGAGAAAAAGTTAAGAAATATTACTTCTTATTGACGAGTCCAAATTATTTTGTTCTATAATTAGAACATAGTCATAGAGATGACCACATAACATTGTCATTAGTCAACCAATATATCAATACGTATAAAGTGAAGTATAATGAACTGTCATTTTCGTGCAACATAACGTTAATAAGACAATGATTTCGGTACGTTTGAATTCTATTGAAAACAGGAGAAAGAATACGTTAATATCAACTGTCATGTTTATTGACATGTAAAAAATTGTAATTCTAAGTTATTGCTTATTAACTTTCTTTTATTATATTATTTATGACGTAACTTTTAAAAATATTTTCGATGTCACTTGATATTCAAGTTTTGTCATAATTTTACGTATAAAATATTGGCTGTTGCTAAGAAACTATAATTATTAATTGTTTTACAGCAACATTGATGCAAATGATTTCCCAACCATGGAGCCTAATGAAGAAGAAAAAAAATGTTCGTCGCAAGAACAAGACGCGACTAAACCATTAAATATCAATCAAAAACTATATCCTGAACCAGAAAGTCATTTACAAAGCCTTGGCCTTATCTTAAACAATGGAAAGGCCAGATTCAAATTGGACGAGGATGCACCTTTGTATTCTAAAGCAACAGTGACAAACTTTTGTGGTGCTGATGCAGATGACACATCACTATCTTTTGTGGTGCTAGGTAAAGATTCACTGGATACTATTCAACAATCGTCACTTGCATCTTATGTTGATATACAACAAAAATCTATGTCTATTGTATGTATCTATTTATTGACTGAAATTTGTTTTTTCTCAAATTCGTTTCAATAAACTTGTTTTGATTTCACTTCATGTACAGGACTACAATTCTATGATAGCATCATGGGATTCGGCAGAGGTACATCGAAAATTAAATGAGTTGTTGCAAGAAAACACTAAATTAAAAGAAACATTGAAACAAAATAACATAGCTATGAAGCAACAATTCAATAGTCTAGCCACTTGGCACGAAGAAATTATGAGAGTACACCAAGATCACAAGAAAAAATTTGCTGAGACTAGAGAATTAATAAATTACCTTAAGAAAGAAAATGCTGATTTGAAAATGAGGCTTAGCACTGAATTAACTAGTCACACAGAAATGGGATACGAGGTATAATGCATTTGACCATTAGACTATCTTCAAATTATATATTTCTTAAAATCACTGTTTTATTATAGCTCCTTGATGCAAATGACAAACAAGATAATACAAAAGGAGAAAAAGTCTCTATACTTGAAAACAAACTTAGCAAATCAATTATTGCTGAACTGGACTCAATATTAAATGAAGATATTGAGAAAGAAAGAGTGCAGAAACAAGATGCAACTTCCAAATCTGTTCAAAAAATAGCAGAATTGGAAAAACAAATTGTTGATAGTAAACAATTATTGGAAGAAGAAAGGAATGCACTTCGGAAGGAACAAGAAAATCTTACAATAGAAAAGAAATTGCTCGACAGTCGAAAAGAGACCCTTGAAACAGAATATAAAAATTTAAACGATGCTAAAGAACTTCTACAACAAGAAAGAATAAGTTTACAAGAAGAACAGTCATCTTTGGATCAACAAAGTCTGCTATATGAGACTCATTACAAAAAAGCATTAGAATCAGAAAAAAAGAAGTTCGAAGTAAAATGTAATCAATTAATCACTGAACTTGGCATAATGCATGAAAGTCTTGAGAAGAAGGAAGTAACTATAAAAGAGCTGGAGAAAGAATTGATGCAGCATGTAAGTATGAATAAACGAAAATTAAGTAGTTAGATTTGACAATAAATGTACCAATAGTCATTTATTATTAATGTAGAAGGAAGATATCAGTTTATTACAAACGCAATTAAAACTTTATGAAGAAGATTTTAGACAGGAGAGAAAACTCAAAGAATTGGCATTAGAAGAGAAAAATGCACTAAGTGAGCATTTACAGAAGCAAATAGAATTTCACGAACAGTCGAAAATTAGTTCTGAAAGACGTGTAAGTTTCAACTGTTTCTATGTTTCTTTAGATATACGATTTGATAATTTGTAACATAATACAAATTATATTTTATATATTTTAGATGAACTCTACTGAAGGATTGCAACATCCACCGTTACCATATTCGTGTCCAAATTGTAATCACACTTACGAAAACCTGCGTTTATTGGAAGCTCACGTTAATCGTTGTTTAAGCATAGACTAATGCCAGATCTTCAAATACATATTTTTTAAATACGCATAATGAATATGTAGAAATGAAAGAAAATTGACCTGTATAGAAGAATTTCTAACAGAAATTTCTTTAATTTTAATAGAAATTGTAAATAAGTTTTAGCATTAACAGTGAAGTATAATTTATTTCTCCCTAATTCTGACATATTTAGACAACGAAAAACAAATTTCCTTGTAACTTAGTAATAAGCTCAAACGTTAAATTAAATAATTAATGGAAATTTCGTTCAAATAATCGTTAAGAAGAACTTGAAAAATAACGCATATAGACTGAAAAACATTTGTCATTGAAAATTATATTTTCATGGCTAATTATTGAAATGCATTGTTTAAAAAGAAAGTGAGAACACACATGCAAAATTACTATGATAAAAACAATACTTACGTTCTTGAAAGCAGACTTGAACAGCTGCTACACGAAAATTCAAATCCGCACTGGCGGGCTAGGAGATTTTTTTTTCTACAAATCACATCCGGTTTATCAATTTCATATTTTACGTTAAACGTTATTTTTAACATTAATTTTTTGTATCTCAAGTTTTTAATTGCATTTCACGATATGATTTAATAAAAAATTATATTTAATAAAATACATTGTTATAAATTATAAAAAAAGATACACTAAGTAAACACATCGCTAGTAATATTTTAAACACGGAATCGCTTAACAGTTATATTAATGAGAAAAAGTTCTAATAACGAATTAATCAAATATTTTATGGATATAATAATATTATCTTTTGTTTTTAACTATTTTAAAATTATAAATAAATAAGATATAAAATTTTACAAATTTCACTCAGAAAAAAATTTTGGTATTCATATATTGAGTTTTATATTAATTCGTAATAGCTTTATAATAAATTATTAAAGAAAATGTTTCGTTTGTAATTACCCATTTACACCGTTACTAATACAAATTTCATTTATATTTTTGTAAATATTTTCGTTTCTTCGAAATTTGGATTTTGAAAGGACTGGTAGAAACAGTTTGGTAGAAACTATTGGTAGCACTGTTACAGCGTAACATATTTAAATCATTTTCCGTTGAATTGCAAACAGTGAAAAGAGAGACGCGTTCAATTCCGTAGAAAGTGAAACTTTAAATAAAATAATAATGCATCGACAAAAATACAAGACACTTAACAACGAAAGTAGAGAAAAAAGTCGTATTATTCGTGCAAAAGAATATAAGGAATCGCGTAAGAGTCATAGAACAAGGGCTTTTAATGACAATCGTAATTTATCAAATAGCACAATAAACACACAGGGTAAAGATTTACATTATTATATTTATATTATTTTACACATAACTTTATAAATAACGAACTAAAACGTAATTCCAGAAGCACAGATTGATCCTGCAGTACAAGATCGTCTTGATAGACTTAAAAAATGGAGGGTTGAACGTGATAAACGTAAAAGGGTTGAACAACGCAAAAAGAAACAACCTTTTGTAGTTGGTGTTGTGCATCATAAGATATATTCACCCAATAATTACATAGCTGGCAAATCGACGGTAGCTTCAAATATCCCATCTAAGCCTACTATTAAAAAGATAAGCAAGGCAACGGAGAAAAGACTTATGTATAAAGCAAATCAAAAGAATTTAAATGCAAA
This sequence comes from Tetragonisca angustula, assembly GCA_036937485.2. Classification (NCBI taxonomy): domain Eukaryota; kingdom Metazoa; phylum Arthropoda; class Insecta; order Hymenoptera; family Apidae; genus Tetragonisca; species Tetragonisca angustula. The sequence goes on along the minus strand of JAWNGG020000023.1, from coordinate 900,209 downwards.
AAATGCTAATAAGAATTCAAACGAATTAAATAATGATCAAAAAAAGAAGTCCTTTGCTCCAGAGGGTCACATATTTAAAGCTCCAGCAGGATTGCCTAATATACCATTATTCGGCAGAGTAGTCATACAAAGCATGTCACCTGACAGTGTACAACAATTTTTACGATCTCCCTTAAAAATGACAAGATCTAGGAGCAGCACCATTAAAAACAATAGTACAGAATTCATTAAAAAGAAAAATTGTTCACCAGTGACTAAGACAAATGATAATTCTATAGAATCTAGATCATTGAAATTATTATTTAAAGATACAGAAACAAATTCTGCTAGTATTAACAGCAGTAATGATAACGAAGTGATGACTAAGGATATAACGAGTTCTTCTTCAGACAATAATAAATCTATGTCAAATTCTCCATGTGAGCCAGCTTTTTTCTCACCTCACATAGTTTCTAGTCGTGGAAAAAGTAATGCTAGGAAAGAGCAACAGTTAAAGAAAGGTCTTATTCGTCATTCCTCGAGTGATGATATTCCCACGAAGGATACAGTTATGAGAAATTTAAATATTTCAGTTGAAGAAGAAGAACACACTGCACAATATTTTCATTTTCTTTTGAGTAAAGAAATAAATAAATTAAATGAATTATGTGAAAAATGGACAGAAATCAAAGGGCAATCCGACACTACAGAAGATGGTCAATATGAAATAAATCAAGCTATTGGACAAACAAATTTGTTAATAAACAAAAAGTTTGAACGATTCCGTGGATTAGTTAATGATTGTGAAACAGGAAAAGGAAAAATGTTAGTGACTTGTAAAGATTTGCAAGGATTTTGGGATATGATGTACATGGAAATAGAAAATTGTAACTTACGATTTGAAAAATTAGAAAAACTTCGTGCACAAGGCTGGAAAGAAGAGGAATTGTTTATTGATAAACCAGTTACTAAAAAGAAAGTTTCTAAAAAAAAAGTTGTACCAACTAAATCAAGTTCTATTAGAGCTTTCTTAGCAGAAAAGAAAAGAAAAATGAAAAATGATGATGATATGAAAGAACTTAAATTTAATTCAAATCGTAGTGTATATGGTAAATGTGACAGTAATAAAAGTCCTAACATAAAACAAAACAAAATAAAATCCAGATCTCTTAATTGTAATGAAAATAAATTTGTGAAAAATAATAGATTCAGTTTATTACAATTATCTGAAACATCAAAGAAGACAAGAAGTCCATTAACATTAATAAAGATAAGTCAAATGTGTAAAACTCCTAAGATTCAGCTAGATAATTCAATATCATACATTAATTCTAATAAGACACCAGGAAAGAGCATATTGAAACAACAAAAGAATTCAAATGAAACAGAATGTGTAAGATCAACAAATAAAATTAATTTTAATGATCATGTAATTTTAAATGAAGTATCAATTGATGAAGAAACACAGACAAAAATAGATTTAAATCTATTATCAAGAATAGATAATTTTGACTTTGATAATACAGACGAAGTAAAAATTAATGTAGAAAAAAAACTGGATTTTGATGACAGTAGTTATAAGGAAAGTGAAGATGATAACAAATCTCCGGAAAATAAAAATTCGAATGAAGATATTTGTAAAACATCTATACAGGTACAAAAGGCTATACCATTACAAGAAATAAAACAAAATTCTAATAAATCATTAAGGAGGATCACAAGACAAAATGTAATAGATGAGACATTAGATCAGACTTTTCCGTCAAATACAAGTACTTCCATATCCTTTAAAGAAAACATAGATGACATTGATTCAAATACATTGAATGACAAATTACAAAAACAGTCTATAAATAGTACTGAGGGAACAAACGAACAAAATGAAACTACGAGAATTTTAAGAAATAGAACTATTATTTCAACAGATACACCCAGACTTAAGAGAAGATCTTCTAGAAAAATATCTGTTAATGTACTAGAAACAGAAAATAAAAAAACTGAAACTCCTATTGACAAAAGAAAAAGGAGAAGTCGTTTTAAACTGAATACCAATGAAAGAAATGATATAGAATTGCTATGTTACAATTGTGATGATATATCTTTAGACAAAAGCAAGGACAAGAGAAAATCCACTAAAAGTGTAAAGTTTTCTGGTACAGATAATTTTAAATAAATATTTAGGTATTAGTACTTTGTCTTTTTTAAATATGATGCTTTAAATGAGGATATTTTGTTTCAGAAAAAGAATATAGTGATGGGACAAATAAACCATCTTTACCTTTGACTCCGCATGTTAAAAGAAGTAAAAGTAGGAGTAGGAGTAATAGCACACGCGTGGAAATTTCTCCTTTGGAAATAGGAGAAAAACGTAATTATTTTATTCTAGTTTTTGCCATACTAAAAGTATTTAAATGTATATAATAAATATTTGAAATTTAATTTCAGCTTTGCAGCGCGTCACGAGAAGATCACAAAACAAGAAATTATTATCTCCAATTTAAAATATATTTGTACATAAGTATAAAATTTTAATTGTCATTTGATAATTCGCCATTTTATATAAATTAACTTTATTATTATTTTTATATGAATTAACCTTATATTTAATACGTAATAGTTAAAATATAGTTAAAATATTTTTTTATAATAAATTATATATTTTATAGAACACACAAAATACAGTGGCCCTCATGTAACCGTCACTGACCAATAATCGGGACCGAAACTGGTCAGTTAACCATGAGAAATTGGCATCAAAAGAAAAAGTGGGGATGAGCGTCAAGTTTTTCACCGATACCACGCAATATCGGTATCATATATGTCATATGTTTTGTTTGTAAAGTATCATATTTCACCAAAGTCGCACGGTAACAAAAAGCGTAGAGTGAGGATAGTTCCAATTCCAAAAATTGGCGGGGATGAGCGCTGGTCGGTTACGCGAGGACTACTGCATACAAAAGTTAAATGCATTATATGTTAAATGTATTATGTTTATTAATAAAACTTAATTATTATTAAAGTGATGTAAATATACGTAAAATTATTTATTTTAATATACGAACATCAAGGTACATAAAAATTATTGTTCAATAATTAGTAATATGTAATATAGAGTAATTTTTATTGTTTTAATAAAAAATCATAAATGAAATTAAATCCAATTTTGAAGTCAAGAGAATTTGTAATTATTTTTTAATTATTTTTCATAATAGTTTTGACTTCTAAACTCTAATGAAATCTTCATTGTACTTTGATTTCTTTGACTCTTTCAATCAAATACTGGTACCGGGATACGATTTCGGCAACCGTATGCGGTACCTTGTACCGAGCTTGGCCGCTGCGTGCGACTATAATATTGATATGCCGAGAGTGATACATGAAATATTTTACAAGTTATCACGATACTTTGTTTATATTACTACAAAAATTGTTCTCGGTCTTCAATGACCATGTACTTTTATAATTAATTACTAGTCGTGGTATCCACAAAGGGAGGAAGGTCTTTTTGATTCATAAAAATGTGCAAGAAGTGAATTCCAGACTCCATGAGAATCAATCAGAACTTGCCTGTTCTTATTTTTCTGATTCCCTTCCAGATGTTTTCTAATAGCAATAGCTTTTTTGATCAAATAATCTTCTGGCAGAGGTGAATCCTATACTTTTGACAATTTTCAAAATTTTGTTTCCAATGTGGTAATGCACCTGTCATTCCATGAGAATATCAAAGTATCATGTCTAAATTTCACCATCTGCCTAAATAAATATATTAAATAAATAAATGTAATAAAAATATAGCATATGTTAACTTGTAAATGTTGGCGAGTACCTATAATAATATGACAAAATGCCATACCACCTCAAACATCACCATGTTTTTAATATTGCAAACTGTTTATATGATAAACAATGATAAAGCATTGAATCTTAATTAGTTTGCTCAAAAAAGACTCTAAATAAATTTTTATAAACAAAACATAAAAGAAATAAAGCTATATCTTGTATTATAACAAATATAATATACAATGTATTATATTAATATGCAAATATTATTTTTAAAATTTTCAATAAATTAATTATATCAAATAAAAAAAAAAAATTACCAATTTCGGATAAAATATGTCCTTTTCTAGTTAATTTATAAATTAATTCTGTATAACCCTCTGATACTAATTTCAATTGATGTTAGGATACTGCATCTATGGTATGTAGTATCGCTGACTAGAATATATCCTTTCTCCAATGAAATATTATTAAAATATCCGATCCTTTCAATGCTAATTAAAATATAACATTAGACATTGGATATTAGCCAGTTATGCTATTGATTACGTAGGCAAATGATATCATTGATATGAATCAAGAAAAATACAATTAGTCTATCCTTCAGAAATATTAACACTTTGAGGTTATGTATGCATTAAAAAAAAATAGAAGATTTATAAAAAAAGATAAGCTCTTTTCGATTCCAAATTTAAAATTACTTAGAATATGGAATAAACAACTATTAAAACATATAAATTATACTTCAAAAAATGTAATTATTCATATTTTTGAAAAAAAAACACAAATTATCGAGAAAACATTGTTGTGGTAATCTTTTATACAAAAAATTTATGAAACTATACTTTAATAGCAGAAAAAATTAAAAAGCATGCAAGAAAAGACTAATTTTTAAAATTAAACGTAGTAATAATTTACATTAAAATTTAATTACCACAAACGCAATGAAATATATTTGAATTCGTTTAGACATAAAATAGTAATCAATTGAACCACCAAATGATTCTTTCTATAAAAAAAATTAGTTTCTCATCTTCCATAATTACAATCATTTCTCTCATAATCCTCAAAGCAAAACAAATTGTAAAATCTGATATATCATTATTTTTATATTTTGTATAAAATTAAATATATACTTACCGAATTCAACTGTAATAACTCAATAATCTCAAGATTCGAAACGAACTTATACTTGCAACACGTATCGTGCAGAGATGAAAAGTTCTCCGAAATGAATGTGGGTCTGGTTGGTTATTTCTAATCCATTCTTAAATTTAAGAATACCTATTGGTTGAGAGTCACACAGAACAAAACATGGCTGAGAGAAGAAATTGCTTCCTTTGCTCTTGCATTGGACTTTTCATTTTTGTACATAGATACAGCTATATATAACTGATAATGTACAATTTGCAATTCGTCAATAGATGGTACTAAAGGTGAAATTTTTATAGCGGATGATTTTATGTATAATATAAGGTTGTAAAGGATATAGAAGGTGGAGTGTATTTCGTTTCAGAGTCACCACCAGATTATATAATAGGGCTGATGCCGGCGACCCTTAACCTCAGACGCTCGGTTTATTAGGAACTTCTAGCTTAGGCCAAGAAACGGCACCCATCCTAGATGTGTTCTGCACGCTGCACGCTTACAATTAACCTAAAGATCACACTTGATCCGTAGCTAAACGGCATCCACTTACAATTTGTAATATTCATATCTTTAGAACTGATATACTAAGGAAAAACTGGATTTGCCAGCCGCTAGAGGCATTAAAATACTAACGTCGCGTAGCGGTGAAACGGTGGAACTAATTTATATTGTTGTCCTTATCGCACACTGTTGCTTCCTTTGTCTACCGCGCAAATATGTCTGTCCTTGTCGCACACCATCGCTCTCCTAGTCTATCACACAGATATGTCAGTCCTTGTCGCACACTATCGTTCTCTTTGTCTAATGACGCTAGACAAGGAGCAACAGTGTGCGACAAGGACAATCCTCGATCTATTGAAAAAAAAATTCAACTTTTTACATACACGTTTTTCAAAGACAAAACCCACATAGAAAGAAAGCGGGGAGCCTAATTGTAAGGGGGTATATAAAAAAGTTTGCCAATTATTCCTCCTAATTAGGTTTTTTTCGTAATTAGTGCAAACTGTCACAAAATGGAAATGGTGGCGCCATCTAGCGATAAACTATATGACTCAAAAATAATTGAAAAATATTATAATCGTAAAATATTTAATGTCAAACCAAATATATATTGTTTTAATCAAGCTATAATTCATTGAATTGTCAATTTGAGTAATAATTATTGATAATATGCTAAAATATACTGAAACTTAATGAATCATTTTATTATGTAAAAGTAATACAATTATACAAAAAAAATTAAATAATTTTATATTATAATAAACAACAAAAATTGAAAATCTTAATCAAAGATCATTTTAAAAATATAAAATATACGTAAATAAAGTTATAATCAAACTTAAATTAAATGTTAAATTTACTACTTGTGGTGAATGCTTATCAAAAAATCAATTTTAAAAAGTTTAAATTATTAAATTGTTAAATTGTTATATATTACAAATATGAATATTTCTTTTAAAACGTAATTTATTGTATATAAATATAACTATGATGAAATATATAGTTTTTGGAAACTATAAAAACTAGACAACCAGTGAGGAAATAGTATAACGTCACGAATGGCATTGGCAGTCAAAATATCAATAATTTCTCAACTTTAAACGTACTCTTTATCAATTTGTAAATTTCCATCAAAGTCAACATTAAATTAGCCAATAATTAAACTCGATATTTTAAAACACCCTTTGTGAAATATATTTTTATTATTAAGTATCTATATTAAATCTTATTTGTGGTCTTGCTTTTGCTACAGATGACATAAACACAGAGATAATATATAAATAATCATAGAAATAATGATATAAATAATCTATGATTGTTTATACTCTATAAAACTGTCGATAAAATCAAAATCTGTGCACAAAAAATACTTATCGACCTTGTCACTACGTGGCGCACATATTTAAGAATTCTATGTAAGATTGGCAATCTTCTGACACGCCATTTTAAAGTGCACTGTCATCAGCGCGCCGTGAAACGTAAATTAACCGCGTGTAGTGTTTTAATATATTTATCAAAACAAAAAGGAGTTTGAAATATCAAGTATGTCAGGTGGAGCACTTTTCGGAAATAATGCCTCACGTGGAACCCCGAAGAATTTGGTCGAATTTAAAGCGGGGAAAATGACGATGAAGGGAAAGATGGTTTATCCAGATATTCGAAAGGGCCAGCTTTACGTTTACCAATCCGACGATTCATTGATGCATTTCTGTTGGAAAGATCGTGTATCAGGATATGTCGAAGATGTAAAAATATATTTTAATTATTTTATTGTCTTTAAAATTCACCATAATTTGAAAATATTTTGAAATTGCTATACTTCTTTCAAGCTTTTTTGGGATTTCTTTGTTACCGTTTATAAACGTACTTTGTCTCTTTTTTTTTATAGGATTTGATTATTTTTCCTGATGATTGTGAATTTAAACATGTTCCTCAATGTAAAACTGGAAGAGTATATCTGTTACGATTCAAATCATCAAACAAAAAATTCTTTGTTTGGCTACAGGTAAGATTAATGCTTTTAATATTAATTGTTAGATTTCAGACATTTGTTTATAGCTTTTTACAAATTATATTACAAAAGGCTTTGTAAAAGATGCGAGAAAGTTCCAAAATTACAAAATTAGTATCATAAAAAATATTATAAATATAAATAAATTAATATAATTTGAAGGTATATTATCTGAAATATATACATGTGTATTTTACGTAGTTTGGGAAAATATATATATAAGATAAATATATTCTGTAAAAATTGATAAGACATTTTAATAATTAACTAATGTTGTATGATTCATTTATCTGCAGGATCTTAAAACAGACAAAGATGAAGAATATTGTAGGAAAATTAATGAGGTTCTTAATAATCCACCAACTCCTGGATCACAAAGAAGTGGCAGCACTAATCCAGAGGGGGATCTTCAAAATTTATTAAACAATATGTCACAACAGCAACTAATGCAATTGTTTGGTGGTGTAGGCCAAATTGGTTTAGGTAGTTTATTGGGTACAATGAATAGACCCCAAGGTGTGCAAAGTACTAGAGCATCTACAACAACTGCATCAACTCGAGTTACTACAAATACCTCAAGATCTGCTACGCAAATAGTCTCTTCAGCAGCATCTGCTAATGATTCTTCTAAAACTAATGGTAATGATATTTGTTATACAGTTTATTATATGATTTTGTATAGTTTATCGTATAACATTTTATAGTTTATTGTATAAATGATTTATATAAATTTTTGATTAGGTGATAATAAATCAACATCGCGGACATCGGGTACATCAACACCTGGATCAACAACAACAGCAACAACAACGACGACGACGACAACGACAACGACAACAAGTACAAATAACAAAATCCAACTTAGTGATCTACAAAACTTTTTATCAGAAATTCCAACATCTACAGGAACAGAATCTGTTGTTCAGGTAATATCTTTTGTTCACATACACAGCTTTATTTAATATATTTTATTTTTCCTAAGTTTACAGCTAATATGATATTGTTACCACAAAACTGCCACAAAACATTAACATAAATAACTTTACTTAATATTTAGATACTAACAATAATCTATATATACCTAGAAATAAAAATCTAAGTAGTTATTCACTAATATCTCATCTAGAGTGTATTGTATATTTTTATTTTTTGTAGTACTTTTATTAAATTAAATCGAGGTTGACAATCATTAAAATCATTTCAAACTTTAAAATAATCTTATAAATAAGACATATATGTCTTATTTATAAGATTATTTTATATATATTTTATATATATATATTGAGACAGGAAGCAACAAATGAATTTTTACAATTTATTTTATAATATCATTATTAACATTTTCATTTGTATATACATTTTTTCTACTTAGTTATATATTTATAATGATTAAATTTCTTATATTTTAAATATTCAAGTTATCTTTAATTGTTTACTTTTAAAAAACATAATCATCAATTTACTTGAAATATCATCTTTATATTCAGTATGTCTATCGATATGTAATATAAAAGTATTTATATATATTACATATCGATTATACATACATTAAAATTTGATTTTCTATGATCAAAATATTTATAAAATAATCTTGTTTTTCTAAATGTTCTTAAGTTGTTAATTAGTTAGAATATAAAAATTAAGCTAAGATTTTAGAATCTGTTCTCTGTTCCCTGAGGAGTGTGAATATTTCAGGATTCTTATTTTTAAACAAAATTTAAAAATTATTCACGCAATGTTATTATAAATGCATTGTCGATATTGTATAATATAGTTACATAATTTGCATAAATTCCATTCTGTTTTTGTCTATATATGTTTTTTATACTCATTGTTTTAATAAAAATTAAAGTACTATAATCCCAATTGTAACAAATAAGAGAGAGAAATATAAAAAATAATAAAATAAAAGGAAAAATAATATGAACACTAACAAAATAATATAAACTATATAAAATAATATTTGTTTATGTTTCATTTGAAGAAAAATGCTAATAATGAACATACTTTAATAAAATATTTAGTAAAACCAAATAAATAAAATATTTATTTTTAGTTTTAACACATATCTTAAAATAAAATTTATTTTATGATGCAATAATACAAAACATATTATGTATAACTCGTTAAATAACATATTATTATATATATATATATATATATATAGAATATATTAAAAATGCGTCTGTTCACATCATTTTTTGCATTTATTCATTCTATAGTAACAAATTTTAATCATATAAAAAATCTATTTTTTTTCTTAATATAAAACACTTACTGAGTACAATCTAAATTTTATATTTGATTTTTGTATCATTATTTTAATTTATATAGATACAGATTAAGCGTCGATTACGTGCTTGCACATTTCAATGCTATATATCACATAATTCATAGAATATAATTACATATTTTATATTAACATTATATTCTGTTCAATGATAACAACTACTTCTATTACATAATACTTCATTATATATTATCTGCCTTATTTATTAATTATATTATCTTTTCTTTCAGCAGTTATCATTATCAGGAACAGAATGGTATTCTTGATAACGTGTTTGAAATGATATTTCATTGTTTAATAACTTGCCTTTATAAGCAGCTCTTCAAAGTATTCTTTCATATGTCACTGTTTTGTATCACAAAATTGATTTAATATAAATTTTATTGGTAATAAATTATTAAATTTCAAGACCAGGTATTGATGAACATTTTATATAAATTATTATACGTATATTAATTTTTATTTCTTCTTATAACAATAACTAACACATGTGTCAAATATTGTAACTTTTAATTTATACAATCCATATTTACTTTTTTAATAAGTAAGCTTTCTGTTTTGAATTATGACTGAAGTTTTTAGTATACTGATTAAATTGTTGATATTAATAACATTTATAAATCTTAAAAAATGGTATATAATATATAATTTATATTTACATATTATATCTATCTTTGTTGAAACTAATATGAATCTAATTCAAATGAAAAATAATTTTTTAAACCGTATATGTTATTAAATTTGCTTACACAGCTTTTATCTGTTTTAATGTTTTTGTCTTATCATTTGTATGCTTTGATTTACTTAATGTCATTATTAATTTTTCAATCATTTTCAATTATCACAAAAGATACAATATGATAAACAAACGAGTAATAAATATTAAATGTTATGAGTTAAATTTTAGCTGTGTAATGTATAAATTTTTGTTATTTCATAGAATCAGTGGTATCGCCAGTAATAGAAACGCAGTATAAAGTGGCAAAACTATTGCTATAAAATCAAAGGCAGAGACATGGTTGTTTCTTTATTTAATATTCTTTTCCACATGAACTTTTCCTGGCTGTCGGAGACTCTCGCTCTGCTGAGCAGTTGGGGAAGTTTCTCTGGGATTATTTGTTGCTTTCGGCCACCTACAGCACAGCTTATTGTCCGGCAGAGGGGAGTAGCAACTGAGCTGACCAATGCCATCCCGGCGGCGATTTCTGCAACGGAAAGCTTGGAGCGTGCAATGAGCCCGCACTTACCACCAGGGGATCACCTGTGTACCACGCTAGTGTCTCCCCAGTTCTCCCAGGCGCTATCAATGTTCTGGTCTGCTTTGCAGTCAGGCCAGGCGGGACCTGTCATCCGTCAGTTTGGCTTGGGCCCAGATGCTGTCAATGCTGCAGCCAGTGGAAACATTGAAGAATTCGTCACTGCTCTCGAGTCTGAAGCTAAGAGTGGCCAAGAACAAACACAGCAAGGACAGGAGGACAAAAGTACTAAACAAGCACCACCAACATCTAGTCCTGATAAGAAAGGTGATGATGATGAAGGATTGGATTTAGATTAAAAATAGAATTTAACAATATTTTTATTTAGAAGATACACAATATGTATTACATTATAATCGCTTATGTGTAATAAATAATTCCTTAAAAAATAATATACTTTGTTATAATGATATTTGATTGATAGTTTACATATATCCTTTTTAATGTAAATTATCAAGTTTTGGAAATATTAATTTCAATAAAATTTGTATAATAAAATATCAATAAAGAAATCAAAATTACTAAAAAAATGATCCCAGAATTAAGTTCCTCAGTTGTATTTACCTGATATTAATAATACATACAGTTATATTAATGTTCCTAGGTATAATTTTTAACTTTTGTACTGTCTAAGTGTGTAATATTTGAGATAATATTAATTATATGAAAATAAAAAAAAGATAAGATTAATTTACAAAACTTATATAATAATTGATATCCTAAAATTCAAATTTTCATTTAAATTGTTTTAGGAAATTTAAATTCTTTATTTATAATTAATTGAATGTATATTGTTTCTCAATTAAGTATCGAGTAACTTACAACGAATATCTTGAAAAACAAATTTAAAAAGAGAAAATTTTATCTTTTGTATATATAATTTTCAATTTTCTCGATAGTATAGCGCGGGAATATAATTGACCAATAGAAAGGCGCTATTTACGACGCACAAACATGTTATTGGCCAACACCGATAATCGATATAGAAAATTAAACATAGCCGTTCTATCATGTTCTATGTAAAATTGCGCAACTTGCATAAAGAAATGATTGTTATGTAAGTTCAGTGTTCCTACTTCTTTAGGTATTTAATACAGTTATATTTTATTGCTATCATATATTAACAGATTTGTTCCTTATATTTAAAAAATTGTTACGGCCTATATATAACCTGTGTTGCTAGACATTTGTATGGTTAATTCGCAAAGTTTCTCATTGGTCTGCCGATTATGACATCATCCAGGGTCGGCTCAAAGCAAGAAATCATATATTTGAAAGCACTTCTTTTACATTTTATTTAAAAATAGCTACAATTTGAAAAATAGAAAGCCACAAGTATTTCCAATTGTAAAAATATTGTAAAACTATCTGAATTACGTAATTTTTAACGCACAATTTCTTAATAAAATTAAGTTAAAGTAAAATTACATTTCGGCGACATCAAGTCAAATATATCACTGACAATTTTTCAAACATTCAATTTACACAAAAATTAAAAATGTTTTATTATTTTTCCTGAGAAGAGTTGTACGTTATCCAAAAAAAAACGTGCAATCGCTCATTATATTCGAAAACACGTATTTACGCGGCATGCCGCATTAAATTAAAAATAAGAAGTATTTGATGTTAAATTTCTTATTGTATGAACTGTTGCTACGCGTATGAATTGTATACGCGTTTAAATGCACATAGCAGTTAAATAAATTTAAATGCCATCGTGCGTGCATCATTGTTTGTAAACAAGTCCATGAGACAATGATACCTCATTCTATTTACTTGTTACAATCCTGACCACATGAGCATTCGCAATAACTGGTGAATCGAACAAGTAGTGGGGTCCTTCTCGCGGATGTTGATTACTTGCTTTCGTGAGTGTCGCTGAAAGTAACCCGGTGAATTTCTGTAAAAACGTACGCCGCTCGTTGCGCGTAAAATCCAAAGGCACGTCGAGATATACCGCGGCCGAAAGTTGCCGTCCATCGGCAACGGTGTCATTGAAAAATAAAGTGCGAGCATCGCGACAAAATACTATTGTTTTGCTTGGTCTCTGCTGGCATAACAGAGACGAAGAGAGTGTAGAGTGTATGCGAGTGCATTCGACATACTAACACCAGTCGGTATATTCGGCATGTTCGTGTACAATGGCAACCTTGACACTTGGTGATCGTTTTTGGCGGCTTCGTCCCGCTTCTACTGAAATCGTGTTTGGTAGGATCGCGCGTCGCGAGTGAAAGCGGCGGTGGCCATTCTGTAAAATCTCTCTCTCGAGGAGTTTGGCAGTATCGGTGTCGGCAAAATATTCGTCGCGCTTCATGCTAATGGACATCGTTTCGTTCTCCCCAGTCTCTTTTCCGTGATTGGAAATTTCGCCGTGGCTGTAGCACCCGGTGTGAAATACTATCGTTCATTAAAAAAAAAAAAAAGAGAAGATACATTAAACAAGCGACAAGCCACACCAAATATCTTGCACGTATATATCGGGAATTGAGGGAAATAAACAGTTAAGGTTAGACAACCGTGAAATTATAATTAAATAGATATTGTACTACGTTTAAGTGAGACATGTATTTTAAGGAAATTCTACTCGTTCCGAGTGGAATTTATGCCTATTAATTTTCTCTTGTATGATATTTCTGTATTGTATGGTTTGACGATCTGATTCTCTTCTTTTGTTTAAGCATCAACAGTGAAAACAAACTATGCTATATAACTGTATCAACATGTTGTGTATATGCGATCGTGAACTGCACTGTACGTGTAAACATATGTGAAGGCTAGATGATTCTTACTTTCAAGCGAATTTAAGAAAGAACGATTTGTTTATATTTTGCAAAAGAAGGGAAAACGGAATTTCATTGCCGAATTACGCAGGAATTATCCGACACGATATTGCGAGACTTTTTTCCCCTTTCATCCACGCTTTAGATAGGAAAATCGGAACAATGCAAACCGAGGTTTTAAACTATTTTATGTATGAAAGTATTTTTATGAAGATAGTCACTTATTTATGCGTTGATTGCGTATTAATATGAAATGCTGTTTGTTTACATTATATACATTTATATTCTCGTTATATTTTATATAAAATCCACGCTCGAACGATAAATAATAAATTATTATAGAGATCGAAGAGATACTTTTGGTTCGTATATTTGCGATTAATATGAATCTGTTGGTTTTTAAATCAATATGCGCAGAATTTGGTAAAAAAGTTTTACATTAAATAACGAGTTAACTTACAAAATATTGTAGTCGGACGAAATAAAAATTAATCATATTGCGCTATCAAGTCGGACAATTTCTTTCATAGATATATTATTAGCTGCATGCATACAAAACGCTAATGCTTTAGTTCTACTTGAACTTATAACCCACTGTTAATTGTTGAAATCTTTTTGTAGATGTGAATCTTAAATACATGTTCGTCAAAAACAATACAAAAGGAAAAATAATAAATTTCGTGTGACTTCTTACCTGCATGTAGATAATTATTGTCACATGTGACAAATTGTTATCATCACGGAAGATGCATCTTACATAGTGTTACATACAAAACTATTACATAGTTAGTGTATAGACACGGTCGTGAAGTTTGTACAAACAAAAGAGAAAAAAAAACAATGTTCGTGTGAGTTCTCTAACAGTGTGCGTCTATTCTGCATATCATAAATCGAATACTACTTCTATAAAAACAGGTGAGTTTTCAAATTGTATAATGGTAATAATATGTTTAATTGCATACATGTTTAAATCCATGCGTGCGTCGAATTAACACTTTTATAACTACGAATATTCATGAAAAAAATAAGGTCCCGATTTCAGGAATCAATAAATATAAATTTTGTACACTTTTATTTTGAGTAATTTATCTGAAAGTTAAAGTTAATCTTAATATCATAAAATAAATAAAAATTATTGAACAAAAATATAAATGATTTTAACAAATCGTAACTAATCACCAAGTAGAAATTTTACTGTTAATCGGTTTTTTAAAAAACATAAGATTTAATTAAGAATTTACAAATTGGAAAAACATTCAATTTTTTGACTATTTTAATTTAATAGTTCTCCTGACATACATGGTAAATAACATAGAACAGGCGTGCATATCATGAAAAATTTAATAATATGCATATATTGAAATTTTGATTAAGATATATAATGATTTTGCGATAGTATATTTTATATAAACACAATATTTGTGGTTGTAAAAGAATCTTCAAACAATAAATTGAATTGAATATATATTGAATATAAATATGTATATAAATCAATTAAATATATATTAATAAATAGAAATAAATATTAATGTATATCTCTTTAAATTGTATTTATGATATAACTACAATTAATGGGATTATTAAAGTGCTGAATTTTTGAATTTGATTATATATTGACTATGTACAATTACAAAATAAAACTAATAACATAAAATATACGTATTAAATACTACAATGATATTTTGTTAATTTTATTAGATAACTTTTATTACATTAAAGATACAAATTGTTTAACGTTCACTAAAATCATCAAAATACAATTATGAAAATTATATAATATAAATGTCAATTTGATAGATTGCATGTTCAAAGCAGAAAAGAGTATATAAAACTAATTAATCAACACTTTATAATAGGAAATAATATAACTACTAAATAAATATTTCAAATTGAATATACTTCAATATAATATTGTACGTAATAGTATAATATAATATTTCATTATAATAAATGTTTTGCATTTACATATCATATAGAACATATAGAAAATTTTATTATTACAGTATAATGTTAATCAAATTTGTCAAATGTATTTGATGTCTTCTCTATATGAATATAAATTACAAATTTTCAAACAATATTTTTGTAAATTTATTCTACAGGTTTCAGTGTAATAAATCTAGAAAGGATAAATGCAACTAAAAATGTGCCTGCTACAAAGCAGGCAACGAAAATATACCATGTTTCTTCATCAAATACATCAGTAAAAGCTGGAACTTGATTATAAAGAGTATCAATAAGTTTCATATTGTAATTTTTACTGTTTGTAGTATGACTCGCCATTTTAGAAGTAAATTACTTTTTCTTTTATTGTAAAATTTAAATTTTTTTTTTTAAAGTAGATTAACAAACAAAAAAATGGTGAAGCCAAGAAATTTTTTGTTAGAAAAAAGAATTATTTATGAACTTTTACATATGCAATTGAAAAAAATTTATACAATATTAAAAAGAAGTGACACAAGATTCTTATAACTTGATTCTCCTTTCTTATTTTATAGATAGATGCTAAAAAAAGAATAAAAGTGTAATTTTTGTGACCAAGATTTCTTTATGAATTGACAATCTAGGTTTAATTTTCTGTATTATTTTAAAAACAAAGTGAAAGATGAAAATTGGGCTGTTTTAAATAAATGATAAAATTGATTGTGACATGTATATCTAAAGAATTTATTTTTTAACTTATGCTTGCATTTATATTCAATATTTTCTTTGATGTCTCATAATCAAATTGCCAATAAATTTATAAGAATAGTCCTCTACGTTTATTTCCTGGTTTAATTTTAAATGGCCTCTTCTTTTTCCTTTTTTTCTTTTCGTCTTCAGGTTCAGCTTCAGAATCACGTGGTGACAAAGGTGTTATATGTTTGTTGTAAAGTTCCAAAATATTTAAAGTTGTTAAATTTTCAGCTTTGCATACTATTTTATCACCGGATACTAAAAGATACAAATGCAAGAATAGGATATAAAACATATTTTAAGTAAGCTTCTTAAAATTTACTTGCAATTTTAATTATTGTACTTAATTTAGCATTAATAGTATATTTATATTCATTTTCAAAATATCACATGAATATATTTTAGTTCCAGATAAAGCTAAGAACTTTTAAAGTCACATCTTTATATTAAAGATAAAACAGTATAAACTATTAATTAAGTACATTTAAATGAAAGAATATTATAATACTCACATAAATTAAATGTAATAGTGGGTTCAGATAAATCAGAGACAATGTGTGGTTTTACATTGCAACGTGGATTTGTTGCAATAATCTTTGGAGTTGTAATTTGAAATAAAAAGTTTCTGTAAATATAACACATGCTCATTATAATCTGTAATATTTGATTATTAAATTATTTTAAATCTAGCCTTATAATTGCAATTGTATAATGGTTTTTTCTTATCATTTATTATTTTAATCAATGACTGTTATATTATATTTTACTTTACTTGTTTGTAACATTTTCAGGAAAAATGGCACAAATGAAACAACAATTACCACTTCAAATGCCAGATTTAAGTAGTCTTCGCATAACTACGGCTGTTTCCATGCTTGGTAAAGCATATGGATGTGGACAATGTAGTGGTAAGTTTTTATTTTTGTAATTATAAAAAAATTTTTTAAATAAAAATAAGCATATATTTTATGACAAGTTGATGATGTAGATTACACAGATACACTTTATAAATACTTTCTAAAGATTTTTATAACATTTGTAAAGAAATTACAGGAATATAACATAAATTCAAGTTCTAGATATTTAAAAATATAACATTTAATCTTACATATTTTCTATAAAAGAATTTAAAATGAATAATTAAACAAAATATAGATCTTTCATTTTAATTAAACTATTTAATATAAAACTGTTTTCTGTAAAATAGTAAGGCAAGTTTAAAGATAACTAGAAATTGTTTTAACTATTAATATATGAATTTGAAAATGAAAATATCGTAAACTAGTAGAAACAGCCCATAATTCAAATGTATTCTTGGATATCATTTAGATTTAGTTTTAAATAGATTAAAGTGACAAATGATGAATCTTAACGTAGTTAATTATTAAAAATTATATATCAAAAAGATCATAAAGCAAAAAAATGATTGTAAGTCAATTATAAATTAATTAATTTTTTAGATAAATGTTAGAGTTAAATGAAAAATACAAATATTTATTATATATATATATATATATATTCTAGTATAAAGAAAATTTGCTTTTTTTAAAAATTCAATTATCAACGTTATAAAAAAGTATAAAAATTAATAATAATATAATAATAAATTTCATCGTCACCTTTAATAGTTTCTATAATAGCTGGAACACTCTATACAATTGCGTATGAATATCAACTAACTTTTTCAGTTACAATAACAAATTGTGTCACACGTATATCACACCATTCAATTTTAGTATTTTGCAGGTTACTTAATTTTTATATCACGCTTTTACTACATTGCTGTAGCAACATTAATCATTGAAAGTTTTCTAAAAATACTAACGTCGTCTGCTAGTTACTAGAAACTTCGTATTGCACATGCGCACAATTGACGTCATTAAACCAACCCAGCCTCTTAGAAGCAGAAACGAAGTATAATCGTTATTTAGACAATATTTTTAATCCCGAAAAAAATATTGTTATTATTATTATTATTTTCAAAACTTTTGTTGTTTCATTCTAAGTAAAATATAGAAATCAAGTGCCATGTACTAACAAATTATATTATAAAAATAGTATTTGGTTTAAAATGTATCAATAAAATTATTCGTATTTTACGAATAAAAGAATTTATGTCGATATTTATATACTATTTATTGCGAATTCAAAGGAGTGTTACACATTACGATCAAATTCTAGTAAAATATATACAAGAAATGAAAAGTGGTTGAACTAACCTTGCTTCCAAGGCCTTACTATGAAACGGATCAAACTTTATGTCGATTGATTTAACTGGTTTTAAGGTTAAATTCCTCAAGTGCTTTGCAATTGCGCTTATTAATCCAGCTGACCGTGTACGAGTCCCGTTGAACGGAATCGACATTTTAGAAATCGAGCACGCAATCGCGTGCAGTATGTATGTACCGATAGTTACATTCTAGGGGAAATAGTTTTAATCGCAGTGCAACCAATATAACCAAAATTTATTTATCATTAAATTATAAGAAGATAAATGTGAAGAAAAATAAGTTAAAACGTAGAGGACAAACTTTATATTACTTTATGTTATTTCAAATATTATCTTTATTAACAGTTTTGCGACGCTGAAATAGTATATAAAATATTACTAACGTTCTCTACGTATTGTTGATGCTATATAAATTTTTTACACATTGTGTATATATATTTTTGAAATATTCATTAACGTGTTTCTATTCGGACATGAAAAATTAAAATAATTTAGAAAAGAATGACAACGCCGAGAGCTATTAACTGTTGTTTTATTATTCACGCGCTGATTGGTCGAGATAAGATCAATCAGAATCAAGTTGGTGGCAGCCATTGCAGGAGGCAGTCTCGTTCGCAGTGTGTATTGTGGAGAAGTGTGTTGTGTGGTCAGTGGGTTTTGTGTTGAATTTTTTACTTATTTATTAGTGGTTATCTGGTCTTTTTCACCGTCAGCTGCCAAAATGTATCCTGTAGGGCAGCGTGAGTATTGCAACACGTTTATTTTTCTTTATAATATCTCAAAATATTTCAAAAATAGCCTTTTCTGTATTTCTAAGCAAGAACAGGATTTCATTGTTTGACTAGATCTGATTCTTTGTTCCCGTTTGATTACCCCAAATTGACGAGAATTCATTTGACACACGCGTATGCTAACCAAAATCACTCACGGCAATGAATTAAGGTTTAAGAAATCGAGGAAAATTTAAAATATGACCTCGAATGAACCTCGTTCAACAGGCACAATGTGTCGTCACTTTGATCCGTCAATGCACGGATAACATACAAGTACATGCATATATGTGTCTAATACCGATGATTTTTTATTATTTATGATATGTTGAATGTATTATTGTAAGTCCAATAATTCCAATAAAAAATGAAGGTCTTTCAATTTTTCATATTGATGTACATACACTTTTAAACATCCACTATTACTGTGTATATTTTAGATTTATGAACTTGTAAAAAGACTCGTAAATAAAACGTGTATAAAACTGTAATTTTTTTTAGTATTCTCTGCTTGTTTAATATTATATTACATCTTTAATTTATAACATAACTTGCGTGATGAAACATTATGGATATTTAATGTAACAAGGAAAGATTCAGCAAAATCATATTGAATTAGAAAATGATAATGTTGTATTAATATTGAAAAATTATAAAATAATAAATAATCATAATGTAAATTCTTATTAAGTCTTAAGTAAATTACAAATCTATTCCATATGTACATGTATTATGTTTGTCCCTGCGATATGTAGAGTATTGCTTGTAATTACTGTTTACTTGTGATTATTGTATAAAGGAAAAACATGTACATAGATAGAATGAGTCAATAAGAATGTCCATCTGAAATAACTCCTAGTTTCCTAGTGATTTTATAAAAATATGTTTGAAATGAAATTGTGGAGGCTAATCAGATGAATATATTTAATGAATATATTTAATTTTTGAATATATTTTTTAAATGAGATTATATACTTTTTGATCCATTAGGTGGATCTTAATATTAACCTGTTTTCATTAAAATGAAATTTTAATTAACTTAAGATTTAATAAAAATTCAGAAATCTAGTTATAACAGATACTGCTACATTAAAATTTCCATTTATTATAATATATATATATATATATATATATATATATAATATAGTTAATTACTACTTTTATATTATATTATATATACTATATTTATAGTATAAATTATTTTATAATTTATAATAATCTATTTTATTTCAGCTCCCCCACCTGGACCCACAACAAGTTCTTCTGTTGGAGCAGCTGGAGCAACTGGAAGCAGTGTTGTAGCTCCTAGTTCTTTAGGACTTGTTTCCACACAACAAACACACACTCCTCCTCAACCTCCTGAACTGCCAAGTAAGTTACATACATTAAGAAAAAAATATGATATTCATATGATAATAATATACATACCAATATTTGTATATTTCTCATACATTATTTTATCAAAAGCTATTTACATTAGATTGTTTTATAATAATTTTAATTAATTAACAATATATGCATTTTGTTGTTATTGCTAATTTCCATATATTGTAAAATCAAAATAAATGTATAATTTAATTTAAAATGAGTATACATGTATTGAAATTTATATAAATAATAATTTAAAAAGAAACTCAAATATACTAGTTTCTCTCAGCCAAATGAATTATATATGAAAAAATATTTATACCTTTAATAGCCAGGGAAAGTAGCTCGCATGTATTTAAATCATACTATATATTATAATAATACAATTCATATTCATATATAATTCAGTCATAAAAATTGCTATATTTTTCCATTTTCATTTTAAAATAATAAAAAATGTGATATAATATAATGCTATCATATTTAAATTTGACTGCATTTTAAAAAAGCGAATGTTATATTTTGAAATAATAATAACTTAAAATTCATATAATTACAGTGTTTTCATGTCCTCGGAGACCAAATATAGGACGTGAAGGCAGGCCAATTGTCTTAAGAGCTAATCACTTCCAAATAACAATGCCACGTGGTTATGTGCACCATTATGATATTAATATTCAACCTGATAAATGTCCTCGTAAAGTTAATAGAGAAATAATTGAAACAATGGTTCATGCATATAGTAAAATATTTGGAACTCTTAAGCCTGTATTCGATGGCAGAAATAATTTATATACAAGGGACCCCTTGCCTATTGGTACTGATAAAATAGAATTAGAGGCAAGTATAATAAATAATAAAATATATTTATAGTAAGATTTCCTATGACATGAAAGATGTGTTCAGTGTTATATGAGCCTAAAACGCAAAATTTTTAAATTGAATAAAAAAATTATTTTTTTGATATAACAGGAAGTAATACCATTAAACAATTAAGCAGAACTTCCCATTAGAATTGTTTAAAATTAATCTAAATTTATTTATATGCATTTGTCTGTATTTGAAATCACATTTGGAAAGTAAGAATGAAAGTAAAACAATTTTTTGATTGTGTTATATGAGATCTTATTGTCTTTTTTCTTTTTAAATTTTATTTTCTACTTATATATGTATTTTTAGGTAACACTGCCTGGTGAGGGTAAAGATAGAGTTTTCAGAGTGGTAATAAAATGGGTGGCTCAAGTTTCATTGTTTGCTTTAGAAGAAGCTTTAGAAGGACGTACTAGACAAATTCCATATGATGCTATACTTGCTTTAGATGTTGTAATGAGGCATTTACCATCTATGACATATACTCCAGTAGGTAGATCATTCTTTAGTACACCAGATGGATATTATCATCCATTAGGTGGTGGTAGAGAAGTTTGGTTTGGCTTTCATCAATCTGTTAGGCCATCTCAATGGAAAATGATGCTAAATATTGATGGTAAACATATAAATTACGTAAATATAAAATAAATGTGATATTCATTGCTTATATATATATATATATATATATTTATGTATATGTTTATGTTATAGTTTCTGCAACTGCATTTTATAAAGCACAACCTGTCATAGAATTTATGTGTGAAGTATTAGACATTCGGGACATAGGTGATCAAAAGAGACCTTTAACAGATTCTCAACGAGTTAAATTTACCAAAGAAATTAAAGGACTTAAAATTGAAATCACACACTGTGGGACGATGAGACGAAAATACAGAGTGTGTAATGTTACGCGTAAACCTGCTCAAATGCAATCGTAAGTATGCATAAGAACAATCATAATGTTATTTTAGACATTTACAATGTATAACGTTTATGAAAATTTTAGATTCCCATTACAACTAGAAAATGGACAAACGGTCGAGTGCACGGTCGCAAAATATTTCTTAGACAAATATAAAATGAAATTGCGTCACCCATATCTTCCATGTCTTCAAGTTGGACAAGAACATAAACATACATATTTGCCACTTGAGGTTTGTTGATTTTAGTATTTTCCTTTTATTTTTATCTAGTATTTTGTTCAATCAATTTTAAATATTTGCAAAGTATGTATAATTTATTAAATATTTTACAACTATAACATAAATTAAAACATGCAAATTTCTTGTAGCAATGGTAAAGTTATTTTTAGCTCCCTTTTATTATTAGTTAATAACATAAAAATAACATAAATAATTGGAAATAAAAAGGAAATAGATAGTTTTAATTTTTGAAAAATTTATTGAATCGTTACTTTCGTACAAGAAATTTACATATTTCGAATTGTTTAATAATTTTGAAATATCATATGTATTATTAGGTCTGTAATATTGTCGCTGGACAACGTTGTATAAAAAAATTGACTGATATGCAGACTTCTACTATGATAAAAGCTACAGCTCGCTCTGCTCCAGACCGTGAACGAGAAATAAATAACTTAGTTAGAAGAGCTGACTTTAATAATGATTCATATGTTCAAGAGTTTGGTCTAACGATATCAAACAATATGATGGAAGTTAGGGGTCGTGTTTTGCCTCCACCCAAGCTACAGTATGGAGGGCGCGTAAGTTCCCTCAGTGGACAGGTGAGAAACTTCCAACTTAATCAGTCAGGTCTAGCCAAATCACACATTTGCAGAGGCTGTTGTATTATTTTTGGTAGGAATATATCTTTTGCAATGCTGTAGAATATAAAGTTATAATCTATTTTTTTTTTTACTTGAAGATACATTAACAATATTCTTGCAATCATGATTTAGCTTAAAATTTTTATTTTAAACTAGCTTAAAAATTTCTTTCTAATATTTATACATTTTTTCTTTTAAGGCAAAAATCTTAATAAATATGATTTCACATAATGGAATGAGATTTTTCTTAAGATAATAATACATTTGATCTTTTCTATTTCAAAAACATTAAAAAATTAATAAAATGAAAAGTTGCCAAATGAATGCATGGGTTCTAGACCTGGTTGATTTTGATATATGGACTGTCATTGTAATGAGAACAAATTATTTTTATAAAATCTGTAAAAAGATCAGAAATAATAATTATTTTAAATATTTTTTTTCTACAAAGAAAATTCAATTTTTTAAAAATATAATTTGCATTACATTCACAGTCCAATATCATTAGATATTGCCTGATGCTATCAGTTTCATTCCATGCAGTAGTGAAAAGTGGATTCTTATTTATTTTGATTTCCTATTGTAATCTTTATAAATTTTTATTTATATTATTTTATGATTAATATACGTATGACTTCTGTTTTAAAAAGAAATGAACATAAAGAAGATGATTGCATGGATTGTATAGAGATGCTGGTGCATCTTTTTTGTTTACTTGTTATGATTTGCAGTACATATCATGATATTTAGTAATATATTTATTTTTCTCTTTTCCTTACTAAAGACGAAGCAGCAAGCTATACCTAATGGTGGTGTTTGGGATATGCGTGGCAAACAGTTTTTCACTGGCGTGGAAATTAGGGTTTGGGCAATTGCTTGTTTTGCTCCACAAAGAACTGTACGCGATGATGCAATACGTAATTTTATAGCACAATTACAAAGAATAAGCAATGATGCTGGAATGCCAATTATTGGGCAACCATGTTTTTGTAAATATGCTACTGGGCCGGATCAAGTAGAGCCCATGTTTAGATATCTTAAAGCAACATTTTCATCATTACAACTTGTTTGTGTTATATTACCTGGAAAAACACCTGTATATGGTAATTATATACATATTATATTTTGTTATACTTGTATATTGCAATAAAAAATTCGTTCTATTATGCAGTAAATTAATCCCATATAACAACATAAATAAATAGAAAAATATTTTTATTATTATAACATGAAATATGTTTCATGTCTTGTGTTATATGGGTTCCTTTTTTTTATAATATATAATATTGACAACGTATTTTATATACGCAAATTGCATACTCTGTTTACAGCTGAAGTTAAAAGAGTAGGAGATACGTTATTGGGTATGGCAACACAGTGTGTACAAGCGAAAAATGTTAATAAAACGTCACCTCAGACATTGTCGAATTTATGTTTAAAAATTAATGTAAAATTAGGTGGTATTAATAGTATTTTAGTACCCACTATTAGACCGAAAGTGTTTGACGAACCTGTTATATTCTTTGGAGCTGATGTAACTCATCCTCCTGCTGGAGATAACAAAAAACCTAGCATAGCAGCAGTAGTTGCTAGTATGGATGCTCATCCATCTCGGTATGCAGCTACTGTTAGAGTTCAACAACATAGACAAGAAATTATTCAGGAACTTAGTTCAATGGTGAGGTAAGTAAATTGTTATAATTTTGAAATAATACAAATTTATTTACTATAATGAAAATTTCTGTTTTTTATAATTTGATATATTTTATAAAATAAATTTAATTATTCATTATTAAAATAAGTTTTTTAAATATTCGAATAATTTATGTGTAAAGACATTTATTTTATAATATAAATTTATATTATTTATTAATTTTATAATATAAATAACATGTTAATTTTAACATTACTTTTAGTTATTAATAATTGATATATTTCTTTTTAAGGGAACTTCTTCTCATGTTCTACAAAAGTACTGGTGGATATAAACCACTTAGGATAATTCTTTATCGCGATGGCGTTTCCGAAGGCCAATTCCTTCATGTTCTGCAACACGAATTAACTGCCATTCGTGAAGCTTGCATTAAACTTGAAGCTGAATACAGACCTGGAATAACATTTGTTGTAGTCCAGAAGAGACATCACACTCGTTTATTTTGTTCAGAAAAAAGAGATCAAAGTGGTAAAAGCGGAAATATACCAGCTGGCACAACAGTTGATGTTTGTATAACACATCCAACTGAATTTGATTTTTATTTATGTAGTCACCAAGGCATACAGGTAAATTTTTAAACTTATAATTAAAATTTTTTCTTTATTTGTTACATTTTACATATTTCAATAAATATTACGTTTATTTAAATTTAAATTAATAATTATATTTACATTTATTATAGGGCACATCACGGCCATCACATTATCATGTTTTATGGGATGATAATCGTTTTGAAAGTGATGAATTACAATCTTTAACTTATCAATTATGTCACACGTATGTCAGATGTACGAGATCTGTTAGTATACCTGCACCAGCATATTATGCTCATCTCGTAGCATTCCGAGCCAGATATCATTTGGTAGAAAAGGAGCATGATAGGTTCGTATTTTATTATTCGATATCGATATTACAAAATCTTTTTTTCAACTGTTATTAAAGTATTAATTTACCGCAATAAGAAATTATTATTATAAAATTGAATATATCGTAAAACTTCATTGTGAACAATCATGAAATTTAATGTACGGTCAAAAAATCTGAAAATAATAAATAAATATGCATTCATTATTATTTTTGAGAAAAATAGTGGTTAATGCTAAATTCAATGTAAATTAGTAAAATTCACAGTGGTATTATTTTTTAAGGTGGATACTTGTTAATAGAAGAAATATCCACTTCTGCACTTATACACGATAGCAATTTATACTCGAATAGTGATCACATAAATTTATTAGAATAAGAATTTCTAGTCATTTTTATAATATTAAACGTTAAATATTAAAAAATTATTAGTTTAATAATAGTTTTATCAATTACACTTATTTTGATTTCTATTTATGTCTATTATTTATTCTTGCTTTTATTTACTTTTATTTTATTTGTTTTTATGTTTTTCTTTTATACTTCTTTCAAAGCTATTTGTTCACCGTAAAAATTTATAACATGCAGGATTGAATATCAGTCTATAAGACTGATATAATAACAAGAATCAAATGAATCATCTATAGTAATCAATAAGAAAATCCTGAAAAATTTATAAACTAAAAAAGTGAAAATCTAGAATAATAAAACTTTATTTATTAGTTATAAACATAGATCTGGCTGAAAATAAAAATTGAAAGAAGATAACATTTAACATTTTAAAAAATTTTTGTTAGTACATGACAATTACGTTAGTATTAAAAATTTCTATGTGAATATGTGTAAGAAAAAATTAATTAAATTTTTATCAATAGGTCAATTTAGTGAAATATTAAATAAAAACTTTAATATCTTTACATGTAAATGTATATTTTTTATTTTAATTTATTTATACTTGTTACTTTTATAATTATTACTTATAATAGTGATATATTTTATATTTCAGCGGGGAAGGATCTCATCAATCTGGCTGTAGCGAAGACAGAACACCAGGTGCAATGGCAAGAGCTATCACAGTTCATGCAAACACAAAGCGGGTTATGTACTTTGCATAATTCTTCTTTGAATTTTTCTTAGACACATAAATAAAATAATAAAAATGATACCGTAAAATGATAATCATATCTTGCACGTGGATATTTCTAGACTACTTAAATGTTGGACAATCTTCTTGAGTGGTCAATTTTTTTGCTTATTTTTATAATCAAATAAATCTGTCTAATACCTAAAATACGTCGAATTTTATATTAAGATTTGATTTTTTTTTATGTTCTATTTAATATATTATCGACTAGGTTTTAGACGGATTTTTTAACATGTTAGCAAGTAGTTATTAAAAAAGGTGCTTTTAGTTAATCATGTTTTAGATTGATGCAGCTTGATTGATGGGTCATTTCGCGGTAAAGACCAGACGAATGAACAGTTTAAAGAAATCAGCTGCCGTATATATTACGCTTATTTTTTCTTTTTTTTCTTTCTTTTTTTTTATTTTTTTTTTTTTTTTAAGAGATTAATTTTCCTCTAGCACTTGTAGGATAAAAGAAGGTCACATTATAATATAAATTCACGATTTTATAAATCGCTTTTGCAAGACTGTTATCTTGTGTATAGATAGTTATCATTTGAATCACTTTTTTTTTTTTTTTTTTTTTTTTAAGAAAAAAATGAAGAAAAATAGACTATCAAGTTATGTGACGATATTGGTAAATATTGATCTATTTTCATGCTTGAGCATATTTGTTATTGTGGGTATGAGATAATTCTTTATAAATATATTTATTATATTTATCATAAGCATCAAAAAATTTGACCACATCAAGTACTGATTTGTCAATAGGAAAATATAACTGAATAAAAAATTTGTAAATGTTAATTGTGAAGGTCTTCGAGTCAATGGCCAAAGTAAGTTAAGAATCTGTAATAGAATCCAAAGTTGTGGCAAGTTGATAAAACATAGTGTTATGTAATATCTTTAGTGTTGTAAAGAACATCGTGCCACATTTGCTAAATAATATCTTTTGTATGACATAAACTTTCAATGAGAATAAATCTAATGTCATTTTTGGGATTGTTTAAGACATGTAGAGCATTGACCTACACATATAGATCAAAAATTTTTTCACGTGACTAAGAAAAATTTCAAAAGAATCAATTCGAAGTTGTTCTTCATAATAATAAGTAGAAAGAAATATGATTTGATCATTGAATTATAATTATGTGAAAAAATAGCATATTCGTCTAAACAATTTAATATTACCAATCGAAAATCCAGAGATATACATGTTTTATTTTATTTCCTTTAGTTACATAGATGTTATTTTTTGCATGTGGAACGAGAATTATCGCGTAGCTTGAACTGTGGTAGTACTTTATTCATATCAATTATGCACTGACATAAATGTTTTTGAAGGTAAATGAATAGCTACCTTTTATCTGGTAAATGTGAAATGGTAAATATGAAACATTATCTCTTCAGGCAAAACAAGTACTTTTAAGTGAAATCTATATGGCATTAGATCCGAGCTAACAATGATGCTCTATCAATACAGAAAATAATTCGAATAAGAATAGGATAGGAATAATTCAATAAATGCAAAATAAATCAGAAATATAATATGAAATTATTAGGCTAAGCTACATTTTATTTGTCATGCAAATTTTAAGGTCCTCAAGTTTTTGTTTTAAAAAATTCACCATTCATGATTCATGTGCAAATGGAATCTATGTAAATGGAACACAATAATTGTATTAAGAGCCTTGCAAGTAACTACTATGTAGAGGCAATAGATAGAATAATTGAAGCGTATAAATATGTATTGATGCTGTGCTCCACAAATTGTTTATTATATACTATTAGAATCATTAATACACTAGCAAACTTTTTATCTTGAATTTATAATGCACGTAATTCTTTAAAATAATGATTTAATTTTAATTTAAAATAATGATTTAATTTTTAACACAACAGTATTAATAACGTTCAAACATCATATCATTGCATGATTGAGCAAACTAAAAAGTTGTGAAACTTGTTGAAAGCTTTTAACAAATATCCGAATGGAGTTCTACAAATTTTATGTAATCTAGGAGCCAATTCACAAATAGACAATAAATACAGAAAATTTAGTCTAACGTTTGATATTTTAATAGTGATCCTAGAACACAAAAAAGAATCCAAGAGAGGAATCGTTTCGAAAAAGAATTATCAAATATTGGAATCGAAAGAAAAAAATTAAATATTGGAAGTTTGGATAAGTGTAAGTCATCATCTGAAATTTGTAGAACTTTGTGCATTAATGATTCTAATCTTAGACTTACAAGTGATACAATGTTAATATTATCTTGGAAAGTATGAAAAGGACCTTAATCTATCAATTATATTTATTCTAGTTGTAAATTTAAGTCTATAATGTAGGTTATCACTTACACTTATAATGTTTAATATCTAGTTTTTGACTTTATAACAGATTAGATAACTTGTTAAATATGATTTGAGCATGGGTAAAAGTTTGAACGTTTACAACGATAGTTCAGCGGTTGAATCAGTTCCAAATAATTGAAAACACCAGATAGTGAAATCGGTATGCAAAGTAAAAGAAGAAATTGCAAGTTCTGATCAATGAAAAGGTAAAAAAAAAAAAAAAAAAAAAAAGAAAAGAAAAGAAAAAATTTGTTGTTTGCAAGGGTGTGAAGATACCAAAATATGGAACGTGAAAATCTTAAATATTAACGAATTACGAATCGATTTGAATCGTAAGAAGGCGCCATATGGATCTATTAGATTTAAGTCAATCTAAATGCTGCGAAATGTTGCGGCACGCAATCGGTGCGCAAGTAAATACCAAAATTGAAGCAAATATCGAAGAATTAAAAGATCAAAAGTAAAATATTCATTATTCATGTAGCCCGAAGTAAAAAGCGTTCATCGTTCTATTATTCATATTTCGCATTCATAAACTAAGCAGTCCTTTGTAACGAGATTTTTTCTTATAGGCTTGTACGATGGCATTTGATATTTTCCTGCGCCCGATCAAAAACTAGCCTCCATTTGTAAATATACCTCAGTAACTTATCCATACATCACTATCCCATTTAGTATATAATGCTCGGTGGGCAATAGATGGAATGTTTACGAAAATTTTTGTAATTTTTATTTAAAAAAACAAGATGAATTAGTTATACGTTAGTTTACTGATCTTTTAAATCCGATGTGAAGAAAAAAAAAAAAAAAATTACAGTGAAATCGAGGAAAAAAAAAAGTATGTCGACCGAAGTCCAATTTTGATATAACAATGCATAAAACTCAACGCAAGCGCGTCGTAAACTTGTACCTAAAAGAAACCAATTTAGAAAAGAAAGAGATTTTCGATGAAACGGGTTTATTAAATGATCTTTACTTAGTGTATAATAAAATAACCGGGTCTATTCACAAAGCAGAAGAGTTTACTTCCTACCACGAGTCCCAGACCACGAGTCGACCTTTAAGATAAGGCAAATAATTTATATTTGTATACTTATAATATACATATTATATGTATATATATTTTATGTATCTATATATACGTGCGTGTATATACACACACATGTATACACAACTACGTATACATACATATATATGTATATATATATACATATGTGAAGATAAAAAAATAGAAAGAATACATATGAATTATACAACAATTCCAGGAATAAGATGATGATGATGATAATGATGATAAATACCCTTGTATTTCGAAGAGCTTTACAAGTTACATCGTAATCAATTATTGTATTTGCAAGTGATCGATTTTTGGTAATTAATTAATAAGCTGTAAATCATCTTTAAAAAAGATGCGTCTATTATTCCCAGATCGTAATATCGTCAGTGTTTTTAAGTGGCGTTCATCGACGAACTTATATAAAAATTAAGCAAGTCAATATTCCGAATAAATTGCGAATTATTGACACAATTGAATCATTTTAACAGTATTAATGTTAATTTGTTATTGATATTACTAACACTGCACAAAAAAATCCGTTGTAGGTGAATTGCAATTTCTTGTTTCAGTCTTTGTGTAAAGTGACTCGCAAAGCGCCACCAAAGACCTTGACGTTGTAACATTATGGTTTTTAACAAAGTTTTAGTTAGGTTTACGATAAATGGAAAAAGATGTATTAACAAGATTAACACGATGTTAAACGGATATTGGTCAACTTCCAGGAAATGCAAATAACTGAGTACGCGAATAAGGTCTTAAAGAAATAGGAGCTAGTGTGTACAATGATGAACAGAAATATTAGCACAGACAATACAGAGCTGTGTATAAATAATGAAAAAAAAAAAAAATTATTTTAGTTTTTTTCCAATTAAATATATTACGGACTGTGAATGTCTCAAACGATTATTAAAAATAGTAGGGTATATATCGAGAGGTTTTTTGCAATTTTTTTTAATTATTTTTCAAATTATTAGATATATAAATAAATATCTATATGAATATAAATATTTGTCTACTATAAATGTATTATAAGTCGAATATTATAAGTTGACTCTATATACTATTTTTGTAAATGTGTTTGTATTACT
This sequence comes from Tetragonisca angustula, assembly GCA_036937485.2. NCBI lineage: Eukaryota > Metazoa > Arthropoda > Insecta > Hymenoptera > Apidae > Tetragonisca > Tetragonisca angustula. The sequence goes on along the minus strand of JAWNGG020000023.1, from coordinate 868,559 downwards.
GTTTTTTAGTCGTTTTCTCGACTTTAAATTGAAGATCATGAAGGATTTAATAACGTATATGATGTATTAAACTTTATATAATTCAGTATAATTTTATTACACTGGAAACGATAAGCTTCAAAATATTTAATTAAGTGTATTTATAATATATTTTCAATGATTCTTTATTCTATTAACAATTTAAAGAAAAATTCTCAAATCTAATATACTTAGTTTACAGTTCTACATGTAAAGTTCTTTCTTCAATTCCTTGAATACATATTTTGTATTTTCAATAAGATTCTCCTCGTTTACATAAATGTATTACAATATTTCATGTTTTACTTTTATAATATCGTCATTATATATTTTTCATTCTTTTGATAGTTTTTTTTATTTAGGATAATCAACTGTTAGCTTGAATTTTGTAACAATGTAAATATTTGATTTGAAAATTCACAGGAAGCTAGATTTTCTAAATCTAAGTTACTTGTACTCTAGTGAAAACAATTGCCAATGTATATTGGATTTTCTGTCATTATATATAACAATTAATTAACGTTCATAGTTTGTACATTTAATTTGTGAATCTGAAATATCTGGGAGATGTACATCAAAGTTTGTACTGTACATTTGTATATAATACAATAGTATTTTACCACTATAAACAGTTCAATGCAATATAATAACAAATGATCATTCGTGTCAATACTACTGTTCATCATTGCTTACACAAGAAAAGAAAGAAAGAAAAAAATAGTTTCATACAACATGCAAAAAAAGAAGTTGTACAATATTTTTCCAATATACTTTCCGTTTGCTTTTCCTACGAGGTTTTAACCACTAGCCGTTATCTCTTTCCGCAAGCACGAGAGAAACGTTTCTTTGTGAGAATGTCGAGAATTTATTGTTAGCGTAAGTTTACTTCACTTAAGCACGAGAAAGAAAAGAAAAAAGGAGAAAGAGGAGAAAATGTACACGTGTGTGTGAAAGCGCTTAAGAATATAGATGTCAAAAGAAAAAAAGAAAAAAAAAAGAAAGAAAAAGAAAAACAAGGGAGAAAAAATGCCAGGTCTCAAGAAATGTCGAACAAAGTCAGTGATGACGTTCCCAATGAATTTTACGAATTCAATACATCATAGTATAGTATTGTAGTTGTTAGGATTGTCTGGTTAATTCCGTTTCAAGAGAAAAGAGAGAAAAAAAATAAAAAAATAAAAAAGGGGGAAAAGGAATGCGAATACGAGTACCGCACGAATAACCATATTGAGATAAAGGGGGCAATCTGGTAACAATGATCATTAATGACGATAATAATTAGCCAACTGTAAAAGTAACGCTTCATAGGCTAAGCTAAACTTGTGTAATTTCTTGTCTGAGCGTGCTCTGATTTCTTGTCTACACGCGCTTCTTCATCAGTGATCTCAGAGGATGTTTGCGCACCTTCTATTGCGTTTGCTATGTGTTAAAAAGCGCGAGCTCTCTCAACCATTTTTTCGTATATACCAGTGAGCTCGAGCACCTTAATTATTGTAAGGAAAGGTTTATGCAAATTTTGTGATTTTGAAAGATGACGTGGATCGCACTTAAAAATACGTTTGCCGTTTGTAGGAACGCAAGCCTCGGACGACTTTCATTCTATCGTTACAAGAACATCCATCGCGTTAGCGTTGCATCAGTGTTTTTATATCCGTATTTAATATTATTATTATTATTATTATTATTATTATTATTATTATTATTATTATTATTACTATTATTATTATTATTATTATTATTATTATTATTATTATTAGGCTGCGGATATTTATGCAATCTCATACTTGTATTTATAATTGAAGGAACAGAAATTTATTTCGTTTACTATACACACGTTGTTGTAGTAGGTGCTGTACTTCGAATATTTTATACGTTACCGCGAATTATGGGCTTTTAGAATTTTTAATTTCTTCAGAAGTGCATGAACATCCGCGGTCTAATTATTACCAATTGTATTATTGCAAAATTTGATCTTTTAAAGAAAGATTGATCACAAAGATATATTTTAAAAGGAATTTTAATTTTAATTAATAAGTTTTTTTCGTTATTGATTTAGATTGTTTTTAAAAAATTTGTGTTTGAAATAACGTTTTTAAGAAAATTAATATTCCAATAACAATTATCACGAGTCGACAAACATTTGCACAGTGATGTAAGAAAAATATAAAATTTCTCTTTACAGTCTAAATATTCACTTGTTGAAACGATATGATCGAATGTTGTATATCTAGTTGATCGATAAAAATGAAAATTGCATTTACTTTTGTGTCAGTCCAATCCAGATAATTTCTTGTTATCTCCGATGAACGTGTTATCGCATAATATTCGATGAAAAGTTAATTTTGTAAATCAACTAGAAACAGCACTATGTAACGAGTGAAAATAATTGTGCGAGAACACATTAAAATTATGAACGAATAAATCGAAAGATTGTCAAAATAGCAATGTTGAGCGTTTCTAAACTATAATTGGTCTCATTACATACAAGGATGTCGTTGACAAATAAATCGTGCAAATAGAAATAAAAAAGATATAAAGACGACATTCGAAGCTTTAAAATCCATCATAAATACCAATTATAGCGGAAACGTGACATCAACTATTTATTTGCAAACAGAGTTAGACAATTTTGCAACTAAAATTTCCAATTTTGTCCAAAGTCTTTATAGTCTCACGTTACATGCGAATTATTTTTTATAATAAGAATGTAAAAAACGAGAGAAACATTTGACATGCTACTGTACCTGTTGGATTTTGAGAAAAATACAAATCCAAAAAAAGAAACGTCTCGGTATTAATGTCTGTATGATTGTCAATATGATATCTGGTTAAAAATGTTTATTTGAGAAAAAAGAAAAAAAAAAAGAAAAGATTGTGCATCGTAAAGACTTATTTATACAAAATATTTTTTTTATAGTCATGATTTTTGGCCCTCATTTTAAATATATGTTATGCTTATTTACTGGTATGTTTACTTTCATTTTAGATCTGCAAATCCATAACTTTTTTTTTTATAATTATCTTTGCATATGTTTGATTGATTAATTTAGATGAACTCTTCTTTTTTTTTTTTCTTCATTGAAGTTTACTCGTAAAGTAACAGATGGATAATTATATTCCTCGAATAATTTCCTCGAATAATTTACGTGATCAAAACATGCTAAGAATCGCTTATTTATACATTATCTGAAGATGATTTTAAAAAAAATATAAAATGCACGTCATCGAAATAGTCGTGATTAGAAACAATGTCGTCCGTCCTACAAACTGCCTTGTTCAATTCAATTCGACATCCCACCGCATTAAAAAAAAAAAAAAAAAAGAAAAAGAGAAAAAGGAAACGAAAGAAAGAAAGAAAATTGTATAAATCTTCCTTATATCTACAAGTGCCTGGCGCTTTATCTGCGCGTATTTGACGTGGCAAATAATAAGTTTGAATTTATTAATGCGAGTAAAGATTTTTCAAATTTTAAAGAGAGTGAAAGAGCGCGGGAGAAAGAGAACGTCGTATAACAAAAGGAGTGAAAGATGCGAAGAGAAAGATAGAGAAAATGTGAGAGTGCGAAGTGTATAATATCGAGTATATATATATATATATATATACATATATTGAGAACGAAAAATCTAAAAAAGAGCCGGGGTGACCATTTTCTGAGTTTCGTAGTTGGACATCCAGCCTTCACGTACAATGAACAAAAGGAAAAGAAAAAAAAATCTACGTTTTGCACAATACAACTATTACGTATTTCAGTCTCTATATAATAATGTATGTAACGTGTTGTGTGAGTTGCATATTATTATATAATGTAATGACGCATCTCGTTAGCCCTCTACAATCCAGGTTCATGTAAAGAAAACCTCAGAAGGGATTCTTTAGTTTCTGAGACTGTTGTAAATATCGTCGTAGCATATACCACTGTGCAATTATCGTTACAAACGTATAATATTATAAACTAAGAACGATTCTTTCGAATAAATGTTCATACACTGTGGATCTTGCTGTAATTAAGAATAAAACGACACGTGCGTAGAACGTTTTTAAAATACTGAATTAGATCTTAAAAAGGCGCCAGTGAATCTAAAAAAAAAAGAACATTAAAAGAAAAAGAAAAAGAAGAAGTTGATGTGCGTAATCGTGCTCGAATGCTTCTTTTTGTAGTTTCAGGTCTCTAAAGTTTTGTAGAAGCTGAATATAACGCACGGAGGCGTTTGGAAATGATCTTACGTAAGAATTTCAAAAATGTTGGCTCGTGAATCTCCCCCCACCTCACCCCCAAATACCTATGTACCTAAACAATTCCTTGATTGTATAATGATCACTATGTTAAATGCTAGTTTTCGGAGGTATTTTTAAGTAAAAAAAGAAAAATACAAAAAAAGGACAAAAAGTTCAAAGGATAGAAATTCAAGGTCATTTCAGACGTTCCCCCTATCCGATAAACTTTAAAGACGGACAACTCAAAGAGGAAGCATTTGCGATTTGTGATCTTACGTTTGTGTATAGGTACATTTTATATATTTTTATTATATGTGCTCGTATGTTAGACTCGCTAGACTACTTCAGAAACATTGTTCAGATATATTTTGTCAAAAAAAAAAAAAAAAAAAAGAAAGAGAAGGAAAAAAAACACCAATCGTACAGAATCTATGGGATTGTAGAGGGTTCAGATACGTACAATATGAAATAGCTGTATTATGACATGGATTCTAGCACTAATAAAACAATTTGAAATTCATTCTCTGCGCCTGAACTTTCTTATCTTTTTTTTTTCTTTTTTGTCGTTTTATATTTGGAGTATAATTCACTGAACGTGGTCGTCAGATCTGTTCCATTTGCTCGATCAGTCTGCTCTTCATTTCGATCGAGTCGTTTTATACGTGAAAGATTTGTAAAAAAGTAAACTGACCTTTGGAATTTAAAGTTCGTAAAAAAAGAAAATAAAAAATAAATATCTTCAATTCAAATAAAATCAAAATAAAATAATAAAGCTCTCACGGATCGTACTCTGCGATGGGGGATGGTCACCTTAAAGATAAATGCGCTTTGGAATATGAAAAGCTCATCGTGAAAATATGTCGAAATGCGACTGACAACAATAAAGCGCTTACATTTAGGTGATTAGATACATGTATTTGTTAAGAGGCGTGTTGCTAGTTTACCATCGGTTGCACACTGAAAGTATGTACTTAAATTTATCTGTTAAAAAGTTTTATCAAAATGCCGGGAAAGAATGTTATTTATTAATCGTAAGATACAAATCTGTCAACATCTATATCTATATACACGTACATATATATATATATATATATATATATATATATATATATATATATATATATATATATATATATATATATTATATATAGTATAGAGTATATTTATAAATGTTTAACAGAAATAATTTTCAATATCAATAACTTTGGCGATACAATACATGTCATGAACGATTAAACTTCATTCTTGACATATTTATAATATTTAGCTTCTGCATTGATTTAATAATAATTAATCGTCGTTCGATATTAAAAAATTAAATATTGTACATTGACCGAGAGACAATTATTCGATTTTCTAGTACATTCACAGTACGTTTCCTTTCTTCTTACGAATATACATATATAATACATATATCGTTTATATAAAAGATACACTTTTACCTCATTTCGTCGCTTTATATTTCGATTATTGGATATAATGTATATGTATATAGACGATTTACAATAAAAACGAAAAGCCTATGATTCTAAAATCATGTATAATGTCAATATACAAGTAAAGGTACACATTTAGTGTAAATTAATGATTACATCTTTGTGTTGTTCTATTTTATTAACTACTACGAACAATTATGCGGAGAAACTAAAAATTTGTCAAGTAAGGACACATTATGTAATAAATAAAATATAAGAAGTAATGAAAATACAACAATAAAGTTCTTCGACGAAAGAAATTTCAATATACAATCGAAAAAACCGATCATTAAAATACATGTTGGTACACTTTTTATAATTTCAGCGGTACTTTGATATTGGATTTTCGTATTTCAATATTTTTCAACAATTGGTTAATGTATTTTGCGTAGTAAGCTTTTCCGCTCTTTTGTAAAATAATATTATCATAGTTTTCAAAAGACATAATACTTTAACATTAATGGAAAAGTTGTAAATTTAAATATATATGTATATCATTCCAACTTATAAAATGTCTTTGAAATTACACTTTTTAAATTTTCTATCAATTTTTAATTTTCGTAAGTTAATTCCAGTAGGAATTGATTTTATAACGAACAGGCAGTTAAAATAAAAAAGAATGTAAGAAATACAAAATTTTTAATATACTTTGGATGTTAGCTGTGTAAAACATATTCATCGAGGAATAATAAAAAAAAATAATTTAATAGTGGAATAAAATAATAAAATAATACAATAACAATTTGTACGTTACTTGTACCTAAAATATTACACTGTACAGCAAATAAACTTTTTTTTTTATATTTTCAATATCTAGAATTTTTTTAAAACAATTTTTTATGAAAATTCTCGATGTTGTAAAAATCTCAGAAATGATGTATCGTGTGCAGCTGCTTAAAGATTTCATTTAATTCTAGACGTTAGAAACGATTTTTATACTAATACTGACAGTATAAAAAACTAGAAAATTTTGTCAGTTCAAAAAAGAGTAAAATATTTACTGTATAATATTATATTTTATAAATAATCCTTCGCAAAAAGTGGTGAACTAATTTCTCATTTACAACTGCATTAATGCAGAAATATTAGACATATAATACTATTTAATTTTGTCTTCTGTCTTTAATTTTTCTTATTTGATAATTTTAACAACACTTCAGCTACTTTTTTTTAAATCTTGTATATAATATCACAAAAATAACTTCAATGTCATAGATGTTTATTACATTTATATAATATTACATTTCAACGCTGTGTGGCGTTATTTTCTCGCTTTATAATATGATTTATTACAATATATATCATGGAGTTGCAAATTTGAAAAATCGCAACGTTGCTTCAAAAATTAAATATGGATATGTGTAGAGTATTGCTATAACTGCAACAATTAAAGCTACAGTTGCAAAAACACACATGAATTTTTGAAATGTGTTCATTTTCGTTTAGATAGATCGGTTGGGTCTATCTTTGAGAGATAAGCTTGATGTTTGTCAAGCTCAATCTCTCAACATGTGTTACAACAAATATAAAACATTTTTACAATTTTAGGTCAACTATACCGATATGACTTTTTTTTGCTGAATGATATTGCAGACCTGAGACACAAAGTTCCATTTCATGTCCAATCTACCCTATCTTTAGTCAATGGTGTGGTATCACTATTTGAATTTAAGGATCGCTATTTTGAATTCGCTGCTAAAAAAGCACAATTTAATAATAAATTATGATGTATTATGATTTCTTTTATTTAACAAACTATAAATTTAAGTAATAATAAGCGATAATAAAGCAATAATATATTTTATCATTCAATACGTATTTATTATTTAAATATCACTACTTTTGTGTGAAGAAACTTTTCTGTTAGTTAACACAAGAATATTAATCTGAATTTTAATTTAGATAATGAAATAAAGAATTTGTTAAATAATGAAATTTTGAAAAAAGTATTGTGAATTGAATATCGCTTTCAAATAGATATTTAAAATAATGTCAACTTTTATTGTTTTACTTCAATATGACGTACAGTTGTAACCACGTGTTGTGACAGTGATAAATTCAATTTGAGTTTTTTTTTAATGATAGCAATAGTATTAACCAATTATTGAATTTAATCAAATCATCATTACAAAGTTTATCGATATATATATGTTTCACGGTAATATTACAAAATTTCAAACATTCTATGAACATGTTAATGAAACATTACAACATAACCTATTAATCACCGGTTACATTATCTACTTATAACTTATAAATTGTCATTATACTATAAATTATTTCATTATCTACAATATGCAAATTAAATATATATAGTTATTTATTGTTATATTTGTATATTTTTATTATTATATTTAGACATATAATACAACAGTTTTGTATTGACAGTTAAAAAAAATAATATAGGTTAAAGGAAAATATTGAATGATATAAAATATACTATTATAAAGTATTATACTAATTAAATTGTTATTTACAAATATCATTTTATTATTACATTTTTACAGATGCTTAAGTATCGTGAGCCAGTATCTGCATTTGCAATGTATGCTATGAAGCGTAAAAATGCAGAATTATCGTCAAATTCAAAAAAATTAAAGAGAAAACACAGTTCCTCAGATAAAAGAATAGTTTTAAAGAATGACGCAAAATTGAAAGTACAGGAAAAGGAAAAACAGACATCTCTGCATAAAAAGACTCAAGAAACAAAGAAAGCTCCAAAGATAAATGAAATTCAAAATGTAAACAAAATTTCTTCTAGAACTTGTAAGAAAAGTAAATCAATTCAAAAGCCAATACAGAAAGAAAAAGATGAAGAAATACAAATTTCCTGTTCAAAGAAAATTGAATCGAAAAAAAAATTAAGAAGTTCTGTCTTAATGACAACTACAGGTGTTGCAAAAATGAAATGCATTAAACAAAAGCAACAAAAACGAATTAAAAACAGAAGATTAACAAGACAGGATACTCAAGAGACTGCTGATACTAATTGTAACATAACTGAAGAAAATCATGAGAATCCGTTAACAACAAGTCGCTCAATGTTTGAATGGTTAATACATCCTATGAAAGTAGAAGACTTTTTTGAGTAAGTTTAGAATAGTTACATTTTATTTGCAATCAATAATAATTAATTTAATGAATTAATGATTTCTTGCTCCAGAAAAAATTGGGAGAAGACACCTGTTCATATTAAGAGAAATTTTCCAAAATATTACAAATTACTCATGTCTACTTCAACGTTAGATTCCATATTGAGGGAATCTCATATTTTATTTACAAAAAATATTGATATTACCTCGTATGAAAATGGCGTAAGGGAAACGCATAATCCTGCTGGCCGTGCAGTTCCAAGTGTCGTTTGGGATTATTATATGAATGGATGTTCTGTTAGAATGTTGAATCCACAAACATATATACCAAAATTACATTCATTAAACGGTAGTCTTTTGAAAAGGAATATTCATCATTCAACAATTTTTTCAAATAAGAACATAAAAATAACATAACTTTCTAGTGGAAAATTTAGTTTCTATTTAGTATAGTTTTCTATTCTGGAAAATATAATTTCTATTTAATTTTTGTGTATCATTACCAAACATAACATAATTTATCGATACTTTCCAGCTACACTTCAGGAATTTTTTGGCTGCTTTGTTGGTGCAAATTCCTATTTAACACCTCCTAATAGTCAGGGCTTTGCGCCACATTATGATGATATTGAAGCCTTTATATTACAAATTGAAGGTAAAAAGAGATGGAGATTGTATAAACCACGAAACGAAAACGAATACTTAGCAAGGTATTCTTCAAAAAACTTTTCACAATCCGAGATTGGTGAACCTATATTAGATACGGTTGTAAATGCAGGAGATTTGTTATATTTTCCACGAGGAACGATTCATCAGGGTGAAACTATTGATGATACACATAGTCTTCACATTACATTAAGTGTTTACCAAAAAAACAGTTGGGGTGACTTTTTGGAAAAGTTGCTTCCAAATGCATTAACAGCTGCTATAGAAACAGATAGTGAATTTCGAAAGGGATTGCCTATTGATTACTTGAGACAATGTGGATTTGCCTATTCTGAAATTCAGAACAGTACCAAAGATAAATTTAAAGAAAATATAAAATATTTATTCAGTAAATTAATAGAATACATTGACATAGACAAAGCAGCAGATTTAATGGCAAAAAATCACATTCATGACTTTTTACCACCTGTTCTTTCTGAAAATGAACAGAAATGTTCTGTTGTCCAAGATGGTGAACAGATGATTGAAAATGGAATTGTTGAAAACAGAGTAGAGATAGAACCTGATACAAGAATTCGATTATTAAGATCTCATTGTATAAGGTATGGTTTAACAAGAATTGTAATACTAATTATTTATAAATTTATTTCAAAATTTATATCGAAACGAAAACGTTATTTAAAAATGTTATGCGTCGCGTAGGTTAATTAAAGAAAATGAGACATTTAGGATATATTATTCAACTGAAAATTCCAAGGAATATCACGAGTATGAACCACAATTTTTAGAAGTTGGTGAAGAGTTTATACCTGCTATTCAAGATATGATATTGCGATATCCTGAATTTATACGCGTAGAAGATTTGCCAATTGATGGTGAAGATAATAAGGTAAAAAATTAATATTACAATAGGTAGACTTTTCATACCTTAGTTAAACTTAGACTTTATAGTTTAATTAAATTAGTAACAGAACATTTGAATAATGAATATTCGGATATGAAAAGCTCAAGTTTACGATGTTTTTCATTATATCTACTAAAAAGATAATTTAACATTTATTTGTATTTGACAGGTACAGATAGCCAAGGATCTTTGGGAAAAAAGTCTTATTGTAACAGACAATCCATTATGTGTTTTGGAATAATTGTACATTTGAAATAATTTGTAAAAAAAAATGAATAAAAATACAAATATCAAAACTCAAAAATTCCTAAAAGTATTGATAGTGCAATTTGATATGTATATACAGAAAATATGTATTACATTATCTAAATACATCTTTATAATATAATTTTTTAACTGTTTGTGTATTTACACAATATTGAAACGATATAACATGATAAATTAAATTAATAATTATGTCGTGAATTTTTTTATATCTTTTTAAATAAGAAAAGAACAAAATAAACGATATACTGTTTTACAGATTAAAATTGATTGTATTAAAAATTACAGTATTTGTACATTTCAGAAGAAGACAATGTTATACATAAGCTGATTAGAAAGAAACAAAAAATCTTATTTCGTATATGTTTTCAGCATAAATTTGTGTGTTACGTAGAATTCTTTTATATTCATATATTCATATATCTTTTATATTTATATATTGACCAAAGGCATTGCATGAGATGTACTTTTAATTGTCCAATTTGGTATTCCGTTTCGCTTGAGCAATGTGATCTCTTTGTCTTCCAAGTACATATTCAATATATCCTAGGTATCCATCATGATCCAAGTCATCTTCCCTCAGTACTCTATCTACAAGCTCTTTATAAAAAAAAAAATTAATTATTCATATTTTCAGTTTTTTATATCTTTGTGTATCTAGACTGCAATATAAATAAAAGTTTTCATTGAAATTATATAAGATTCAATGATTGCTCTATGAAGTAGGATATTTTAATTATTAAAAACAAAAAACATGTGGTTTCAGACTGTAAAGTGTTAAATAGCCAAGAAATATGTTCATATAAGAAGATTACAGGAGAAGAACACATCAAGTCGAATTTTTTATTTCTACAGGAGGAAATTCCGATTGGTTAAATAATACAATGAAAATATGAATTTTATATTAGTTAAATATTTAACATTTTGTGATATTTTGATTTCATGGCGGTATCATTTATTTAGTATCTTTTAATGATATTTCTATACGAAATATTAATCTGGAAATATAATAATTGTAGTCATACATACCTACGATCCAAGGCAAATCATCTTGGTACTCCATAGTTTTGATATTTTCACTCGAACTTTCACGTTCAGCTTCGGCGAGTCTGTTCTCGTGAAAGGTATGTTGAATGGCATAAAGAATCTCTAATCCATCCAATTTAGCATTATTGTCGATATCATGAATTCTACGATTAATACAGCTGTTACGATCTTTTGAATTGAAAATTGAAAATTACCATTGTGAATTTACCATAGATAACGACGATCATTTTTATATTTATAATTATTTATAAAAAACGTGTCGAACCATAACTACTGATGAGAATTAAGGAACAAAGAATTTTGATGTACAAGTACAAGCATACGTAATTACTTTGTATAGTGAGATATGTAAAAAAAAAATACATATATCACGAAAATATTCGAGCATATATCTATACTAATCTGCAATTGTATGTGTATGTCAAAAATGATTTACTTTAGCACTGTAAAGTTAATATTTTATTAATATTACAGACGTACTTAAAGTAATGAAATTCGATTTCCTGTTCGGTCATATTCGAAAAGTCCAATTGCTCTGCCATTGACCCCATGTCTTCTTTCAAGTGGCTGAAATTTTATATTTATATTTCGAATTTTTGCACATTTTGGCACCATCAATAACTAAAATACCAAAGTGCAAAGGCAATGCAGGCATGTATAAGACAAATAATACTGTAAATTCAGAAAACAATTGACGACAAAAAAATAATGTACTGGAGTGTTGAATAAATAAATTTTTTTATGTATTCTTTGGCTTACGATTAAAACGAGGTTTGAAGAACAACGGAAGAAATGATAATTCTACATGAGAAAAAATTACGTAATATTTAAGAATAAGTACAAATAAAGGTGATATAATATTTCTGAAATGTATGTAAGTTTTCAAAGATACTTTGAATAATCATATAATGAGAAACTTGGCTATTTGCAACTATTCCGTCTCTACAATCATATAAACAATTCAAATAATATAAATTCGAACGCATGATTATTTTTAAAAATGTTTTTTCAGAGTTCTAGATATTCTCTAAAAATAATTATTAGACATTGTTTAACTATCCTCTAAGTCAGAAAGTTCCGTATAATAACTTCTGGAATATTCTCAATAAAAATGAACAATATGCATCATTGTCAGTTTTAAGAATTATAGAAATACAATTTTAATTTTTAATGAAATGGTACAATCTAATTATACCACGCGGATACATTTGGTTATGAATCTTCTGCTAAATTTCATCAACAAGTATTCATAGACAAACTGTTCAAAATTTTTCTAATATAAATCAATTGTAGAGCAAGCAGTAAGGTATATAAAAAAGGTATATAATTAACAAATAAAAGAGATCGTTGAAACGAACTTTCTAACGAGATCAAGGCGCATCGAGATTAAATTCAAAGTTGTGTGGAAGTTTAACGCTGGAATAAAAAAATAAATAATAAGGTGAAACAACGAACACATACTTAAACAAAATTATGATACTCGTGTAAATGAGTTAAGTGTTAACTAACGTAGCATCCTGCAGTAGTTCCGCATCTTGTGTTATTTTAACATCTTTCTGCGGGGCGTAATGGTGGTGAGAGACAGGACTTCGTGGATGATGAGGTCCACGTAAACCATCAGAAAATCCCACGCATAAACCGATCAGAATTGTAGTTATCATTTGTTCGTCTGAAACAGTTTAAAAACGATGATTCCCTCTGAATGATGAAGATTGTACTATATTATACTTCATCATGTTATTATAATTATTATTACAAAGTATTTGAAAGTATTACACTTCATCATATTATTGCAATTATGATAGTACATAAATTATACGATTAATCTTAAATGAAAAATATAAATATTATTTTACTTCTTTGTTCAATTCTACTTATGAAAATCTCTAACACTAGTACTTGTGTATCTTTAATTTCACGACAAAATTTAATTCGATTCTTTTCCTATTTATAACAGAGTTGGACAAGTTTTATCTGAAATAATGAACCATTTCAAATACTTTATTAATCTTGTGTCAAAACGTAGAAAAAGTGACTTTAACAATTCATATTTCAAGTATCTCAATACCTAAAATAACAAGGTAACTCATAGAAAAAGTTGCTCGCAGAGAAATAATTATTTTAAGGTAACATAGATGGGAGAGAATGTTTAAAAAATCGTTATATGCCATTGTAACCGAGTGCGTGTATTTCATCGACGCGATGGCCAAACCTGACAAAAAATCATTGCAAACAATAAAAATTTCAAGCAACGCGTGAAAACTGAGAAACTCAGCCGACGCTGCGTGATATTTTTTTTCAATGGCCAGCGACAATAGGACCTGCTGAGACTTGCCGATCGTCTATGTTGCCGTGACATTGCACACTGCCACTTGTAGGGGCTGAACACCCGTTGGCTAGCGACAGATGGACGGTAGAGGGGGTTCTAGTAATTATTATGCGATTACCCACAAGCCCATTGATTTAGATTGGACCCCGGGGGGCGCAACGCACGATGCTCTGGGCCCGTCTTCAAATTTGCTACACATCACTCGTCAGGAACTTTGCGATCGGTGAAACCCCTATGAAACATGTACACTGACACGCATTCCGTTCTAATTCAGTCTCTGACACTCGGATAAAGTAAAATTCGACTATGGGTAACATGTAATGATATAAAATATAATTTTCGTATAATGTTTTTTAGTGTCGTTTCTTACAAAAAAAAAAAAAAAAAAAAAAGAAAGAAAAATTGAGAATCTGTACATTCAATTGAAGTGTAATACCGTTTTAGTTTATTTTTTTTTCTTCAGCAAATCAAGACAAGTGTTTACATTCGTCTGTATTATTAAAAATAACAAGTAAAACTCTAGAATGAATAGAAAAAGCTAATTTAAAATGAAGATAGTTTTGTTAAATTAATGTAACAATCGACCAAGAACAGGCTCTGTTGTGTTTCATATCTGAACAAGTTTCAATTTTAATTCAACGGTTCCGATATTTTAAAGTAGTATTGAAGTATCGTAGAATATTCATTTGGTTAACATTAGAACCCCTAAAGTGATTAAAATGATTAATTCATAGCATTCCAGAGAAATTTTACAAATTTACAACCGTATGTTCTTTTTTCTATTCCTTGCATATTAATCTCTCTAACTAATATTTTAATTGTCAATAGTTTTAGTTTCTGATGTGCTCCAAGGTTTTTAACGAGAGTATATACATCGTTTTCCAGTCAACCAAGTTGTAAACAAGTAAAAATTTCAACTTAGGATGAAATTAATTGAAAATTTCTACGATCTAAAAGGTGGGACACCCATATCTTTCAGATAGTAAGTATACCGTCGATCATTTTTGCACAGTGCCAACAGGAAGAGAAGAGCAAAGAAAAGTGTCGCGTTCCAGTCATGTTTGCGCTCGAATTGAACATTCGAAGATTTGTGTGGAGAACAAACAAATACGCGGAGATAGGTGTTAAAAGACAAGCGAGATTGACAGGAATCCAGGGTACTTAGGAATCAATTTTATATAAGCTTACGGTGGTCGAGTGAAAATGCATATGTTGAGGGGGCCTCAAGGGGCTTTCGATGCAAGTGGACCCCCTCAGGAGTATACACCCTAGTTGGAACAGAACACCCTTGATTCCCTCCCCGCGCTTTGGTGTCGAAATCTATAAATAATTTATATCATTTGGCCCATTCACTGAAAGAGCCCATATGTACCTGTGTCGCCTTACAGGGGACCTGTGACCGCTCGTAGATTTTTTCGGCAGAATATCGCTCGTGGATCGAGAATATGCGCGTACTATTTATTCAAATACACCGTGTCATTATATTCGACACAAGTAACGTGTACACTGTTGAGAATGTCTGCTGTATCGGATATTAACTATCAATCATCAAACTGAGGAATTTTTACATATTTATGGGAAACTTAAAATTGCAGTATTCGAGGTATGACATTCGTAGATTAGAAAATAATAATAAAATGATAATTAATTGTTAGAAATTATTACAGTGATAATAAAGTAATATCAAGACAGTCCTGTTTAAAAATTATTAGTTTGAAGACATGTTTCAAGCTCAATTTTCACACGAGAGACGAGAAAAGACACGAAGCAATGTTCTCTTTTTCACGTTTCTTTCTCACAGATAAGTTGAACAAAATTATATCTACATTCAAAAAATGTATACATTCTCACTGTGAAAAATATCGACAATCTACAAATCTACAAATCTCAAAATGAATGAAAGATGATCTCGTTGAATCGCGATATCGAATAACTTTGTTCCTCGTACAAAAGCAAAGATACAAAGACGCAACGACAGACAAGGATAGAAACGAAATTGTAAATGAAACTAGTGTTTAACAACTGCTTTTAAAAAAATTGTTTTCAAAAATGAGCAAATATCCCGACATACTTTTCAGGGGTAGTATACGCTTTCGAACAACCCGCTCTCCGTCTCTCGATCCCCGGCATCCGTGACTATCGAAACGACAATCTCGAATCGAGGAAGTTGCGACCAACCCTCTATTTCGCCTCGGATTAGGTTATTCTAACCTAACCTTAACTCGAGACGAGACCGAATGAAACTCCCTGTTCAACTTGAATCGCACGAATTTAATACGTCTAGTTCAATTAATAAGCAGAACGTGCTGTCTTCTTTACCTGGATCTTCTGGACGATCACCCGGTTATTGTTCTATGAACGAAGCTCGAACTTCCGTTCGATATATATGTATATATATATATGTATATATATATATTTTTTTTAATTGGTCGATCTTTTCGACAGTTGTTTTCAACTGGGCTCTCACTTCCGCAAAACGCGTGACATTTATCGACGTTCTTCGACGGAGTTTGCGTGTTCGACGAGTTGCTCGCCCGTCGTTCCTCCGCGGAGCGGGATAATTCGCTTTCGAATGTTGCATTTCGGAAACGATACTATTTCTGGAAATTTGTATATCGGTTATATTAAATTACATAACATGAAATATTATATTATTACACTGTATTAAAAAAATAGTTGTAGTAAATTTTATACTATATAAATATAAATATAATTATAGATAATAAATAATATAATATTATACTATATAAATATAAACTATTGTAAACTATAGTAAACTATATAAATATAATTATAGCAAATTTTATCACTACATTATTATTGTATTATTACAGTGTTTATTATTGTAAATTACAATATCTTTCGGAACTAAGATCAACCCCTTAAGGTCTACCTTCGTAACGTTGCACTCTTCTTTTGGAAAATGGTGTTTCTATGGAACAGATGAACATTCGTGTAGAACAATAAAGTAAATAATAAAGTTGGCTGTAGTACAATGAGAAAACAGAGTAACAAAGTAAGGAAGATTTTTAAAAATTCGGTGAGTGCTTGAGGGATTGAAAATTGAAAAAGGCATTACTTTTTCGAATACTTTGACTGATTTGTATTTGATAATCACATTTGAATTTAACCAAATTGCAAATTATAATGTAATATGTTATCATAAATAATGTACAATTATAGAAATTAACGATACAGTAATACATTGTAATAATACAATAATAATATAATGACAAAATTTACTAGGATTATATTTATATTTAATATAAGTATAATAATATAATATTTTATGTTATTAATACTAATAATGTTATTAATAAATTACATGTAATATAATATGACCAATATACAAATTCCAATTAGAACTAAGCTTTTCTAGAATAGATCACAAATTTAAATTATTAAAAGACAGAGCAATAGCAATATTTTACTACATAGTTCGTTATTATTATTATATATTATATACTTTATATCACCACCAAATCGTAAAGAACAATTCTACCGTATAAATCAGAAACACAGAACAAAATTTTACAATAAAAATAATTTGTTACAGTAATTTATTATAGTATAAATATTGGAATTCTTCTAATTTTTATCAATGACTGGATAGTAAATGAATTTAGACAGACAAAAATAATATTTAAATAAATCTTTGAAATTTCTTTTCATAACCATAATTTATAATAAACGTGTAAACCACGTATTTTAATAAATTATCTTGCAATTTAAACTTTTGATTTAAATTTATATATTTGATATAGATTTAATATATAGACATATATATATATTTTTTTTTTTTTTTTTTTGAGAAAATGCATGTTGAAAAATATTTTTGAGTTATTTCATTGTCAGTATATACTTTACATTGCGTTAGCTGCACTTTGCTATATTAAATTTCATTACATCGCAGTTTACTATGATGGTTCACTTTTTTCCTCTAAAATTATGAGATACGCCGAATAGTCCATCAAGATAAAAAATTGGCCGAAAAATGAAGGTATAGACTTTTCTTATTCGTTCTTTTTTTTCAAATATCCTGTTATTCTATCAAATTTCCAATAATAAAATAGCAAAGTGCTGATATTTCGTTGGTGTTATCAGAGCATGGTGCATTTTTTTACGTTTCTAATATCCTGCAACTTTCATTTAGTCTGTCAGAAAATTACCACGTATAATTACTACAAAATCATTAGACTACTGTAAAATTCAATTCTTCGAAGTATTTTTCAATCTACATCAAATGATTTTGAAAATGTGTATACAGGGTGAATCACGAAACCTAGTCGGTTTAAATCACTTCATTCGAGTGAAACGAAAATTTTTTCATTTCGCCCACGACACACATGCTTCAAATAAAACCGCAGCTCATTATAGCGTCAACATTGTAGTGAAATTTCAAAATTCCTTTCCTTTCTTTTCAAAATACCTTCCATGACCCGTTGCAGTTAAAAAAAAAAAAAAAACTTAGACTCGAGCGCAGCGATAGGAAGGTGAACGCCAAGTCAATTTCGAAGGCAATTATCGAAAGGTCAAAGGATCGATACGAAAGAGAAACGTGCTTAAAAGAGTTTCAAGTACAAAGAGACAATTGACAACAACAAAAAAAAAAAAAAAAAAAAAAAAAAAAAAAAAAAAAAAAAAAAAAAAAAAAGGAAGAACCAGCTGTAATGTACATGTACATGTATAATGTATGTACGTGCGTTGAGTTGAACGAGAGTTTCAGAAAACAAAGGCTCGTGCGTTTGTTCGGGCATGCGTGGGCAAAGTAGAGGCAGATATCTTCAAAAAGGGTGATGAAAAATGCGAAGACGAATGAAACAGAGAGAAATACGATGTTTGACAGAAACGGGAGATGAAATAGGCAGAGAATGACCGAGTAAAAGGGAGGAGAAAATGGAGGAAAGGGAAGATGTAGCGTGTGAAAACAGAGAGAAAGAGAGATGGAAAGATAACAAAGGTTAGTTCTATAAAATAAGCGAAAAAGGGGGATGAAAAACGTGAGGAGGAACGAAATAAAGAATAGAGGAGCGAAGTGCAGTGAAGATAGAGAGAAGAGAAAAATACGCGAAAGTAGGTATAGTGAGAAAAATGAAGAATTGAATGTTACCTGCGAAGATAATTTACAAAAGAAAAAGAGAAAAGCAAAAAATAATCAAAAGAGAAAGAGAGAGAGAAAATTAGGAGAAAAGACAGAGATTGACAAAGTCAGTGTGCAAAATTTGAAAGAAAAAAATAGTAGGGAAAGAGGGAGAGACTCGGGATACAAAAGTGGAGAAAACGGGGAAAGAATGATCGAGAGGGAAATAGAGGACCGGAACTGTTCCGTTGCAACAGTTCGAGGTTAAAGAGCTGCAAAAATAATCGGAAAGCGAGGAAAAAAAAGGAAGAATGGAACCATTCGTGAGTCTCTAGAGAAGAGGGCGAAGAAGAACGATAGAGAAATTGCAAAAACGAACGAGGATGAGAGGATCAAAGTTGAGAAAACGAAAAAAGAAAGAGATAGATAGATAGATAGATAGATAGAATTGAGATACAAAAGCGGAGGTCAGAGAAAAAAATCGGAGGAACGGTGAAAAAGGACGAGCTTAGACAGAGGGAGGGGAAAAACAGAAAGCTGGATATTACTTGCGCGAGGATCAAAGTTAAAAAGACGAGGAAATAATGGAAACAGAGAGACTCGAGAGTACGAAACCGGTGGGAAAAATGGAGAGAGGAGAGAGGAGAGAGGCGAACGTTCTCCGAGACAGAGAAAGAGGACGAAGAAGAGGGTAGATATGTTGTACACGTTCGAAGGGAGAGAAACAGAGGGAGAGAGAGAGCGAGAGAGAGAGAGAGAGAAATTGCGAGAAGAACACGAGGGTGAGAGGGTGCGTATACGTGTGCGTGTGTGTAAAATAGAGAGAGGAGAGGAGAGAGAAGTTGAAGGCAGAGAGAGAGAGAGAGAGAGGGAGAGAGGGAGAGAGAGAGAAGCAGGGTACACGGATGGGTCTCTGGTTGCCATGGTGACCACCGTCGCCTAAAGCTATGCTTTTATTGATTCCAAGCCGCAAACAATGTACAGGAGTGGATGTTTCGCTCTGTTCTCTCTCTATCCGTCTGGATAGTGAGGTATTAACGTACCCCGAAATACCGATACCCATGGGCACGTGCCCCAGAAAAGCAGGGTCACACGAAGAGTCCTTCGATTAATTTGCAAAAGAACCGGCAGCCTGCCGCATGGGCAGGCCTTCCTCTCCCGACTCTCATCCACGAACTCGTCTGCAAAAATATAATACACACGCAACTCGCGTACAATTGACGCGTATTTTTGTGGAAACTCTCGGCAAGTGTCGAATATCAAAGTTTTCAGGAGGAAGAGAGGTGTTGCTTTGAGGCTTCACCTTCTTGTCTGTCCTTTGTGCAAGCAATTTTCACAAACCGACAGAATCTTCTTAAAATGCGTAAAATCGAACATGTACACTTGAGAGTGGGTTGTAGACAACTGAATGGAAATTTAGTCTGTTCATCGTCAATGAAAGAACTTGCAAATTTGTTTATTAAATGTATCGACTCGTTGTTTGTTTCTTTACTGTATTAATTTTTTCTTACCTCTGCGTTAATCTGACGTCGAGGGATAAATTAAATTGGGAAAATTTAGAGACGGATGAGGGTTAATATCATTTGTCAGTATTTTCGTACGTATTTTAGCTAAGTTTAAAACAATTTGAAAATAAAATGTCGTAAAAATCAGCGGTCTGATCGTAACTTTTAAATACCAAGAGACAATTAAACTTACACAACAACTACGAGGTTAATGTTCATTGCATTATAACATATCTGTTGATTTAACGAGAGAATAGTAATAGTAATTATTAATTTATTATCAATTCATATGTTTCGCTGATAACAATACCTACACAATGACCGCAAGAAGGATTTGTACACTATTGTATTTATTACAGCATTTACAGTGTAATAGTTATGTCTATGTAAATTAAACTTCGTATCATTTGGTGTAATACTTTCGTACTTACTCGTAAAATAAAATGCGGAAATGGAATAATTAAAAAACAAGAATGTGTGCCATTGCATTAATCCTTCGATAACTCGTTTACCGAGCAATAATTTCACAACATCATGAATACTTCAATCTCTTGAAATTTCGTAAAATTACAAAAAAATACAGTTTCATGGAAATAATTTCATATTCGTGAATTATAAAATCATGGGAAAATATTGAACGAATTCTCGAAATTGCGCGAGCATTATATAAACGTTTGCCATGATATTCGTACAAATAAACTAACAATAAGAATGTTCCCTGATTTATCATGTTACGAAGTATTTCAAAAATCAAGCTTCGTTTAAGCACGCTAGAGTCAAACAAATTTACAAAGGAAATAAAAATAAATAAATTTACGAATAACTCTACCGCTGATCTCGTTAATCGTGACATTTAATACTTTAATACTTACATTTAATAATTTCTGACAGAGATAAAAAGTATAATACAGATGTCGTCCCTGATAGGCTGATGTGAATCGATCAAGACGTATTGTATTTACAACCAGTGATATATTTCGTAAGGTTAAAAAAAGAAGCGTGGACTTTCGCGTCTGATTATGCGAATTTTGATTGTAATACTTTTGCTGTAAGAAAACGGCTGTGAAAAGGGCCAACCGAACCGTTTTCCTGTGGTACACCGAAAAATCAAATCTTTTCTCTTTATCCGTAACCACCGTATTCAAAATCGAATCAATAACAATGAGTGGAACTACCGATGCGAAAGTCAGATCGCGATTGAGTTTTCTACCCGATTACAACGAACAGGACCACCTATCGCGATATCTAGATGAACCGGTGTGCCGCCTAGGGAATGCATTTCGTCTGTACGACAAAAACCAGCCTGTCTGTCGTCGCATCAACTCGCTGAACAGCCAGTATTATACAGGATGTCCCGAATCTCGGTGTACAAACTTGAAACACAAGTGTGTTTCACACGGGGAAATGAAAAAAAAAAGATTGAAATGCCGCGTGACGAAAAGGTTGTGGCAAAAATGTCAATTTGAACGAGATGGGCGAAATTTCTGGATTTCTAGATTATTAGAGAGAACATTTTTGTAATATTTTGAGAAAATTGTAATATCTTCACGGTCTCAAGTATATTTCGAGTAAAACAAAACAGGCAAAACAAATAATAAATGTAT
The DNA here is from genome assembly GCA_036937485.2 of Tetragonisca angustula. Lineage (NCBI taxonomy): Eukaryota > Metazoa > Arthropoda > Insecta > Hymenoptera > Apidae > Tetragonisca > Tetragonisca angustula. Next base: position 846,359 of record JAWNGG020000023.1, on the reverse strand, counting down.
TACTTTTGAATAATTTCTATCCAGTGATGTCACACCGACGAGTTCAGAAGGAAAAAGATTTGGTCACTCGTTATGGTCCGCAGTCAGTTGCCAGCGCAAGTACTTACGCTTCTACTTCTACATTGGTTGTCTCAAGAAAGCAAAAATTTACACTGCAGAAGCACATTGAAGTGCGCAATTTGGACCGACGACAACGAAAAATTGTCGATAATTTGAACTGATACAACTTCGTAAAAGAAGATCATGTAACGATCCACTTGATCTTGTTTTTGAAGCGTGAAGCCAAACTCAAGCGAAGTCTTTTTGAAGATGATTTCACATCACATTCGATTTCTTGAAAAATTCAAACGATTGAAAGAAAAACTGAATTTGATCGCTTTACTTTCAGCAGCTGGAATATTGATAATTTTTGATGAAGATGAAATATTTATTTTTTCAGCGAGGAAAATTATGAACGATAAATGTCCTTTCGTCGACAGCTTGTTACGAAATTTCAGTAACTAAAATAAAACAAAGAGCCACTTGTTATTTCATTATTTGCAGTTGTTTATGATAAAAATTGACTGTACAACGTTTAAAAGATATTTAACAATATTGTCACGAATAAATTACTAAAGTAAATATGCCGCTATTGAAAATATCAATGTCAAATACAATTTATATATAAATATTATTTAAATATTTATATATACATATATATATATATATATATATATATATATATATATACATACATAGTCGTTTAATAAACAAATGTTGAATCTACTGATCGACGTGCATTAATATTGCGATTAATAATTTTCCAATAAATTTTACCTCTAATATATTTTTGATCGAATTCGTCACTGTGAAAATTTTATCTCAGTATCTCTTGTGTAAACGTTTTTAGATTATACTTTGAAACGAAAAACACACATCTACTTTTGGTAATAACCATCTGTTTAATTATTTTGTGATCAAGTTTAATTTAAGATTATCCGATTTAATTCCTGTTGAACAAAATACAATTTCGTACATTTTCAAAAGAATAATTTAAAATTTTTAAACTTTTAAATAACATTTTCTAAAACTGTAACATCCACCTTTTTGATGCGTGCAGTCTTTGAATTCTTAGAAAAGTTGTTAAAGTATCTTTGACATCAAAACTGAGTTTGGATTTTATCGATAGAATATTTTTCCCACGTTACGATTCATTTCTTTTTATTAATTTTTCATCACTTCCAATCGATAGTCGTAAAATTGCAAAAATTATGGCGTGAAGAACAATTTCAAATTTTTTCAAATAGAATATTTCCCCTCTTGTTTTTTTTTTTTTTTTTTTTTTAAATAAACGATTTACTCTTTTACGTAATTTTCAAATTCTTCTTTCAAAAAATTATTACAATTTTGACCCGGCAGATAATTCTTTGATTTCTTTTTCTTTCACTGTCGTTTGCTAGAAACTACTCTACCCACTCTATCGATAATTTCTCGGATTCTCCTCTCAGAAGAAATCGCTGGAATTTCGACGTGGAAGACAATTTCAAATTCTTCCAACAGAATACTTTCGAGGTCGGTATGCCCGGACTGTTCGTTTTTCACCGGGATTCACGCGCTAGAAACATTTCGGTAGAAACTTAGCGATTAAGTTTCCATGTTTCTCCATAACTTTCCAGATTACCTCCGCGGATGATTTGAAAGCCCCTTGGAACGTGCTCGCTAGTTTAAACGTAATGCCATTTAAAAGGATAATCGAATGTCAGGACGAAGTTAATTAAAGATTTAAAAAGTCGTTCGGAAGATATCTACCGCTATTGACTGCGTAAATAACCAACTTGTCCCTTCAACTTCTAATGAATCTTCATTTTTTGCTCTGTTACGTATCTCGTCGACACTTTATTCCAATCTCGCTTGCACTGTAATCCAAACTGCTCGTTATCTGAATCCTCCCCCCTCTCCCACCCCCTTTTCCTCTTCTTCACACCCCTAGAGGATAACATTTTGTTTACGATAATCGCATCAGTATTAAAATATAAAATCCTTTGAAACTGGTGGTACTACAATTTCGTCGTTGCTTGTAATTCGCCGGGTCGGCTTTAATTGTAAATTAAATCACGGTTAAAAGTACTTAAATATTAAAATTTAAAAATTATCGGCGAATTCTCCGAAAATTATCATCTCGTTTCAGAACTGAAACAAAGGACGGAAGTATAACGATAATCACCTCGTCATTTGGATGTAATCAAATAAATTCTATTCCCGTCGATATTTGCCCTTTTGATCGTTTGCCATTTTCAATTTTTACGTTCATATTATTCTTATTATTGTTATTAACTCGAATGTTTTTTTACAATAACTATTAACCGTGATACAAGACTACGAAAAGATTTTCTTTTTCAACCTTTCTATTCGTTAGTTGGTTGATAGAATTTAAAGTTTCTTTGTTTCTGCAAATCATTGACTTAGTTTGCACTCACATTTATACGATAGATTTAATAAATTACTTATAACAAATTTATACTTATTTATAACGATCAACTGTTTCGTTTCAGCCGAGTTTTTAATTTACGGCGCTATGTCAGAATAAAGTGAACATATGTTGATGCAGTGGTGATTTTGAAGAATTCCAAAGAATTCAATATAAAGATGATATAAATAAATATAATTAAAGATTATTAAAGATGATATAAATAAATATATAAAATAAATAAATAAAAACAAAAACTAGAAACGTTGAAGAATCGAAATGTTGTTTGAAAAAAGATTATTCATTATAAATAGCCAGATTCGCCAATTAATGAAGAAAGTTTAAAAGAGATACTTGAAATTTTACGTCATTAAAAATTTAATAGATATCTAATAGAATTTAGGAGCTTAGCGTTAAAAGATTTAAGCACTAGAAACTACTAAAGTGATCAGAATGACCAATTTGCAATTTCTCTTGGAAATTTTATAGATGTAACACAGTTTCTAGAGATTCAAACGATCCTTCGTACAGTATATAAATAAAAGATTGTGCAATTTATTTCATTGCGAATTTATTCTCTTTTCTCATTCTAACGTCTCTGATGGAAATTTTTTTATGCCTTGAGAGTTTCAGTGTTAAGCATATATAAGCATACTTCGTAACTTATACATAACAATGTATATTAATTATTACGTATTCTGTGCGGAAACAATATCCTCGTGTTTCATGTTTGCAATATCTTTTACAAAATTACAATTAAGATATCTCCCAAATTAATAATTTTTCGACGGGTTTCAGATGGGTTAATATCTTTTTATAGAACGTCGAATTTTGAAACATAAAAAAAAAAAAAATACCCAATTAAAAAAGTTTCACTTAAAAAAATGAAAATGACTACAGAAATCTAATGCTCGTTGCAAAGTGTCCCCATCGAAATAAAAAGAAATTTCAAACATTTTTTTCGATTAATAAACAATTGTATGGAGATTAAAATCGAACATCCTGTACGTAATAATAATAATAATAACAGTACACAATAATATTTTATTCTTATTTATTATTATATTAAATATATATATTCTATATTGTTATAGAATAATATTATATTCTATATTTTATTCTTATTTATCCTTTATACATAATTTTGGAAATCCACGGTGAGGATGAGCATGGTGAACTGTGTCTCAGACCTAACCCAAACCATCGTAAAATGGTGCAGGAATACGATCGGTTCGGAGCTAACTATCTTTGCTACATTTTCACTTAGTATTGTTCACCGCGTCTCTAGTTTCGCACCCTTATATAATCAGGTCGACTCTCTTCGTGCCCTTTTCGAACACATGACTGGTGAAGGTAAGCGAAAATATACAAAGGTCAGTGCCATAAAGTAATTCTTGCAATTGGGCCTGACGGTACTGCGTCCCTCACATTACTAGGTTTATTGGGCCCCCGCAATAACACTATACCCTGCTTCGTGGAAAGTAGCGGAAGAGAGACGCACGCGGGGGGTAGGAGAAAAGCGAAAGAAAATGAAAGGAAACAGAAGAAAGTAAAAGACACAAAGGTACAAGATCTGGTTTTCATTCTTTCGACGTAGCAATAAACAAACCTTCTTTCTTTTATTTCGATAAACGTCAACTTTCTACGTCCACCGGCCAAATACTCGTTTTAATCTGTATTAGTTGATCGAGAGAACGGTACCAACGATGGAGGAAAAAATCGAGGAAAAAGAGAGAAAGACAGAAAAAAATAGATGGAGAGAGAGAGAAGTAAGCTGTTCAGCCGTGTATTTTCGATAATTATTCGACAGTCGATTTGCGTGCGGATGCAGGCGCTGGGTGATACGCGGAATGGAGGGTGGTTGCAGAGGGGTGGCAACGGGGGCGCGGGTTGCGACGGGGGTGGGAGGCGGCAGAGGATTTCGAGAGTCGCGTTCAACCATCCGGAAGCTATGAATATATTATTTGACGGGCAGTTTCGGTAGTCTCCGATCGGATGGAGCATCGATCATGGCTGGCGCATCCCTTTGGGCCATTTTCATGCGTCAGAATGCGACACACCTCAATCGAGCGGCTGCCGCGAAATGAAAAAAAAAAGAGAGAGAGAGAGAGGGAGAGAGAGGGAGAATAAAACGAAATACTGCCGTTAACTGGCGAAATACTTGTATGAAAAGCGCGTGACCTGATTTCCTCCTGGATGGAAAAAGCGCACGCGGACTCGCGAAATTCGCTTGTGGCGGCCGAGCCTGGGTCAACAGGTAGGGCCGACGCACTCTGCACTTTTTTTTTTTTTTTTATCGGACACAGCCGCGAACAATTCGCCGACATCTTCTTCGTGTCGTATCAATGGTACGTAAAATTACGTAGTCGAGAGAGGACGGAAACAACAGCCTCGCGCTGGAATGACGTGCCCCGCGCACGTCGAGAACATTTTCTCCCCAAATTGCGATGTTTTCTCAGTTTCAAATACATTTAGATGTAACCGAGGCAATACAAATGATTAGTTTACCACCTTTTCATAATTTCTATGCAGCGATATACCGGCGAGTTCAAAAGGAGAAAGAAAAATTGTATACGATCCGGTCGCTCGTTATGGTCCGCGATCAACCAGTTGCCAGCGCAAGGGACTAAGCGGATTGTAGAAGTTACATTATACACTGTGTAATTTGTTTGGACATGTTCGAATCGTTGGAATGTAAAATATGTAAGATTCAAATGGATCTCTCTTCAATTTAATCTTGACGTATACAGTTAAGGGATATTGATAAAAACGTAATCAAAAGACGGTCGAAGACTGTCTGTAGAGCGACTCTGAATATGTTTGTTCGTTGTTGCAATTTCACGGGGGATTGAAATACACGCGTATGCGAGTTTTACCACGTTGAAATGGTCTGCACAGATTTTACGAAGCTGTTTATTAAAAATGAAATTGAAAATGCAGAAAATTAACAGTAGAAAAACGTTCGTCAATCGTAACTGTATGAAACTATAACAAAAATAGTAGGCTTTTATTGCGATTGCGCTAAATGTTCAATTATTCGTGCACGATAATGTATATGTATATAATGATAGCTAATAACTACAAATTTTAGATAAATCCTTTCTTATCACTACACCGCGAATTTTTATATATTTTTTTGGATATTCACGAGTACGAGGATACACTTGATGTGCAAAAATACACGAAATATGAAAAATATATGGTAGATGAAGCAAATTTTTTTTATGTAGCTGTTCTATTTTTTTAATAGTGTTTATAAAAACGTATAAGTGCATAAAAATCTGCAGACCTGTTTGTTACTATTTATATATTTCACATACAGAGAGTGTTGAATAATGAAAAAGTAACAGCAAATTGATAATTGTTAACGTAACACAAGTATATAATTTATATTATGTCGATAGAAGAAAGTTCAGAACTGTCTATTACGTTATATGTGTGACAATTATTTTTATACTAGAACAGAAGATTTTCCATCAAGTCAATAACAATCATCTATTTGTTACTTTTATTAAATAATATAACTAAATATGTGTAATATCTATATGCAAACGAAAGTTTAAAATTGTCTGTATAGTATTATTTTATACTAAACATTTTCTATCAGTAGTTTAATAACAATCATTTATTCACTTATTGTTCTTATTAAATAATGCAACTATTAACTATATAATGTAACTATCGATAAAATAAAATTTATCTTATAAAATAAATCAATATTATCTTGTAATGTACCATTAATAAATAATGTACTATTATCAATGTGTAATTATGTAATATGCGAAAAAAAGTTTAAAGTTGTCTGCATAATATTGGTTTGCGCACACGTTTATCATCTTTGTCAAATGTAATTCCATCATATCTCCCAATTATCATTCTACCTATTTTGAAACTTTCTTCCATTCGCCGTTCGATTACGCACCTAATCAATTTGGACTAACTAACAATTGTTGTACAAACGATTCACTTCCGCGTGCTTGGCGGAATTTCACTGCGTTTCACCACCTTTTTCTCGTCGTTAAATACACGTAAGAGGACCGGAATATTCCATAAAGCTTCCCTCCTCTTTCTCGTCCGCTCCTCTTCCTTTTTCTTTTCTTCTTCGACACGATTCGACGAAGGGGTTCGCTCTCCTTCGTCCAGCTGACTCGCGTCCCGAGGTAAGTGCAAAATTATTTTAAAAACATTTCCTTAACCGCGTTACCCTGAAAGCTGACCCCATCCGCCTTGCGTGCGTACGTTAAAAAAAGAAAAAAAAAAGAAAGGAGAAAGAGGGATGCGTGGCCGGGCGAAAGGAATTGGTAATGCCGCATCGTGGTTTTTTCGACTTGCAGCGGCTTTCGCCGCGCCACCAGACCCACTCTCCCGTGATGTAGCCGTTCGTTGTTCGACCGCCCGGGTCTCAAAATAATCTTTCGAAGGATAACCACCAATCTTCGGGAAAGTTCACCCGAACGACGTTTATAATCACCCGTTGAAGGGGATAAGTAACCCTGGGGTAAAGCGTGTTAATCTTCTCGTGGGCTGGTGGTGTTGGAAAGTTCCAAGACGCTGCTCTCTCGTTCGTTCGTTCGAAATATCGAGGGGGAGGGAAGGGAGAAAAGGGGAAAAAAAGAACGTCGCGAAATAGATACGAAAACTATCAAGATTATGAATTACGAACGAGAGAAAGGGACGAGCCTGAAGTTTCTTATTACACTCGGGTCGAACAGTTTGTAATTATCGAAGTTTCTGCATTATTATATTGTAAAAGGATAATTGGCGAGATTGGTATATCGCAGTTTATCGGAGTTTTTTGATCTGATCATCGATTGATCTACGTATTCTAAGTATTCTTCTGACTGACAACGAGTTTTTGAAAAAAAAAAAAAAATAGGAAGAACTATTGCTGCTGTATGTCAGAAAGAGTTGAAGAAAAATTGTGATGAGATTTTGCAAAGATGATAAAGGTGGAGCCTGAGGAACAACGAGGATCTGAAAGAAACAGTGAAATCAAAGATCTTCACAGAAACGTCATTTATAGCTCATTCAAGTTATTGGGAGAAAGTTATAAAATAGGAGGGTTCATATTTTGGTGGATGAATTCGTTTTGAAACAAGAGTTTCTTTAATTTTTCGCATGAAAACCAGGCAGAAATTTTTCGGAATACCCGTAGATATTCGTGAACGAAAAATTAGAGTGAGAAAAATGTGGCTTTTCGACAGATGACGCTGATATTTATTTCTAAACTCTGCGTCGACGTTTAAGTTAATTTTACAATTAAAACGATACAACAGATCTTGATGTGAAATTCAAACTTTCAGACGATAATGCTGTAAACTTCATCAAGGGCAGCGAAAATTAATAGAAAATGCAAAAGAGGGGGTTGAAAAGGTGAAATGCAAGAGTTGTCCCATGAAAATTGATGACTTTTCTGAAAATATTGATAATAAAGATCTCTGTCTAATGGAATCCGTGCCCACGTTGTTTCGTTAATTTTTTTTTTTTTTTGCCTTTTTGAAAGTTCATCCCTGCATAATTTGATCTAATTTAATTTTTAATCACATTATAACGGTATAAAAAAAAAAAAGAAAAAAGAAAAACAGCGTGACTGTGAATAAAACTTGTCGAACAATTCGTGTAACTGCGAATGAAGCTTGTAAAACAATTCGCGAAACCGCGTGAAAGACTGTGATGACGTATTTACAACAACAGAACCATCGCTTGGCCTACCTAGGTTAAACAGGCAGATAGACCTTGATGCGATTGCACCGTTCATCGTTCGAATTATTCCTCGACATCTGTGCTCGAAATGGCTATAAAGGAGAAGCAGGAAATGCTCTTTACAGTTCAGCGTCTGTGGAGGAGAGTGGGGAGGGGGGGAGGAGGGCACGATAAATTTGTTTGACATTTTCCTTCCATATCTGCCGGTCTTCTCTACGACTGCTTTTTTCTCGAAAAAAGCTCTCGAACAAGTTCAACGTTTCTACGTAACGCTGACTAGAAACTCTTGGCCGAAGCAACGAGAGGTTCAAAAATAAGAGAAAAGCGCCGCGTAAAAAGCATCGGAGTGGCAAGGGGCGAGAGGATAGGGGAGGGGTGGTTTCCAGAGAGAGGATGGTTTAAAAGTACGTGGAATGGAAAAGGTGTGTAAAGGATGTGCGCCGGCACCGCTGTAAAATATAAAGCTGCGTAGGTAAGAGCGTATCGAGATCGGTTTGTTGCTTAAACGAGGGAGGGAAAAGAAGAGAGAGAGAGAGAGAGAGAGAAGATCGATTGCCCTACAAACAAAAGAATCGGCCACTGCCTTGCCTTTACCTTCGGCAAAAAGCTCTCGATCAAACGCGAACAGCTCGACGGTCTTGTACAGAAATCTTCCACGTTCGTAAATCGAATTGAAATTGACAGTCTTATTTTTGTTTTTTTGTTGTCGATTTAAAACGTATATATTAAAGATTTTTTTTGATATTTCTTTGATACTCGATTTCAATTGAAAAGCTTTCTCCAGGGACGTACTTCGTTAATTGCTGATTGTTATCGATTATTAATTATTAATACTTTGAAATTGAGTATTTAAACTGTTGCAATTTCGTGAGAGAAAAACATCGCACGGCAATCAACCTGGGTTCATTTTGAAACTATTATCAAAACGCGCCAACTATTTTATTCTAAGACTGTTTTTACTTTCATAATGATAAACTATAGTATTAATATAGTAATAATTAAGCAATAAATGTTAAATTATATGTTCGTCTTTTACTTTTACAGGTGAATTACGAGTTATATTTTATACTTTACATGTAAAGTAAAGTTTAATAATTTCAATTGAAACATTACAAGTCAAGGAATCTTGAATTTGTATAGATTTTTTGCCAAACCAAAATTTGTTAGTTACTATGAAATTTGCAATTAAATTTAGTGAAGTATAATTAATATTGTATTAGGTTTACTGAGACTTGAAATTAAATTCTATTGTACATTATGTAGAACTGTAGAATTCATTTATAATTTAGTATATTTATAACATCTATCTTGGGAGGAAATAAGTTAGAACTGGTCGAATCAAATACATTTGACTTACGCAGTTGTTATAATATCACAATTATTCGCGTAATTATCGCAGTTGTTTGATAAATCGAATAAGTAAATCTCATCGCGAACAATATCAAAGTGCGCGGCGTATGCTCGTTGCATTCTGTTTTTCAATTTGTTTCCCGTGATACATGTCTGTTGGATAATCACTTTGCGATAATTCTCAAAGTAAAATAATGTAAGAATTACACAAAAAAGAAAATTACTGACGCTGTCAATCATAGTTGCAGAAAATTCTTTAATTAATAATAATTATCTTTATCCGTTACAAATTATACATCTGTAAAGTAACTGAACAAACTTGATAACAGGACTTTCACGTTGTAATTTCAATATTGTGCGTAGTTCGTCACGAATTTCATTTGAAAGATGTATAATTTGAATTTAGAGAAGGAAAAACTCACGGGGAATATTTTGAAAGTACTTATCGAGGAATGTTTGTATTAATTGTTTATAATTTACGTTAATTATTACAATCATCCGCGTTAGTATAGATAGGTGTATATACAATTTTTTTTCTCCCTATCATTGTGTAATTATTGCATCACTTTATATATTAATTTATGAAAGGATGCTACCGTCAAATAAATTGATAAATCATTATCGTTGTGTATCGTTGAAGTTTTCGCGTTTCTGTGAAAATATTAGAAAAATCAAAGTGCCTCGCGCGCGTCGATACGTATATGTTGGAAGCATTGGTTGATACCAGTTTCATCCATAAGGTCGATCAAAATATCTTCATCGAATACTAATTACTTTGATATCGCTATCTTGTAGATGGCTTGCTCTAACAGCCATGTATATTATATACAAGGAAGACTTATGATGGGGTTCCAATTTGCCGCGGGGCGCCGTCAGGCTGCGTTTAACAACTTTTTAATGGAGGCTTGGCGACCATCACCCCGCCACCAACGTTGAAACATTAATTCTAACGGGTGTCGTCTTAAAAATTCCTTGCTTCCCGTCGTATCATTCTCGTTCACCGAATTTTTAACAATTTCGTATTTCCGTATTCCTTTCTCCATAGAAATTCAAACTGTTGTTTTCTCGTTCGTTTCCACTTTCTGATAATCACGATATCGTTGCGTTTAATATCTTTCTGTTTTTTTTTTTTTTTTCGTAGTAATTGGAGAACGTTGACTCTAACGGGTGTTGTTTCAAGAATCGCTTGCTCCTCGTTTCCTTTTCGTTTGAATAATTGATTGTATTTTGCGTTTAATGTATATTTTAGCAACGAACGGAGCAACATTGATTCTAGAGATAGCATTTTCGGAATATTGGTTCGTGAAATTTTTAATACCTCAGAGTTTTATGTTTGCTCTCATTTGGCATTAGTTTGCCAGTTAATGACAGTATCTGTACGTAACATTTTTTTACCACGTTACTACAGCTTATTTACAAACTGACAGAAAATTGTCTCCTACGATCTTCGACTGATTTAATTAATCTGAGCGAAGGTCCATCTATTTGCAACTTGTCACGTAACTTGAAAGTTATTTATTTTTTTTGTAACTTGTTGCTTTATTTCGTATCGATACAGCGTGACAAAATAATTATCAATCCCCAGGTACTAAATTTAAATTTTCGATTGCTTAAAACTGTGAAAATTAAAAATTGCACTCATGGTGCATTCACCTTTTAATTCGTATTTTTCTAAACGCAAATTCATGCCAAGATTCGCGTCACCTACTAAACGAGTTACACTCTGAATATAAATTCCAAACATCTTTGCATATTGTTCGAATTCCTTCGAAATTTCTCATAAATCCGTATAAATTCCTCAGAAACGATATCAACTACTATAGCAATCTCTCCAATAAGGATCAGCTACGACAATTATCTCTACGATAGTCCAGTCGCGGATCGAACGTACGATGGGGTTGATCCGAACGACACCCAGCGCGAAACTACGCGGAGGGTAGTGTTTCTCGCCTAGACAACGACTGCTCCATTTACAAGCCTAGGAATCATAGCTAGCTGCGGCTCGCCGGTTCGAACGAACCAATCGATTTTTCACGTACGCACGCACGCACGCACGCACGCATATATAGTATGTACATACGTGTACTCACGCAGGGGAAACCAGGCACAGCCAGGCAACTTGGTAGGCACAGACACGCGGAGGCACACATTCGGGCCGAGCCATTGCTCCAAGCCCTCGCCAGAATCAACCCCGAACCGAACACCAACCCCCCTCCCCCCTCCCCCTCCTCCTCCTCCTCCTCTGTACCCCGCTCTCACGACAATTCTCCACCCCTGATAAGCGTCCACCATCTCTCCTGCCTCCTGTCCCTATCGAGCCACCCCTCTGCCATCCAGCAAATCCAGAGCTGGATGCCGGAGTTTCGGAACCCTGGCCCCTCGATCCTCCCTCTCTCTCTTCCTCCCGCGCTCTCACGAATCGCCCACGAACGGATCTTTAGCATATCGGCTGGTTTCTCTCGGCTCCGTAACTCGATGGAAGCGAACAAATTCCATTTTCAGCGATATCCTCTCGCGTTGCGTTGCGTGCACGTCGAGCTACGAGGAGAGGAGAGGGATTTTCAACGTGGTTTTAATGATATCCGAATAAAATTATACGTACGTAACGTGTGTGTGTGTGTGTGTGTGTGTGCGTGTGCGTGTGTACATTCGCGCTCGAAAGTATCCGGACGCTTATTACCTCTTGCAATTTTGACAGACGTAACCGTAGACTTGTGTGACCGACTGTATGTTGTATACGTACGTATGTACATACAGCGCGTTGCGAATAATGCACGTTATAATAACAACGTTCCCGACAAATTCATTTACGTACTGAATATTACATTTTATTGCAATGCTCGCGAAATCGAATCACGGATATAATCAATGGGTAAAGTTAACATTCCTGCGCTCTCCTTTTGAAAGTCCTAATTGAAAATTAGGTTGTAAAAAAGCGGCCGCGCGTGTGTGCTATTGAGGGAATTATAAGTCAATTGCACGCGTTATTTCTCGATGCACGGGATAACGTCTAGCAAGTGATGGCTGTAAGAATTGTAAAAGTTTGAAGTTGCACGGGAATTACGTACTCTGTGAGACACTTTGTATTTAAGTAAATTACGAGATAAACAAGTAGATTGTACGTGTCTGTGACATGATGATTCTAGAAATCTAATTACGCGGTTTAATCTTACGAAAAGTTCGATGAAATATATTTTCAGAGCATATAATCTGTAAAACACAGATATAGATAATTGTTACTATTCGAGAGAATTCGTTGCGTGTAGTTCAGTATTTTTTTTTTTTTTCATTTAACTCCATGTTAGCAGAGTTCTCTATTTTTGAAACGTGTGTTTATCTGTTTTTCGTACATTTAAAAAAATACTTTTCTTTCAGTACTAAAATATTGATATGTATATATAATGTGTATACAAATATTATGATAATAATAACATTATTAATAATTGTAATATAGTACAATGTAGCATAATATTAATAATATAATACTATGTAAATATAATGTTAATATATATTATTATATATAAAAAATAATACTAAAATATTGAAAGACACTTATAATATCTATAATCAGAATTTTGGTTATATATATATATATATTGTTATAAATAAATTATTTAGTATTTTCGTATCGATGAAAACAACAAGCAGACAAAATAAGATTTAAAAAATGTGAATCCATGATATATAACTTTGAATTTAAAATATTGTGTCTCAGTAATCTACAACTATATACTTTTTTGATGTAACAGGTCTTTTTTCATTTTTAGTTATTATAAAAGGGCAATCTCTATAATGAATTAATTTATATAATATATAAATTTTATATCAAAACTATCTTTTTCACTTAATTTGGATTAAGTTCATGTAATATTAATGAAATTGCACCAGCCTAACTAATACTACGACGATCGTATTATAAGTTATTATTATTCTAAACTAATATTATATATCGATCAAACAATGCCATAAATTGATCTAAGCGTTGTGCATTCATCATCTACATATTTTCAGTGATTGCACATCTCAGAATCAGGTTATTCTGTTTGTTTAACATTATTTATAATATGAAAATCATCAATTCAACGAAAATGAATTTACGTGCATATCTTTGTCGCGATCAGTCTTTATCTCAGTCGCGATCTTCAATTACAAAATCTTGCAACAAAAATAAAATGAACGTATAAATATACCTACGTGGGTATACGATTATGGCTTGACTTCAATAAAAGTTCAAATTAACGATTCTCGATAAAGAGGAAAGAAGGGAAATTTAAACAGATCGTTATGATGGGTTTAGCAGCTTTGGTATATCTATATTAATCGGATTCGAGATAAATGAGGATAATACGGTCGCGTATGGGAGAAGTTAACGCGGAAATTATGAAATTACAAACTTCTTTATACTTTTGCGGATATCGTGGCAGCGAATATTTCGTTTACTAAAAAATAATTAACTCGTTATCCTTTTTTAAACGTTATTGCGCTCTAATGTGTTTCATAAACATCAAGAGTATTCTTCAACAAAAGGAGAAAAAGAAAGGAAAAGAAAAGTAAAAGAGGAGAGAGAGAGAGAGAGAGAGAGAGAGAGAGAGAAAGAAAAAGAGGAACGATTATTCTAACGGTGTTAAAAACTTTCTTTTAACTCACGTTTCTAATTAAAAGGTTAAGGAGAGTTTCATAGCACGTTTAAGTATTATTGAGATACTTTTTTTGTCTCAAGTCGAGCGAGAAACAACCGTGGTGGAAAAATTATCTCATCGAATAGAGAAAGATTTACACTGTTAGTTATCCCATGGAGGTATTTGATCATTTATCATGTCGTGTTGATTATATTTCATTATTATAAATATAATACGAATTAATTATTATTGTATATAATAACGCACAATATGACACGATACACACATACGTACGTAGCAATATATTATTATATACGATATATAGTATTAGTAGGTTAATTATTAATCATATAATAATTTATGAATATATTTTATATATCAAAAGAGGAGAAGATTTTACAATATTCAACACAGGCAAACTTTACAAAATTGTATTTTTGTACTTACATCATTATTTTGCGTTAAACGGCTCACATGCATGTACAAATGCATATATCTCTGGTCGTACGAATAAATACCGCACGTCCATTCACTCTCGAGATATCATCATTTAAAGTTCTATCATAATACCAGTTCTTCACATTGGATTTCGTTCAAATCGTATTATTTCCCTGAGCCTCGGCAAAGTTTATTTCCACGCGCTCCTCTGCCGTGGACGCGCGAATCCTACACGCGGCAATTCAATTTAACGCAAATTTTCCAAAATTGTGGCCACAATGAGTAAATAGACGAACGTCCTCTCGAGATGAGCCATTAGCAATAAAACATTAGCAGAAATCCATACCGCTCAAGGGGGCGCGAGTATACAAGAAATTCGGAAATGACTCTCCACCTAAAAAGTTAAGGAAATAATTTCCAAGCTTGTTCTATATATACATATATATATGTATATATATATATATATATATATATATATATATAGAATCAACCCTGCGAACGAACACTCTCTTCCCTTCTTCCCGTCTTTCTATCCCACTTTTCCCCGTGTATCGTTCTACGCTGCTGCTGGTTCTCCTGGTCCAGGCTTTCTAGTCACCCTCTGCCCGCCGCTCCCTACCTACCCTCCCACCCCCCGCCTGCCCTACCCGCCTAGGTTCTCCACCTAACCTAGCGCAGCATCCGCGTTCTGGAGCTGCTCTCGCAGCTCTCGTAATCGCATTTGACGTCGCTACGTTTTTGTTTCAGAGCTGTACGTGACGCTTCCGCCCATGAGGGCTCTTGGCAAAACACGCGAGCGAGGAAAAAAGAGAAACGACCAACCGTGAGGGAGGGAAAACGGGGGAGAGAGGGGGGGGGCGAGGGCGAGAACCGAAGGCGGCGGAGAATGATGATGGGCAAAGAGGGTTGGAAAAGAAGGAAAAGAAAGGAAAAACTAGGAGGGGCGGTGGAGATTGTGTACGCGCGTCCGTGTGCCTGAGAGTGTGTGCGTTTCAGGATCGAGAGATCGGATCGGCGTTTCCTTCGGATCTCTCCTTGGGATCTTCTCCTCCCTCTCGATGCGACCTCGCTTCGACCTCCGGGGTTCGGACAATTCTTTTCGACGTTCCTTTCTTCGAGAGATATCCTTCTTTTCCCTCCTTTTCTTTTTTTCTCTCATTTTGCCACCAATCGTTGTTTCTTTCTTTTTTTGAGAGGGGAGGGGAAATACTCGGTTCGACCTACCGTTTTCCCGGTTAGATCGCGCATCGCTTGATCGAATTCCTCTTTCCTCGCCGCGTGTTTTTCGGCGAAATGACTTTAGAGTAAGAGAACCGGGGAAACGAAACGGGAATAAGAATCGAATGTTGTTTGCTTCTGCTGCGTCGCCGCGCCGGAAGTTCGAGCGCCGTGTGTTCCAGGTGAAAGGGGGAACCATACGAGCCGGTCCAGCTTTTTGACTTCGGTTTTCTGATCTTTGTGACGCGGTTCGTGTGCCTCTGTTCCCGACGAGAGGCTGATGTTCCTCGCAATGTTCCTTCATTCCTAGTTCCTTACGTGTAACTGGGAATCCTTAACTTAGGATTCCTAATTTCTCGTAATGTTCCTTTCATTTCTAGTTCCTTACGTGTAACTGGGAATCCTTAACTTAGGATTCCTAATTTCTCGTAATGTTCCTTTCATTTCTAGTTCCTTACAACTAGGGATTCTTAACTCAATCCTTAACCGGGGATGTCATTGGAATCGTCGAAATTGAGGATGAAATTGGAATTAATTAATTCCAATTGGCAGTAATTAATTGGGAAATACTTGTCTAGCAGGAGAAATTAACTTCGCCAGAGGGTTTCGAAAGATTCTCCAGTTTTCCAACGACGAATTCGAATTCGTCGCTCTTTGTTAAAATGTGAAATAACACGATGTAAGTGGACGGTATCGTAAAATGAGAAATGCTCTTTCATTGTAGCACAACAGTTTTATAAAAACTGAATATTCTGTCAAAACGTATGAATTTCGCTCGGCAATCTATGTGTTAATGCGAAATAAAGTAGAGCCTCCTATATCGAAACCCCTATTATAATCAAAATATCCGAATTGTTATTTATATGTATGATTTCTCGTTTCAATTTTCTGCTAAAGATGTTTCGAAAAATTGAAAGCTTTTTGCTTATCGGAACTGAGGATTAATGTTCGTCAAAAATCAACGTATAAATAAAAATTCCACGATATGTGAGATATTAATGTTATTGGAAATTTATTATCGCGTCATTTTTATTATGTATAATTTCTCGTTTTAATTTTACGTCGAGATTACGTCGAAAAAATTAGAAGCCTTTTGTTTGTTCAAGCGAGAGCCAATGTTTGTTGAGATTAACTAAATCGAAGATTCATTCTAGAAAATTTTATTTTACATTATACTTGAAAAAATGAATTAGCGATAAATGCGTGAGATAATTGACACTGTTAAATATCTGAAAATATTGTTCTTATCAAGTACTTTTTACGTAACAAAATCAAATTCAACAGAAATAAGATTTATTTCTAAATGATTTACTTTATACCATCTTCTAATTAATTATTTCATTGTTAAATAACAGCAAAACATAATTTGAATTTTACTTGGATCCATTGCACGTACTAACATTGAAGGTATTAATAGAAAATTTCGTTTCTCACCATATTTCTGTAAATGTGTAAGAAAAATTGACTTTCACTTTTTATGTAAACTGAATTTTGCTTCGACCTACTTTCTTTTTTTTTAATCTACGTACTAACGTCAGATAATCTACAATACATGTACGTGTGTACGTGCAATTTAGAATCACTGCGTTCTTCTTTGTGGAGAACGTTCTGATTGGACGATATTTTCTACTGATCAAAGGGAACTGTAATATCGATAATATATTGATTATACGTTTGGCAATGGTGTGACGTTTGAAGATTTAAGGGACCGTTTAAATTGAACAAAAGTGTCTATTATCAAAAAGTCAGAGAGACACAGGACGAGAGGAGGAGAAAGTAGGTGACAGAGATAGAGAGAGAGAGAGAGAGAGAGTTAAGCGGCACGTGCTTGCTAATTTGTTCCCCGCACGTGTCACCGATAAAACCGCGTCAAAATATTGCTCGCAATTTGAATAGGCCAATTATGAAGATAGAGGCTAAAATACGCCCAACTTTTTATAAAAAAAAGAAAAAAAAAGGAAAAAAGAAAGATTCATCGTTTTAATTTTCAGTTCACTGTATGTTACTCGTTTGTAGACACGTATATATGTATGTACAATGGTTCGTGTACATCATTTCCTACAGAAATTTTTAAACGTGAGTTTGAACATTTCGAAACTTCATTGCCATTGTAGCGAGATTAGATTACGGGTTTCTGTGCATTTAAATGTGAGATTCAAAAGAATGTACATAGCGTTGAAGATTATATATGAAATATCTAAAGTAAGCTACACATCATGATAATCAATCAGTGGGACAAATTTTTATTTAGCTCGTAGTTGTTTCTCGATAAAGTTTGGAGGAATATGAATTTTCATTAGTATGATTATGTTGGTAAAATTCGAAAGAAACGCATGCATGAGAAGTTCATGCATGAAGACTGTTTCTCGTAAATTGGCAAGAAAATATGATTATTTGTATTCGATTATATTATTATTTATATTTAGAGTTAATATATCGACTTATATTTCTTCTACTATTTTAAAATATTATATACGTATGTGTATAATGAAATATTAATGAAACATAAAGACATTATAGCAGATAATTGCGATAAGTCTGTTTTTGTACATTTCTCTGATTTTAATGCCATTTTCGATAGTCGGAAAAGAAAGATTCAAAATAATTGATAAATTCGCAAAGAATATCTCTGATATTGTGAGCCATCGATTTTAATATATTCATATTTGAAATATAATAGAGAAAAAAATTGATAAAATCTCAAAAATCTGACTTGTGCATACATCCCTTCAGTTAAAATCTCCAGACATCTTAATTAATTACCCTAATCAGAATCGCGCTATTAACCAAAGAAATAAATAAAAACAGAGTGAAATATTTTATCCAATTCTCTTTCTTGATTTACAAAAAAAATAAAAAAAATATTTACAAATACTTTTTGCATCCTTCCCAGGTCCAAGAAAGGCAAAAAAAGGATAAAGACAAGTAACAAATAAAAAATATCCATATACATATGTACAAACGTACAAAGATACAGACGATATTTTTATCACCGCGAATTTTCGCAATGTTCTCGAAGAATGTGAATTTAGAGAGTTCGAATTTGAATTCATGAATTTACAAATGTTCGACGATGCCGGCGTTACCGGTACTTTTGTTAGAGACCGCTTCACATGCAAATGCGAAGCCATTCGATCAAACGGGGCAGAAAGCGAAAGTTTGTACCCGATGTTTGAACGTCTTTGACGGACATTCATCTAAACGGAGACGACACGTACGATCCCAGAAGTGGTACCGCGTGTAGATCAAAGCCAGTGAATTTTCGATGCACCGATCGAGGGTGCAGGGGCATTCTGAAAAGGGGGTGCACACCATATCGACAGGGCGTGGTCGAAATCTGTCACACTAGCCGCGAACAAACCTGATGCCTTGTCAGCAATAGTATAGAATTTCTTCCGATTATTATGCTTCTCTCTCTCTCTCTCTCTCTCTCTCTCTCCTTTTTTGTAAATGCGTAAACACTAAACGATTGTTGGATAATGTAAATGACCAGGAAAATTTGAAACGTTGAAACACTTTTATTTTTGGTAAATTAAAATTGTTGGTTGTCAAACTAAACCAATTCAACAAATAAATACGAATCATTAATTTGGTGAAATCTATATGTTGAAGTTCTTATTAATGTTAACTGCTGCCCGATTTGTCATTATATCTTCCACTTGGATCCTGCAACTTTTACGAGATTTCAAGAAATTGTAATATTTACAACAGTCCAGTAAATTGTCGTTTGGTCTTCAATATCCTTATTCCTTTCCTCAAAATGTAAATTTTCCCTTAATTTAAACTGTACAGTAAAATTTCAATTTTGCAGCTAAGTTAGGAAACGTTGTGACAATTTTAAAATAAATAAATAAAACGAAACGAAGTTTAAAATAAACAAATAAAAAGAAATTCGAATTTATTAAATAACTCCATCCCTTGTGTCAATTCCACATATTTTTCTTATAAAATGTGTACAAACGTATATATATATATATATATATATAAAATTAGGTCAAGTTACGAACCACCAACTCGTAACGTTCTGAGACTGAGTAATTTAGTTTGAGGATTTTAATTTTAAAAGAAGAAAGAGGCTCTATTGGGTATATATTATTTTTTTCCTTTTTAACAACGTTTCTTAATGACTTATTGAAACTATAGTGAGTAGACAAGTCTAGACTGAAACAGTGTTGTTAAAATTTGGCAATTTTATATAAAAGAATCGTTCTTTTTGCAAAACGAGGATCACAAAATTATGGGATCCCTATTTTGTTCAAAATTCATTGTCAATTCAAGGGTTCTGCATAACTTTTCACTGTAATTTGATGTTCTTCATTGAAAAATCTTTTTATTCTAAGTATTAATTTATTTTCTTTTTGTCACAGTTCAATGGACAAATCAAGTTGGAAAAACGAGGGATTCATTTCGAGAATTCTGTGTGTTGCCCGCAAACTTTCCAGAGGTACGCAGAAATAGTTCAGATACTATTTTCAAAATTTCATTCGAATTCCAGATGGACCTCCGTGTAAGCTCAAACCACTGTTTGTACATGGTCGTCGTTTCGCCGATTTAATTT
This sequence comes from Tetragonisca angustula, assembly GCA_036937485.2. Taxonomy (NCBI): domain Eukaryota; kingdom Metazoa; phylum Arthropoda; class Insecta; order Hymenoptera; family Apidae; genus Tetragonisca; species Tetragonisca angustula. The sequence continues at coordinate 826,027 of JAWNGG020000023.1, read as the reverse complement.
ACAAGGGGTAGACCGCTTAGATTAGATCAGATCTTACGGATTGGAAAGCCGACTTTACGGTCTACGTGGACCATATGCAGTTTGTAGTTCATAAGGGTGGCCCCCGACTACCCTATTTAATCGATAAGATGCGAGAGCAAAGATAAACTAGCTTATCTTCTCATGATACTTCTCTGCGAGGAAATGATCATTTCTTTTTTTTCTTTTTTTTTTTTTTGCGAAATATCGACAAATGTAAAAAGCTTGGTCTTGGGGAATAAAATTCAATTAAATTAAGAAATTTGGAGGACTTGAAATATCCGTACAAATACAATTTCTGAAATTTCGAGCCACTCGCAAATAATTTTCATATCGTTCGTGTTCTTGGTAAATTTCGAAAATCTAAACAAAGTTTAATATTATATACAAATTTAATAGTTGATAATTTTATTAAATTATTATTGTGAATTAATTCATACATCATTGCACATAATATTTCATCACTTTTTATTGTATTAGTGACGTTAATATATCATTTAAACGATTTAGTACAAATGACTGTGGTAATTAACTCTTTCGATCCGTTCGAATTCTTTTGGAAACTGATGGTATCTCTAACAATACTGGAAATGAAGAACTTTTGTAACATTTCTTCCACTATGATTTTGCAGTGTCACACACTCAGAATCGTTCATTTACTCGGACATTTATACGTTCCATCAGCATCGAAAGGACTAAGCGAATGCGTTCATTCACAACAGATCCAGATCATCCAAAAGTAAAGCACGTATTTTCGAAACAATTTTTGGAAAGGTACACTTGCTATGGTCAAAGCAAAGGGACGAAGCACGAACGATTAATCATTAAAAAAATTCTAAAACACTATCGTATCCAAAATTTATTCGACTGTGGCACGTGCAGTGCGTGTGCATTTTAACAAAAATTATCAAATTACGTCCAAGCCTTCGCGTTTCACTGGAAATACAAAGAATCACCGAAACCAATCGAATGGTCTCAATTTTTCTTTTTTTTCTTTTGCTGCCAGCGACCATATTATGGTGAAATTGGCCCACAATAGGTTAACGCAATCAGCCATCGAAACGATAGCGGTTATCGAGGCGGAACGTTCTCGTTCGAGGCCATGGGAACGTTAAACAGAAGCAGCGTGCAAGCAGGATCTGAATGAATAATTATCGATAGAATATAAGTGGAAACCTCAATAGGGGGAGGGAGGAGGGGGAGGGGGGGACAAATTCTGGCCTCGAATTGGCCGACTTTTCACTCGGTGCCGGTAAGTTTCGCGCCCGTGCCATTGTCGGACGAAAATTGCAGCCTTCGGGAACGGTGGCACGCGCGGATGGGCGTTCTGTTTTCAACAAGTCCGATTCAAAGAGATGAAAATTGCTGGCCTTCAGCCGTGATACTTGGCCTTTTGTGCGCGCGGCAACGTTGACAAAAACGTAGCGCGCGTTTATTGCACGTCGCGCATTTCAGACGTTCGACGCATGTCGACGAGCTTTCTCTCTCTCTCACATTCTCTCTCTTTTCATCTCTCGATGGAAATTTTCCATCGTCGAACGGCGGAATTGCAGGCGGTAAAACAAAGCACGAGGAGAGGAGTTGCGGCTAAAATATTCAATATAACTATGTAACTGAATTATGTTACGCTGATGCGATACCCGGGGCCCGCGTGTACAACAGCTCTATTAAATAGAAACGAAACATTATTGCACCGCGAATATGTAGGAATCCTCCCTCTTTTACTTTTCTCCTTTTTTTTTTTTAAGTATGTCATCCGGCGCGTTGTTGAAATGCGTTTCGACTTAATCGACGTTGCACACGATCCGTTGACGAACTGAGTTTGTTCGAGAATCACTGAGAATGGCAGATACTGTTTGAGGAGTATGAGAAGGGGGCGATAAGTATAAGAACGTGGAAATCAAGTAGTTCGTCGCAAAAGCGCCGTTTTTCTTAAATTTAAAATAGAAATTATCGTGTTGATAAAACACGGTGTGAGTTGTCGAAAGAAACAGTATATCCTTTTTTGATTTATGACTGAAGATTTTTCAGTAGCAGTTTAGATATATGTATGTCTGATCAAAAATTTGACAATTGGAAATTAGAAGAAGCTGAATAATTATTAAGTGAAAACTCCGTTCGAAAGAGGAACTTATTTCACAATGAAATGATTCAGAAGGTAATTTGAAAAACGAAACCAATAAGTGTAAATAAATTTCCGAAACCAATATGTAAATAAATAACTGAAGAAATAGTGTACTTGAACAGAAATTGCTTCTGTCTGATAAATAATAATATTTCTTATAATTAATGACAATAATACTTGTAATGATTTATTTTAACAATAACAATCGCAAGATCAGACTGTGAATTTTTACGTATTTTTATATTTTATAAAATAATCAAAGAAATGATACTTGAGTGAGAAATTTCGTCTACTAAATACTACAATTTTTACGAACGTAATTGAAGAGATGATACTTCGAAGAAAAATGTAACAATTCGAACGATATCATGTATGGATTCCCCTATCAATATGTACAAGACGTATAATAAAAAGACCTGATTAATATTACCCAATAAGCAAGCACAACAATAATTAGTTGCACAAGTCCACATCCATTAAACCTAATAAAATTAATATCGCAATATTTCAAAATATCGATATTCCTCGATCGATCGAGGTTCATCCAGGCAAACGAACATTTACGAACATTCAAACAGATGAGCGAACGAAATATATATTCGACGTTTCCTCCGTGGATGAAGCGATTGTAAAAGAAAGGATGACCTAAATATAGGCAAAGCAAGTAACGAACCGATTCTTGCTATTGCGACGAAAACGATGACCGAACTTCTGTCTTTTTTTTTTCTCCGCGAAACTTTGGGGGAACTTCGAAGACGCTGAAGCTCTCGGAACTTTACGCTCTCCTTTATAGCAGCTCTTCCTCATACTCTTTGGTTGCACGCTTCTTCCTAAACTCACCCTCGGGCGAGGGAACCCTGGCGCCTCGTTTCGAAGGAGGGTCGAACGAAGAGGGCGTCAAGCAGACGAATCGAAGGGTTCCGCGAGGATTCGTCGAGGAAATCGAGGGATCCACCTTCGACGTAGAAACACGCATACCGTCTCGCATAGAAAACGTGAATCATTCTGGATGACTGTGGCAGGAATTGGGGAAAATGTTCGAGACTGAAATCGGGCGGACTTAATTCGAAACGAAGGTTAAAAATAAGCGTCGCAGCTGTCGCACCTTTTGCGGATTGTATCATGCAAATTTATACTTTCGCGAGCGCGAATTAACGGTAGAACTACCGACGACCAAAGTACGAGAATTGTATCGGAGAGAAGTTAGAGCGCGAGGAATAAAGGGAAGCTTTGTAACACGATAAAGAATATATTCTACAAAAATCTCGACTCGAATCTCTTTGCGAAAATTGCAAATCTACGAAACTACTCTAAAAAAAAAAAATAATAAATTGGTCGTTTCGATCGTTTTGAAAAAAAAAAAAAAAATGAAACCTCGGTAGAAAATATTATTAAAATCACGCCCCCGTAGTTTGAATGCACTGTAGTTTAGATATTTCGTTTGTTCTTTTAAAAAAATTGAGTTTGTCTTTACTAGTATTTTGCCCACGATTTTTCATGTTATTCCTGTGGACAATGTTCGATAAACACCGTTTATAGTGAAACTTCGTTTACAGAAACCAATTGATATTGAGCCTCAAACGTACCAACTCATAATTATTAATCAACTTTTATTACCTCGTTTACCATGTACGTTTTATTATCCAAAGAAACAAGAATAAAATATAGAGAAAATTAGTGAGTCTCTATTGTTGGAATTCCTCGATTATCCGGACAGTTTTCCTGGACGTATTCAGGCAAATAGAATTTAACTGTATTTAAACAGTATAAAATGATCAGTTGGCTCCTACCAACCAAAATATGATATAAAATCGAGACTCGCGGGCAGATGAGAGTCAGGACTTGAAAATTGAGAATTTAGAGAGTTTAGAAATTTAAAAAGTCGAAGAGTTAAAAGAAAGAAACCAAAATGATACGAAATCCAAACTCGCAGACCTGATTGAGAGTTAAGAGCAGAGAACTGAAAATTGAGAATTGAGAATTGGGAGCTGAAAGTTTGAGAAGTCGAGCAATTAAAAAATGATATAAAATTCAGATTCGCAGGAGTTGTGTTGAGAGTTTAGAACTGAGAATTAAGGGGCAGAGGGGAGAGAGAGAGTGCGGTTTAGTTATATATAATAACTATAGTAATTTATGTTACATTACTCAAATTCAGAATATTTGATTGTAATAAATAAATTTAACAAATTTGGAATAAACAAAAAATGTTGAATGAAAAATTTCAAAATAATTTAACTTTAAATCGTCAAGGGTTAATTACAGAATCACAAGCAAAGATCAGATTTAAATTCCTCTAACATATGATAAAATTGATTCCAATTTACGAATTTCTTAACAGAATGAAATTCAATTGAATTCAAAAAGTAACCAAGTAATTTAACTCTAAATTGTTACGGTTCCTAACGACCTAACGACACTAGTTGAGAGTTTTGGCTTATTTATGCTTTTACAAGGATTTTAATGGAAATTTACATTTTTGTAAATAAAATTCAGAGGAGAGAATCTAAGTGAAATCATTTCACGTTTATTTTATATATTTTCGCACGTTGCGTTACACCTTGAAGCATCTCGGTTGAAAAATGCATGAAAATTCACGCTGATCGGAACGGCAATGGCCAGACTGAAAATTTCGCCAAAGAAAGGAACAGTCCCCGTAACAAACATAATAAATGAAAACCGTAATGAAATGCGACCTACATTGATCGACTCCCGAATCCTTCGCCAATCCTATCTATTATACAGCCAGCAATAAACAAAAACTGTCGGCCACTCACGAATAACAGGAGATTTAATCAAACACGATGATTGGAACATCGGACGTGGAGTTAACGTTCCAACGAAATAATGAAGATTAAAACTAAAAAGGAAAACTTGCCTCGAAACGAACGACGGGGCGAAGGATAGTAGAGGAAAGAGAGACAGAGAGAGAAAGAGAGAGAGAGAGACTACATCTCTCCTTCCAATCTTCCTCCTCTCACTCTTCGCTCCTCCAAAAAAAAAAAAAAAAAAAAAAAAAGAAGAGAAACTGGAATATAACAAAGAAAGAAAAAGAAAAGGAAATAAACTAGAAAGTTCGCATGCACGATACAGAGATTCCGAAAGAGAGGGAGAGGGACTGCTCGTTCATGGAATTACAAATCATCGAAAAGCTGTGCGCGAAACACAAAGACGTGGGCAGAGAAAGAGGGGACGGGGGGTGGGGAGGGGTTATGGTGGTGGAAATTCGTTGAAAAACCTATTCTATTCGTTACAAGCTCGCGGCGGACGCAACTCGTAGGCAAACGATGCACGCGGCCGTGAAACGAAGAGTTTCACCGCACTCGCACACGTTGCCGGACGTGTACGTAGCTGGGTCAGTCGTATGGGTGTACGTTACAATCAAATACCGAAAACGGGGAGGAAAAGAATTAAAAAAGCTATCTGCCGCGGGATGATAAAAAGAAGGACAGCCTCGGTCGAACTGGCTGAAGGACGAAGAAAAAGGGACGTGGAAGGATAGAGGGACAGAGATGTGCACTGAGGAGGAAAAGAGCGAGAGAGAGACGGTGATAAAGGGTGGCTAAGGGTTGGGGGGCGAGAGAAGAGGGTGTCGAGAAACAGCGTGCAGAACGCGAGAAGAGAGAGAGAGAGAGGAGGACGGAAGAGGACGAAGATGAGGAGGAGACAGAGAAGACGTGGAGGATGACGAGGCGGAGAGAAACGCGGACGCGGACGCGAACGCTACTGCTAGTAGAAAAGGGACGTCCCACGCCGGACCGGCGCGGCAGGTAGTGGTGAGCGCACGTATTGGCGGCGGCCGTTTGTGTAGGTGGTTGGAAAAGCTAGATGGCAAGGTGGAAAGAAAATCGCTCGCAGGCTATTTTCCGGAGGAATTTTTATTGGTAGATCCGCCATGTTCCGAGGTTAGGTAGGGGTAGCTGGTGCCGGCGAGGACGAGCTTGGATTGGCGGTCGTCCGGGTAACGCGCCCCTCGAACGTCCAATCGGGTAAAGCGAGGTGAACCTCGTGCTTTCCGTTGCCCGACCGAGCACGGGGGTGAAAGGGAGCGCTGGTTACAGGCAACAACCCCCTACCATAGGGTAGCAGCCCCTCTAAACGTTCTCTGTCCCCCCGCGGAGTCACCGGGATAACTGCATTTCGTGGACAGAATCCCACAAGAACTCACGGCGAGCGGTCGCCCCTCTAACACCGGCCGACTCTCCTATCGTTTCGGCTTTTTCCTCCACGGGAAACGCGTTACGTAGCGAAACGTACACGGAAAGGAAGGGCGCGAGACCTCGTCCTGCGACCCGGTCCTCCATCCTCGTACTCGCACTCCTACCGTATAGATATCGGTGAGCCACACTCCGTGTCTCGTTTGTCGTTTCACGCGTCCTATCGCGCGTCCCTCGTTTTATATCCCATCGCGATTCGCGTCCGCGATTTTCGCCGACTCTCGCCCGCGAGAGGAGACTCGCCTCGCTCGGTTGCGCGCAGTTTCGATCCGGTGTGCCGCGCGCGCCATACCACCGCGCGATTATTTCGATATTTCAATTTTCAAGGGCACGCTCGGTGGTACGTACCTCGGGCCCATCCCCCCTTTCCCTCCCACCCTTCTTCTTCTTCTTCTTCTTCGAGAGAGACCCTCCGATTCTAACCCGCCTAATTGCATCGGCGAGATAATAAGATTTGAATTTCGAATCGAGGCCACGGTAGCGGTAACGTCCGCTTCCGATTAACCAGCCGCTGCCGTTCTCCACTCTCTCTCTTTCTTTCTCTCTCTCTCTCTCTCTCTCTCCTCTCTTTCTCTCTCTTTCTCTTTCTCTCGTTCGTTCGTTCGTTCTTTCTCGTCGATCGACGTCCCAACATCCACGTGCATCTGTCGTTATCGAGGAAACGAGAGAAACGAGGGTTTCTTCGTTTCTCTTCCACCCTGCTTTCTTTCATTCTTTCTTTCGCCTCCCCTACCACCCTCCCCCGGTCGGCCGCGTCGTCGCCAAGTTCGACGAGAAACCATTGTTGGGATTCGGAGGCGTTCGACGTCTCTCGCCCGACGTGAACACTGGCTGGCCCGACGACGAAAACGCAAACTCGAGGCAATTGGGATCGTTGAGGAGTGAGAGAATTGGATCGTCGAGATTCGGGAAGAGAGTATATAGCTCGGCCGCTCGTGAAAATCGCCGTCACCGCCGGCTCGTTGGAAGCTCCCAGTCGCCAACGCTAAAGAAGAGGGACGACGATAGGACAGTGGCAAGGATACTCGCGAGGAAGAGGACACGAGAAACACGCAACGAGGAGGCAGAGTTGTTTTTTCTCGGACGTGAAGTTAGTGTACGTCTGGACGACTTTTGCAAACTGAGCGAGGATTATCCGACCCCCCCCCCCTCCTCCCCTCTCCCCAACGATCAATTTTGTGAAAATCGCTCGAGATCAAAGGGATTTGGCCGCCAGGCAAGTGTCGCCGAATATTGTGTTGAAAGAAGTGAACTTTTCGAAAATGTGTGAACGAAAGTAACTGTTTCGGACAGTAGCAAAGGAGTTTCAAGAGGAGAGAGTATACTACGGGTAGTATAGTATTTTCAGAATCTCGAGTAAAACGCCGCGTTTGTTCGTCAAAGTCGAATCAGGAGAGATCAAACGACTCTATGAGAAACATTGAGGTATCGAATGGATCGCTCAGAGGTTATAACGATTTATAATTGATTTTTAAGCGGCAAGTGGTCACCATCAAGATCAATAATTTCTTCATTCTAGAAGAACGTTGAACGCGAATAAATCAAGAATCGAGAGCTGATCTGTCAAAGTGTTGGACAGATAAGCGTCAAAGTATCTAATAAGCTTGGCTTGACTAAAGAGATACTGCTCTTGGAATCTGCTTTCATTTCTAATCGAGAATACGAGGTTCGATAGGATCCGATGAGTCTGTAGGTTTGCAAGGAAGAAATTAGTCTTTGCCAACAGATTTACAGAGCAGGACTCAGCAAAGACAGATTTACGAAGTAAAGATCCAAGAATAACGAGGCAAGATTCATTTACCAAAGGAAATCCAAGAACAAAAGATCCGTGCAGGTACGATGAATCTGTGTCGCGAAATTTAAAAAGAAAAGCATTCGTAAGTTCGTTCTTCAAGAACAAAACACCGGCTAGAACTAATCCAAAAAAAAAAAAAAAAAAACTCGAGAACTCTCGAGTTCGAAGAAGAAACGAACAAACGAGAACCACGATAGAATTAAAGAGGAGATCTTCCAATTCGAGAAAGATCTTACGACTCTTCGAAACTCGAAGAGCAGAAGACCTTTCAAGACCTACCGGAATTATTCTAAAAAATCTCGAAAGAGAAGAGAGAACAACCAGCTGGCAAATTTGCGAGCGAAGCAAAACTGATCGTCGGACAACTGGAGATAGAGAGAGAGAGAAACAGGAAAAGAGAGGGTCGTGGTTCCTCCTCCGGAAGAGGAACCGCAGAGGATGTCCTGGTAGATTTGTGAAAGAACGTCAGGTGCATTTGATTCGAAGAGACCTCGACAAGGTCAACCCGGCATCACCCTGGCTAACGACCTGTCCGGAGGTACCGGCGGTCCCGGTGCAGGCGGCGTCGGTTCCGTCGGTGGCACATCCTCCGTCGGCGGCGGCGGCGGCGGCGGCGGTTCCTCGCTGCCGACCACCGCTCTCAGCCTCGATCATCAGCAGTTCAACATATTCCCGGCGATCTTCAGCAGACAGTTGAATTTCTCCGCGGCCGCGGCTGCCAACTGCGGCCAGAACAAGCTGATGGACGAACTGAGGCCGAACCTCGGTCTGCTCGGCGTCGGGCTCGTCGAGAACGACAGCTTCCATCTGAATCACAATCAGGAGAAGAGGAAGTGCAGCAGCACCAGCTCGAACGAGCAAGATTTCAGTCTTTATGGGGTGCACCAGGGCCTGGAGGCTAGCCCGCCGACGCCGGCCGCGACGCCTGGAAGGAGCAGCGTTGGCGCTACTTCTACCGTTGGTAAGTATCGTTTCTCTTCTTTTTTTTTTTTCTTTTCCTTTCTCGATTTCATCTGGTTTTCAACTTTTAACCATCGAGTCCAGCATTGGTACTATTTTAATCATCACTTAAGTACAAGTACCGACGATTGAAACGACTGGATAATTTCCATCCGGAGATGCTAAAGTAAAAGAAATGGAAAAACGGCACGATGGAGTGCACCGAGCTTTTGTTTATATATTTTACAAAAAAGTTATTTTGAATCTCTGAAAACACACTGTTTTATATTATCTGTAAAGTTTTCAACAAAAATTACAAACTAGTCATTTCGACCAGTTAACCCATATCGTGGAGTCATAAATGATCGTAAGAAGATCGTTTAAGACATTATTTTTCTATTGTCCCTATAGATAGAGATTAGCAGCAACATTAACCATAGATTCTAGACAGATTCCAGATTTTCTTTCCTCTACATTTTCTTTACAAAAATACCGAAATTAATATATCAGTTTCCATTTAAACATTTGACACTTGCATTTGAGATCGGTAGTTCTATCTGTTGAATCGAAATTAAGCAAACTGTAAATAAGCGTTGACGTGACTTTTTCAATGATAGCTTTTGAGGGTCAGAATTATGCTCGAATAAAAAATAAATAATTTACACGAGGCAACATAGTGTTCGCGTCTTTACAGTAGAAGCAGCGTTTTGCCTTACCAGACCTGTAATTATTTTTTTGGAAGCTTAATAACGAAGCTCTGTAATCAAGATTTTGTAATAAGAAGTCTAGTATTGTCTCTAATATTGTCCCCATAGTTTTAACGAAAGAAAGGTTACAAAGCAATAGATATCATCCGAGTTTTACTCCATCAGTGGGTCATCGAGGCTTCATTACTAATTTTTCATTACAACCGAGTTTTATTATTAATTTTCCATCGTGAAGAACGCAGAGTATAAAATTCAAATCGAGAACCCTAAATTTAACGTATGTCAATATCGACCATCTATCGAGGCGATGATTATATGATATTTGAGTATCAATTTGGAAAATTATTGTTATTTAATTTAAATGATAGTAGAAATTCGTTCATCTGACGATTAAATGGCAACGTTAAAAAATAATTGTGTCTTATAATTCTTATTGGATTACATAATACTATGTAGACTCCCTTTGCGCATAATTGAACTAGTATTATCAGCGAAATTTTAGAAATTACATGTTACGAATTACTCTTGCGCAACAAGTCCATTCGTAAGTAAACATTTCCAAAAAGAAATTACAAATTATCTGATCATCTTATCATAGAAGAAACATTTATAGTCTAGAAACTTCTAGCTTGTTAATTTATCAATATTTATTATTAGTCTTTTCCTCTATTTTTATTATTTATTAATATTATTGGTTAATAAATTATTATACAAAAAGATCTTGATGTTCGTCAAGCTTTTGAAATTGAAGCTGAACAATTATATCTGCGTTATTGAATTATTCCTCTGACGTATGAAATTTATTCTGGATATAAACAAATGATTCCGTACATTCATTATAACAGCAATATCAAATAATGAATGATTAGCTGTGAATTTCGATATAATATTTGTCAATTAATTACTAATAATAGAAATATGTTTTTTTTTCTAATTTTATTTTGCAAGAACCACACGATGGATTGAAATTGAATTTTTATCGCAAATAAATACTTTATCATTTTATATAGATAACTACATGTATCTTCGTAATTATTGAAGTCGACAATTTGCTTTAATTTTCATTTAAACTACGTAAGTTGCTGTTTGTCGGCAAACATCAATCGAAAGCATAATTACGGCATCATAATACATCATTATCATTTAATGATCTCAAGAACGTGAATATTTTCCTTTTGATTTAATAAATGAAAATTCAGTTGTTAAACCACACATTAGCATTGATAAATATTGTACAATGTATGTTAAAAAATCTTTTCCTAAAATATTATATAAATCTTCCTTGTTTGCTAAACTGAGCGTAAAATTGAAATATATATACAAAATATCGTATGCGTCGAAACATTATAAATTCTTTTTTCCTCGAAACTGTAAAGGGCAAAAATTTAAACGAAACTTAATTCAGATCGACGGCCAAGTCAACAGCATGCTTCTAATTACGAACAAAGGGGAGCCATACCTAGAGGACGATTTTTAAGGTAAAAATGGACAACGTGTCATCTCGATATAGATGAATTTTCCGGTTGTTGAGCCTCGAGTACGTGCATACGTCGACAATGCGATCGGTTATAGTGTTGACAATGGGGACTTGGACTAGACCATATGGTGGTACCTGTTCTATGGGCTATTATTATGTGCTCGTGGGGGTTTAAGAGAGCTTAGCACCAAGGGCGTGCTAATGGGGTTCGCTCGAATCGTTCGACGTAGGCGCGTGTCGAGTCTTGTCATCGAAGCGAAATCGCGAACAAAACCTCTATCCTTGTCCCTTCGGCTATAAATTGACAGTGACTTGTACTTACTGCCAGAGTTCAACGTTAGGCCAGCTGTTGATTTTCGTTAACAGGTTCGTCGCACTGACGATTTGCAAAGATATTTTAGAGCGTCAGTAACATGCTAGATGTTACACTCGTTACCACGTTGGTGATAATAATATATTCTGAAGTATATTTTACACTTTATTTTTGCTCTCGTCAAACATAATTTTCCGAAAGTGTGTTAGATTTTCTTGTCTTTTAAATTCTCATTTGCTCGATTTTGTTTGTGAGACGAGTTAACTTCATGTACATTGTGGACAATATATAATTTAAATTATTGGGAAAGTAATATACAGCATGCTCTTTAAAATTTTCGAAATTCCTACAACGATTGATTTCGACAAAAGTAGGTACATTTTAAATTTTCTTAAAATAATTCTTGAGGTTACTTCTTGCTTTTCTATAGTGCGTAGGTATATTCTTTAGAGAAAAGTTCCTCTTTGAAATAATAGTAGACAACAGACTTTTTAAAAGTAACAACAAACGTAATTAAAATAATATATCTGTGGTTCAAATTGGAAAATCAGTTTCCTACATCGTTGACACCATTTTGAAAATATTTTTCTATAACCAGCCACATAGTGTATCAATCTATTTTATTAGACTGATATATCATTTATAATTCTGAGATTGTTCTCAAATATTCCTACTCAAAATTATCAATGCATTATAATTTATTTTCTAAATGTTTCGATATAAGAAAAGTTTCATCTATGTAGGTATGATTCTGGATGAGAAAATAATGAAAAATAGACACAGTTCAATTTATGATACTAGTTCTAAATTAAGAAATCAGTTTCCTAGACTTGAAAATATCTTTCTGTACTGCATCGATCTGTTTTGTCACATTTATCAATTACAATTTTTTTAGAACTACCAACTACCTATTTCCAATTTATAGATATGTATTAGAATCGCAATTTCCAACAATGTACAACTTGTACACTAATAATACAAGAAACATAAAAATTTGAAAAAGCATTGACACGCTTGACGATCCTCAATCTACATTTAACGTTATTAGAAAAATGATAACTTATCTTTTTACAAGTACTGGAATGTTCTCGAACGATATCACAGAATATGCTATTTTCTGTTCAAATACATGATAATCTCATGTGTCAAGATCTTTTTTTCGAACTTTTATATTATATTTACCTATATATTTTATATTACATTTACCCGTATATATTATATCATATATTATATATTTTATATTATAAATCTTTTATATTATATGTCTTTTTTTGGAAACTGCTACTATACTCATAGCTTTTACAATAAACTGCTTACAAAAATAGATTTTGTCAACGTATCGTCTCTTTTCAAAAAAAAAAAAGAAAAGAATTGCAAGTGTACCGATGCATTTTTGAGTATACTGTATATTCTCAAGTGATCCAACACAGGAACTTTCCCCTAAATAGGAAAGAAAGACTCGATCGTCCGGATGGAAAAGCGACTTGGGACTTGTTCGCAAGTCGGCGATATTAAATCTTCCTCTTCAAAAAACAGAAACGGAAGCCGGAGTCGTTTGTAGCGGAGAAATTTCGCGGATACGCGGTATTAAAAGGGGCCAAGGAATCGTCGCGGAAGACCATCGCTTGAGTACTTTTAATGCCGCGGAGAACGCAGAGGGTTAACGACATTAATTTTTCCCTCCGCGCGCTCCTCTCTCTCTCTCTCCTTGCCACAGCCGTTTCTCCCCTCGTTTCTTTTTCTCTCGTTTAGCACCGCGACGTAGCTGAGTTTTCATTTGCATTAGAATACCGCGGCAGTTTCATCTCGTTTCGGGAGAAGTCTGACTGACCTTCGAGGGAAAAACAAAACCGGTCTTCCGGTTAAATTGGACCCATCGCGTGAAATTCATTATCGAATAACAGGATCCCGCAGAAATATAATGCGATGAAATTTTCGTCGCCGCGTCGACCTGTTGAACCTGCCGTTTCATTTTCGCGAGACGTCCCCTGAAAAAAAAAGAGAAAAAAAAAAAATTTCGAAACTTGAGAAAAACTTGTTTCGCGACGGGCACGATGGAAAATTGCCGATGGTTCGAACCGTCGCAACCTCGTGAGAGTGAATCGTTCAGCAATCCGCTTGGTCTCGTTTTTCAAAGCGTAAAGTTTTCAACTAGTTCCGAACTCGTATCCTTTCGAAGATATTTCTCCGTCGTGCGAGGGAAAATAAGGAAAATTCTCTAAATTTACACGGTTATTCGTGATTTTATTGAAATCGACAAAGATCCTTGTCTAACGTTTTAATAAATTTAATAAAACGGCGAAGAGAAAATCATACAGCGTATTGTCAGGGGTTCGTTGTAAAGAGGAGACTTTGATCTTCAAGATCATGCTGGGTATAGTTGTGGAAAAAATTTTCCGACGTTTTCGGGGACGCTTGAATTTTTAATAATTGTCGAGAATGAAGATCTAATTACGTAAAAGCATGATTGAAGCATTATTTTCTAAAAATAAATTGCTCGAAATGTAGATGTAAATTTAAATAAAAAGGAATCAAGCACAATTAGAAGAGTATGGAAGACAACTAGATAATAAAATGAAAAGGATATCTATTAAAAATGGAAAATAGAAAACGAAATTTTCCCAAAAAAATCGATCGTCTTTACGAACTAACAAAACACAACTTTAACAATTTTAATTGCAATCGCTAAATTTTCGGACTGCCGATTTTTTATGCGAACTCGTGCTTTCGGGAATATTAGAATTCTAATAGGAAAATTGTTCCGAATATCTCGTTTTTACATTGGACGCGTTATACAAAATTTCTTACTAAATGCATATGTGAAAATTCCATTGATTGGTACACGAATCAATTGAAAACGAAATTCCTGAACAACAGAATCGCAGTGCATAGCGTTTCTGTGGCATTCAGTGGTATTTATGGATTAGTTTGACAAGCAGACTTCTAATTAGAGGAAAAAGTTCCAGGCGAAGGGGCAGCTTTTCGTGTTAACTGGAATTTGGTGGCAGATGCCAGTGGAAGACAGCTGCGAAATCTCTGTATACGGTATAATTATTTCGAATGCCATTGGTACAGCTGCAATTGTTCACCCTTTCCCAGTCGTTTTAATTTCGTGATAGCCGCGCTCATTTAATTCCGAGAACTTTGAACGGACGAGGATTAAATTTTCGCAAATGAATAGATTCAATTTTTACGTGGAAACTACAGTGACGAGCCTAACTAAACTATTGCGTATATAAATCAGACAAAATTCTTAGAATAATCAAAGCTGATATAAATAATCATTGTTTTTTTTTTTCTTTAATCGCCTGCCACGTGAAACACACTGATTCAATTTTGCAAATTTTTCAACTTGAACTCAACTGAACTTGCTAATATTCGCTCTAACTTTTCTAGTCTCGCTTTGTATATAATGTTTCAACAATAATCAGGATGAATTTCAATCTATTGCTCTTCGATTCTCTTCGAAAATTAATTTACGTCCTCGCTTCGAAAATTTTCATACTCTAAATTGAAATATAATAATCTCTCGGTATATTTTCAACTGCACCTAATTAATCGTCAAACATCTTCACACAATTCACCGAAACGTCGTTTTCTATTTTCCATCACAGACAATTAGAAAATTTTTGAAAATTTCCAGTATCGTTGCGACGCGTATCTTCATCCTTTTTTCGCACGAAGAACGATCATGCCATCGACGAGCAACAAGCATATAAAACACTGGCAACGCATTAGCGGTTGCCGCTAAGAAATAGACGACATAACGGGGAGATTTCCCTCGTCTTCTCGTTGAACTTGACCGAGTTTCACTGTTCACCGGGTAACGGGGCAAGGTATGTAAAGTGGACAGCATTCATCCTTGAACATTGAATCAGCATGTAACATGATTAGGTCATTAACGCCCTAACCAAGTTAGCATAGTGCGAGGGACTTCGCTCGCCACCGTTACCCCGACCCGTACGTTCGTATGTTCGTTCATAAAGCCGATACCGTGAAACAACCAAGACGAACGCAGAGACTTCTACACCGTGTGGATATGACAACCTCGCGTCCCCTCGATTCGGACGGTTCCTCGACAGTGAACAAATTATCGCAAGTGTTTCTCTGCTTTTTCTATACGACGCGCCGTGTATAAATAACTGGACACCGTTGAAAGATCGGTATCCTTGTCACGTTTCGACAATTCTTCGATAATACGTCATCTACTGTTAATTTCTTTTGTATTTTTTTTTTTTTTTTTTTTTTTTTGGATAGTCGATACTTCGTATATAAACTTTTTCAATGCAATATTTCAGAAATATTTTTGAAATAGTTTTGAAATTTCAACAGATAAGAACACTTTGGCATAGTTGAAGTCCTGAAGCGACTATTTCGGTCATTTCGACAAATGCCAGATTTCGATCCATTCCAAATTTTGGATAAATTCCAGAATTTGAGAAGATGAAGACGCTAGAAGATGCTTCTTAGAGTTCTATCTTTTTCTGACACTACGTGCGTATGTTTTTTCAAACAGTGACAATAGATGAAATAACAATAGACAGCGTATACACTGTTTTAAAAATAATAAAAATGGACATGGTCCAATTTATAATAACTGTGATCTAGGAATTAGCGAATCAGCTAGATTGTAACAGAGACTATTTTAAAAATATTTTTCTGTAACCAGCTACGTAGTGTATCAATTTTCAGCTACCGAATTATTTATCAGTATTTATTAATTGTATATTTCAAGGCTAAATCAAACACGTTCGTTTAAATTTTCTTTTATATTTCAATTTGAAACTGTTTGGGAAACTTATGCACCGAAAGTGTAATTTATCTCGAAGTTACAAAAATTGTGCACTCTGTTCTTTATTTCAGAGAATAGTTATCGATTTCTTTCTTTCTTTTCCCTTTCTTATTGAATAGAGAATCGAATTTTTTAGAATTCGGTCACTTCAATTAATCTCACGTTGGCAAACTTGTTCTTTTTTGGATTAAATATATATTTTCTATCTATACGTGCTCTTCTATTCTATCGGAATTATAAGAATTAATAATTAAATATTAAATTATTTGCTGAATATTATAAGGTGTTACAGAGCTAGATGCTAGAGATTTTTGATATGTATCTAAATATTTTATACACTGTCAATTAGAATTAAATCAAACGAACGAAAGTAAAATGAAATATAATCATGTTTTTGCTTCGATAAAAGTAAAAATTGCACGTTTTCAATAATTGCAACACAAACTGTTTAAACTAGTTTGGGAATTCTATTGTTTACATATTGAATATTAAAGTATCGTTTGCTATTGCAGTTATACTTTTTATAAAACTTTATCAATTATACGACCATATTTAACACGTATTTCTCACTTTTAACATATACTCGTATATTGAAATATATATTAAAATTTCCTTCCTTGGTAAAACGCGGATATTTATGCATTTTGATAAATGTATATAATTAAATAATTGCAATGCAAATAATTCATTCACAAAACATAATAATTCATTTCAATATTTCAATATTTATATTGTCCTTCATTGTCATATCCTTAAATTTCCCAAAAATGCATAAAAATCCTTAATGAAAAATAAAAAGAAAGAAAAAACCAACGAAATATATCAGTCAGCTTTTTCCTGAGATCTTCAATTGTTAATTAGATTATCGTACTGTAATTAAATAAACTACATATTAATTCTATACTTTTTGAAATATGTAAGTTCCCCTAGAATCGACAATATTCGTGATAATATACGAAAATGTATGAAATATTTAATAATGTAGTATTCAGTACAAGAAACGAGATTTACTCACAAAACTATAGAGTTAGAAAAATTTACGAGTTATTAGACGAATAGGAAGTTGCTGTGCGAAGAAACTAATAAGGTTCAAATGATCGAAGCTGACATATAGACAGACAAGTCTGTTAATACATAGGTTCGCTTCACTGATTTTACTTTCATGGATTGCAGGCGCGGAAGGAGCTTTTAAAAAGTTAAAACCCGATCCTTGCGCTTCGAGTCCTCACATCGGTCACACACCCACCACCGCCAGCTGTCCAACGCCTGCTCGACGACGGCACAGGACTACTTTCACGCAGGTTTGCTCTCAAAAGTTATACATTAATTTACACGCGCGCTTTTCTTTCGTCGCAAATCAAAAAAACTACCTATTCCTCGAATTATCTCGCGAGACGTAACTCGCGTAACTTGCTAGAACTCCGTTTAATCGGACTGAATTTCAGTCATCTGATATCTGATCTGTCTAAGAACTATCAACGACTAGGGTATAAAATTTGTGGGCGAAGAAATTGAAGTGTAATGCGACGAACGACACAAGCGTCTCTATTTACATATTTTATTGAAAGTCATTCGAGTTTCTAAAAAACAGACTGTTATAAATATATACGAGATTTTGAAATATACGAAATATGTGAATTGGTCGTTTTGATTTTAGTAGCTCGAACTCAGTGTTAAATGAACTTTTGCCAATTGTATTCACTTCTCCCATCGTGCGAATGAAAAATCATTCTAAAGTCAACTTATTGATCGGAAATTACATGATCTCTTTGTCACTTTGTGAAATAAATTACTTGTTATTTAATCAATAAGTGAGGTAAAAGTTTTTTTTTTATCAATACTATTATTACAAACTGCATATTATTATTACAAGCTGCCGCGTCTCTTTCAATTGATGCTTCTATGCAATTTAAATGCACGTAATATGAAGAAAATAATATAAAATATTCTAGAATGCTTTTTACAATATTTCCTAAATTCTCTTCTTTCTTTTCTTTAACTGAATCTGTGGAAATGCAAAATTCTTCATTTTGGACATCAACGTAGATCCTGAAAATTACACTCTTCCCCAACTCGTTAATTATATCATAATACAATCAATTCTCATTAGAATAATTTTTATTTCATTTACATCTAAAAAATAGCATTCGTTCACCAAAAGATACAAAGACGCAATTCCAATTGCAAAGAAGACATTGATGATGGATAAAAATATTCTACAATTCTACTCACTCTTGCTACTCTATAATGCTACTGTAAAAGAAAATGTTCTATAATTCATCTAATTGGATAACTTCTACGACACTTTGCTAATTTCCTTGAGAAATATCTCGAGACGTGATTTTTTTCTTTTTTCTTTTACTGTCCGACTGAAAAGTCGACTGAATTTCTATAAAAATCCCTGTTCGTCGTCAATCTCTCGCGAGTGTTTTGCGCGCCAGTCCGCCCACGATTCTCGGTCTAGGTTGGATTACACATTGGGTAAACTCGTCAGCGAATTTTTCGATAACGACGTTTCGATTACCTCGATCCGAGATCTTTCGGTGCAGCGTTCAAATTTCCTGCCGGCCAGTCCGGATCGGCTTCACTACGGCCTTTCAATTGTTTCGCAGGAGCAGCTGGCAGAATTGGAATCGGCATTCGCAAAATCTCATTATCCAGACATATACTGCAGGGAGGAATTGGCGAGGTCCACCAAATTGAACGAGGCTAGAATTCAAGTGAGTATCCCGTAGTTTTCTTTAACCAAAGAAATATAGGAAACACGAGAAGCTTCTTGATTCACTTTCCATTGAGCTCTTTGGACAGACGATCAACCTTGGTGAAACATCATCCTTGTGAAAAGTTCGAACGAAGTGGTTTCTACTCGTTCTTGTAAAAAAAAAAAAAAAAAAAAAAAGACTGAATGAATCGCGAGTGAGAAATGATCTTCAACTTGATTTACCGATTCTTACGGGGATCTGATCGTAATTTCAGAATGAAATGTTATTTATTGTGGGAAGAAAAAAAAACAAGTTGAGAAATACAAGAAGTACTGTTCGAATTTTTCACTTTGCATAATTTCTGAATTCCATTAGATTTTTAATGATGTTAAATTTCAAGTAATACCCGTTTTCGATTGATTGACGAGCAACAACTAATTTTATCTTGTAATCAATCATTTTTCTACGTTTCCTAAGTCTTTATACTTCTTCGTATCATCTTTGCATTGAATTCAGAGTTGAAGAGTAAATCAGTGATATTTATTTTATTTTGACGTGGCACTGTACAGTCGTCATTCTTTATTCTTTTCGGTAACGTAAGCACCTCTATAATCAGAATTTTATTTATTACAGAAGAAACGGATTATTAATTAGAAAAGACGAAAGAAATTACAATTCCAACTGTTAAATATAAATAAAATTTTGACAGCTTCTGCTGGCTTGAACTATGAAAATTCAAAGATTAGCCAAACGAACAGAATTCATCAACGGAACGTATCTTTTTCGACTTGACTTCTGAAGATCTTCAAACAAGTTTGAAACCGGTTTTTCTCGTGAAACGTTACATACGTACGATATATTTTCTATCTTTTCGGCCATGAGTCATGCAATAATCGAATCAAAGACGCATGTAGGGTGACAAAATGAAATTACGCGCGCAAATGTCGATCCAAGACACCCTCGAGTCTTTCGGGGGTTGCAGAGTCGATCAGCGGAAACGTTTCGAATAAACTATCTGACGTTCACTGCAAAATCACGAAACAACAAGAATGCGTTGCTCGTTACTACAAATATAAACTCCTACTCCAGTTTTGGACAAATTTTACTCGGGATGAACATAAAACACGAAATTATTAAAGTCGTTGCTTCTTCCGAGCAAACTTTTTAAAATAAGCATAAAACACAAAATTTATTGAAATTGTTACCTACTCTAGATTTCGATACATTTCACTTGAAACAACGATAAAATTATCGATATTAATGAAAGTTAGCTACGTTGCTTATCCCAGAGTTGGGCAACTGTTACTCGAGGCAAACATGATCGAAATCGTTGCGCTATTCTTTCAGATGTAGAGAAATGTTATTCGAGACGAGTGGTACGAAGGATTTTTCAATTATTTGAAAATAGCGAATTGCCTCGGGTCCGTGGGTACGGCAACCACCCAAAGGACTCACGCAAGCAGGGATTGGTCGTGGACACATGGCATGACCTTTGCCCTGGCGGTCCTCCCTGCGGTAGAGGTCCTCCCAACTCGCTCCAGTTATTTGAATATTTTTGCCATAATAAATTTCACCGTTATTCAGTTTGTCGTTTATTATGTAAAAATGCAACGTTGCCGAAACAACATGTACCTAACGAAATTTCAACTGATGGTCCGTGGATAATTTATGCAATATCATATAGACACCGTGTATTAACCTGATACTTTTACGCGTTCACGCGTTCACGTTAAACGCCGCTAGACGTGGAATAATACTGCAGAATAATTTTGCAAAGAGTGATTTCTCGTAGAAATTTTCGAAATTTACAACCACGAATGTTCTTCTCTCGTTTAATTTTCGAAGCTTAAATCGATCTCTGACGGGTCACATTAGCTTATTGCTTTATCTTCAAAATTGGTGGAATTTCAGCAAATTTTACGGATGTTGTAAAAATTTTCATTTTTAAAGATACAGTGCCATGTCAGAATAAAGTGAATATTAAATTGTCATTGTCTTGTTATAAAAATGAGTTCAGAAGCACAAAAAACACTTCTAGCGCCTGCGACGAAAATCTAAAGCGTTTTGTCATTTAATTCCAATGTTCATGAATTAACGAAGTTCAACAAAACAAAAACAAAAGATCGCGAAGCGAAGAGGGGACACTTCAATCTTCAAGACCACAGTGGATTTGCTCGAGAGGAAAGTCGTTTAATGTTCGAATTTTTACAATCTCCGAGAGCAAAAAGAACGAAATGGCTTTTACATAAAAAGCCTGCTTGAAGGAAAAGAAAGAAGAAGAATCATGGTGGAGGCTCGACGCTTGAAAATGAGAGCAACTTTGGACTTTGTTTAAAAATATACAGACAATAGTTTCTGTATCATCTATCGCGCGCGAGTCCATCTCTCGTCCACCGCCGCGGTCTCTCAAATAGAGAACGTTTGCTAAAAGAACGAAGGGCTAAACACTCGGCGCGATGCGGCCGGAGGAAGATGAAACGCAACAGATTCGGGGGTAGTAGTGCGGTTTTTGACAACGTTAAAGAATGGACAGGTTGGAAAGAGGAGTCTCCGCGCGGTGGCAAAGGATTTCGCGTTAGCTGGCGCGGAGCTCCGCTAGCTAGCTAGCTAGACACCCCCCTCTCACTTTCGAATCCTGAAGCGGTACATATTAAAACAGTCGCCAGTGCGTTTCGCTCTTTTGATATATAATGCAGGACGGTGTTGTTTGAGTTAAAAGCCCAGGAACCGCGGTGACTTAACCCTGTTAAACTGCGATGCCAAGTAAAACGCGGTTTGCTTTGCTTTTACTCGTTGGTTATAATCCATGCACAAAGTGTCCAGGCAGGAAGTGGCTTCACCCAATGCGGCGGGGACTTTTCGAACGCGTTCATTTGCCAGCCTCAAATGCAAAAATATCCACCCCCCTCACCGACCCGCGGCTGGTCTTCAATCGGTCGTTTCTGGTCATTAACTTTGAAACGAGCCGATGCGATCGGCCACTGGTTTTCCATTCGGTTTTCTTTTTCTTGCTCTTGCTAACAAGCTTTCGTTCGTGATTCACGGTTAAGGGTTATTAAACACCGTTTACGCAATTTTTCTCCTGTTTCGAGTTCACGATTGATCCTTCGATTCCTTCCAGTTGCACGAAAGAATGGAATTGGTAGGCGAACATTCTTCGAAATATCAACTTTCGAACTTCGGCAACGAAGCGACGGATTGAACGTCGTTTTCGTATCTATGAATTCACTATCTATTGTTTATCAGAGGATATTCACATCATTGCCAAGGAAAAAGAGGAAAGAGCAAGAGAAAATTATTAATCTTGCCGTTCTGTTCCTTACTTGAAAATATTCCAATTAAAAACAGAGTGCATAGTATGTAATTCCGAGATAAATTAGATTAGCGTGCAAGTACTCGAACGGTTTTAAATTATTGCAATATAAGATACAATTTGAAATGAATCTAACTCGTCTAATCTCGATACGTAATAAATGTTGATAAAAAGAATAATTGGGTGAATCGTGCATTCACGTTTGACAAATGGAAAGAACATTTTTAGAACATATTTAATGTAAATTTTAATCGAACAATAATAGCTTCACGTTTTGTTTAAACTTGAAATATTTTTCAATTTCGGAGAAACGCACGTGAGTTGAAAATGAAAAGAATCAAACTTGATTTCCGCAAGTCTTTTGCAAACAGATTAATAACGCAACAAAATGTATATGTATCTCAAATCACCTTTCTTCCCTGCAATAATCGTAAATCAAGATGATGATATACCATCATAGTAGTGAATTATTGTTACAAAGATAAAAAAGTTCTAAGAACTCTTCAAACACGCACGTTTCAGTTTCATTAAAATATCTCTTAAACTAATAATTTCTCTATATAAATATGGAACACACCGAGCCGATTTAAACGCGCGTAGTTCTACGAGAAACTTCTACACATCCACTTGCAAATAGACATTAAAATACACACATTTGAAAATTTTCCTTTCATTATAAAATTTCACGATCGAATTAAGTTAAAATGAGACACCCTGTACTGTGTAAAATGACACAACATTGAATCAAAAACGAACGTTTAGTTCGACGAGGAAGGATTTCGAAAGAAAAAGAAAAAAAAAAAAAAAGAGAGAGAAAATTCGAAACTTCCCCGAAAAAAAGGCACGTCTTGAAACATCGGGGGATTTCTTTAAAGAGAGCCACCCCCGCGGTAGCTACGGCATTTTGTATTTTGGAAGATGGCGACACGCGAGTAGGGGTGCTTGTTGGATGAAAGAGAAATAGGTAGGGAACGGCGGTGGCAAAGTTGAGATGAGTTGGGAAGGAAGGGTGGCTGGGTGGCGCTGTACCGGAGGCTGCCATTATATCTGAGCCGCCATTTTAAATTGAATTTTCTCCACCCTAGATAGATCTGAAACGTCTCGGCCTTGCCGAGGTTCTTCCTTCGTTGCGAGAGACGGCGAGTAAGAAGATGAGGAAAAGTAGAGGGAAACCGTACGAAGGAAACACAGCAAACCCCCCTATGGCTCGTGTCCCTATCTTTCTCTTCTCTTATCTCTCGCAACCCCTGCTCCGCCATGGATATCCTACACGCCTGTGCCACGCTACAACCCCCGAATGCTAACAGCAGAATTTTCCCTAACGAGGAATAAACTAAAGCATACGAGAATGTTGCAGGGTAATTGGTATTTTATCGACACTGTGAATTTTCGAAGGGAAGTCGATACGATACATCTGACTACAGATTGTCGTACTGGTGCATTTAATACAGATAGTTACACGCGCAATGGTAATATTTATAGTTGGCAATATAAAATCAGTTGTGTTCGACTGCGAGTTTAGAGTCCTCTAATAAATAAATATTATCAAATATTCGTAATTTTATAATTTAAAACAAAATCTATGCATATAAAGATACTGATAATTCTGTATGAGCAAAGTCTATTAAATTATATGATTGTTAAGTACAATTTACAGTAATATAATTTTTACAATCACATTCAATTAATTCAAAGGCAAGTTGTAAAAATATTTAAAATACTTTGCAATGAAAAACAATATACATATACTTTTATGATGGTGTTTCATACTTTCAGAGTGCAATTTTATAAAAATTATAGAAAATTCATACGTTCACACAAGTGCATTCATGTTGATTCTTTATTTCGCAATTACCCAAAAGAAACAATTGTGGAGAGAATATTTTAAATCGAAAGATCAAATCCAATATCACGAAAATCAAAATTGTTCACAAAATTAATCTTTGCATCTTTTACATGGATATTCTTTATACTCAGAGAGAAGTAAACTAACATATGAATTTTTATTTATTGATACAATACCACTTGTAAAAAATATGTAAAATAAACTTTTTTTTTCGAAATTCGTCAAAATCAAAGACAGTTTAGAAAACGACGATTGTAATGATAATGGTAAAGAAAAAAAGGAGGGGGTAGCATCGTGGTAAGAGAATAATTCTCGAATCACCGCACAAGAAATCCCATTACGCCGAGGAAAAAGAAAGGTGAATCTGAGACCCAATATTGAGTTAGCTAAGTTTTCATTCGACCTTTTTACTTCGATTCGACTTCCGATCGAAGCCTACCTAGTGGGCGTTTTACGAGAAAATTGACTTCCTATCTGAGAGGAAATAAGAAAAACTGACGAACGAAATAAAAAATTATCAACGCACATTCCTTGTTTCATCAACGGTGGAAATATATTTTCAGACTGAAGCAATTCGAAGATAAACGAGACTCGTACTTGCACATTTATCATTTATGGTTTGTCACGAAAACTGTTCATAAGATTGTCAACCGTTTGTTAAAAAATTCTTAATTACAACGCATAAATCTTTGCAAAGAATTTATTTATTTATGGGATGTTGTTCGAAGAAAATTAAATTATTGTTGAAACATTTTGTTTGATTTTATCGCATTGTATTTTATACTTCGTCTCCATAGAAAGATTGAAATTTTTAATTGTCTGTAAAAGTCATTTTATAGTTACTAGACACGATGTACTAACAAATAATTTCTTTTACTAAACATTTATTCATTTTTCTACATCACTGTCGTTGAATATTGTAATTATATAACTAACATTTATCCATATTGTTCATGTTATATGTATTTTTTTCGCTGCATCACAAAGTGTAATGCCGAGAAGTAAACAAATTTACTACAAAATCCAACACCTGAAATTTAAACTAGCTCTATTTCAAAACATCTAACAATTTGCCAAAAATACAAAATAAAAACATCCAATCTATCCTAACATTTCAAAAATTATTAATTCTATTTCCTGTTATATTCCTATTCTATAAATGGATTTAATTAATCTCTTAATATTGAAACTGTGAGAGGATTTGTTTAATGTCTTTTCAAATTCATCTACATATATTAATCTTAGATTCTAATTTTTTTTTTCTAGATTCTATATCTAAATTGATGAAGTCTAGAAAGATAAAAGTGTTTATAATATTCTGATGAATAATTACCTGAATGAAATTGCAACTTGATTCTAATATTTTTTGGTTTGGTGGTGTCAAAATTATGTTCTGCTATTTATTATTATTGCCTTCTTAATTAAATGCCAAAATTACTGCCATTTCTCAGTAATAAATGAAGCTACATTTGACCATGAAACTAAACATATTGAGCCTTCAAAAAAACGTTATCAACTTAAATTACAAAAATTTCGACTAGCACCGCTGTGCAATCCAAATATGAATTGCTCCCAATCCAAATATGAAGAAACTGAAATATTTATAATATTCTGACACAAATTATTGTCTGGTCCCCAATTAATTATATTTTAATTACATCAACAAATATTACGAGCTACAATAACTCGCATAATTCGTTAAACACAATAACGTAGCCACGGCAACGCACAATAACGAATAAATTCGCATGGATATTCCCCCTCTGTCTAATCACGAACCAGAAAAACAACATGAGAAACGTAAAGACTGACAAATAACAGAGACGATGGTGATCGACGAATATTCCAAGGAACGAACGCAGACGATAAGAAAGGAGGGGGGGGAAATAAGAAACAGAAAAAAGAAAAAAAAGGAAGAAAGAAGTAATCCATTATCTGTGGATCCATTTTCTGTCTCTATACGTGGGTTAGCTATCAGAGTCGAATGCAGTATTCTCTTAGGTATACAGAAGGATAGTTTTCTCGGTCGCGGTCCTCAAAGTAGCAGACATTTTGAGCTGTTCTCTCCCCTTGAGAGAAAGACCAAGAGAGAGAAAGAGAAAGAGAGAGAGAGAGAACTCTCTGCACTTTCGCTGTCCCATCTTCCTCCGCTATCTTTCTCTATGCCAGAACATAGCTGGAGGGTTGCGAGAGAGGGAGGGAGGGAGGGTTGGAGAGAGCACGGTTATTGAATTACGAACTCTTAGCTTTCCCAGTTCTTGCAGGGTACGCGCCTTAAGGGACGCGCGCACAAGTATGTTCGCAGAAAGCTCTTCCACAGGAGTTGTAAATAAAAAGAGTCATCCATTTTTAGCGGGTCTACCCTCTTTAACCTCTTGCGCTGGGATGACGTGCCACGCACGTCGGGAATCTTTTGTCCCAAATTGCGACATTTCCTCAGTTTCAAGTATATTTAAACGTAAACCCAGGTAAATAACAATTTTTAATAATTTCTATCCAGTGACATCACACGGACGTGAGTTCAAAAGGGAAAGAAAGCGACGAATTGTTGTATACGGTTCGGTCGCTCGTTATGGTCCGCAATCAGTTGCCAGCGTCTGTACTGCTCGTGCAAGGTCTCGATCGACAAGACTCTTCGTTCATTTGAAAATGTACATAACATACGTATGGCATAGTGAGCGACACCTCGAAATCGTACACTGAAAAATTACCGATTACATTTTATCAAACACGTGAATATAATTCCGCCATGTTAAGTCGAAAGGGTGTTATCTGTAACTCGAATCAAAATATTAGTGCCAAAACTAATGTTTAAATAAAAAATCTGTACTGAAACTGAAGGTATAGCAGCTTCTGTTTCGGCTATCCAATTATTAAATACTGAAAGCCTATCTTTTAAAATCAATCCTCAAACTATTTAAGTAATTAACACGTTGATTTTTAACCTCAACAGTCAATGAAAATCGTACATCAAATTTTATTTCAAATTTCTAATTATTGACTATTAATTAAGTTAGAAATCTGATTTCGCGCTTGTATACATCAGACAAATTCTTCTTCCTAAGAACGATGTAGAAAATTGATTTGGCGATTATTTTCTCGAGATAACAAGCGCAAGCGTTTTTTCTTCTTCTTTTTTTTTTTTTAAAGGACACATTTTACAAATACATACCACAGCATTAACAACATTTAGACCGAGCATTTTTATCGATACGAGGCCTGTTCTATTCGCACAAGCATGTATTAACGTGCGTGCGTGTGTCTGTAAAGTGAAATGTCGTTATATTTGCTGGGTAATATAATTTGCAGCGATGCATATTCGAATACTTTGAACTTTGACTTTTAGATCGGGCCTCTATCATAGAGTAATACATCACTATAATCAAAAATAAAGGCTTTAAAAAGAATAAATGAATCGCCGGTACTTTTTGACGGTGCGACGACACGCGCGGAAAGAATGTTTCAAAAATTCACGTTCTGATAGAAAGTTAAAGGGAAAAGGGCGAACGATTCTTTCTCTTGCTTGCCTCGTCATAAAATATAGGGAGTAATATTAGCACGCGCTGGTATCCCTAAATTTTTAAAAAAATAGTTTTGCAGTAAGAACAAGACTCCACTTATTACGTCTTATTTATTACTATTTTATCAAAAAAGAAAAAAGAGTGATATTTTACATCGGTGTAAAACAAAGTTAGCTTCAAGTAAAAGTTTGTTAACACGAATAAATTAGCTTCAAGTAAAAGTTTATCAACACGAATAATGGTTGGCCAGAAATATATTGCACGTTCGAAATAGTACACCTAATTTTCAATCGCTTTTTCATGGTTGGTTTACCAAAATTACCCAAAAGTGAAATTTAATTGCTCTTTATTACTTAGCGATATTAGTTTTAATGACAATTTCCTTTTTCTTTTTTTTTTTTTTTGCCCCTCGGTTGTTCTTCGACAACAAAACGAGAGAACTTCGACGCGAAACTAATGACTCACGGTGACACGTAAATTCAAATTATTCGGGATGCAAGTATCTTTTGTGCAAGTGCAAATCGGCTCGTGTGCCATGAATTCAAATGCGGGTCGCAATTGGTTATGCGTGGTGCTTCGCTTGTTCCGTGATTTCCGTATGTACAGTTTAAAATGATGTAGATATACATATATCTAGAGACACGAGTGCATGTGCACATGCGTCTCTTTTTGAAATTATCAACACAATCCTCCTTGCCTGACAGGCTGGTACAATGCGCTGGCAATTTACTCACCGAAGAATTTATATCAATCCAATACACGTGATAACAGCGATATTTTCCGAAGCAGTTCATCAACTGTTTTTCAACGAAAGAAAAAGAGGAAAAAAAAAACAAGAAAGAAAGAAAGAGAGGAAAGAAAAATGACGATACTGTCGCAGCGATGGTTGCTCGTTCTTTTTCTTTTTTTTTTTTTATCAGTGCATTTATTGTCTTATATTGAAAGATCGTTAATTCAAAGACACAAAAATCCGGTGATTGCGCGCAACGTGTGAGAGAAGTATATAAAATGCGTAAAAATCAATTTGAAGACGCAAAAATACGTGTATAAATTTGAGAGTCCCTAGTAACCCTTTGAATACTAAAATCTGGGAATTGGTAATATTGAATAAATATATGGAAAGTATTCAAAATACTTATATAAAATATTTTGAAATTACGAACTATCATGATTATATTGATAAAGTTAATTTCAAGATAACACGTATATAAAAATTAAAGGATATATCTATATTTAATGAAGAATTAATATATAGCATGAAAAATTGATATCTTTAATCTGAAGCAGATAAATACTTGATAAATATTAAAGATAATTCTTATTGAGTATTGACATAATGGATGAATGACTAAGTAGATACTCGTATAGAAATAATTTCTATATATTTTTTAGATTTGTTCCAAATTTGACCAGATACACCTAATCAAGATACTTGACTCTGATTACAGTGTTAATAAAATTTCGAAATGTTTCATGTAACGAACATAATATATTCATAAAAGTGTCCAAGCACCGATTAAGGAGTCGAACGAATAATTTTATAGTCAATAATAAAATAATTGATTTACTCATTAGAGATTCACATTGTCATAAGTATACCAAAGGTATACGTTCAAAAATGAATGTAATCCTTAATTTGTCAAGTTTTTATGATAATTTCAACTATCTAAAGGATCAAAGTAAAAATCTGATTCGTCGTAAACTCAGGCGGCTAAATAGCAATTTCGCTCGTTTATTTTATCCAATTTTTCTATTTGCCAAGTGTTCTGTTTCACTTTCACAAATCCACCTACTCTCGATTTTGGAAACTGCGACTTTCCTTCTTCTCTGTTTTTTGCAAACGCTACATATACGCATTCTGTCATTTCTCAGCGATTTTCCTTTAATCTCCGTCTCCGCGAATCCTCCCATCTTCTCCACCAAACCTTCGCACATTATACACAAAAACATCGATGCAGATATTTCGCGGAGCAAGAAGAAAAAAAAAAGATACGCGAGCACGAAGAGCAAATTAGAAAGAAATAACGAAAAATAACCAAAAAAAAGGAGAGCAAAGGAGAAAGAAAGAGAAACAAAAAAGAAACAGCAACCAGGAAGATAGAGCAAGTGAAGATAGAGAAACCAGGCTTGATCGAGCCACCCTCGTGTGTCACTCGTTTCGTCATACGATAGGGTGCAAGAACGACAGAGAAATCACGCAAAAGCGGGATCGAGAGAGAGAGAGAGAGAGAGAGAGAGAGAGAGAGAGAATATATATATTATATACATATATATGTATATATATATGTACATGTGTACGCGAGTGTATATGAATGCACGAGAGAGATAGTGATAAGAGGAGGAGAGATGGTGCACAGTAGAAATGTCGATAAAACATGTTGGCCAATGAGGAAGCTTCGAGTGACGTCATAGTCGTGGCATTGGCCAATCAGGAGGCACCGGTAACATCACCACGAGGGTGGAAACAAGTCGACCCCAACCAGGGGAGAGGCTTTTCTCTTTCTGGGGGGTTGCACGGAAAAGGGTCGGTTGCCAGAGAATCGCGAGAACCCGGAAGAAGAGAAGAGAGGGGAAACGAAGAAGGAGACTACAAAGAGGAAGGGGGTTGTAGGTGGTTGTAGGCGGGTTAAGGGGGTAGCAGGGAGATGAAACGAGAGAGTGGCGGAGAGGGAGTCGAGGGGGTGAGAAGTCGGAGGTTCGGGGATTCGGTGTGCATGCCGGGGAGTCGCTGGTGGCGGTTCAGGCAACCCCCAATATGGGTTTACTAATCCCGCGAAACAATGGAAATTGCCCGATGCAAAATGGCGATAGATAAACTACTCTACCTCGGGGAGTCCGAGAAAAGCTGGGATAGATAGCTCGGCGACCGATAATAGAAGGGAAATACCCTGTTCGTTGGCTGATCAATTCGCTCCCGTGGATTTCGTTCGAATATTATTCGAGTTTTTCGGGTTTCGGTTGCGCGGCACTTGGAAGTCGTTGAACTTTTGACGTCACGTTTTTTTTTTTTTTTTTTTTGAAAAACTTTGCTGGTTAGGTCGATTAAAACGAGCAGACTGCGGTGAATTGAAAGACGGAAAGATAGAAAGAATGCAGGCAGAGAACGTATCGTGTAAATGTGTGAAATGTCCAACGCAGAACACTAGATTGCGGATTTTTATGTAAATTCGTATTTTTCAATCACGACCCGCAGTTCGAAAATTAGAACATCCGTGGAAAATTGTTTTACGTAGATACTGGATGTTGCAGGATGTTGAACTGTACTTCGAATTTTGTGTAATTTCGTGCTTTAAAATTTCCTGCACCACTTAATAGGAAAAGCAATTTTCTATTTAGATTCCTATTTAGTTTTGAAAGATTCGTAAAAATATGAAAATGCATAATCATCTGCAATCCATTAGTAATGATAACGTACAAAATAGTAATAATCTATAAGTAACATACAAATAATGAAGGCAGATACTACTTGTGTCTAATGGTAATAATTGGCAATACACGTGATATACTTCAATATCTAGAATGCAGATTGTGCAACGTGATTATTACAGTCTCATCCAAATTCTAGAAATATAAATTGTTTCAATACCTGGTATAAAAATACACATGAAATTTTCCTACAGAAAGACGAAAGCTCTAAACTGCCAGGATAAATTATTTAATAAATTAATTCGTTTACAAAGAGATGGAATAAGGCGACGCACACATTGTTGATTAAATAGATTTTATACAAACTTATTACAATGGAACATGCAAGATGTCCAACTTTAATTGCAATCGCTAATTTTACTTTTCAACGTAAATATAATTTTCTTTTGACAACAACTGTCTAGATTTAAATTCGAGACATGATCAATTTGCCTTAAGATCCCTTGAGCAATCTTTTTAAAAAAGTTACTGGATTGAAAAATATACACACCGTTTATAGATTGATATACCTTAATCTAAATTATTTACCTAATAATGGGACACACGACAGTGGTCCTTGAAAATAGAAGACTCTTTTAAATTCTATCCCGCTTTCTTTGTACTAATAGGTCTGGTTTCAAAATAGAAGAGCAAAATATCGGAAACAAGAGAAACAACTACAGAAGGCTTTGACTCCGATTCCTGCTTGTCAAGGTGCTATGATGAGGAATATTTACCCTGGTGCTAGCAGAGGTTATCAACCGTACCCTCACCCTCATAATAGCATAAATGGAATAAACCGCTACCCTCAGGCAAGTCATCTTTTTCTCAAAAATGTTCATTCGTTTGTCATTCCCTGTATTAATCTCACTACATATTCGTACTGCAATTTATTCTGATAGAAAATTCCATTTCATTCATCATTCCTTCAAAAATGAATATATTATTATTCAGATTCAATGTAATTTTATCAGTAATCGACAGTTTACTTTCTTACAAATTATAGGCATCCGGATTTTTTCCTGCAAAACGATGCCAAAATTAGGGTACAATTAAGAATATACTTCACTGAAAATACGAAAAAGCAACAAATTGATTTATTGTTTGACATAATGATTGAACAAGAATTTTCAATTATGAAGATTTGCAAATATCATCATTAAATTTATAAAATTTATCATTGAATATATAAAATTTGTTAAATTTAATAATAATTACGTATTTATTAAAATGAACAAGAAATTTGCAACGTAATAAATTCAGTTCATGGTAAATATCAATTTTGTTCTTATAGTGTGATCTACGTAACTTAATATTATTTCGTATTTTTACCATCAATTTCTGACCATGTACATTTCAGTCTCATGTTTTGTTCTTATTTTTATTCACGCTATACGTTGACACTGTTTTTCAGAAAAAAAATCTGAGACACTCTGCGCAAATAATTCTTCAAGTCGCTCATTATCGTTAAAAAGATATTAGTGCGTTATCAAAAACAAAAATACTAACGTAACGTTAACATACACAGCGAAATTTGATTAATACCTCAGCATGCTAAATTGTCACGTTTCAATATACCTACTCGTACTTTGATGCAAGTTCAAGTTTAAATTCGAAGTTCCAGTCTATCGTATTTTTACAATGAAAATTCAAGTTTAACACAGGTAACACTCCAGTTTTTATTCGAAAGAAGAAGATGTCGAAAAACAAAAATATTTCTCGTCCGCGTGTATGTAATAAAATACGAATAATATTAAATGTCAAGGTGTCGTAATCCATTGTCACGTACCGATACAATTCATTCTATTTTTATTACATCTACATTAAAAGAAAAAGAGAGAGTGAGAGAGAGAGGGGGAAAAAAGAAATCGTTAGCGCTGACAATCGATGCATCACGCTTAGCAAGCAACGTATCGTATCCCTACGAATGAATTCGATGCGTTTCTCGTTAATGATTTTAACCGAGGTATTAAATTGAAGTGCACCTGAGCGTACGTCCGGTGCATCGCTATCGGTCGATGTAGCTAAATTGCATTTCGACTGATTAGTTGGGTCGGACGGATTACCGAATGCCTACCGAATTAATTAAGCCAATAATTCGTCGAGCGTATCGGTTTGCCAATAAAAAAAAGATAAAGCCTCGAGATCCCCTTAATCGATCTTCGAAGTCATGTTTGTAATACTGCCTTTTAGCATCTCTCTCGTCCGTTGTTTTTTCTACTGGCAATCCGATCTAGAGTACTATTCTGTAATAACGAGATTTCGATTTTTGCAGAGCGATCCTTTTTACTGACAAATTTTCCGTTCTCGCAATTCCTGTGTTCCGTATTAATACAAAATATCATTCTGTGGGAATTTTATTTGTTCTGCTCGATTTTATTTATTCTGTGCATGAACTGGTTCCTGACGTCGATAAAAGATGGCAAGGAGGCTAAAACAAAATTCTCCGTGTATTAATCAAAACTACTATCATTCTTTGATTTTGACTAATCTTAAGAAATTTTCTATTTTGTGTTTCCTATGCATCATATTAATCTAAAATACTACTCTGCAATAACGAATTTTGATTTTTGTAAAATAGCTCTTTAACAACCAATTTTCTAGTCGTCATTATTATCGCTTAATATTGATTTAAAATATCATTTTGTAATAATAAATTTGATTTTATTTATTCTGTGTATCAACTGGTTTCTAATGTCGACAGAGACGAAGTATAAATAGAAAAGGAGTTAAATAAAAAAGGAATTCTGTATGTTGGTCTAAACTACCACTCTTTAGTGACAAATTTTTAATTCTGTAAAAAACAGTAAAAGATAATAATTAATTGAAAAATGAACAGCTCACGTTTTAATCCATTAATGCTCAAAGTTGCGTTAACAAATTATTATTATACCTTTTTAAATGATATAGCATGAAACGTTGTATCGTATCATCTTTGTGTAATCAGTAGATAATTTATATCTATATAAATTTATGTTTCTATGTAGATGGGTACGACGTCCTATCCAAGTATGACCCAACCATTTTCCATGTCACATTCAGCGTCGAATATGTCTGCAGTTACTGGTATGAGACAAGATGCAATGGGTGAGTTCACGTGATTTTTAACTCTATACAACATTCAGACAATCGTTTATTAATCAGTTTATATCTTCATTAACTTAGAAGTTAATTTGCAATTCTAGATTATAAATTATTTCATCTTTTTCATTCGTAAATATCAAGACCCACAAAATCTACAACTATTATTTCATTTGAAACTTTATAACATCTATATAATTTATAATAAAGTTATAATTATATCATCAATTATAATTATAATATAATACAATTAAAATTTTCTACGTTTCCAGATTTTCTATATTTGCAATTTTCCAAATTGTTAATTTTTCAATAGACTCTCCTGAAAATTTAATGAAAATTTTCTGAACGATATATAGATGTAAGACGAATCACAGAAACATTCGTACTCCTTCACTGATATCGATCTGCGATATAAATTTCAAAATTCTGTTCAACGATGCAATTAAGCTTAATTAATTAACATTGGCTAATGTTGAAACACAGACACAAATCGTTCAAAATCGGCAATTACAGAAAGAAAATGAGAATAATTGTGTGATTTACTATATTTAGATATATAATAACGCGTAAGAATTTATCAATTTAAATTTAAAGAATGAAAAATGTAACCTGTGTCTCGTATCTCTTCATGTAAATCTATTCCCGACGCCTGTCTAATTATTTACAAGAAAGTAGAAAATTAAAATATTAACCAAACAACGACAGAAATTGTTGCTGGATTTCGACCAAATTTCTTCTAAAAACGGAAACATCCGCGCGTTTGCTTTCTGTTGCCTTATAGGTGTCGATCTAAAATTATTAAATGACTTGGCAAAACGTTGGACCGGAAATGACAGGAATCGGACATCCGTACAAACGTTCGTTCGTTCAGTCCAAGACGCTCTCTCCATTTCCGCTCCAATGCCGTCTTACATCATTTCCGGCGCAAGATGGAATATCGCTTTAAAATCGAATCAAGACTATTCACGAATTGCCTGTCTGCCAGTGTTCGTGTTCAAGTTTTCATTCGGCGGTAGAGAATGAGAGAGAGAGAGAGAGAGAGAGATATCTCCGGCCAATATTTCTCTCTCGCGTTCGTGTAACGATTTAACGTCTTAATGCGGTAACAAATCGACCGATTAAAGATTACGACGAGCCTCCTGGAAAAGTTATTAAATCGATTCACACCGGATTCTCTTTCCCGAGAGAAAAGAAATTTACCTTGGTTCGTCGGGCTGTTTCCGATGGGGAAGGGTGGAATGGATATCTCATTGTCAGCCTTCCTTTTTCGCATTAAATTTGATAACTATTTGATAACTATTGCAAGCGATCAGTACTTAGGTGATTAGTTACTTAATATCTGCTGAAAAGATGATGTTATTGCTTTACGTTTGCGATAATAATTGTTGCAATTAGGTCGCAATCGACAATCAGACATGAAAGGGAAAAGTTGAACCATTTAAATAGATACCTCCATAAGTTGGACAGTGTTGGTAGCTTTGGGCAGAAAAATTGGAAAAGAATTTCAAAATCTAATGGAACAGGTATACATTGACTTCAGGAAAATATTTTGAAAATAGCGTCAATCTATCTAATCTAGGAAAGCTGGTTCTTTTTTATTATTTTCAGGGCCTATTTTTCATTATTTTCAGATCTAAACTTTTATTCAATAACGTAGAAGAAGATTCCCTACAATTAAAGAGCCGTTAAAAAAAAAATACAGAATTGAATCAAAAAACAAAATCGATCAGAATCGATATTGAAATTTTTTAATTCTTTCTGATGACATATCTACTAAGTTTAGATAGATTTACTTGATTTGTCACCCCTGTTTCAGGAATGTCAGCCGAAGACGAGTGGTACAACAAGAGTATCTCCGCTCTGAGAATGAATACGGCTCATCATCCCAACCTCGCTGCGCCGATGTTGCAATATCAAACATAATTGTAAGCACACGTATTATGAGTGGAGCACATCTGACGAGATCGTTACGAAATATACATATATTTGACTGTGCGTTATCTTCATTCAGGCAGCTTAGCACTGCTAAAAACGTGTCGTCAAGAGGAGTGAAGAGGAGAGAGACGAGTTGTCTCGCGAATACCATGAAGTACATTTAACAGAACAGTGAAACGAAATCAAACTCGACGCGAATCACGTGACATTGTGCACAAGGAAAAAAAAATAACAGAGAGAGAGAGAGAAAGACGGAAAATCAACAATTTTCCGACAGACGCGCCGGCACTACGTCGTGTTAAACAGTTTAATAATCTTACCAGGATTATTCGTTCATTAAACGCTATGGATAGAAAGTCAAAGCCGTGTATTATGTATTGCGTTCGAATTAACGAGATATCACCTGTAATATTTCATCGTAATGTTAACGATATTTTGGTAACGGTAACTTTGTTAATATCATTTGATATCATTGGCGAAGAGAAAAAGGAGAGAGAGAGAGAGAGAGAGAGAGAGAGAGAAGAAAAAATTATTCATGTGCGGCGTTATGCATACACACGGATAGTATTGTATATTCCATGAAATATACATATATTCGCACATAACATTGCAATTATTAGCGAAAATGGTTATGTATGTAAACAAATTTCTATTATTCTGTACAAAGCGTGATATACATTTTCGATCGGACTTTCGATTTTTCAATTAAGTATAATTACATATGTCGTTAGGGATCGGTACGTTTCGTTCTTCGTAGTAGTAGTAGACATATGCATATTGCCGCGCAAAGCAGTTTTTATATTCGGAGTTGTATCACTTCGTAGAGTAATACGAACGTAAATTTGTGTTCATTCGTTGTTCGTTCGTTTTATAGTTGAGATATGTAATTTCATATCGCGATACACGTGTGAAGTGTCGTTTCTCAAATATAAATTCAATCGTGCACAGATTACTCAAAGTATCATGTATTTTAAGTAAGGCAATTGTTTCTGGACGAGTGTCACGTATTTAATTTAAATAATTATTTCTACATAAATATCACGTATCATACGTTTGTGCACTTCCACGTAACTCGATTTCGAAAGTATGAGAATTATTAACTTTAAACACTGCCACACAGTGTTTTTCATTTGCCAGTCATTTTTGATTGATTTATGAACTAAAAAATACCGCATCAATCAAAAAACTGTACGTGTATAAATAACACGTATTGTCCTCGACAATTCTAAATATTTGTAAACTTGTACAAAAAAAAACCCTGATAACATTTATTGTGATTTTATTGTCATATTATAATTTTATTCTATATTACATTTCTATATACTCGTCGAATATGATTTGTATAGCAAATGATTGACGATCAAATCAAACTTCGAAGAAACGACATTTCATACGCGTCAACTTAGTCTTCTTCCCAGTGTTCTGGCAAAGAAAGCCAGCAATTTAAGTATGACGAACGAAATATTTCGTTTGTTTCTTCCCCCCCCCCCTTTGTTCTCCGTTATCTATTTTTCACTTTCTTTTTTGACACAGCACACGCTACGCATACTAACAATTAGAATAATCGATGCACGCAAAGTGGAACTCGGATACGCGCACAGTCCACATCCTTTCTGTTAGTTTCTTAACAACGATCCAAACAACAGTTTCGTTAACGGTGGAGGGTTGTAAATAAGCGAGAGATACGTATACAGTGTAATCAACAGATATTCTAGCATATGCGATTTTTCAATGTCCTTTAAATATAAGCATACCTAAACTTAGTGGGATATTAGGTATTGATTTGTGTGCTTATGTTTGGCCAGAGTTTTAAAATAATCGGGATGAGAGACGTGGATAACTGACAGTGTCTTGCGTTTGAAATTTGAGAGACGCCAGGGGTCTGAATAAATAATTGTGCAAATAGAATTTCGATAACACATGAATTTCACATGTGTTTCTTTTCGCTTCAGATAATTTGAAATTAATATGAAATTAATAACAGGATCTGTATTTACGATTCAATGGCTGATTTCTGATTATTATTAGAGAGAGCCAAATGTAATCAAAATATCAAAGTGAATCAATAGTTGCCTTCAGGTTTCATTTAGTACTTGATGCACCAAAACGAAGACCTACTTCCATTCATGAGAAAATACAATCACGTGGTGTACTAAATTATAAATAAATTCATTTAATCATATTTGTAGATATGTCTTCCTAGCTTTTTAGTTGTTTTTTTTTTTTACTTAATTTAAAAAGAACGATTCAGTGAAACATTGCACTTGATTGAGTCTATAACATGATTACAATTCATTTAAATATATATTTCATTCGATTAATTATATCATATTATATGTAATAAAATATCAGATTCAAGTGTAAATGAACGTTGCATTAATTTTACTTTCGATTTAAAAACTTTAACTTTGATAGTTGTCAAATAATTGTTATCCTCCCTGGCGTCTTTCAGTGGTGATATTTGGATCTGTCCAATCAACAATCGTCTATATTGGTGTCATTTTTCGATAATTGTCTAATTAATATATTGATCGAGAATGGAGCTGCAGACGACTGCATTGTTTTCGTGTAGTTTTGCTGCAGCCTTATTACTAAATATCGCTCGCGGTGTTCCACGCGAAATGTTCCTAAAAATTTGTAACATATCACACGAATATACGAAACACGTTTGCACTTGCATACATACAAAGAAAGAAAAAACGAGAAAAAGAAAAGGGAAAGAAAACATACAACACATAATATGTATCTCCGTTACGACGAAGCATGCATGAGAAAACACACGTTCACCACACACACTAACAAGTATGTCGAAGAGAAAAGATTTAAAAACAAAAAAAAAAAAAAAAAAAAAAAATGAAAGTGGAAATGCATACCGAGCGAGCGTAATATAGTTTTAAGCAAGGGTCACGTATTGTACGTATGTGTTGTACATAGCCTAAATAAAAATTACATTTAAAACTAAAACGCGCTGTTCTCAAATATTCCCGCAAGAAATGAGATGAAGAAAGCAGAGACTTATTTTACAATAATAAATAAACTATGGACTTTTATGCATTTATGAGGAATTCGAAGATGTCGAGCAGCATTGTATTTATGGAAAATTTTAAAGTGTCGAATAATATATGAAAATATATAATGTCCAAAGCAGATACTCGTTATATATTTTCAACAATTTTCTAGCTAGGTTTCATTTTTTAAATTCTATGGTGAAGAACATAAGTGGACCAATAATGATGGAAAATCGTCGATGTTTTAAACTATACAATCGTAAAAAAAAAGAAAATTATTTAACAATTCATTTGGTCTTGTTTTTGGTTTTCCATTTTATTTTGTAAGAGTTCAGTAAGTAAAGTTTCATAGTTCCGAGTTTATTTTCTTCAAAGATGTTTTTACATCATGTAAAAGAGTAGAAAAGTAAGAATACTTTTATTCTCGAAGATTGTCAAATTTCAAACGTCTGTAAGAATATCGAAAAATTTCTTTCTCGACAATGATCTAAGATCATCTTTGAGAAAAACGAACTCAAGACTGTCAAAGATTCCATGAGATCAAATAAGATTGTTGTATGATTTTTTTTACGAAGTTACAACGACAATAAAAAATATCGACAATTTTTGATCGATGTTGGTTGTTGTGCTCTTCATTGCATTCAGAGAAATATAAATAAATATCCATAGTTTATTAATAAAAATATCAAAAGAAAGAAAGATACGTTAGATGGATGCGAAAGTTCTATCGAGTTTTGCATTATTTATCAGTACTATTGTTTTATTAAATAAATTATGGACTTGCAACAACGAATTCAAAATGAACTATACAATATAAAAAGGATTATATACAAAATATTTCTTAAAAAAACAACCAACTGTGTTTGTCGATTTTGTGTAGATTTAATTTTGCTGTTCAAATTGTTCAAGTTATATTTATCCAATTTTTGCATTAAATGTTCAGTAACTGTGAAAATTTGGAAATACTTTTTAAACTCAAAAATGTTGATTATAGAGCCTACAATAATCAATTTATAGATAAAAGAATAAAATTTTAATAGCTTTTTAAATTTTTATAAGTATTTGAAGTTATAAAAAGTTGACACAAACTAAACATAGAATCTAATACAATAATATGCCTTTCTAAATAATACATTTGCACTTTTACAAAGACATCATGTCTGAAAAGAAAGAAATTAAAAACTCTTTAGCAAATACGTATTTTGCATGCAATAGCAAAATACAGTTTATGTGTATATTTATCACATTAGAAGGAAAAGTAATTCATATTATAAAATGAAACTTTACACTGCATATCTCACTATCGCTACTTAAATAAATTCTTTTAACTAAAGAATTCAAATTCTTTAACTAACAGGAATCTCAAGAAAATATCTGCACAATTCCATCATTCTTTTACGTGTTTCACATTCTCAAGCATATAAATGCATGTTGCAACTTTCAGAGCAACAATATCACCATGATGAATGTTTAATAATTTAATATCAAAAGATCACATCAGTTTTCCACTCAATGCTATCTTCATTTATCCCAGACCTAATACATACTTAGGTAAATTGTACGCAAATCGAGGAATTGCCATGAAAATGGACATTCTGTAAAAAGAAAAAAACATATAAGAAATTTGATAACGTCTTAAAAATCAAATACAATAATACAATATAATAGTAATGGCACTTTCTTTAATTGTAGATTCTTCATTGTAAAACTAATTCTTTTTATACTGTTGAATTGAAAAATATATTTTTTAAAAACAAGTGTGAAAAATTAAATACAATACCGTAAGATATCTATACAGAGTGACCTATACATATTATATGATTATAAATTATATATTTATATGATTCTGTCACAAGAAAAAATTTTATTTTAGCAGAATAATAATTTAATCTAAAACAATCTATCTGTCTAAATTCCTAATTTACAAGGAAACATTAAAACTTTTGAATGCTAATAAATTATACTAAAATAGTAAAAAGAAAGAAAGTATTTGAACTTAATTGACTTATCCTGTTTGATAAATTAATTCGTTAAAGAAAATGAGAATATTTTTCTATTATTTTCTTTTTTTCTTTTAATTACAAGCAAAAAGGAAGTGGTAACAAAATAATAACAGTAAGTAGTAGTAACAGTTTTATGTCTGTTTACTAGCGTAATTTATTTACGTTTTACTTTTCGTTACTCTATAAGAATGTTAATTATTTGTGCAAGTAATATTTAATATGATATAAAGAAAGAAGTTAATTTCAAAGTTTCGCAATTTACATTATTTACTCAAAGCTTTCATAACTAATAAATATTCATTTATGGCATTGAAGGTAATTTAAGCATAGAGGTAAAATCTATGTATATGTGTATATACTTACACTATAAGCGATGTAGTTAAGCGTTGGAAATTTCCAACCACCATGTTATATGTTCCATCACCAAAAGGTACTGTTATTTGATTACTAGGTGCCATTTGCTAATAAATGTGCTATATTACATGAAATAACTTTTCGATTTTAATAATGATCAACAAACTATTTAAAAATTTCTGTACATGTACATTGAAAACTATTTAACATTTGTTTTCAATAATGCAAAAATAATAAAATACTTTTCAATTTTTGTTTCTGTGTTACACTTTGGTATACAATTTTTAGAAAACAGTAAAAATGATGACTTCAACAAGGTGAAATATTGAAAATCATGTTTGTAATATTATATTTATAATTATGATTATATAAACGATCCTTAATGAAACCGAATGTGGTACACTACTTCAAATAATCAGAAACATAAATTATTATACAATAAAATAATTTAAAATAATATGATTTGATAAAATATATATTTCGAGCAATATTTATGAGAAGTGTGTAATTATTGTAAATTTTAAAATATCGCATATAAATTCATATATGCCCCTTGCTGAAAGCATAAAAACATTAATGTATGTACAAGCATTACTGATTTACTAAATATTAAAAAACTGTTATTTTATTATAAAATAATGTATGTACAATGTTTATGTATCACAATAGATCTTTGATCAGTATTGTCTTCCTTGATAAATTAATATAAAAATTATGTTATATTAATATTAGTATTACATCAATTTTTTATACTCAAATCATTTTGCAGAATATACAATAGCTGTATATATCATACTAGTGCGCTATATTTCTGTTGAAAAATTATGTCGCTATGTTTCTTGCAAGGAAAATGCTGAAACATACGAATTAATGTATGCAACTTATATAGTGATTTATTTCTTTATGCACAGTATACACATGCATTAAATATAACTTGCAGATACTTATACTGAACATTAAAAAGAATATTAATTTAATCCTTTAAGTATTTAATACGTTTGAAAAAACACTTATATCGTTTTGTTACCTATTGCATCTGACGAAAATTTTTTTACCAATAAATATAAAACTCTGAGAAGTACAGAGAAGCAACATATTATTTGTTAATGTTTTTATTGTTTCTCTATGTTAAAAATTAGTATGTATGTACATCATCCCACTATGTATAACAATTAAAAATAGTTCGAATTATAAACATGTTAACATTTTTTAAACATGTTTAATTATGTTAGTAAGCACTCAAAGGATTAAATCACAGATAGTCAAGTGCAGAATGATAATTAAATTGAAAATGATTAAAATGCGTTGGTCTTTTGAAAATAGTAGCATTTCGACATTAGCATGTGACAATTACTTCTTGCAAAAGTGTTTTATAATTAGTAGACTG
Organism: Tetragonisca angustula; assembly: GCA_036937485.2. Taxonomy (NCBI): domain Eukaryota; kingdom Metazoa; phylum Arthropoda; class Insecta; order Hymenoptera; family Apidae; genus Tetragonisca; species Tetragonisca angustula. The sequence continues at coordinate 783,089 of JAWNGG020000023.1, read as the reverse complement.
TGAATATTTATGCATCTATGAAGAAATTTAAAGGAAGAAAAATACACAGAATGCCTATAATATTTAATGATATTTAGTAAGTAAAACAATCTCCGTTTAACTTCTATTTCGTTCATAAAAATATAAATTCGCATAAACATCCGCTACTTGGTAATTAGTAATTTTTCATAAAATCAGTATCATTTTGTTTGATATAAGTAAAAAGTAGTAATTCAAGCAATTACAGCGTGCAGATTAGTAAAATATATTGAATACAAGAAATCATACATTGAATACATTATTATAGTAGATTTGTAATATTCATTATTTGAAGCTAATTATTAATAATTCGTAATGATAAATATCACCAATTGTAATTCAAGTGATAATATAGTATCCATTTATTTCTAAAAATTTTCATTTAATTTATGACGATATTATTTTTATTGCTTCTACTGATTTCAATATTTCTATATGTCACTGTTTATGAGAATATTCTTCAAAATTCTTCGGAAATAAAAATTAAACATGTACTTCTATTATTATTAAAAGAAATGAAATTAAAAGAGATTACACCTTATTAAAAAAAGAGTCTGAATATCTTATAAACTGCTACTTACCAAAAACTCGTAAACAAAAGAATAAACTACAAAGAAACTGTCTACCCTGAATAAGGCAGATGTATTCTTGTTACAAACTTACATAAAGGTGCTTCAAAAACACATATCAATTATTATCTATAGAAGAATTATTATCAGTGACATTTATATATGTAGAATTTATGTCAACTTCATTGGTGTTAACATCACCAGAATAAAACTGATACCACCAAGTGGGTACGTACGAAAAAGCAAGTCCATTGTAAATCCAAGCTCGCCAGCCTGTCCTTGTTTCACTATCTATCCTAGATTCAAGATTTTGACACAAAGCTTTGCGATCGTGACTTCTTCCACTTCGCAAGTCGCAAAGTAATCTCTTTCGGCACTCATCGTTACATGATGGTCTTACAGGGGAATTCTTATAATAATGTCTGAAACATAGCGTAACGAATCGTTTTCAAAATATTTTAGAATACTTTATCGTCTAAGTTAAACAAAATTTAGAGTTCCTCTCAATCCTTTCAATTTTAGGAGTATTTCAGAAAATATCAATTATTGAAACGATGAGACTTAATTAAAATCTTAATTATAACTGTTCTAACAATACTAAAGGCAATATTTAAGCTAACACCTAATAATTGGATAAACTTACTTATAATATAAATCAAAAAGCGAAGGCTCATTGCTCATCTTATCTATCAAAGTGTCCCAATCTCGTGGCAGAAGTGATGGCATTTGATACGCTTGTCGAGCACTATACATTTTATACCAAATAGGGTAATCGTAAAGATTTGCTTCTTTTAGATTCATTACCCAACTTTCATGATCCACGACCATCTACGGCAAAGATTTCGAAATGTAATTAACATTATAATATTGTAATTACATTGTTATTAGCGTTGGTTTACTCAAAACCTCGGAACATCTTGAAAGTGTCGAAAGTTTTTCGAGGAAACGCAGAACTTCGTACTTTTTTTGTGATTCGAAATTTTCGAAACTCAGATAAGAAAAAGTGCAAAGTCAATGAATAAAGTTTAACCATTTGCAGCGTGAACAAAGAATAATTGATTTATTTGATTTTTGTATATTGTAATAAAATAATATCTTTCTATTATAACAGAAAAGAGTAATAGAATAAGTTACCCTCGTGGTTTTAGGATGATCACCATCGACATAGTATATCCTGTATCCCGGATTGAGCTCGTAGTAAGGTGTAACCGATGGTCCAACGTAAGCTATACTAAGAGCTCTTCCAAGATCAGCAACATCGTAAAACAGTTCAAATTCATCGTAGTGGGTATGTCCGAAAAATTGTGCTGTGATTGTAGATTCGTATCTGTAAGAAATATATACATTAAACTTACTAGTTAATTGGTGCGACATTTTTAGTTAAGAGAGAAATTCTTGCAGTCATTCTGATTTACCTCCAGATTTTTTTTTTCTCAAACAAAAAAAAATTTAATAAAATATCTGATATTCAATTGAGAATTTGTTATTTAAGAAAATTATAAACGTAATATAAAGTATCCCACGAAATTATCAACGTGTCCGAAATAATTTATTATAAAAGAAACATATTATGTGTGTTGTATTTTGAAATTTATTATAAATAAATTATAATATATAATATAATTATATTACAATATATAAATATTATAACTAAATCTAAATAAATCGTTTGAATATTATCATGTGCTAACCTGTTGATAATTTGATAATAGTTTCTGGACCACACTTTCAAACAGTCCGAATGACCAGGTGGAATGTGCCCGATGATGTGAACTTTCTCGCCATTCATTTCAGCGCCTTGTAACTCATACACGAGCCATTGTAGTTCGCTCACTGGATCCGTGCTATTTAATAGCAGCCACCAGTTTTTGTTGTTGCAATAATTCATATTGACAGACAGGATTCTAAATCCTGGACGCACGAGGACTGAGTAAAACGCGCCACGGCGAACAGTGTGTGAAACACCTGCTGGTAACCATCGTCTCCAATGTTTATCGAGCGCGTCGTATAACCACGATATATCATTTTCTTTTGACACAAATGGTGGAGGAAAACTGAAACATCGATTAATTAATTTCTCTCTTTTTTCTTTCTTTAATTTAATCCAATATAATATGTGAATAAATGTTAATTTGTGCATACGTAATACTACATGTTAGAAAAGTATCAAATAACAGTTTTTAGATTTTCTCTCTTTTTTCTTTCTTTAATTTAATCCAATATAATATGTGAATAAATGTTAACTTGTGCATATTTATTATGTAATACTACATATTAGGAAAGTATCAAATAACAGTTTTTAGATTTAAAAAAGTGTTAAATTGTTTGAAAAATAATAAAATTACTTGACAAGTCACAAGAAACGTAGAAAAAAAACTCATGTAAATAATTTAAAAGTTGTTGCAGTCTATATCGTTCTTTTGTTCATTTATAAAATGAAATACATCCTTGATAAAAAAGATATTGGAATTATTTGTTTCAAAACTGAGAAAGATAAAATAATATTGTATTTAACGAGGAATTGGTAATAATTTTATAAGATATACATGTGATTGAATATTAAAAATAAAGAATAAGACATTTGAGCGTATACGTGTTATTACATTTATATAGTATAAGAATATTATTTCGTTTGTAAAAATATGGTCCTTGAATTCATCATTCATCCCATCTCTTTAATATTTTCTTCTAATTTCAACGAAAAAAAGAAATATGACTTGTTTCAGAACTTCGCAATTCAAACTGTATATTAAGAACCTCGGTTATTAGAACACTGATTAAATAAAATGATCAATTGCCAGGGATAGTAGGATACTTGTAAAAAAAAACATGGGGAATAAAAGAAAATTCAACATCTTCATTTAACACGTTACATTTTTATTTCCATTTAACATTAAGAAATGAAATAAAATTATACGATTAGCTTGTGCGACGATTGATTCAAATAATCGAGGTTCTCCTGTAATAGCACTTGAATTATAGCAACACTATTGTAAAAGAACAGTATTATAATAATAAGTGAAATTTCACGATTTACAGCAAGCAAAGGAAAAGATGACCTTAAGTCACTAAGAAAAAGATTGTGAAAATGAATAGAAGAACTTCAGTTACCTGTTTACAGGAGCACTTTCATGATTTCCAAGAGCTGGGAAGATCGGTATTCCGGGAAACATTTCAATGAGCTGTGTCACTGTATCGTGCAAAACTTTCAGATTTTCCTCTCGCGTTTGATTCCATATGTCGTGAGGTGGTAAATCTCCAGTCCACAAAATGTAGTCGATATCCTGGATCGACATGAGTAACTTACAAAATTATAGTGTTTGATTTCTTTCTTATTCGAGTATAAATTTTTTTAAAAACACTTTTAAATTTCTGAATCAAGTGTTTCTTTTCAATTACCTTAGTTACATATTACAGATAATTACTACTAACTGTTTTAAATGTACAATAGAATAGTACATAATGTTAAAAATATTTAAATTTCAACTGTGTTCAACTTGTTAGACTTCTCTAGAGAAAGATATTAAACGAATTTTTGAAATTGTTCTATTTCATAAATATAATGTTATAAAAATATGTGTTCTTATCGACTGCTAATGTCAGACTAAGACAAACATACAAGCTACTTAAAATATAAAAAAAACGTTATTTGGTCATTTCATCCGCGACATAATATGTAGTCGAAACGGTTCGTTACTTTCAGTTTCAAATAAAATTCGTCTAATCCTGTTGTCCACAGAAATCGATCACTCACAGAATGCGTATCGACGATATGTTTCAGCATATGCTCGACCGTTCTTTTCGGCGTGTCACATTTTCTGTAGTCACCCCATCTGCCAGCAGCTCCGGCTGGTGTCGGGGGTGCTCCATTTGTTAATCTACAGCACAATGGTTCGTTACAATCCGCGTTCGCGCCCTCCTGGTAATAAGGATCGTAGTGTGTGTCAGAGATGTGAAGAACTTTGAAGGTGGGCGCACCTTCTTGAGGAGGCACAGGGGGTTTCACAGGTGGTTTATTCACCGGCGGGAACGCTACCTCCCATTCGTGCAAAGGATTATACGTGTCATCGCATGCGTCGCCAATAATGAAGCTACAGATTTGCGCCGGTCCCATATCCAGTTGTTTTAACACGTAAATGACCTCTCCCTAGAAAAAAAGAAAACGTGAAATTAACTTGGCAAAAAATGCCTTTAAATTTGAAATTTGAAAATTTGAAATTACTATAGAAATTACTGTCACCTGCTCCACATAACAGTTAAAGAAGTTTAATTTATTAACTGTGTTTTATGAATATACGCAGAAATATTATATACTATGATGGATGTACTATTTTTGAGTATGTATATACTCCAATTCATTGAAACCACTGTTGCAATAAATTAAAAAATGAAATATCGCAATATCAGATGTTATTTCTAAATAGCTGCAAGCATTAAAAGAGACTCTCATGACTTGATTACTACTTCCAAGAGGATTGGAACATTCGTTCGCAATATCAAATAACTTGAAAATAGATTTTCGAAACATGCAAGTAATATTTCACAAGTACCATGAATGAACTATAACAGTCAAAACTTTCGAAATGAGAGGAACAATGTATTTTCCATGTTTTCTATATTTCTTTGTCAGTTTCAAGATTAAAATAACAAGCAGCAAAGACAGAAATGAAACTTACCCCAAAGAGCAACGTAACTCCCTGACAAACTCGAGAGCTTTGAATGTTGAGTGATACACAAAATTGATAAATGCTGTTCATAATCTCCTTATCGTCCTTGCCGACCTTTATGTAGTGCTGAAGAAGACCTGTTGCGACTTTACACGCTGTGCAGGACACTTTCGACATCACTGACGTCTCTACCTCCATCATCACCTGCTTTAGATCTAGTAATTTCAAAGCTTTGTCAACGAATCCTGACAGGTGACCACTTGGTTGCACACTCTCCATTTCCCACAATATTCTAGAATAATTGTACTGAAAGGAAACACACTGAATCTTTATCGCTGCAGCAGTAAAATAGACTGCAGATTTTTATGCATTTTGACGAATTCGAATGTAATTTAAATACCGTCAGAATGTAAGAAATAATTTATACATTTAACGTATAATAATATTTAAATTATATTAAAATAGTATAATAATATCTTTTTAGATATTAGAACATTTACGAACTGTTCAAGAAAATATTTTAATGAATCTATATTCTTTCCTATCTTTTAATTCTTTTAACAAAGACAGAAATATTGTTCTGTATATTACTCATATAAAGTAACTGCACATTACAAACCGTAAAATAAGGAATTAATTATTATTAGACAGTGACGATTACTCTGAATTAATATATTCTTTATGTATTTAAAAATATCTCTAGAAAGTTCTGAAAAACCAAATGAATCTTTCTCCGTGTGAAACGCATTTCTTCCCTTTCCTTCTTTTATCCGGCGAATAATGAATTTTCTATTGAAACGAAGAACCATATTGATCATCTGTGAAACTTTCGCGGGGAAAGTCACTGACATTGGATTATACTCTGCGCCTTAACACAAGTAGGAAGAATACAGTATATATACATATATATGTATGTACGTATCCTTGTTGATCAAGTTGGTGAAAGTATTTTGGCACTGAAAGTGAGAGTCGGCGACATCGTCGCGTCAAACGTGAAAAAAGACAGGGAAATACGGAAGAACCGAAAGACAAGGTAAAGACTCTGTGGAAATGAAATTATACGGGGTGTCTCAGTTTTCACGGTACAACAGGAAAGAGCGCAAAAATGAAGCCAGAATAACGAAGAATAACATTTCGTCATTGAAGCCTCCATTTTATAGAAAACCTTCATTTGAAAATTTGTCGATTAATACTTGAACTCAGCTACTAATTCTGAACCGGATGGGAACAAATAATCGCCACGAAGATATTCTACGCAAATGAAAAATGTACGTTTCATTTAAAGCTACGCCCTTGAGAAAATAGAGTCGTTAAAGTTTGTTAATTAATACTCGAATTTCGCTAGTTCTGAAATGGATAGAAATAAACATAATCGACGAGAGGCCACTTCTTCAATTAACAGACAAGAGATAAGAAACATTGAATTCCATAGATATATTGTCCAATAAATATTTTTTCCAAAAACTGAACATCTTCTGCCATTCTTCTTTCTTTTGCGCATAAAAATCCGCAGTCCACGAAGATTTTCTTACCCGTGGCAATTGATTAGTATTAAAGCCATCGACGATCACAGTTTCCGCGGTCGGTGGTAGATCTCGGATTCCGTTAATAGATGGTAAGACCGTAACGTCTAACTGTCTCGCGGCATTTACTTTGGCCAGCCATTCGTCTGCGAGCTGTGTCCAGTTGGACATAGGCATTTCCGCTTCCTTCTTCGACCCGTCCCTGACAGGATTTCCTGTGAGAACACCATCCATGTATTTTTTCAGAAGACGTAAAAAAGGTCTCTGGTCGATGGACAAAAAAGTACAAGATCGAATTTTGAAAACATCATAAATATAATATATTTTATGTTAATGACACACGTAATAATAATTTGATCCACGTATATTCGATGATACGCATTTTTAAGAAATTTCGAAGCGCAAAATTACAGAGAATGCACGTGCGACATGAGAGAAACATAGGGCCTAGTACTTCCGATAATATTTCCTTTTTAAATCAACGTGATCGATCTTCGGGATTCTATGGTTTTATGTTCCTTTAAGCAAGTCTGCAAAGTATGTCAATGGTACTATAAGTGTGCAATTGACCACGTATATGTACCCTACGTGGCTCGTAGCGAATATTAGCTGAAATTATATAATTTCTCCGATACGCTCGAGAAACATCCTATAATAAATGTCCTTCGAGGAATCCCATAATTCGTAATCAAATCGAAATCATCGAACCGCGCGTAAATTTCAAGTACTTTCTCTATAAAACGAGGTTATGGTATTGTAAACGTTTCGCTCCATTTTCAACATGAGTAACGTGAGTATGGTTTATGTAAAAATACTAATGTACTCAAATCTTTCTCTGCCTCTCTCTGTCTCTTTCTCCCTCCCCCTTTCTCTCTCTCTCTCTCTCTCTCTCTTTACACGTAGATATATATAGTGTTTCGTTTATCTTGGATTTACTGATATTTTTATCGATAGAAAAAAAATTGTGACAGAATTGATATTATCTCGTAAAATATTTGAAGTGATTTAATTATGTTTAAATATATTTAATGAAATTATTATTCAATCATCAAATGATACTACTTAGATAAAATATTTGAAAAATAATTACTTGAATAAATATAATATTTATTATATTATAAATATTTGAAAAATAATTATTTAAGTAATAACGTTTGGCTAAATACTATTGTTTTGAAACAATTATGCATGCGTCTATCTGAATGAACAGAGATCTAGTATCAATTATTTCTAATCATTAATGCCATTCACTCGATCTAACAAAGAACTGTAATTAAATTTAAATTGAAAATTAAGAATTGAGTGATGGAAAATTCACACTTCAATTATTATTATTAATGACCAATTTATAATTACTGTCTGACAACTAATTTTTCCAACCAATTAAACCAATCATCATTTCCTTTCCTTTGATCGTAATCATTAATTAAGAAATCAAATTGTAATTCAACTTTAATGTCCATCGTTGTATGATATCTTGAACGTTGTTTAAACGATTTAAAAATTGTTTTTACATACCAACAGCACTCCTCGACGTTCCAATGAGGAAAAAGAAAATAAAAGTGCTCGTGATGCTCCATCTTTGATTTGGCATACTATATTTGGCTCTTTGGTATTGTCAACTGCAACAAAACAAGCAATCGATATTTCAGAATAATATACTTTCGAGTATTTATACTATTAATTAATTAATAGTATAATTATTAACATTTATTTATTTGTTATATTACCTTTTGTATTCATGATATGTCATTTTACAGAGTGTACAGTCAATATTCCCAATATTTCTGTTATTGTCTAAAAATATATTTTAATATGAAAAAAAGGAGATATTATAAAAGGAGGACCCTGATAATGAATTATAAAATTTTCAGAAAATTTTACAGGCAAACAATTGTGTGGCTAATTAATAATTTTGAAATATTCAATTTAGAATGAATCAACTTAGAAATTTCCTCAAAAAATGACAAGAAAACAGCTCTATATTGAATTGAAATTTTGATCAATTGATGATTTTCTTGATAATTTATTAATTAACACGGCTCAAATGTACACCACTAAATGTACACACTTTAAATTTTGCTCGTGATTATTATCACTCTTAAGTAGGTCATCAATGAATACTTACTCAAAATCTTCGTTTCAGCCAATGATCTTTGAAATTGTCACGTTTAAAACTTTAACGAGTTTAAGTGATTAAAGTGATTCTCTTCATCTCTCAACATACATCTTTCCATACACACACATACATATAACGTGGATTACAGATTGAATTGCAGATTGCAAAAATTAGTCCTAATAGTAAATAGCAAGCTATTTAACTAAAATGAAAATACTTTCAGCCAAAGATCAATTAACGCTCGTGCAAATTATTAATTCTTATTATATTTTTCAACGGACGTAGGTTGAAATAAACTAATTTTTACAGAGAATATCGAGCTGCAGAAAACGAAACATTTCAAACAGAAGAAAAAGTGGAAGTGAGTTTGAAATCTCCACTTATAACAAAAAGAAATAATTACCATCGTATTATAGATCCTTCTGTGCCGAATAACTTTTTTTTAACAAAATTTTTCCGTATCGCTAAAAACGACAGAGATATTCAAGGAATGGACAAAGTTATTAGAACAACAACTGCACAATTCATTGGAGGGAAAAAAATGAAACAAACGAAATGAAAATCTCTTTGACAGAACGTTTCGATAATGTACTGATGACACTGATAACGATTAATCCACGATATAATTAATGGAGAATCGTGTGTCGCAGCCTGTGAAATTGCACGGGCAATGGATGTTCTTTCGATCGTAACGCGACTACCGGTTGCAGTGGGTCAGTGAGATCTGTTTTGGCGAAAGTTCGATGCGCGATCGTATCTAACCGACGCGCTATTTCCGTATATCTCTTTCCTTTCCTTTCACGAGATTCTCGCTGAAAACGTTTACAATTAACCGCAGCAAACCGTATGACCGACCAGAATCACCGATCACGTGGAAAAGCACGATCTTCGATCATCGATCAATCGCTTCGCGTTTACATTTTCGAACGATATCAATGATGCGCTAATTCTTCGAATTAATCTGAAATTAATCTCTTCGTTCAATTTGTTTGCCAGAGAGAAAGAAAAAAGAGAAAGAAGAGTATAAAATAAGAGTAATAAAATAATCGATACCAAACGAGGTATTATTCTGCATTTTTCGTATTTTTTTGTTACTTGTAATCTCATATTGTTTTAATGTGTTGATTGTGATCAGTATCGCGATAAAAATCTTGAATGCTTATTACGAACAAATTGAACGAGGAGGAAAAGAAAGAAACGAGTGATAAACACACTGTATTACATTCGTTAATTCATTCATTTATGAAACTTTGTCTAAAACACTTTCTAAAGATTCTCATTTCAAGTATTTCTCATATGTGGCAGATTTCTCACCAAAAATTATAATGCGTTCCGTAGTTTTCGATTAAAATAATATGTAGATACGTAGACTGCAAATTCATACATTTTTGCGTACCATGAGCATATTTTCAAATTTCTTACGATACGCGTATCTTCAAATTTTTTACAAGAGTACACGTTTCACCTCGTTATTTTAGACAAAAATAAGAGAAAACAAAAAAGACTGATATTTTCCAAAGTCAACAACTCTCACTCACAATCAGTTAGATAATTTTGAAAGACACCCTATATATGAAATAAAAATGCCTGCGAAGCGAGTGATGTGAAAGTACAACCTTGAAATAATTCCTACTTCATTCATCTTGAAAACAGTAGATATCTTTCAACGAGTCCCAACGAACAACACAAGAGATCAAGATATTTGTTTAAAAAATATAACATGTTTGTTAAAATTTAGACTGGGACAAATTTGCTGCAATAATTTGACAATAAATAAATAAAAAGATTAAATAAACTTTACAGATCATCAGTAGATCGTTCCAATAGATTATGATTGATATGCTCTTATATTTTGGAAATATCCGAACAGGAATTTAAAATATTGGTTTATAGTATTATAGACTTTTGAAATTTTATTTTGTACGCTGGAATTGGAGCAAATTTATTACACTAATCTGACAACAGAGAGATCGACTTTCACAAAGTAAACAGTTTGCAGATTATCAGAATGATTATTCTATGATTCTCTTATAATATTTTAAAGATGAAACAGGAATTTAAGATATTGGTTATATAGTACTTATGCTGGAATTTACTATAATAACTTGGCAACAAAAACGATCAATCATTCTGTACGACGTAAAGTTTATAATCTACCACGATCTATTCATCATCTTAAAATATCATTAATTGTTCTTTATTCGTCAAGAACCTCCTCGTGTATGCTTAACGTAGAACGAACGTACTCCTTTTCGTGGAACTCGTGCACACTTTCGATAACAATGAGCGGAAAGAGGTTAAGCGAACTGTGAAACGCGAAAGAAGAAACGAAGGAACGCGCGCCGTTCCATTCGATTTTTCGGCGAACCTGTATCTCCATCCGGTATAGAGAGCCGATCGGTAAATTTCATACGTTCCATTTATTCGTGTAGAGAACGAGCCGCTGGCTGATCGAGCGTCGCTCGATATAAAAATAACGGTGCACCGAAACTACTTCGAATTTCCTAGCACGAAGGAATTCCAAAGGTTTGGTTGATGAATCAAACGGCCGGGGAACGAGTAAAACAGCCAAGTGGAATAAGCGGTTAACCGTTATTCGACCCACCGAGGGACCTTGCCTTGCTGAAAGATGCCACACACTTCGGCTATGCTCCGTATTTCACTCATTCAAAACGAAATCGTCGCCGCGAAGGGACTCTCTCAGACTTTCAGCATCCGCGCTCATATCACCTCGTCTCCCACCATCTAGACCGACATGTGACTCGTGTTTCACAATGCGAGAAACAATTTGACGCTAGAGCAGAAGAAGATCAGCGTTCCACTTCGCGAAGGGAAATTTAAGATTGGTTTTTTTTTTTTTTTTTAATTAGGGAAATTTAAGATTGGTATTTTTTTTTTAAATTACGCGCGTACGAATAAATTCTGCATTGAATGTTTTTTTCTCTATCAAATATTTTGGGCTGTTTGTACATTCAATTATATTACATTGTATTACATTGTATTGTATTATACGTTCATTTGTTTTATATTATATTTATATTCGTATATTCAAATCTGTATTTCCTTCAAATTTTCTTTTGTCTGGGTCGTAGATTTTTATGTATTTATAAAAATATTTAACGGTATAAATAATACGTGAAATATAAAGTCTTATGAAAATTTTCTTACAAAATAGATATTTACTTCCATAGATATAACTAAACTGTGAATTTTAAAAAATTTAAAGATGCAAAAGTTCATAGAGTGTGAAAAAGGTACGTGAAATATAGAATTTAATAGAATTTAAATATAGAATTTTATGCGAAGAAAAAAAGGGACTCACTGTAAATCTATTTCGCGAATTATAATTGTATATATACAGTGATGGGCTAGGTTGATATTTTATATGTACATTGCAAATAATTCTTGCGTCGAACACTTTATTTATATTAAAAACCTAATTTTTTATCACAATGAAAATAAATCACAATATAAAATTGGATGAATTACAAATAGAAATTGTATTACCTTGTAAAGTATCTTTGACAGATAAAAATTATGTCACATATAAAATGAAAGCTGCGAGAAAAAGACTTTAAATAATCACAACGAACAATGTATAATAGTTTACGAGAAATTGACATAAATCTCGGAAAAAGTATTCTGGAAAGAGTAGAGGATACTGAAAGAAAAAAAAATATCTAGTAATTAAATACTTAAATAAGAATACTATTAATAAATAAAAATAAAGAAATAATTTGAATATTTTAGCTAGAAAGTATTCATAAAGTATACGAAATAATTGATTATCGCCGTAGAATGGTAGACATGAGAAACATATATGTAGATAATAATAATTAGATCAAAAATCAGAGCTGCTAGATTTTAAAAATAAGACGAACATTACAAAGCAGTGTGAAGTACGTGTTGACCTCGGTTATAAAATTTACCATTTCCTGTTTAAATGTCATTGAGTTACATTACTGAATGATTCGTTGGTCAACTTGAAATGAGAATCTCTCATTGTCAAGCATCAAATAGTCTATCTTGTTCAATAGCTGATCCACAATTACTGTGACTCGTAAGTTTCAATTGCTGGTGTCGTTCTTTATATTCCAACCATTCGATATACATACGTATATCTCTGTGAGGCTTTGTGTCAGACGTTCAATTCAAATTGGTTTCAAATTCGTATGTTCTATGACAATTATCAAAGATAATTGATTTTTGTTATTTCTAGGCTTGCTATTTCTATTATGTGTTTCCGTGTATTTAATCATAATCCTTGAGATTTTACATCTCACCTTGGCAACTGCTAGAAACAAAGAAATCACAACCTCGATTAAAGATGCGATATAAACTAACTAAGTAAGTGTCTTGACATATAAGGTCCTGGATCCGTGTACACGTTCAAAACCGCGATCTCTAGAATAAATATGTCTGACCTGCGTGCGTCTGACGTTTATAGGAAATCCTGTTTCAAGCGTCTCTGTGTCGTGAATGGATAATATAAACCAACCATAAACGAGTGAAATTGAAAGACATGCTGACTCGCTGATCACAAAAAATTCTGCTCTTGGAACTCGAGCTTATCTGTAAGACTAAACAAGTCTCGTTAGAATACATCGTCCAAAGAACTCAGCTGTGAATACAGGATACGATCTTTGCCCTGGCATTCATCATTTGAATATTTCAAATTTTCTCTATTATTTAAAATTTTTGCCTACTATACGAAGAGAAACTGTACATTGAATAAAGAATATTTTTATCCTCACTAACTATCTTTAAATTTTTATATTTATATTTAGTTTAGTTTAATCAAATCCTGAAAAGATGTTTGACATAGTGTTTAATTGAGAAATCGTGTATTATTAATGCGTTGCTCAATTTCTACTGAAAGTATATGATATATATTTCAAAGAATTCAAATGTGAAACTAAATTATCTTCGTGAATGTTTAATTTCATAATTATAAACATCTTTGAGAACGGCCAAGATAACATTATATCATTATTTATTGTTTACGGAAAACTTCAACTATTTTTTAACGTCACATTAACTGCACATATGCATGCAACGCTGATAAGGATTGAAGAAGCGATTCGAGAAGCAAGTGGATGCCTTAACGATATGATATGAAAAATACAATCGTTGGTATCACGATTACACGATGAAAAGATTCATATTATGCGAGGATTCATGATTTTGTTTCACAAAAATACCTCATATTATTTGTTTGACGTTTACGCGCCTACAGTAAAATATACTACAGTATATCAATCATTTAAATGACAAGTAATTTAATTTAAGATTTATTTAATAATTAATCTCATTTAACTTATTTATAATAAATGAGTAATAAATCATTTACAACTGCTAATTTCATAAAAAGCTAATGAGTGCTATTACTATTAACTAATTCATTTATATATTTATAGTGTAACATAAGAATAACTCTAAATCAATCAGTGTCCAGATACTTGTAGTTTTCTTACTTGCAATTAGTCTATTTTAGCAGATTGTGTATAGCATAAGAAATGAACACGTCTGCCATTCTATAATACAACCAACGAAATATTAATACATAGTGAAATATTAAACTAACTTTTAATATAATTAGCATATAGAAAAATACTAAACTTACTTTTTTTTATTAAACTGTGAGCATAAAACACAAATGCGGCAGAAGTACAAGTAAGCCGATACTTTTGATCGATACTGTATATTAACAGAATTTTTTTCAATTAGACTGCAAATCGTTCGTGTATATCATGTACGTACATTCTTACCTAACTACGTTTACGCATGTACTAAGAAACAGGTTTGAAATTGTTGATCAGAAGTTATTCGAATCAAACCGAGCAGGAAGCCGTTACGAATACTACAGTTAATCGTATGCGAAGTTGAAAGTTGTCAACTCAAGCATGAGGAACACCTTGTATAGAATCTTGCAAGAAAGGGGTCATTAACTGTCGTCGATTAATGTTAGAGTGTACGTGCGTACTCGCCACTCTTGACAAAGATAACGTATGATTAAACGCTTCACTATAATAGAATGAAGAATAAAACGATGCCTGGGGAGAAAATAATCTCCGTGTGAATAATAGCTGAATTCAATTAGCTCTCTTAGTCATGGTTACTTGACCAGATTTATTTATATGTACTATCTACGTATATGTATCAACTTAGAGACCACTCACTCTGTTTTACAAGTGTAAGCCCGATAATGATGAATCAAGAAAAATAATTTCTGTGCGAACCATATTAGCTCTCAGGTTATTTGACTGCACTTATTAACTTAGATATCATTTATTCGGTTTTTTTTTTTTAAAGTAATTCTAATATAATCGTGGATGTTGTACGAGTTATATTAAGCTGTGACATTTTTCTGTATCTTTTTCTTCTCAATAAACGTTGCATAAACATCCAAAGACATAAAATACCGTTTCAATAGTTGTATTATATAATTTTTGTTAGATTATATAATTGTGATACCAAGGCAAGCAATTTGATATTTAAAAAAAGTTAGCAAGGTTTCACTAATTAACAAATGTTACATTTTTCAAGCAACTTTGAAGTGTAAGTGTACTACATCGTAAAAATTCATCACAAAATTCTCAGAAATATGAATATGCTCACATAGACAAAGAACAAGTTACAAAAGAGCACAAAAAAGTAGAATTATTTTCCATAGGAATCGTCTTGATCGTTATCAACTTGAATTCACACGCAAACGAGGCACCGTGTATAAGAGGAATGCTTAAAGCAGTGTTACGAAATACTAACTAGCACTAGTTCTTTCCTTCCTTATTTGAGTCTTCCTTTTTTCAATCATGAAAATTGTTGAACAGCGTACGTATCCTTATTTGTTTTAATAAGAACTTTTTCTACTTGAGATTTGGATCTTCAAAAAATAATAGAGATAGTAAAAAAAATTGAAAAGGAAAGCAACAGTTTATTTTTTTCTATTAAGGAGAGAAAGAAAAATTTAATATTGCAATAATAAACTGTGTGTAGATACTCATATATCTACATTTCAAGGTGTTTAAATTTGAACAGGATACAAGCTATTTAAAGTTAAAATAAAACATTTTGTGTAAGTTATATATCATAATATCCAGCATTATTTAGCAAATAACTAATATTCAGTATTAATAACTAACTGTATTTAGTATATAGCCATTTAATAAAATCACTATTTATCTTTCCTTTTTTAAAATTACATAAACGTAATAACAAAATAATCTAGTGATCACAAATGTATTTCAAAAAATCGACAATAATCGACGCAAAGGAACACTCTGGCATACTCTGATATACTTGACTAATAATCATACAATTACCAATTTTATCTTGGTGTGAAATGAACTTGACGGAGGAATAAAGTGAAACGATAATACTCGAAATGAAATTTAACTTCAATGAATGTGTCCGCACTGTGACTCACAGACAGCAGATAGAAACTTCGTTTCAGACCTTTAAACTCGACACACTCAACTGTTTATTAAAACTCAAGATCTTTTTAACAAGAGTACACGATATCATCTTCGTTTGCTTTCACTATATCTATCTCTGTGTTATCTGTAATAACGTTGAACTTAAGATATATCGATTTAAGTGAAAAACGAATCGTGTGAAACTATTCAATTTAAATCTGTCGCGTATTGCATTAACAAAAATAGATCGAAATCTCTATCGATTTACTTTTACATGTAGGCATTCGGTCGTTTAGGCTAGATGCACAGCGTAGAGTGACGTAATACAGTAAGTAGTACGAGCTCAGAATAGCATATTCTTTGCATTACATACTTTGTGTGTGATCGGTTTTCCTAATTTTAAACTTTGCAAGGTGTACGTGATCAAAAGATAATGTTATTTTACAAATGTAATATAATCGGAAGTGATAATGCGAGAACTTTGGATATCAGAATTCAGCTTTTGAACTGGAATAAAACAAAACGACTTATTCATATCTCTGTTTACTTGTAAGCTACGTGTGTTTCATGTTGCTGTGAATTCATATCATTATCGCAACACAAAAAATGCTTATCCTATAATATTATTATTAATCATAAATTTTATAAAACATCAATTGAATCGCATGTAGATAAAGTTACATATCGCGGCTGAGATTGATCGACACGAAACGAAAGAACGCTTTCGAAATTAAACTGATCGATCTTTGTCACCTATCAATTTGAAAACCAAAGTATTCTCGAAATAATAAAATTAAAATTGAGAGAAATTCCTTTGTCTTTTACGAAACGTTGGAAAAAAGAATTGTACGGCAAGCTTCAAGGATTCGTTGCAAACGAGAAACCTCAATCTTCAAGATCACGATGGATCTGGTCGTAAAAAAACATTTTTTCAACGTTTAGAGAATTTTACAAGCATCCTCACTTTCCAACATCTTCACTCTTTCTAACGAGGCCAAGTGGATTGTTCTACGATTTGTTTCTCACGAGGCTTTAAAATATCGATATAATTTTTTTATCAATAAACAATTTCGTGACCGTGTAAAATCTAATGCAACGACAGCTGTTGTTCTATTCTCCCTATAATTATTCTAGTTGCAATCGAGGCCCTGCTGTGTGTACGTTCTGTGCATTTTTGCACCATTGAGTTTCCCATAAGTATACGAACATTCGCAAACACGCATAGAACCATAGATGAAACATTCATTCAGTGAATCGTTCATGACCAACCGCTGATCGTCCCGTGTCTGAAGCATCTAACCTACTTAATCCTGGCTCTCTCACCGTGACGTCAGTCACTGCCACCGTAACTTATCAAGACCCCCAAGATTTGCCTTAGATGCGCATTCATAACTCGTTTCAAGAACTTTCAGGCTGACAAACGGCTCGCAGAAGCAGTTTTTTAATCAAATCTCGCGACCACTGGCCAAAATTCGTTTCGTTCGCTACGACTTCAAATAGAAATAATTCTTTTTAAACTGATCAATTCAATTTAATCAATCCAAATTGATTAATTTTTGGTCTCAATACAAACTGATCCTTTTTAGATCCTTTGTATTTGATCTTATTGCATGCCTGTTTATTTGATAGTATTTGTACAAAACAGTGGAAAGATAAAAAAAAATGTAACTATAAAAATTCATATCAGAAATTTGTATTTAAGTTATTTATTAACGTATATGTAATAAAACTTTGCAGAAAAAGAGAGAGAGAGAGAGAGAGAAAAATGTCGATAAATTTTATTAGAAATAAACATAAGAAATAAGAAGTGAGAGTCGTATTTTTATTTTTGAAACAATTTACGAAATATAATTTTGCTTGTGTTGGGTAATCAAATAAATTGGTCAATGCCTGTAGGTAATTAATAAATAATTCTAAAAAAATAAACTGAATTAATAAATAATTCGGTGAATTCTGAAACACTTGAAATAAATACTAGTTATTCGATTGGAATGAAATGCAGTGTAAATGCAGTACGTTGATAACATAAAATTGCTCTTTAAAAAGAAGAAAAGAACGAGAAATTATCTGACACTTATAAATTAAGTGGCAAATGATATCATTAACAGAGAAACTTTTCATATCAGAGGTCTTTAAATAACTATTGAAGTTTGAAATGTCTTCTATGAGTTTCTCCAGAAAATAAATACATTTGAGGAATTTAGAGAAACATTTATCTGTTCCTAATGATGTTATTTATTTTTCATTCCAAATATGTTAGAAATGTCACAAATGTTAAACGTAGTTTGAAAATATAACCAAAGCGATAGAAACTTACTTTTACTATCAAAGATAATTTTTTAATAACAGATATAAAAGAGTTTGAGGCATTAAGTTGATATTTTCTATGATTGAAAAGTTACTTTTTAAAGCTGATCTTTTTTTTCTTTGGTCTTTAGTATAAAGTAGAGTAATAAAGTAATAAAGTATCAAAGTATATTAGTAGAGTAAGTGCAATAAACTAGAGACAAAATATTAGTTTTGTAATATTTTTTATGATTCACGGTACTCTTATAATTTACAATACTTGTACAGTTTTCCGAGTATCGACTAACAGACTCTCGACTAATAAAAGAAAAAATAAATAGAAGACACGATAACGCAACAAACAGGAAAAAAAATTATATCAAAAAAGTTATTCAGAATATTATTTGTAAAAAAAAAATTTAATGAAGACTGGATGCAGTGTAAAAATTGGGAGCACATGTCGAATATTTGGATGAAGAAAATATCAATTACTTTAATTGCGACGTTTTTGAAATAGAAATTAAATTTCTTCAAAAAAATCTTCTACCGTAACAATTGAATATCTTTTCATTAACGCTGTTCCAATCATTCAGACTTAAAAATTTGCATTTAATTTTGCAAGTGTAATTTTGAAAGTTTCGCAAATTTTGCATTGCACGACTTTTTTCTACAGTCTCAAAATTTTAATACCATATCAAACTGATATAGTCGGTTAATATAGATAAGTAAGAAATACTGACATACATTAGATTTTTGTGTAAATTTCTGCATAATTTTTCGTTAATTACAAACTACGTCTTGTTTTTATCTTTGGAAATTATCAGTTCCTGCACATAAGTAATTTCTATCCTTTTATCAAGTGTCATTATTTACAATTTTTTAAATTTAAAATTTCTAAAACTTTACTTTTTACTTTTTGTCAATCAAAGAATATAATAAAAGAATTTAGATCAGTTAGTGCACGACTCTCCCCTATAGTTTCAAAATTTCGATATCACTACGAACTGACATATTGTATAATTTTAACCAGTTAACGAACGACTTGCATGGATAAAATATTTACACACACTATTTTAACAAATTTTTATGCATAAATAAATTTATGTATAATTCCTGTATAATTAAAACACAAGACTCTTTATCTAATCTCTTTCGAATCCTGTACTGTGATCTGTACAATGTTGCACTTTAAACTTACTTATAAATGCATAAAAATCCATAATTATAGTGCAATAATTAAACTGTTTTTAGACCTTGAAAGTTATTCAATAAAGAATCATGTTTATTAGCATACGTAGGAGTTTACAAGGAAAATTAGTTCGTGTGTAACGAGACACAAGATTCCAATCATTTCATTTAAATACTTGATACGAATAAGAATCAATTCTAGATTAATAATTTTGGAAGTGGATGTAATGTGTTAGAAAAAGAAAACAATCTGGGAATCAACATAATTGATCATAATTATCGGATGTTAGTATTCTCAAACAAGATTCTAGATTAGATACTTATACTAGTATGTTGTTACGTTTTTCTTCGTATTTTGTTCAACTGTGGCCAATCAGAATTTATATAAATGTATTTGTGAATTAACTCCAGTTAGTTCTTGAAACAAGAAACTCCTCTTACTAAATGAAATCAACACTTCAAGTGTTTCGAGACGTCACCAAAATTTCGAATAGAAGACAATATGATCGTCGGTATATAGTCCATCTTGTACCTTTCTTTTTCTTCTAATAAAATTTTTTTTTCCAACTAAAAACAAGATGTGGTTTGTTGCAGCTGTGTGAAACCATTCTGAGTACATTGCTTTCTTTGCAACAGACTTCATTCCTTTGGTATTGACATTCGCCTTGAAATATGTACATTAAATTGATTTTACCGCGCTCACTATTCTCGCTCCTCGCTGCTTATAATTAGTATTTTAAGAACTTTTTCTATAGATATACATACGTGTGTATATATTTCACAAATGTATTTCATACTACAATACGATTGATTCCAATTGTAAGTAAACTGACACGTATAAGACCTAGGCACGTTGAATTCGTTTTGTTTTGTTCTGTTTTCTTTTGTCTAGCACGAATCAAGTATAGTAGGACACAACAAATAGTATGTTGTTATAATCCAGTTAATAGGAAACAAAAGTCCAGGCTTTGGATATTTTATGGATCTTAATTAAATTGTTAATTAAAAGTAGATTATTTTTTAAATTAGGAATCTTAAATAAATATATAAATAATTATATATACGTGTTTGTTTCATTCCCAAATAAATATATAAATAAACTGAAAATCTCTAAATCTACAACTCATGTGTGTATGATAAAATAATCATAAAATGATAGTTATACTAACAACAGAAACATATTTTGCGCATTTTAATTACAGACTTACTGTAGATTTTTTGTTTCAAATTTTTTTAGCTTCTCGTAGCATCGCCATTTGTCCAAAATTTATATAACTTTATATCGATAAATGAATTGATGCTTCCAAAATGTATAAAATGTTCGTTTCTTAAGTTTTTACTTTAATGATAGATACTTTGTACATCCGAGTTTTACTTGTACACGTGAACGTGTATAAACTCGCGGATACTTTTGAAAAATTATAATTAAGAAGTGCGAAGTAATAACGGGTTTGTCTTTCACTCGACATGATGGTTAAGCGAACTTCGATGATAGATAGGTCGAGGAATCATCAGTTCTTTGAACTCCAACAAAAAGTCAGAAGAGAATTCTGCACAATTAAACTCTAAGGTTACTAATGAACTTTTACGAGTCATAAGTTAATAACATCAATTTTTGATAATGATTGTTTATTAATTGCCAAATTTCTAGTTTGAATTTTTCTTTTCGAGGATATTTTCTGTGAGAAATAACACTCATTTTCGATTTGAGCAACCATTCATTATTCATACTGTATAACTGATATAAAACTGATTTAAATCGACATCAAAATCAAGACATTTTTACTCACGAATATTTCTATCGAAACTTTATCAACTATTTACTGACAGTTAATTATCGAATATAATTACACATTAATAACGTTATATATAAATATCAACAATTTTACAACAAATAAATAAAATAAAACATACTAAGTACCTAGTAATTTTATTATTCTATATTTATTCCGGACCATAAAATATTCTTCGCCATAAATTTAGATCAATGAAACAAAACACGTATGCATAATAATTCAGTTTGTAACAAATATCATATTCGAATAGTACGTAACAGCTGAAGACGACGTCAATCGTGGTGAAACAGTCGAAAGAACATAACACGTTGCCCAATCAATTTCGATGGCGCAAGGAGACAGTCAATTTGCAAAAACGAAAAGGCCTTATGAAACTCCTGGCCATGGGATTTTCACGACACGCATCGAAAGCTCTTCGCATACCAGCGTCGTGCTCGATTGAAATTCGCGTCTTGAAAGTCTTTCGCATTGTTCGAGCGAACGTCCACGTTGAGAAAATCCTCCAACGCGAAACCTTTCGTGTAAGACGCGCGTTCCATCCCCACTAATCCTAAGGTTTCGTTGTCACTTGTCCCCGCTTCTACACTCTTTCAACTTGTGCCTTGTGCTTTGTTTCGGTAATGGAAATAGATATGAATTAAATTTAGTCAAAGTGGTAAAACTTAAGTTTTATATATTATATATCTTTATGGTGCATAGATTATTTAGCGAATGATTGAAATTAATATTTACATTGGTGTTGAAATAAGACATACTTAAAGAAAAACTTAGCTGATTTTCGAGGGACTGTATAGTTCAAATATTTGAACACAATATCATGTGATCCCTTCAAGATTCTAGAGGAAAGGCGAAACTGAGATTTTTTTTTTGACTTTAGTTTGCAAGTTGGTTGCAACATAGCGATGTGACACGTTTCTGCTTGTTTTTTTTTTTTTTTTTTTCTCGAAGAATGAGCTTTACAAAATTGTTATGACGTTAAAGCAGCTTTTCGACCTTAACATCTTTTTCTATGAACAGCCAGGAGATGATTCGTTTCATCAGCGTCGATTTTATGTTCCCGTAAAAAATAATTAACTGTATGACATAACTCGCCATAACTGTCCATAAGTCACCTCTGTTCATTTCGAACGAAATGATTAGTACAAGATTAACGCAATTCCTTCGCGTGATTTTGCCGACGTTTAATTTTGTTCGACGTGAAATTGATAACATGTGTACACGTGCAATTGAATTGAATAAGTTATATATAAATAAATTAAACAAATTGAATAAATTGTATCTGCTAAATGTAAAATAACCTACATATGCGCATACATGTACAGAGATCATTATGTATTTAGTGAAAAAATTAATACGCAACAGAAATGGTATTTCTAAATCCATAATTAGTGGTAAATTATTAATAAATGATTTATTCATGCAATGTATTAAATGTTTATTAAACAATGTGGTACTTTTTTCGTGTAAATACTTCAATCCAAAATTGGGTATGATATGGTGAACAATTTCAAGTAGAATATTTATATTAATTTTAGAAATGTACAGCTTCATTTAATATTCTAAAGAATATCACTAATTTTTAGTGATGTACCACGAGAAAATCAATAATATCAAATGATACTTTAAATTAACTGTAGTAATCAAAAGCAAAAACTAGCTCAAAATCCTTAAGAACCACTAAAAAGTATGATACATCTAACATAAAAAAACATTTTCAACGGCTTCTAAATTATTATACATATATATCCAAAGTAAATACCGATATCACCGATGACATCGAAATTCAAACCGCTCGTTTCGTGGTGTAAATAAATAACGACACAACAATGATCGACAATCAAATCGTAGCAAATCAATGATGAAAACTGACGTACGTGAGATTACTTACGAATTTTGAAACGTGCTGGGTGTTCACGTGGTACATAAAGGAACGATCGGTGAGCGCAGGCCTCGAAGGAACAATCCACGATTTGAAAGGAATGCTGCCAAAGTGCCTAAGGGGCTCGGTTATTTGACGGCGTTCAGGTCAGTTTTGTGACATTTCAAGATTCACCCGGACGTTTCCCCCGCGTTTTCTAGATCACCAAGAGAGAAGACGTGCACGCACACGTGCTCGCTACGCGACGCGATGTTGGCCGAAAGCCGAAAGGCAACTCTTCTCTCCTTCTTTCTTTTCTTCCCCCCCACTCGGTTGGTATTCCGTCACGCGTGCGTGTTAATCCTAAACACAAACACAACCCGTACTACCGACCTGGCCGCAGTGACGACTCGGCGTACACTGAGCAACACATAGCGAATGCATCGGAATATCCGAGCTGCGGTGTTTCGTCCCCCACCACTCTTCCGTTCTCGACCCCCACCCTCTGCAGCTCTGTGTATAATTTGTATAATTTCATCTATTAACGAATTTGTTGATTTTTCATAAAGTGACTCGTGAGACTATTTGATTTGTTATCACAGAGATAATTTCCGTGGGTGTACGCATCGAAAAAAAAAAACAAGCATGTACAGGGCGTTTCATTTTTTACGACCGAGATACGATCGAGAGTGGAAAAGATAAATAAATAAAATATATGGAATGAAATTTTGCCACGCAAAACTTTCGATCGAATAAAATTTGAAAATTTCTAATTTTTTGAATGTACTTTGAATTTCATTAATTCAAAAGTTTTATTTGCATTTTATAGAGAAAACGTCGAATAAGTGAAATTTATGTTTCTTCTAACTGAAATAACTGTTGTATGGATATTAAAAAGTAATTAATTAAATAAGATTATCATAAATAAATACGTAAGAGAAGTAATTTTTTGAAAAATATAGTGTCTGAGTATTACTAAAACGTCTTGCAATTTTTACATTTGTTTCCAACATTAATTATAATGGGCATATCATTACAGAGCTAAAGAGAATTTTAAAACGCTTTTTAAAACACACGTAGTATATAAGAATACTTTCATGAGGCATTGTTTCACGTAGTCTGAACTTCGTTAAAAGAATTTAATGAATATCAAAAACAAAGCAATTTGCAATTCAAACTTTGTTTCTTCCATTTCAAATCTGCTGAGTACTTTCAAATTATTTTTTACTCTTTCAGTTTGAATTAGTAAGTTAACACTAAAATTGTTAAATGCTATATTATTAAATCACTATGGCATTTAGCACTTTTCGATAGAAATGATATTTTTTGCTATCTACTGTTAAAAAAAAATCTAATAAATTTTGTAATTTTGAAAAATATTCATATTTAATAAATTTTTACTGTACTTTTAGTATATTTTTAGTTTATCATCTATGTAGATTCTCGATCATCTTTTTAGAAAAATTTTATTATATTTAGTGATGATCGTGCCCGACTTGTATTTCCAGATTTTTAATACATTTAATTATACAACGTTAAAAAAAGTGAACGAAATAAATGATATTAGAATGATGCACAAGTAGAATGCAATGCGATAGATTGTTCCAACAAAAGGTTCAATAGTTTGTCTTCTTAAGCCTTAAGTGGTATTATTGGATAACAGATAATCATAACAAATTGGATTATACTTGAATTACGTCACTCAATTTTAAAATTCTTTAATCCAAGTTAGAAGACTTCAGAGTATTCTACATTTAATAAAGATTAATTCTAATTTAATTCGAGCGATGGCGAAAAGAAAATTTAATGACTAACACAGAAAAATACCATAATTTTATAAATTATAATTGATAAGAGAAATGAATCTGTAATATAACTGTCTATAATATAACTTTTTGAAACAGATTAATGTTATATGGAACAAATTTTCAATTATAAATTTTATTTAAATTTAATATTTATTTTCTACCATCATTTTCTTTAATTTTCTTCTCCACTGTTATTTTAAATCTCTTTTAAAATCAGCGTATGGAAAATCACTTTGTTGAATACTGAATGCAAGATTGAAATAATAAAAATTTAAGAACCGTGGCACAGCAGAGCATTAAAAATCACTATCTCGATTGAAACTGAGACGAAATCAAAACATAAAAAATGCAAGGCTCGCAGCATGGTTAAATTGATAAATCATCGAGTGAATTAGATAAACAGTTGACGTTATTGCGTACAAACGTTGTATATATAATGAAAAACAACTGTTGTCAAGCACTGACAAATATGAGCATAAATTACAATGGAAGTAACAGAGAATTAGAACATCTGCTGATCTCATGTGAATCAAGGAAAAGATTTAATCGCTTGAAATTACGTATTCAGAATAATATCGTAAGAGGGGAAAAAATTTTTTTACTTTATACCTCATTGAAAGAATTTTTCATAAATTAGATAAAAGAAATTTGAATCTTGTATCATTCTGTTTGTTTGAATTTTTTATTTTCTGTTTATTCATCACGATCAAGTATCATATTTCTGGAGATATTAATCTTTGCCTGAATAATAAATAGAGATTCATTCGGAGAAACCTACTTCATATTTTCATTACAGTTCCTTAATCTCTTGATACGTGACTCTTTATAAAATATTTAGCGACGATATTGATAACTTTATTGGTAAAATTAAAATTTATTGCAATGTTTTGTAAAGTGATTATTATATCAAAGCCAATCCTGTTGAAAGATTAATCTGTTTTATTAGATTAATTCTTTGTCCATAAACTATCGCGATTTTAGTTTATTATATATTTTCACCATCCAGAAATATTTTATTTTATGCTTAAAATAGAAATATTTTACCTATTGAGATATACTCACTTGAAATACCATTTCATTTAATCTTTAGCATTTAAAACTATTTTTCATTGCAAATTTTATCTTGTTGACTGAATGTCATTTGTCTTATTTTTAATTGAAACACGACATATCTTCTATATCGATTTCATTAACAAAATTTGAAAATATTTTATATATAATAGAAATATTCTGTGTAACAGGCCCGTACGATACGATTATTATGATATTATGATATATACATATTTTTAAGAAATATTGTGATAATAAAAATGTTGCTTGTAATTATCAAATCTCATAAAACTGTTTCATTGTTTAAGAACCTCTTTGTCAACATGTGTTTGCACATACATGTAATTTTTGAAATTTAATAACATGTTAAACAATGAATATTTTTGTAGATACAAAGAAAAAGGAAAAGTACACCCAGTATATTTATACACATATAAAACAAACGTAATGTAGTAGATTTTTAATCAGTTCCTTATCACGCATCGTAATGTATAGTGTAGGAATAAAACCAATGTTATCAGAGATAAAGCGTGTATCATAATCGTTGCATCACGATACACTTACTGGAAAAAGCAAATTGCTGTTATAAAAGAAACTATAAAAATAGCAATTACATTACAGTGTTTATAATTGTTATAATACTATTGATTATAATTGTCTGGAAACATAGATTTGTATAACATTTCAATTTAATTAAAATATACGAATTAATTGTGAATTAATCAATCGAAAGTAGTATTAATTTTCGTGAAACAAAAACAAGAAATTAAAAAGATTTAGATTAGTAAAAATTTAAAGTAATAAAATTTAAATAAAATGACAAAATTCATAAAACGTATCCACTGCATTTGTCCTTGTCTCCAACAAAATTAGGAATAAAATCTTCCAAACCCATCAATTCTATACACTTGTGTCTTAATATTCTTTCAATTAATACTTAATAGCGTAATAGTATAGTTAGTATTGTATTTGTTCTCTTCCGTACAATCAGCCCAAAGATAAAATCTTCCAAACTCATCGATTTTAAATACACGTGTCTTAATATTCTTTTAACCGATACTTGATAATATAATTAACGCGGAATTATTGCACTTTTCTCATATAGTAAATCCAATAAACTTCAAGATAAAATCTTCCAAACTCATCGATTTTAGACACACGTGCCTTAATGTGTCTTTCAATTAATATTGTACTTAACAGTGCAATTAGTGTTGCATTTGTTCTTTCCCATAGCCCAAAGATAAAATCGTCCAAACTAATCAATTTTAAACACACGTGTCCTAATATGCTTTTAATTAATGCTTAATAATGTAATTAACACGAAACGACGATATAGTTGTCTTTCATACAGGAGAAGTTCAGCAAAATTCAAGATAAAATCATCCAAGCTCATCGATTTTAAACAGACGTGTCTTAAACACGCCTTTAATTAATACTTAATAATTTGATTAACAACGATATTGCATTTATTCTCCTAGTCTTTCATACGAGATAAAATCCTCTGAACTAATCAATTTTAAACACGTTTAAAAACTAATCAAATTTAAGACACGTGTCTTAATGTTCTTTCCAATTAATATTTGGTAAATGTTTAATTAAGGCGAAACAGCATTATTGCACGTTCTCCTCGTCTTTCATAGTGCTGGGTCTAACACAAAATTCGAAAATAAAATATCTTCTAAACTAATTAATTTTGAACACACGCGCCGTTAATGTCCATTTAATTAATATTTAATAATTCGATATTTTTATATTATTAATTTTTTATCATTAGTAATTTTATATTGTTAATATTTAATAATTCAATATTTTTGGCGAATATACAATTCCATTGAAAGCGATGTCAGTAATCCTCGAAAAATAAAAGAATGGCCTTGAATCATGAAAGCTGGATCAGAATATTACAACGTAACAAATCAACTCTCAACATTAGCCAAAATGATCAAAAGTCCAGATGATTGGATTATGGAATCCAAGACAGGCGAAGAATTCTGAACAATACTAACTCCATTCCAATTCCAGGCATTTCACAGTTAGCGCCACGCGGGGCGGCTGATTAAAAAAAACTTCAATTCGCCGATATCGAAACAGAGACTCTGCAGAATTCCCTATCGTACCTAATAATTAATTTCCTATCGTACGTACACGCGTGGCCGATCCAGAAAATAGTTACTAATCGTTTACTATATTTTTATTTTTGCATATTAACTATTCCTCGTAGGTAGCTAACAGATAAGATAACTTTTCCACGTTTATATACTCGCCTGTGTCTTACAGTCTTCAGTTCAGTTTCGAGATACTGATAATTGAAAGCGTGTCGCGGTTCCAAATACCGGCGATCAATAGTTCTCGAATCGAATTGAACGACTTGTTAGTGCGGTCAGTGAAAATGTTGTTGTCAACGTCCCTGCTGATACCAGCGATCTTCAATTTAATCGAAGTCCACGCAACGCTCGACGTTGAGCCATCGATCCAGGATCATTCGGAAATCGGGGGAAACTTTACCACTGTCACCGCTGTATTAACAAAACCATCGAGCCGAGCTTACAACTGTTTCCTGGGGACGAATCTCGACTGCAACGTATTCGAATCCGACAACGATGTCGGCGGGATTATCGGGCCGGTGGATTTCTTAAACGACGGACCGAAGGATGGAGAAATCGCCAACGCCGGGAATCCCTCGTACGACGTGTTGAACGAGCATCGGCCAGAACGTTGGAGTCGTTCCTACTTAAAAATACAGGAGCACAACGCCACTCACTTCGCCACGGAGATTGCCTGGATGTTCAGTAACGAAACCGAGATCGTAGTTGACCAAGTCCAAGTGTTTCTGTCCAACGGGAATTACACGGACGACCAATCGATTCAGAGATCCTTGTTGAACTTAGCCTGCTCGTATCGACGAACCAACGATCGTCTAACCGTCGAGGATCGCGTTCTTCGATTCCGCTGTTACCTTCGTTACGAGCTCGTCCAGGAGATCTACTACGAAACTGACGGCTTGGGAGTTCTCCTGTCAACCTTGAAAATAGCTGGAGCGGGCTACGCGTTCTATCAAGTGGCCGACATAACCCTCCACGTGCCGATTTATCAGATCGCCAACTACCACGGGTACATCTCCGTGCCGACCAGCCGCGCCAAGCTCTGTCAAATGAGGGTGAACAAAAATTGCGGACCGGTCGCGTACGAGCCGCAAAGCGTGGAGGGATTCAAAGGTTTCCCACATCAGATGTACAGCCCGCCGGACGGGAAAATCGCCAGCGGCAATAACAAGAGTTTTAAGGAACTGGACGAATACGGTGCAAACAGGTGGTCGCGCGTCAATTTCCCTCGAGTACGTTATTACAATTCCACTCACTTGTCGTTCGACGTCGTCTGGTACCTAACCGCGGTCCATAGCACAGACGACTTCCGAGTGTACATAAGCAACGAGAGGTACTCGTCGAGGGAACCGTTGTCGAGACGTCACTTGGATCTTAATCCACTCTGCGTGAAAAAGTTCCACGGGAAGTACCCGCCTCGGCAACTGACCCATCCCTGCCTGATTTCGCTCAACAAGTACCGTGAATTGACCAGAATGAAAGAGTTACTGATGCTGACCGTGTGGAACGTGTACGACACCGCGTATGCGTTTTATCAGGTTATAGATATCAATGCCCCGTCGGGATCGTACGAAAACGTATCGAGCGAATATGAAAGTGCCGAAAATTTTACCCGTCATGATTAATTTAACATGGTGGTCTGGATATTCGAAGTGGCGCGCGAAAGTATTCGAACGCTCGCCATGAAATCTACGCTTGAACAGTATGTTAAATCACTCGCTTGTTTTATCCTATTCGGCGAGTGATAATTAAATTTTGTAAAACGACGGCGTTTCTTCCTGTATTTTCAATCTGTAAAGTTCTTTTGACTTTCCTTTAGTTTTCCGCGAGCGTTGCATAAAACATGAATTGAGAATTTGTCAACATGTGAAAGTTTATTTCAATGCATTTGCAGGAAAATACAAACTTGCACGCGATATAAAAAAAAATGTAAGAAATATAGTGCTATGATATTTATCGAGTCAAATAATTTTCAACCGAGCTCCAGCTTTTTTCAATCCGTATTCTTAAAAATATGAATTTGCTCTGATGATTCCATTGAATGCTGAGATACATCAACAAAATAGATTGCGACTGTTTAAATGCTTTTGCGATCTCTTTTAAATATCTCGTCATCTCTATGTGTATTTTCAAATTTATTTCGTATTTAATCAATAACCATGATCGTGACGGTCATCACTGTAACGGAGCGTCAATATTCTCATTGAAATGTTAATGAAATACGATCATAAAGAATTGCTACAAGTGTTCGAATACTTTCGTGAACAATTGCATGTATTTATGATCACGTCATTTTCTGTTTATTAGACAATAATGCATGTACATACTAGTTTCGTTTAATCGATCACGTAGATGAACTCATAATAGTACCTCTATTATTTAAAGTTCGAGCATTACTTCGAGTTATGTACATTCTTACAATAAATATATAATGAACATGCAGAAAAATATGACACGTTTCCGCTTTTAATGAAAAATTCTAAAAATACTGTTCGTTCTTGTTCTTATTTTTTTTTTTATTAACGTCAATATGTTAATAACGTTGATAATAATTTTATCATAAGTTACCAAATGGTTTCCTTCCTTAAGAACTATTAGAAACATCATTTATTTGTATCACAAATAAATTATTATATATATGTCTAAGAAATGCACAGTAATACAAAAAAAATTTATACTTGATTCCCCGAACATCGTTGTTTTAGATTATTATTATCTGAATTATAGAAAGAGATGATGAAGTAGATACCTAGCAATAGAGATATCGGACATTCCTTAGTTTTCTGAACTACTTTACTATCCGTCGATCTATTGCAAAATTTTAGTGCGATCACGAATTTTTATGCATTCCAGAATAGATAATTTAAAAATGCAGAGACTAGACAGTATATAAAAAAATGTATAAAATATTTAAAGTAACACGTAGTTCTGTAACATTAAATATTAACTTATTAATTAATTTATACTGTACATATAATTTATACAATATGTAAAATACAAATAATAGCACGTAAGTAAATTTTCTATCGTGTAAAGTCCTATTTTTTTTTTTTTTTGATTGCATTCTTCAAAATATGAATCTGCACAAAAACTAGCAATCTAGTAATTACATTATATGGAAATCAGGGAATTTTTCATCGCAATATTAGGTATATGAAGTATAGATAGTCTTGAAACCTCCCAGATTAAAAAATTTTTCCACGTCATCTCGAAACTTTTTTTACCTTGAAATGTTCAAAAATTTATTATTATAAATATCATCCGTTCAAGTACGAGGGTAAAGAATGAAATTGTAATGAAAAGTAAACTGCTACTATAAGTAACAAGATAATAAGTAATTCGATAACAACGATCAGTTAAGTAAAATGACCTTAACTTTCTAAACAATGAATCATCCCGTCAAGAACCGTTCCTGCCTCTTGGATAATATTACTTCTATATTTTAAATAAAAAATGAGACATCGATTATGTTTCAATGTTGTATTTCATGAAGAATTGGCAAATGTAACTTTCATTCACCTGTAAAATGTGTGTACATGGTAAATGTCAAATAAATTTTGTTAAAAGTATACTTTCATGTGTAGATGTTTATTTATAATTTCTACTTCGTTAACTTCATATAAAATTATGAAAATAGTACTATTATGTACAAGAGTGCGAAGAAATAACAAAAGTACAATACGAAAATTTAGGATATTTGTAAAAAAAATATTTAGGATATTTATAAAATAGGTATTATTTTAATTTCAATTATCTTTGAATCATGTATATGTGAGATTATACGAATAAGGTAATGTGAAGCAATCTAAAAACTAGATCATTCGCTCAAAATAAAAAAAATCGACAAATGATGAATTTTTTCTCAATTTATGAAATATATACAAGATATTAAAATTTTTTTTCTATATGGTGAAATCATTCAAAAGGAATCATTTTCACTTTTGTACAATAAACTAACGTACAGCTACTTTGAAAAGAATATCCAAGAATAATCAAATAAGACAATATTTCGTTTAAACAATCAATTTTCAAACATCCTGTTTAAATACTACTAGTCATCAACATAAAAATACATAATTTGTCGATGTACGAAACATAATAATTCGAGCCTGTTTCCGCCTAGCTGTTCATGCCCCGTGCATATCGATTTTACAGCCTCAGTAGACATGCGTTGACGCTTTATCGTCACAGCATGGAACCCTTCGTACGTACAACTTGATGCTTTGCACCGAGTCCCGTTTCTCACCTGAAAGTGGCAACATGTGACGCATCACTGAAATAAATCTTTTTTTTTAAGAAGCATACGGCACGGTTACCGTCGATTCTTTCGTTTCAACGAACTTGTGAACTTATCGTTTGGCTTCAAGTTTCATCGATGTTTGGGATATTTCACGTTTTCATTTTATTGATGTAAGTACCGTATCGTACCAACACGGAGAGTCAAAGAAATTTGAAAATCGTCACAGTCTTCGTGGGGTGTGTCAATTAAGGTGTGTTTAAATTGCTCGCAATCGCCGCGAATAATTAATTTCTTGATTCAAATACGCGGCGCGCCCTATCCAATAAATCCACGTACATGCAAACGATATGTACATACGTATGATATATATCGGGCAATGTCAAGGCCACTGATTTTCCACACTTCTCTATACTCCGCGTATTCCCCACGCGTTACTTATCACGACACGTCCACAACTGTTTTATCGCCGGAAAATTTCTATTGCTGTCGGCGTCGCGACAAGTTTTCAATTTTCTGATACAGAAAAATATTTCACGCGCCTCTGTAATGTTACAGACAAAGACGAACGGGACAATTTGCTTCGTACTATGTAAGTGGAATTTGTTGCCAACTGAATTATTAACATGTGTGTAATGCGAGATGCGACGAATGAAACAGAGAAATTGCAAGTCTTCTTTTGTTGTCTTGCGCTTGTCTTACTTACGGTACGCCATTTTACAGGTGTGTGAAAAACATTAACAACGAAATTATACATGAAGATGACCGCCACGATAGGAGATGTGCAAACTCTGCAAACCCTAACGTCACACACTAGTGACGTAACAACTATTGATTTTGCCGGCGATTGCGTACTAGTGACTGGATCCGGGTAAGATAGCTATCCAACTTTGACTGTCCGTTCGTGAATTTTTCATTCAAACAGAGAATTTCTGTTATGCACTGCTATGTACGTGCATACGTACGTACATTCGATGGAAAAGACATAGTTGGTGGTTGTGAATGAAAAATTTAAGCCGAGACGCCAACACTGTGACGTAAAAGAAAATTTGAAGAATTTAGAGAAGCGTGTCAGGAGAGAACCGTCGTAATTTTACAAAACTGTATTATAATTGGTACATGCAGAAGAGAAATTTATATTTATTATTAATACTATTGTATGGATTATATTTGTATGCTTACGGCTTTTCACAGAAGTATTCGAACTCTTTGCGAGTGTAACCGTGGAATATTTTGACTTTTCATTAAAACAGCAGTAAGGTTCGTTCTCTACGTACGTTATTATTATTATACGCTCTTCTTTCCAGAGATAAACGTGTCAGGGTTTGGCAATGGCGTTCAGGCGAGGGATACGTAGAAGCACATTTCTCACCGTTGCAAGGACACAAGTACGGAGTCACGTCTGTCAAAGTAAGCCCTCGGTCGACGATGCTGGCTTCGGCTAGCATAGACGGCACAACGTTACTTTGGAATTTGCGAGTAAGTCGTACGACGAAAAAGAATTTTCACTACGCCCATATCACATCACACGGAGTGTTCAATTTTAATCAATAAATCGCCGAAATTATTCGTCGTTTAAAAAATGTCTTAGAACAGTTTCGAAGATGCACTTATAAATTAAAATATGAATAAGAATTTTCACTGCACCGCATGAAATTATGTCGCATGTATTTGCAAATCCTTGATTTTGTATTTACATTACAATGATTCAGCTGAAGATTCGCTGTCGTAAATGGTTTGACCAGATGCATGACTTTACAGACGGGATCGAAAATTCATACGATGGTTCAAGTGGGCGGAGAAGCGGTGAGAGTTTGCAGATTTTCGCCAGACTCGACGTTACTCGCAACCGCTGGCGACAACGGGCAAGTTTGCCTTTGGGATTTAATTCGACGCAGTTTAGTTAGGTAAAATCTCCAATCAATTTAGATTCCATTCAGTTGGTCACACTCGTCAATGTACGAAATACTACTCGACTGATTTCACCATTGCTGGAATTAACTCGATATGATTGCACTCGACTGTCCCTCTAACACCTCAGATTTCCTTTTCTTATAATTTACTGATAATTATAATGAACTGAAATAATAGTATAATATTTGAACAGACGCCTAGAGTGAAGGCTATAACAACGACGTAAGAAGAACAAACGAATTTCAGAAGAAGAAATTTCTGTAGACAATCCTAGGTCAATTGACACTCACGTAAACTAGACCTCTCACTGCTTCTTACGGAGGTTTAAAAAAATGGTGGAGAACATTACTTTTCCTAGAGATTGAAACTATGTATCATTGGCTCTTTTATATTATACCTGTTCCAGCAAACTCGCAACATACGTTGACGTTTAAATTTAAACGATATCACATCTTAAATAATTACACATTTAAATGATCCAGTGATTTCCAATGCTGTCATTTTGTTTGAAGTGATGAAAGCTTCGTAAATAAATTGCTGGTAGATGATACAAAAAAAAAAAATGTTTGTCGAGGACAAAGGATTAAAACTGAATGCGATACTATTTATTCGAAAATTTATTATCATCGTTAGGGACAATACGATGTGACGTATGTGTGTATCTATACGTTTGCAGATATTTTCAAAAACACGACGGTGCCGTGCAGAGTGTGTGCTTCTCACCGGATTCTAGTTGGTTAATAACTACTTGCACATTCGGCGTCATGAAATTATTCGCCACAAGCAACATCATCGACTCGTCCTTTACCGATAGTCAAGCAATTACTGTATTCGCCTCGATAGACGATGCTCACGATTTGGGTGTCGTATCTTGCGACTTTTCCACCTGCCAGAAGATTACAAGTACGTAAGAAATCCTACTTTGAACACTTTCACGACAAGCATCACGCTTACTTCGATTGACCTTAATTGTTGAAATATTAATGAAATAAGTAAAAATATCTGTTTATTTATATAGGGTGTTATCAGTCCAGTGGCGCAAAAATAAGTTGAAGAGAAAGCATAAGATTATTTCATTTTCGAGAAAATTAAGTTTGAAAATTTATCATATTTATTTCGATAATTCCACACTGAATAACTGGCAGAGAATTATCCTACACGCGAAAATAAATTTAAAAAAGTAGAGAAAAACTTTTTCATAAGATGCTTAGTTCTCCAAAAAAATTTTAGATTACACTTCTTTTATTTACTTTTATATAATAAAATAACCTCCTGTACAATATACAGTTCAGAATCGATCAAACTGAAATATATTTGACAAATTTTCAAACTCGATTTTCTCGAAAACTGATCCTGAAATAAAAAGGTTTCGTTTCTTCATTTAAATTTATTTTCTCATACTGAATCATCCCTTTTCTTATTTATTATCATCTACGATCGGCAAACATCCTGTGTAACGATAGTTCTAGGTATTTTCCATACAAATAACTCTTAAAAACTTGTTCAAACAATTTCAATAAATTTCTAAATGAAATAATGAAATGATTTTTCACACTCAACGAGATCATCCAGAATCGTAAGCTATATTTTTACGGATAAAACAGTCCTTGTTCGAAACGTCCCACTGAGAAAGTGTTAAAAACGCCTGCGCAACATTTACCGCTAAATCTACTAATTGCCTAAACTGTTTCGTATGTTCAGGCAACGAACCATTCACGAAACTGTATCAGCTAGTTACCTGCGGCAACGATCATTACGTAAAGCTATGGGAAGTGACCGTAATACAAACGAAATGCGAGACATCCACCGTGAAGATAAACTTGTGCAGAATTATGGAGAAGCACAGCAGCGCCTTAACTTGCGTTTGTTTCAATGCAAACGGATTGTTCATCGCTAGCAGCGGCCTCGATAAAACAACAGTTATCTGGGAAACGGTACGAAATAAGAGAGAAAGAGGATGTGGTAAAATCTCTGAACGTTTAAACTGATAGGAAGGCAGATTAAAGCTTCGATAAAATTAGCCAAGTATTAACCCTTTCACTACCTCAGGCTTATATATATATATATATATATATATATATATATCCCGCTTTGTAATGCACATCGTTTTACGTCGATTTGTCTCAAACTTGTAACTTATGATTGCTGTCGCTATCGATAATAATTCGAATTTGATAGTTTAATCTCTTGTCTAGACGTAATTCTCAATTTCTTGACTATTTCGAAATTTTAATTAATTATTTCGAGAAGAAATTATTCCTTTTATACCATGCATAATGTTTTATCACAAAAGTATCTGAGCGCTTATAAATAATTTGACTTTTCAATCACTGAAACATGTATTTACGTGTGAAAGTGCTCCGTGAAAACTATTACAAACGTTTTCTCGGTAATTACGTCAATTAAAATTGACGATCATCGGTTAAACAAGTATTAATATAATTTTTCACCTTTTGATCGAGGAAATTATTTCGTTCTTATATTAAATAAAAGTGATGTCGATCCTTGGCGAATTAAGCAAATTAATGACAAACAGAACACGTCGTATATTCACGATATTAACAACTCTCATTCTCTGACATCTTTTAGGATTCCGGGAAAGTGATAACGATAACAGCAGGACACAATAGATACGTGGCATGCTGTGCATTTTCCAGAGACGGGAATTTATTAGCTACAGGTAATCAACCTTCGAGCGATAATTTTATAGCTTGCTGGACCTTTGACTCAGCAATGTTGCATATGTATATCTTTTTTTTTATGTGTCTTTATGTATCTTTTTTTAAAAGCAAGGTTGGACAACATATTTACTGTTCTTTTTTTATTATCTTTTCACTAATGTTTACTCAATCATTATTATACAGTATAATCTAATTATACAAGCAACTGTTAAGAAAAAAAATAGAACGGTGCCATGCTATTTTTACGTACTTGGATCGAGCTTAAATTTATTATATAGTTGAAGTGTAATCTTAAAAATTTTCAAATAATCCTACCACCAGTGTCCAATGAGCATTTCAGTACATTAAATATACCAATCATTTCAACACGATTTATGTTCGTTGTTCAATCGTTGTTAATATTTCAGGATCCAATGATAAATCCGTAATTATTTGGGATCTTAGAGGAAACTTGTGTCTCGAGTCGGAGCTCACACGAAGATTCACACCTGCCTTATTTTTAGACAATCCGGAAGAGGTAAATACCATTTTCGATAAATCTACAATTTCTTTTATCACAGACATTGCATAATGCTAACTTCAACTACTGGTCGATACTTTATCACTATACTTTTCATTCTTCGAATCGAACAAATTGGACGTGGTATGGAATTTGGTAAAAAGAAGAGCTCCCTCTTATTTTCAGAGCGCCGAATATGAAGAAAGCGTGATGAAAAACGCAGAGACGTTTGTCAATGACGTTCAATTGGTTCAAAGATTAGAAGAGCACGGTGGAGTAGTGAATAGCGTAGCTTTCTACGGAAATCATCTTATCGCTTCTGGATCTGGGTTAGTTACGGCTGATTTTTCCAAATCATTCAACCGAGCAAGGTATCAGGCTTGGGCAAATTTTATTTGTAACAAAGATAAAAAGTGACAATTTCACATAATTATTTGAATATTTAAGTTATTTTTATTTTACAAATTACACATTTATTTTACAAAAAAAAGTAACGTTATCTGATGACGTTATTCCAGAAGAAAATAGTAGAAAATATTTTATTATTTTCATATCCAATGCCCAAGCCTGTATGTAAGCTATTACAAAATACCACGCAACTGGGTCAAGCTGTTAGCACTCTAACTTTTTGGAAAACACGAAACGACCTACTGTCGCGATACTTGCCCCGATAAACCAAGAATGCTTTATAAACTTGTCTACAAGGTCATTTTATGTTAGCTACAAGATGCGTGAAAAATCGTCCAATCGAAAGAATCGTCGAGCTATCTCTCCCATCTTCTAATAGAAAAAAAAAGTATCATTCACAAACGAAATTAAATCGTTTCAAATGACACATGATCTTCTGATCCAGTTGTGTGAAGCGTTCTGTATTATATTATTCCGTTTAATAATAAATTACGACGAACACTTAGGGACAAGCTGATACGAGTTTGGAGCATTGAGATCGAAGAGGAAGCTAATGCCGAAACTAGCATGAAATTTCAAGAGAAACCTTACAGCCCGTTGGATGGTCACAAATATAGCATAAATCACGTGGAATTTAGTCCCTGTGGTCGTATGCTTGCCTCTTGCTCCTTAGACGGAAGTATTATCATTTGGGATATCGAGGTAATGTTACCAGACAGATTATGCAATGTGAAAAGTTATCACCAAACTGCGGATTTTTATGCAAGTTCGTGTTTTTGCAGACATAGTTTAGAAAGAAAAAAAAAATGAAATATAAACACAGATTAAACATTCTTAATCAAATTGCGATCTGACAAATTCGATGCGAAACAAAATTGTTGTAATTGATATCTTTCAAGTTGATAATTCTTCAACTTATTTTTACTTTAAACTTTCTTCTTAATATAGCTTTTATCTGTATAAACTTTAATTTTCATATCGTGTGTTAGTTTTTTAGTGTGTCAGGCTAAGGGTTAAAGTTTTGTAAAAAATCTTTGACACGCAATCTTTGGAGATAAAACATATTTCATAAACTTTATATTGTTATTTAATAAGTATTATTTACATGGTTCCAGTCACTGAATTCTGAACGATTGGTGTATGTTTTTGAAATTAACCATTTTATATTCAACGTACGATTCTTGTAAATGCATAAACATCCGCAGTCTACTTATCATTGCTCTAATAATTATATAAAAAAAACATTGATCTGATTGATCTTGATATAAGCTATATATCTAGGAAATATGTCAAGTAATTATACATTAAATTCTGAAACACATAAGAAAGTATTTTTTGGAGTTAAACTATTCAGATTTGATTTTGACTCTGACTTAAATCTCGATATGTTACGTTGCACATATTGCTGTTTATAATTGTTATTTTATCAACAACGTGAGTATGACAACTACATGATAGAATTTTTCCAAATATACTATAGAATATACTATACTAAACTTCTGTATGAATTATAGTAATTTTTTATTTATTTGTCACTTAACCTAATGTAATCCAAAAATGCTTTTGTACACGTGTATCTTGAAAACAGAGGGTAAGAGAATAGATAATTAAAGTGTAAATATAAAATTAGAGTGCCGATTATATTATTCTATTTGGTACTAACTGAAATAGAAAACGAAATTACACGAGACTATAAATCATTTTTGTAAACTAAAATCAGACAGATTTAAAGACCAATTTTATATTATTTTATTTGGCCTTAAGATAAAAAAGAAATAGATATATAAACGAATGAGTTAGTATCTAAATCTCCCTTTTGTAAACCAAGTTCAATTCTATGGCCTAAACGATTAATTAATAAATCGTGCATCCACACTTGGAAACTAAAGCCAAACAGT
Source organism: Tetragonisca angustula (assembly GCA_036937485.2). NCBI lineage: Eukaryota > Metazoa > Arthropoda > Insecta > Hymenoptera > Apidae > Tetragonisca > Tetragonisca angustula. The sequence goes on along the minus strand of JAWNGG020000023.1, from coordinate 743,053 downwards.
TATATATGTTTCAATGTTCCATTAGTAACGTATATCAAGATCAATGAAATCAGCCACTTTAACCAACAATTTTTAAAATGACCAAGCACAATGCATGGCATTATGAAAAATTCACAAGACGAGTTTCAATACCCCTTCGATCCCCTAACTCCCTGTGTATAAGTGAACTTTTGCGTTAAACACCGCAAATCAAGCTCACTCACTATATATTATCGAATCTTCGTTATTAATTTCACGTAGAACGGTTCTCAAGCGAAATCTTCTTTCGTGAATTCGGGATCTGGTATTCGCGTTTGTCGATGGTCACCGGATGGTACTAAAATTGCAACAGCTGGAGATGATGAAAGGACGACATTGTGGGATGTGAATAATATGGAGGAACTTTGGTACATGTTTCATGTTTTTTATATATATATATATCTATATCAATCAAAATTAACTCGGATTTCTATTTTCCTAACTTATAATTATAATTTTTTTAATTTTTATATTTTTTACATATTTGGTCCGTTATTCTTTATATACATATAAATGTCGTACATATAATATGTATGAGATTACAGGGTTGGCCTACTTCAAACCATTCGACATTCATCTGAAACAATTTTCACAAAAAAGTTAGTATTTCATTATCCGAATTATTATTCATCAAGTGGTTCCATGTGCCTCACCCTGTATATGTATATGTATATACGTAAACGTGTAATATAATATACAATATGTAATATATATGTGTTTATATATGTGTATATACATACATTATCTTAGGTCATAATTTCACAATGTGAATCATAATTTTAGAACATGTTTCTGTGTAGGGTTTCAAATCACCAAGATTTAAAAATGACGAAATTTGAAAAAAAAAATATAATAGGTCTGAAAATTATTGAAATAATGACAACATTTTAAATTTTAAAACTGATGGGAATCAGAACTGAAATATTATTAAATACTACAATTCTATTATAAAATAAAATAGTATCAACATCATACAATAAAATCAATTAAGATTAAATAATCCAAGAATCATTATATAATATTTTCATTGTATCATCAATGCATTGTATTTTATAATGTTAATGCCATTCTTGAATTATTTAATTATACTTTATATTCATATTTTGCTTGAATCATTTAATTATAATGTAATATTTAATAATTCAAGAATCGTTTAAAGAATTATTAAATATTATTAATAAATAATTCGTTTGATTCAACGAAGTTCAATTCTCTCGAACTAGCAAAATATTCAAGTTAACATCGAGCATCTTTACACGTATTTAAATAAAACATTTCTGTTTAATAGGTATAGCTTAAGATTTTTGTTAATAGTACTGTATGTATGTATATGCATATATATTATTCAAGAGTATTTGAAATATCACAAAAATGTATGTTTTCGCTTTACGAAAACTGTAAAGCGTTGTTAAACTATTGCGAAACATGTGTCGTAGCGTTTTCAGGGGTCATTCCGATGCGGTAAACGCGATCGCGTTCACGCATGATTCCTGTTATTTAGTTACGGCATGTAACGAAGGTGCTTGGAGACTTTTCGACGTCAGTGATAAAGAAAATTGCGGGGCGTTGATTATTTGCGCGGAAGCGCACGACTTAGGGGTACAAGGATGCGATTTTTGTCCGACGCCTAATTTCATAGCTAACGGTAGGCACGAATTAATATTAATCTTTTAAGGGGACGTTGAATTTTAAGAAACTACGTTAAGAAGAAATATTTCTTCTGATTTTAATATTTTACCGTTTAACATTTTACGATAAAGTAATTTAATAATTTTACCATATAAATGTTTATAGATTTGTATGAAAGTTTTGAATAATTTTTTTGAATTTTTGAATAATTCTTAATTGAATATTCCAATTTGAATATTTCTTACTAGATACATATATACGTGTCTATTGTTTATTCGAAAATAACAATAGATAAGTATATACATACCTAACAAGAAATTATACATGTGAAATTTTCAGCTATTATTTTTACGCAAATACAAACGAAGATCAATATATTATTACACTACACTACTATTATTACAGATTAATATATTATTACACTACATTACTGTTATTATAGATTAATATATTATTACACTACACTACTATTATTACACTATAATGGCTCACGAAAATATTGAAATATTTATAAAAAACTTCAGTCAGTGACAAAAAAAAGTCATTAACAAAATTACTCGTTTAATTAAAATTGTCAGTAGTTTTAATTGTTATAACTCTGAGTAAAGAAAACCTTAATTTTTAGAATTTTAGAAAAAGTTGAAATTTTACATGCTGCAATTTACTACGTACAATTTCTTCATTCTTTTTCCTTCTCTTTTCATTTCGTTCCTAATTTCAAAATATTCTGAAACATCTTAAATTTACAAATTTTTTTCTTAGTTTTCATCAAAAATTTCAACCTAAATAAAGTTCCTCATCTCTTTCTGTCATTTTTCCTTTTCATGGACAAGTACATTCGTCGAACATAGTCAACAGGTTAAGAATACAAAAATCAATTAAATTTTCACATAGAAAAATACGTAGTATGGGAAAATTGTAAGTACAATGCCCAAAAACGAATCTCCATTTAAGTCCTGTTTCTTCGTGGAGGAAAAGATAAATTTCTACACAAAAGTGACGAGGCACGATTATTACTCATCCTGTTGTTTTCAAATTGCAGGAACGAACGAAAATATAATTAGCGATAAACATTCTTATCTGTTAGCAACCGGTGGCAATGACTCTTTGGTTAAGTTGTGGAAAATAACGATTGGCAAAGTTAATGTAATCGCGCCGGGTGGCATCGGGAGCAGTAGCGGCGATGTGCGATACGAAGAAAAAAAATGTTTCACCGGACATGGTGGCAACGTGACCTGCGTCCGATTTTCTCCGATTCAAAGCGAAATCTTGGGGAGCGTGGCTACTGATAGAACGGCGCGTATATGGAGTGTGGTGAGTAAATATCTCACTCTCTCCTTGCCCTCCGCGAATAAATAAACTTTTCGCTAGCAACAAGTAGCAATTCGTTGGTTTGGTGGAAAGTAATACCGGTTTCGTCGATACGAAAATCAACCTAATTTCATCTAATTAATTATATAAGAGGACTCTGAACGTTTGCGTATAAAGCTAGTGAAAAAAAAGAAGTATATATTTCTAAGTAATTCTACGCATTTCTGAAATTTCAAACGGGCATCTGCAGTATTCTCTAATGTAAACTTCGAAAAAAACGACGTTACTTCCCCCACTGATCCAACATTAATAATAATTATAATTTAAAAGATTTATGATTAACACGTTGCCAATAAAGAAAATAAAAAGAAATGAAAGGAAACTAGAAACGTTCCAATAAATGAATGATATATTAATTTGCACGATCATTTGTAACACGATGTAACAGAAAATGTGATTTCACAGTACTCTGGGGTATGTTTGTACGTGTTAGAACAGCACGAAAGTCTTGTAACTGCCTGCGCTTTTTCACAAGACACTTCACTCTTTATTACAGGTTTCGATCAATTAATATATATCTAATGCATTCTACTTTAATTCATTTTTAACAATTATTTATTAACTTATTTCGATCATAGGTGCTCTGGATAAAACTGTTTTAATTTGGAAAATACCTCAGCAACTGATTTCGCAAAATATACTAATGAACAACTTAAAGAATAACAGGAAAAGGGTACGTCTTTGATACACGGTATCCATAATTAGACTACGGATTTTTATGTATTTGTAGGAAATTTAAAAATACAAAACTACACGTAGAAAGCACGTAATATGCAAAAATATATAAAATATTTAGAATATAGTGCTTTCTATGATATTTAGTATGTACAATTTTCTAGAGAAGCTCCTGTTTCTCAGTTCCATTTTTAAAAGTGTGAATTTGCATAAAAATCTGTATACGTATTTAATAGTTCATGTCACAATAAAAAGACATGCCAGTTGTTAATACACTCAATTTTTAATACAAAAGGTCTCGGACTGGAAGTTCGATGATACGTTAAAATGGTTGGACGAGATTGGCTTGTCGTCGTTAATTAAGAAAGCTAATGCGATTTCTTTAACGGGACGACAATTACTTTCTCTGTCGGAGGATGAATTAGCAAATAGATTAGATATAGAACAAGATGAGGAGGTATGTCAGAAAATCTCACGAATAATCGAAATTATTTTTTAACTAACTCATTTTCTATCGTGTTCGTTTTATTTCAATTATTTCATTTGCCTCGTGATATAAAATTGTTTTGGAATTTGCAACGAATGTCTAATAACCAGCAGTGTATATCGTACTCCTGTAATTTAAGACAAATTTAAATTAACTTTGGTTTAAAACATACTAAAGGATAACAGTCAAAAAAGTCCATATACATCCCCGTTTAAAAATCTTGGAAAAATCTTATATTAAAAAATTTTGAAATTTCTCCTGACTACGTTACATATATCGTAATGGTCAATGTCGATGAAATGTACCCCTCTGTAATTATTATCGCTCATTTTAACCGTACAATCAATTTTAGACAGCGGAAGCGTTTAAAACGCAGCTGTACTGGTTAAAACGTGAGGACAGTAACTCTATAGAGATTTCTATAGACGATACCGAAATACCTCACGAATACTTATGCCCTATCACACATGAAATAATGAAAGAACCCGTCCAATGTTCTGGTAAGCGATATAAATGAAAATCGTAATTGAAACTATTTGGTATTTTAATGAACATTTCATTCGCAGATGGATTTACATATGAGAAAGCTGCTATAAACGAGTGGTTCCTATGTGGAAAATATACAAGTCCAATGACGAATAAACCACTTCAGAATACTTCGTTCACTCCGAATGTTACACTCAGGAACACGATATATACTTTTCTACATGGGAATCGACCGCAGGCTTAATCCTTCAGAACATATATATATAGCGAATAAAGTAATCGAAAGAAGATTGAAATATCTTTAAATCCTTTTGATTTCTGATACGATGATTTTTCAAAAATTTCGTCACATTTTCTTGATTACGTATCTGGTAGAGAATGGTGAGTATACTTATCAAAAATCGTTTATTGAATTTCACTGGTACTTTGGTAAGAATATATATCATATACTATACATACATAAGTAAAAGTAATGAAAATGATTACGAAGTTTCTATCTTTATTGTTGTCAAAAAAAAAGTCAATCTGAACGAAATTACAAGTAGAGAGGTCTCATACCACTTTACGAACAATAATAAAAATATCGATAACTAAACATTGCTGTATGTATGTTTTTATATGTAATATTGACCAATGCAATAAGTGGCAAATATACTTAGCAGCAACTTATGAAGGGTCAAATATGATTTTTTAATTTAACTCTATGGAGCATAATTAAAAAATATCTTTTCTAATATCCTGACGCCCTAGTGGGATATTTTTTGAAAAATTAAAATTATTACGTTATGATGCACTCAGTTTGTATAGTTAGAAACTCTCTCTTATTTTTATAGTTTTAATCATCTAGTATTATTTCACATGTTTAACCTGTTAACCAAAAACGACGAATTAACTCGTCACTCAATCTTGCGAATATAATAATTTATTCATTAATATACCTATCATTTTTTTAAGGCTTTTATAATTCCTACTAAAAATAAATTATATCATAATTACATTTACAAAAATTAAGATTAATCAGATTAGAATCAATTTCTCTTCATGAATTATTAATTCTACAATTATAGAAATATTTAAAGTCTTTAAATAATTGAGATAATTCTATTTATATTTATATTTTTTATATAATTTATTAAAATAGAATTTCTGTGCGGCTCAGGACACATTTATAATTTGTGCCATAAAGAGTTAAGCTACGATATAAAATACTTCAAACAAATTCTTTCCTTTTTTTCCTTTTATCTACGTAATAGTATGTACATTTGACATTTGACTTTTTCTTGCACTTGAGTTTAAGAAAGTGAATTCTATGCACTTCGTTGAACGTACGTGAAACAATAACATAAAATGAATAAATTATAAATACGCACAAAGTGAAGTTGTTACTATTAATTTTAATTAACAAAATCAATTGCATTTGTGAGAATTTTGTAAACATCTGTTAATAAATATATTAATAAATATATTTACTCCGAATATAATTTCCCAAGCCTAAAATTATTTACGGTAAGAGTTTAAATATTTTCATGAGCCAGTTTATATATTTAGCGATTTTTGTTAAATTAAATACAACATTCCCTAACTAACAAAGCTGTAATTACGATCTACCTAAAATTTTATCTACTTTACGATTTTATCTAAAATTAATCTTATACCTATTTTACATTACTTTGTGCTTAAATACTATGCTTAATTAAGCATACTATAATATTTTAAGCAGAAATAAATACCTCAAAGAAATATCTTCCTAAATAATATTAACTAATGCATTAATCAAAAACTTACTTTCATGCTAGTTCAAAAATTTTACTCATAAGTTTAGCTAGCATTCTATTTAGCTGCAAATCTAACTTCAAAAAATTTTATTCAATTGAAAATCTAATTTAAGCTGTCTACTAAAAATCTAAAAATTTATCTGCAATGATGTGTGTCTCCATTCTTTGATGATTCCTGAAACAAATAAATCCAAATTAATTAAACAAAATTAAAATCTTTTTTATACCAAGGATTTAGGTACCTCTTGTTATCTCAATAATATTGATTCTAAAATTTTTATTTTACTATTCACATTATAAAATTTGAAATTGTATATCATTCTAAAATCATAATAATTTTAGATACGGATAATATGAAAATAAGGAAACTACATAGAAACAAACATATTTTTTTTAAAAAGTAGTAACAGCAACGAAAGATGCTGAGAAAGAAAGTAAATGATTAACCAGAAGGGCTACCAAAATATAATCATTATCTACTCAATATGAAACCCGAACAATAAACCGAGAGTAGAATGTCTTTTCTTTTTCGCAACACTAATTTACTGAAATTGGATATATAAAATAGAAATATTTTATAATATAGAAAATTTTCAAAGCAAAGTACTAAGAGTGCTTACATATTTACTTATTGTTGATAAAAAATTTTTTTAAACAGAAAACTCTTGAAATTACAACACGATATTTATTTACACAATACAAATGAATACTGATCTATGCACTCATTATAAATTAATATTAATTACAAAAATTCAATATAAAGCTCTACACAGCTTTTTTAACTGCATCAGATGATTAAGGAATATATTTCCACAATTTCTCAGTGGAAGAAGTTTGGGCATTTCTTAAACGCAACACTACTTAAAGAAACGCGATCATTTATCAATGTGACACAAATTTAAATAACACAAAAAAAAGTAATTTAAATAATCACGAAAAATATCGCAACACTAGTTTTTAAAATAAATTTAATAAAAATGTCTGTCCAAAAAGAAACTACTTCAATTATTCACGATAGTCACAAATGGCAAGACTATGAATTAAAAATCAATATCTTTCAAATTCAATTTCAAATGAAACAACAGACGACAAATTCTAGTATCATTCTTTAAGATTTTAAAAACAATCGCGATACTAAATTTGCAATACTAAAGCAAACGCATCGTCATTTTTCGAAACGCTAATGAAAAACCGCGATTTGCCCAATATAGTGGTGGATCGACATGATACATTGCTGAAAAAATAACTACTGCTACATACTACAAATATTAAAAGCGAGCATAGTGACAAAGTAGTAACAAAAATGATTTTCCATGCTCTGAATGAATTTTCACCTTCAGAAGATAGATAACCATTAGTAGTTGCCCTCTTCTATGGCAGTTTACCGGGCCTCTTCGGCTTCTAGCCTTTTCTTTCTTCGAGCGCAATGCTCGCTGAAACTTACATCTAGCTCGAGTCTTTCGATCATAGTGATCGTTGCCCGTTCGCATGTGCGTGCTCGAGCAACACCTACATGAACGTTCGTTTCGGGACCTACTCGCGACCTATTCGCGACCGCGACCGCGATACTAAATTCGAAAAATCGAAGACTAAAACCAGAAACAAGTGGCATGTTCCATTTGTACCAATTTCACTGTCGATTTTTCAAATTAGATTTCCTGAAACAGGTTGGACACGCGAAAAGGGGACACGCGACCAGAGACTGTGCCAACCTGCCCGGCCCTACCTACTTATAATTAAACAGACATACCAGAAAGTAAGCTACCTATCCTGATCAATCGCCCTATATTTAAAAAATGGCAAAATAGGCACACCAACACACTCGCTCCACGGTTCTCACACACACACTCGGGCGCGACCTAAACTAGGGAGGACGTCCCGGGACACCTCCGACACCCGAGTGTCACACACAACATTCACACTCTAATTTACGTACCATTTTCCTGAAATCGACTGACAATGGCTAGCTATCATTGCGTAAAACGTGATTAAAACACGTTTATATTTACAATTATATGTGAAATGTTAATAATTGAATAAATATATATATATAATTTCTGTAGAAGTTACATGTGCAAGTTGACTTCAAGTCATTATTATAATTGAACGTATAATTAATAATATAATTATATTTACTATGTATTGTTATAATAAATTCACACTTAAAATTAGTGCATAAATATTTTAAATATTTCAACTTATAATTAATGGAATAGAATAGAAACGACGCAGTTCCACATCCTAACCACACACACATGTGGAAAATACGTCGTGCACGATACGCTAACACACAGTCAGTCGCTGAGAAATTTTTTATGAAATTATAAACTATGGTCATCGTACCCAATGTCTTTCACCCACCCAAGTAGCACCTGGGCACGTGAGTGAGATCCTGACAATGAGCACGGAAGGGGTTAAACCTGAAAATCCTAAACTAAAAAAATGATTAATTTATACAGTTTGTATCTAAACGGACTATTATTTCATTTTATTTCAAACTCTAATGAACTGTACTCTTAGAAATTACTGAAATTGCAAGAGAATAAAGACAATGAACAAGAACTGAATTTATTAAAAAAAGATACTATGAAATCTGTTCAATGTAAGTAATATAAAATTCTGAAGTAATATAAAGTAATATAAAGTTCTACACTCTAATTGCAAATGAAACATTTATAGAAATATCCTCAGACGATTCCTTCATCAAAGCACATTTTTGGAAAAACAAAACTAGCATTCAAAAGCGTTGCTTTGATTTTGAAATCTGTCTGTCGCGAAGCGTCTTCTTGCACATGAAACTCTTTTGTGACGAATAAAATTAAACTTCTATAAATTTCATATTTTCTATTGAAATTATATTGTATGTGGGAATTAGATTTATAATAGATATTGTTTATTTATAATAACGAAATCGAAGAATATCCGACTTCTCTACTAGAAAATATTCAAACAAAATCATTGCAACAGTATTGATATTCTATTTATTCATTAATAACTCATGTTAATTATAAATGCATTATTATTAATATTAAAAAACGCGATGTGCAAGAAAATCTATCCTGAACTAATAAATAAAACATGTTACTACTCACAGGTATAATAAATACCCGTGGTCACTATGCTCGTCAAAAGTTCTACATAATACAACCAGTCACCTGTGTCGATTCAGATCTTTCATCCTACGACATGATTAAGTGACCAGAGGAATAAAAATACATGCGACTCACGATTAGATGCAAAAAATGTTGTTATCGATGTAGTTGTAGAAGTCTAAAAGCACCAAAATATAAAATATTATATAATCTAAATAATACTTAAAAATAGTATTAACTTTATTAATGGCAAGTTTAATAATGACAATATTCTATTCAAGAATTAAAAATTTAATCAAATTTCAATTTAAGACTCTATTTTGTAATTAATAACAATTGATAAAATCAAGTGAAATACAAAATACAAAGTTACTTACATCGTTGACCTGAAGCAATGCTAGGTCCTTTTCACAGAACAGGAAGAAAAGGGAATGTAGAACCTTTAATAAAATATCAATTATTATAATTTATTCTGAGAAACACAGTGATGGTTGTTAAAAAAATTTGAGGTAATGAAATATAAAATGAAAAAACATGAAATTTTATTTTTTAATTTAATAATAAACGAAAGAATAAAATTAATTATGCACTGTAAAATATTTCCTAATATTGTCTAATATCCAAAACTATTCTGTACATTCATCATTAGAGATTCAAATATTCTTCGTATAAATCGAATATGGCGCGCTTTCTTTGTCGGTTAAACAACGCTGCGCAGTACGCCAAAAGTGCGATGCGCAGAACCTGTTTAAACTTGTCTCTGAATATTGTCAATGATTATGATTGAATAATAAAGAAATCTTTTTAATTATCCGACAAGGAGGAAAATAAACGTGCAAATATGTCTGCCTTCATTAATATGAATCAAACATTACCTAATGTGAATAAAAACCAGCAGATTTATCACAAGTCATCTTTCTTAATTTTCCAATTTCCAGATTGCCGTCGTAATCAATCAGTAATCTGTTAAAAAAAACCCAAAACTTTCAAATAAAGATGAAACATATTAATCGATCAAGGTCAAATATTCTTTTGAAATCTCGCAATACAAGTTACTGGTGAATATGACAACCGAAAAACGATCAAAGAAAAGATAATTTACTTACAAATTATGATAAAATTTAATAAATTTAAACAGAAACGTATGTTATTTAAATGATGTTAACAGCAGTGTGGAAACGATGATGAAAATATTACACAGATAATTATAAACACGCGGGAAAATACGTCTTAACGCCACGATCTAAGACAATGGACTAATCCTCCGCGCAACAAGTTACGTCAAGAAGTGGGATGGGGTTTCATAGGTATGGACCAATAGGATTCATCTAATTTATGGAAAACGAAAATGAACCAATCACATAACCGTATACGAATATTTACAAAAGCATTCCTACGCGCGCTAATTTAATTAAATTCAAATAGAATTTATTAAATGTAAATAAATAAAAATAGATAATGCTTTTATAGTTGCATTTTATAGTAAAAAGTTTTTATTTTATATGCTATTAATTCTATAAAAATTTTCGTAACAATATTAAAAACCAATCTGAAAACATAATATGAAAGAACCATACAAGTGGGATAGATAATATACATGTATTTCGCAGAAATGACAAGAGTAATTAAACAATCATTTATTTATTATACTAACATGTATTTAATATATGTTGGTAATAAATATCTCGCATATATCTTGCAATATTTACATATATCATAATACTTTTAATATTTTATATGAAACATATAATATACGTATAAAAAACTACGGTGCTCAAATATTTTTATGAGCTTCTGCATATATATAGTTATTTCTAATCAACAAATGACTGGATTGAATATATGTAATTACTCTTTTAAACAATGCTCACTTTTCTAAATTATACACATATTCAAAAACACAAACACAAGTATAACATGTACAAGTACAATTTGTATAATATTACTTGATTGTAATTTCTACCTGATAACTTAGATATTGTTTTTCTCGCACCCCACCAAAAACTAACATTTCTATATTACATCTTTAAATATTGATTACTATAGATCAACAGAGAGAAATGTTTGAGAATAAATGTATTGTATTAAACTCCAAAAAATTAAGAAGATAATAACGGCCAGTAATTAAAACAGTACATATATCAAAATGTGTTATAGAGTGACCTCTAGAAGGAAAAAGCGAAACTATTATTCGATTCATAATATGCACATTAAGGTTAGAAATCATGATCCTACATATATATATATATGTATGTGTTTCAACCATCAAGAAGAAACACTGATAATTTCTCAATCGAGGTTACTCATAACAAATTGATGTCACAATTTCCGTGTAAAAGAATGTTCTTCGAATTTCATTTTTATTTTTGTTTATTTTGTTACTTTTAAATATTTTGTTTTAACAGTCATTTTTACCAAACATTTCTTAGAATTTATTAAATGTCAGGATTTTATATACAATTTAAATAATCCAGCTTCGATTTCATGTACTTCGGTCTCATTGCAGTAAAACCAATGACTACATAAATTCTCTGAACACTACTGTGTTGAAAAACTTGGTACGATCGAGGCGCTCGTTGTCCTGGCATATACATATATACGTTCGCGGTAAAAAGATACGTATTGCGTGTCAGGCACGATAGTTAATCAAAATGGTTTGTATTTTTATGTATTTTCTTTGATTTGTTTCGTGCTATTCTGTTGAAATATTTCAAAATATATTTAGAAAATAGTGGTAATAAAAGATACGTATTTATGTATTATACATATTTTCAGGCATCTTATTCGGAGGATCAATTAGCAGGTAAGTAAATGCGAATGAGATCATTGACATCAAACAGAATAAGATTAAAAAAGGGTAGACAGATGGTTCTCGATGTTCAATTTAGGTCAAGAATATCCTTTACCTTATTAGACCCACCCTGATGACATCGAATTACGTGTCGTTGATTTCCTTTTATGGTTAGGTATCTGAAAGAAATAGCAGCAGAAAAGAAGAAACGATGACAGAACACGAATAGCATTGCATCGTAACGATCGTAGAACCTTTATATTCAGTTTTAACTCGTTTTCTGAATGTAGTTTTGTTGTTACATTTGTGTGATAGGCAATATACATTTATATAGATATATATATACATGTATTGTGCTATAAACTTCAAGATTTATTGATAGTCTGTATTGTTATCTTTATCTAATACAATACAATATTTTTAAAATTTTACACATATTTGTTGTAATTACCATTATTTGTTGCCTTATCTTTTAAAAAGTGAAATCTAATCATTTAATATAACTTGAATATATGTAAATACATATTTAAGCTACACAATGTACGGTTGTAGTTACCAAGAACTAACAAACAGAATGATGTCATCAATTGAGGGTAAATAAATGTATTATTCATAAAAATTATCGCATTTTAGACTAAAATAAATACTTTCCAACTCATTTATGCATATTTCTACAAAGTATGATTTTGTAATGATTATTTTTATCTTTTCTTAATGTAACAGAATTTCAAGAGGCATTTCAACTATTTGACAGTCGAGGAGATGGGAAGATTCATGTAGCTCAGATTGGTGATGCGTTGCGTGCTCTAGGGCAAAATCCAACTGAATCAGATGTCAAGAAATTTACCCATCAACACAAACCTGATGAACGCATTAGTTTTGAAGTGTTTCTACCAATTTATCAAGCTATAAGCAAATCTCGTACGTCTGATACTGCTGATGATTTTATAGAAGGATTACGTCACTTTGATAAAGATGGAAATGGTTTCATTTCTTCTGCTGAATTGAGACATCTTCTAACTACGTTGGGTATGTATAATCTTTTAACACTATCTTTTAGTAATTATTTAATGTATAGTTGTATTTACAGACTAATTAATTACTTGCGTTTTTTGATAGGTGAAAAACTCAGTGATGAAGAAGTTGAAACTTTACTGGCTGGTCATGAAGATTCACAGGGTAACATTAATTATGAAGATTTTGTTCGACAAGTGATGTGTGGTTAAATTTCCATTTTATTAGATACAAATAATTACCAATCAGAAAAATTTGTATCTGTCATAAAATATTTTACAAGCATTTAATTTTTTTGATTTATTTGTATTTCGTTACTATTCGATACTATTTAAGGTTATATATAATAGATATCCCAATATGATGCTTTTATTAGAAGGGTAGAATAACATTAGTCTCCTTCTACTTGTTTATATAGTATAATGAGTATATTGTGCCTTGATGTGAAAAATTCATGAAAAGGAATATTCAAAATTGAAACTAAAAACTTTAAATGAAATTTAATGATCTTCAGTCATCTTATAAATTTTTTAATTTATGTATTTAAGTAATTATCTTTAATAGCAATTGTCATTAGTTTTACGCATAAACAAAGTATTTGGATTTTACAAATCCCTGTTATTTTTAGAAGTGTTACTTATGAAAAAAATTGTGTACTTATGGAAATAAAATTTGTTAAAAGTGAAACTCAAAGTCAAAATTCAAATATTATAATTTTTATTTGTTTATCTGAAGTAAAGAGTGACTTGTGTTCTTTTTTCAAATTCCTCTATAGACATGTTGTGAAAAACTAAGAGAAGTAATTTTAGTTCCTTTTTTTAAATAATTAATTAGTTTTTTCCTTCAATGTTGAAAATATAAGTCAATATTAATGAATAAAAATGTTAACATTGCTCTGAATGTTTATTAGAATTTATTATATGAACACTCTAGTAAAAAATGAAATCGATTTAATCGAATCGATATATATCGAATCGAACCGGATTGCGTTCAACCTACATATAAGAAGAAGCGCTTCAGTATCGTTTCATTCGCCTGAGTAGTACGGTAGTCTTGGTGTGTTGGTGATCCTAGGATAATTCTTATCGGATAGTAATCGCTGGTCTAGCGAATATTTTGTTGTGTAAAAGTCATATAACAACCGTCAAAATTTTACGAAGAAAGAAGTATGAATATTAATTCCAGTTTACCATTAAGTAATTGTGAAAGTACTAAAAAGGGCATAATAATGCCAAGTTTAATATCCAGTCATTGGTAAGTGCGACTACTGCGCCATTTCTGCCTTTAGTTCGTCATCGCCATCTTATATTCTATTTATTGAAATTTGTGTTTTCATTTCTATTTTCCTTCAACAGGCGTTTTTCACGAAACCAATGTCTGTTCATAGTATAATTATTTTCTTTCGCGAATGAATATTTGAATATTTCAAAATATTTCGAAGAGATGAAATCGATAATTCGCATTACCTTTTAATTCTATCATTTACCTTGACAATAGAAAAAATCAGATACGTGTTCGTGATCAATGTTGCGTTCTCTTTGATGTTGAAAATATTTATAAACAATATACATACATTAAGCAGATGTAATATCGTGGATTAAATTGATACGGCAAAAATATAAGGCACAAGATACTAAAATTTAAGATAATCGAATAATATAATGAAGCAAAAATGAAATAATGATATTTTGATGCATCTGATAATGTTTCGAAAGTATCATTTCCGTGATATATAAATATACTGCCACGTGAATCGTGAATATCCATTATGCGCGACGTAGAATCGACGTGAATGCGTCGATGCATTGTATGCGTCAGCTGTTTCCTCTATATATACGTATAAAGCATAAAAAAAATCTAATGGATGTTACAATTTAAATCTCTGTTTCAAACAAAACAAATTCGTTTTTTTTGTTAGAATGGAAAAGAATGCATTGATATTAGAACAATTTTTACCAATTGGCAGTGTCGTAAATACTTGGTACAAATTGTTAGATAGAAGCGAAAATAATTGTACGTTAGCTGTATATGTGTAATGTATAGATAAACCATAGAAATTTCTTACATAATTCTCATTGTACATCTATATCTAACCTCCGATATTGAATCGCTGTGAGGAGAGAATCGTTGTCAAAACAATTTTGCTTCAACGGTGTTAATAAAATATATAATAGTTGATTGTCCATTTTACCCATGAGAAAATTAACGTTAAATTATTCGTTTCCTTGAAATGACTATTGCATCATTGTTTTACGTATCCATGTAAAAGATAGCCAATAGTCGTATCAGAATTGAATAAAGAAACGAAATGCATCTCTTCGAATCTTTATGAATATGTACATATATAAAGTTTTTGTGTAATTACAGATCTAAACAAAAATATCCACGATGTGATTTTATCATCTTCCTTCCTTCCTTTTTCTTCGTTTCACAATTGCGTAGATACTTGTTGATAACTTATCTTCAATAAATATGTGATTTAAATTTGCAAGCATGTAGGAGCTTGATCATATCTAAAATCGAGAAATTTCTATGATGTCATCTCTATGTAAAAGTATTCTTCTATCACTAATATCAATTACTCTTTTGTTACTTTTGTTTAATTAATTATTTTATAATACATTCGCTACTTTTGTACTAATTGTTTTTATTATTTTCATTCCATCATCTAAAAACATCGTACGTTCATGTATGTGTGTAGCATGTACGAGATTCCAAGAAACGATTTTTATCTTTCCAAAACGTTACGAGATAAAATGAACACACGCGCGGAAAGATAAAATACTTGAAAGTATATTTAGTTCGATTAGATTATTGTAGTAAAATTATATTGAAGAAGAATCATAATTAAATCTTGCAAGCGATAAGATTTAATAAACAAAGCTTTGTAGCTAATATTAACTTTATGGACGTAAGATATTAATTAATAAAATGGAATTACAGTGATGTGTCAAGCAAGTGTATGGATGAAAGTTTAGAAGAAGGCTCTAGACTTCAACAACATTATTGTATAACGTTGGGCGTGGGGCCTCTGTGGTGGTCCTGATGTGCCCCATGCCGCATTGTCTGTATCTACAGTCAACACAGAGAGCCGCGGCGTGGGGATCAAGCAGAGTCAGCTCTCTGTGAGCTCCCATACTGTACAAGTACGTAATTGCGATTATGTTCGACGAATTTAATTTTTTTTTGTACGTGTTATTCTATAATATCGAATTAAATATAAAAGACCGCAAGGTAGTTCTTATAATGTCGTTATAATGTTAATTATAAATAATTATAGTTGCAAATTCTATATATATAATTCTGTGTCTCTAGGAGGATGAATTATTAAAAGCTGTGCGAAATAGCGAATCATTACGCTTGACATTTACTTTGCATTTGACGGAGAGTACATCCGTCGAGTGGGAAACAGTCGTATGGCGTCGTTGTCTCTACATTCGCGTGCCAAGCTGCCTTTTACCAGAAGGTTCAAAAGAAGGTTTCGTGTCTCTCCTGGAATACGCTGAAGAAACATTGCGATGTAAAAATATCATCATTTGTCTGCGTAAAGACAGAACGGATCGAGGTACTTGTCGTCAACCGTTCTTTGAGTCCAATGAAAATGATTACAAGGAGAAAGATTTTTCGTCTAAAACACTTTGTTGTTATGGTCTAGCAATGCTGGTTCGTACCTTCATGTTTTTGGGCTTCAGTGTTCTACCGCCGACTCACTCCTTGGTACCACCAGGCAGTGATGCTGGCAATCTCTACATGCTCTATGTCATCGAGTAATCAACCAGAAGTTCGACTTCTCTTTCAAATTTAACGCACAGGTATTTTTTTTTTTTAATTTTTGTTTTCGCACAAAGATTACCATATAATCGATTTTTTTTCCAATGTTTTGTTATCTTGCAACTAACTTTTATCATTTTTTTTTATTCTTTTTCTTTTTTGCCTTTTTCTCAATTACAGGGGCAAACGCACGAATGGAAAATTCTTCAATCATCGGCATGAAAAAAAAATTACAATCCGAAGGCCCTGAATAATAGATAGTTATCTTTTTCTTTCTAATTTCTTTTTTGGTTAACGTTGGCTACGTTATATTTACTGCTAAGAAAAATCATAAATTTAAATGTTTTATAAAAAAATATATATATATATTGAAACTCAAAAGTTTGATCTTCAGCTTGCTATGATCGTAAAATAAATTATTATATTAAAAGTTGACAAATTCGGAAGATGTAAAGTATGTAAAATATCTCAGAAGTAACATTTTCAGCACTATAAACCTTGGCGTTAAATTTAAGGGAAATATTTATATGTATACGTACGTGCATATATATATATATAAAGAGAAATGGAGAAAATGAGTGTGTGTGAGAGAGAGAAAGAGACACTTGAAGATATACGGAGAGGTACGAAAAAATAAAGAACAAACCGAAACTGATAGTCGGGTATATGTAGATCGCCAACATAACAGGCTGTGGGCGAAAATATCGATTCATTCTCTTGAATACAGTGTTAAGAGCATGTAAACAGCTGACGAAGCTCCCCACGTAAAAAATTTGACGGTATCAAGGTTTAAAAATTATAAAAACCTACGAAACGTCAAATTATACAAGAAATTTACTACGAATAAATCTCAATGTTAATTGTATCAATTTGGGTTTTACCGCGGTTTATTCTGTATTATTGTACATCTTTTTAATCATTTTATAAGTATTATTATATATACATTCTACATACAAATATTATGCACGTATTATAATGATGCGCAATCAGTGTTTATTTGTTTTAAATAATTACTTTTTGTTTAACTTGTATTTTTTACTCGATGTATACAATCTATTACTTTTTTAATAAAGATTAGTTCAAATAAAGCATCAACTTGTGATACGATTCATGAAACTTTAATATCATTGTTAATAAAATCCGCAAACATTTACGTACATACTCAAAGAATCAATTATACACTGGTAGCAGTCATTATAAACGTAACTGGGTCGATATTTTTTTAGTTTGTTTAGGCACAAGTAATGTCTAATGATGATAATATTAATGATAATTATGATTATAATTATAATCTTTCATATTAAAGGAACGGTTCAGATCAATTAACATTGCAGAGTTTGTTTTAGTAAATGCGTTCTTTAGTGTTGACTGGATGACAGTTAAATGATAAAAAAAAAGTGTTAATAGCTTGCTAGGAATATAGATAAGTACAGAATAATGAATTATTATACGTTAACGCAAATAGTTTTCAATTCACCTCGGTCTTTTCAATTGAGAATAAAACTCTCCGCGTTCTATTAAGTAGTATTGTATACTGTATTGATACAGTTGATTACATGAAATGTATGCTACATTTATTATTGTGAAATTACCGAAAACACTCTTGCTAAATAAAACTTTAGAAAAATACATAAATTTTGTACTTTATTCTATATTAAAATGATGAATTGAAGGAAGAATGAACTTTTATATATACATATACAGTAAACTTTGGATAAATACTTACAATTAGTGGCCTACCTCTTCGTAAGTACTCGCAACTTAATATATCGCGAAGCGAATCGGTCGAGTAATGTTAACTTGATCTGATTGCACATGTGAATGAAACGACACTAATTCAATGATGAAACTTTTTTATTTTTAGATTTTTCAAAATTAAACCTTTACTGACGCATCTGTGAAATTTTTGTTCAAATTAAAGCTTTAATAGTATGTGAAATAAAAGAAATAAGCAAATATAGTCTACATTATTTCAAGCTTAGTTTTGTTTTAATCAGGGAAGTCTCACAGTTATATTGGTAGTTTTATTAAATAAAAATTAAAAATAAAAAAGTTTTATTGTTGCATTAGTATTGTACCATCAATTTCATTCGCTTTGTTCTTTTTTACATTCGAATACAATTAAGCACCCGCTTTGAGTCCCGATTTTCAAGCATTTATCCAATGTATACTGTATCTGTACTATGCACACACACGCACATAACAGTAAAATTTAAAAAAAAAAATTCCATATCCCTATCAGCAATTTTATATTATGACTTCATATTATGATTACTTCGAATCTTGAATTACATTAAATATGTATTTACATGTATCAAATTGTATATTTCCTTTTCTTTGTATATTACACGCATTAAACGTTTTTCACTCTAACTCAAAACCTATTGAAAGTCTAGAAAGTTGGAGGAATAAGTTCCTAATATGTCTTTCCAGACAATTACAACGATAAGTTTCAAGTTGTAGACTATTGTATGTACTTACTTAAATACATACATAATTATTTAGATACATGTTTCAAACTAGTAGTATCTTTTCATGCAATAACGATTTATTATTATTTCATATAAAGGTACAACTCAGCGATATAAACATATCAATAATATCCATACAACATAATTTTTTTAGAAGAATATGTAATTATTATGGCAATATTTTCAAACGACGTAGCGTGCATAAAGTGTTGATGATTTAATTATTTAAATTACACATTTATTAAAAGTCTTCACTAATAATATGATGAATGAAAATTTTATTTGTGATTGTACATCGTATATTATGCGTATGGACAATGCGAAAGTAGGCAATAAAAATGAAAAACAAATGTTCGACAGTTACGAACAGTTACAAACAGTCGGTTCGGTTTGTAAGATTTACTCCCATTCTATTATAACATTCTTTCCGAATTAAGTTGTCGTCTGTTGCAATTATACAAATGTAACTTACTGTTTCTTCCGGTATTTCAAATCATTCTAATTTTCTAAACAATTACACAATTTATCATTCACGATGTCTAACGCATTCAAAAACTTGTACTTCACTTCATCAACGTAAATTAGTCCTTTTGGCGTCTTCAATTTCATCTGAGCTATTTTTTGGTACCAAACCCAAACTGTTTAACATTCCGGACGGTGCTGTATCTTCAATTGGATAGACAGATACTTTTTTACATTTGATCAAATGTGTAGCTAATTGATTTCCGTCGGTTGTCGCATAACCACATGAACATTGCATTTTTTTATCTAATGGAATATTAATGAGAGGAGAAGGAACAACCAAACTGGTCATAGGTCGTTCATTATGAATTTGTTGTTGATGTTCTTTAAACGCACGCCAACAACAAGTTATGTAGCGACATTGTTGACATATTTGTTCACCTGGATAATGATTTTGCTCATCTATATCTTCTTCGCATTCTTTACAAGATAGATGTTCAATTGAAACATTCACCGTAACTGGACCAGTGACCCATTTTTTAACTCTCTCATCGCGTGATAATTCTGTAACTGGACTATCAATTTCAAATCGTCTAGTTTGAAATCGCTGTTTTGGAATCATTATTCCATTACTACCAGTTGAATAAGGAATAACCTTTGAATCGGATACAGAATCATGTAGTTCCCTTTGATGAATTTTCAATGAACTTTTCTGATTGAACCAAAGACAACATCTGGAACATTTATTTCCTCGTCCTTGTTCCCTTCTGATAACGTGTCTTTGCATATGTAACAAATACGCATGAACGCTGGTAACGTTGGGATTACTTTCTTTTACGAAATTTATTATTTTCAAACAATAAGGACATTGTAATCCCTCACCCTTTTCGTGAACACGATAATAATGATCAATAGCGTCTTTATGACTGGAAGTACGATAACCGCAAGTTTCGCATTGGTAAGGCATCTCCGAGGGACAGTGTATTGATGACAAGTGATTAATTAGAAGACCACTGTTACCGAATTTTTGTTCACAAATGGCGCAAACAACCATATCACTGTCAGAGTGGCCAAAGTTGCTGTGTGATTCTGTAACGTGTGTAACCATCTGGTGTTGGGATGAAAATGCTGTACAACAGTATCGGCACACTGGAGAATGTGATTGTCCAGGTACTTGTGGCGGTACATGACCAATAGTGTGTTCCATTACATCTGTATTTGAACGCAATATTGTTGCACACAGAAAGCATTTAAAATACAAGGAACTTTTATGTTCCTTAATAAGAAGAGTTTTGTCGCCTTCCATAGTAGCATAATAAAATTCCTGCAATTGTATCTGATCGTTTTTACTTTCCTTATCTTTCTCCCTGATACTTTTTGATTCGTAGTTAGCTTTTTTCAATTCGGGTTCTGGGCTAATCATTGTTGTTGGATTTCTCTTTCGTCCTCTCCTCGGGCCAGGTTTCGTTATTTGAACGGATGGCAACGTTTCTTGTTGCTGTTTCATGTTGCTACTACCTGGAATCAGAACTTTGCAGTCCGAAAAGATTTCTTCTTTATTCAGTGTCCTGAGCGATGACGAATTCGCATTTGAATAAGACCAGTTATGAAAAGGATTAGCAGCTATCCTAGCCAAACGATCCAAGAGACTTTCGTTTAATTCGATTCTAGTTTGTTCTGCGATATGTCCAATAATGTTATCAAATGCTCGGGCGGCAGTCGCTCCGTACATTTCTCTCCATACTAATTCGTCCAAAAATTGTTGTATCATTTGTTTACTAAGCAAACTAAGAGTATTTTGAAACATTCTTGGGACAATTTTCCTTAAATACTCCATAATGTGATAATTGCTCATGAAATTTCGAGAATTTTGTTCAGAAAATGCTGATTGTATTACATTATTAAAACCCATTTCTTCAAGCGTGCTTTTATCAACGGAAAAGTCAGTCATAATTTTCGAATCGGTATGCACCCATTCTTTCAGTGGTTGTAAAATATTATTGAATCGTCGCTTGTATGCCCTATCACCATCCTGCACTGGATCGCATGCTCTTAATCTTAAATCAAGCGTGGCATAATCTAATACACCAAGCACTTCGACTTTGACCTGTCGTAAGTTTCCGTCCTGTGACGTTGTGCCCAAACTAATTACACCAATTTGTATCACGAAGTTTTTACCTCCCATTTTACGAGTTTTATCCCAAATTGCGGCAGTACAAACACTACGTAAATGCGTATAAAAATTTTTTACATATAAATTAGATACTTTCACCCAAGAGACAACATTTTGAACGTTTGTTTGGCATGCCCAATGATAAATTAATTTTAAAAGAACGGTAGGTGTGTAAGCAGCACCCTGGAAAATTGAGCCGGAAAACACGGAAACAAAACGATCTGGACAACAACTTGAAATCCAAACGTATCCTCCCGAATATGGAAATGTACCTTGATCACTATACATTCCTAATTTCAACTTAGTCCTTTGATAATTATTACTATGTTGCATGCAATACTGTTCAGACTTTACCAACCCCTGCTGTATCAACCATTCAGCGAACTTTGTAGCCGAGAACATGAGTACGCTCTTGACTTTCATATCTGAAACGTACATTAATAATTTATATAAAGAAAAGGGTGGTAACCGATAATCACACCCATGTTAATAGGTACCTAACTCCGATCTTTCTTTTTGAGCTATTTGTGGCGCGATATCCTTTGTACGAAGATTTGGTCTAGGTACGACGACCAACGAAGGAAATGTTCTGCCTCCGTTTATTTTGTTAAAAGTTACTTCCCTTCCATCCGGAAGATTCTTCTTCGATTCGTCAATTTGGTCGCAAGCTAAATTGAAAGGTTATTGGAATTAAAGCCGAAAACTCCTATTTAATTACAATGACT
This sequence comes from Tetragonisca angustula, assembly GCA_036937485.2. Lineage (NCBI taxonomy): Eukaryota > Metazoa > Arthropoda > Insecta > Hymenoptera > Apidae > Tetragonisca > Tetragonisca angustula. The sequence continues at coordinate 720,113 of JAWNGG020000023.1, read as the reverse complement.
GCAAAGAATTTATGTATCTCTAGCGCTAAGTATTCGACCTCCCGGCCAATTGTCAACATGACAATCATAATGCGTTTAATCCCGGATAGATTCTTCTTCTAACCTGAATTTTTACTTCCAATCGATATTCCACCAATACTTGTATGCTCAGTTGGTTTTGTAATAGCCAGTCTTGTTGCCGTTGCCGTCACCGTTACCGTTGGCGGTATCGTTCCTGTAGTCGTATTTATGGTTGCCGATGTTGACGACACCGTTGATGTAATCTGTTGTTTACTTACTGTTTTTATTCTGAGATTGGTAACACCTTGTGGGCTGGTTGTAGCTAAAATAATGAATTCAATTTAAATAAACATATATATATATATTGCTAACCTATGTTGTCACTATCGAACATATATTTAAAAGTGATCAGATAGAACTTACTTGGTGTAACAACATGTGTCGAGGATCCCAATTTCTGTCTTCCACGAGGGATTAATGTCGGCTATATAGAGTAAGATAGAATCAGTTCAACAAAAAGAACAAAAAAACTTTAAGTGAAACGATATTTACGCGTAACATACTTCCTCTATTATGTCAGATTGTTGTACTTGAAGCACTTTTGTTCTGCGTCCAGAACGAGTGTATTTATACTGAAAGAAAAATAAACAATGGAAAAATGTAAGCTTTCTTAGAGTTTTATAAAAAGATGAAAAAACTTTATACATTTTCCGTTTGAGAGTGTGAAGCGGTAGATATAGTTGAAACTGTAGATATAGATGTTGAACCTGGCGTAGCTGAAGTAGAGACTGAATTTGGTGAAACATTTGTCATAGCAGAGCCTAAAATTTATTATATAATTTACTACTATTAAACAGTTAATACAAGTACATAACAAATAATCATAAATAAATGGAAAAATAATCATACATTTTTTACCTTGAGGTTGAGCAACAGGTCCAAGAATAACTCCCATTCGAGAATCCACAACCAGTTGTATGTTACCCTGGGATCCATTTGCATTATTTACTACATTCAATTTAATAGGTTTATTCTTATTTTGATTCTGTAACCAACATCACTTTTTTAAAAACATGACAACATTAATTGCATAGTATACACATTATTTGTAATACTTACTACATTTACAATAGGTTGAGAATTACTTTTAACTGGAGCTTGTGCAGAATTTGAAGGCCTGGTATACGAGAAGATACAAACACTGAGTTTGCTAAAAATCAGCAATTGCAAAAAGATAACATCTATGTAGAAAATAATACCTACAATGTGTATTGATAACCGTTGACATTGCCTGCTTGGCATACCAATTTACCTCCATGGTCTTTAACCAATTCCTCTAGAGTAGTAGCCACCTAAAGATACACAAATAAACAAATTAAGTGAAATCTTAATTCCATCATGTGAAGTTAAATGTCACAAAAGGATTTCGAAAGAACACAAAATAATACATACTCTGTCATAATTTTCTTTGAGCTCCAATCGTAACACTAACTGTGCTTTGCTGAGAGGCTCTTCTGAACACTCTAGATTTAAAGTCATATGAGGTGGACGACTGTTCGTTACTGAACGCGTAACTAGCCGAGTTTTGGGCATTTTTCTGATATGAACAATCTCTCAACAGTGTACGAAGCTGTCTACAGAAAATAACATACATTTAACTCAAGTAAAATTCCACTGTATGTTGTTGTCTGTCCTCTGCCAGCGACATTAACGATAGATTCGCAGTTTTTCGAACAAAAATCGGTTTCGTATTCAAATTATCGGTGAATCGCTGTTGATTTTCCTGTTCATAGAACTCTTCCTGTGTGATTGTACCGATCGACTCAAAAATGAACTATGATGGCGACATGGCGACGCCGGTGACGCCGCCATAATGAAAATAATAGCAATGATGCACAGCACTGCACATTAAATGCTAGTTTTCAGTGACGAAAGTGATAATACAATGATGATTTAGATAACAATTACATAATAATAACAAGATAATGGATAAAAGAACAACAATGAAAATATACGTTACAACACCTACAAGCTACACGAGTGGCCTCTATAATGAACGAAGTAAATTCATGGTATGTATATATCTACTATGTAACTAAGTGCTTGTATATATCCGTTACAAGTCAAGTAAATTTCAAATAAATTTATTGGTAAATTGACTTGTAATTAATTCCAATTGTGTTTACAATATTACTCGAAATATAAAAAAATAGTAGAATTATTATATACGTATAATAATGTTTCGCTCAAGTCATGTAAAACATTTTAGTTATTTTCTTCCAAATTGGTTAAACTTATCTATCTGGACAGATTCGACAATCATTTAACGTGAATTTTTTGTAAGTCTGTTATATCATTTTAACAAAGATAAACATGTTGTGTATTTCATAATTATTTATTTATTAATTAAACATTATACTTATTAATTAAATATTATATTATCATATTAGATGGAAATGTATAATATTCGTAATATCTATTCGGGAAGGAAATAATTGTTATCGCTTATGCGATCGTAGAATAATTTATAAAGGAATATTGTACATGTATGCAAGAATGGCAGAGAATAGATTTCTTTTTTTATTGAAAGATTCTTTTTTACTGTAGTTTCCATGAATCCTTAGCGTCAGGATTATTGGTAGAACAATTTGGCGGTGACGTTTCGTGAAAGTAAATTATTGGCCAATGACGAGCTGTGTATAATGGAGATTGACGGTATGTTGAATGATCTGTTGCTAAATGATACGGATAATATGTTTCGCTGCAAGGCCTCCACTGATCTTCGTTGGGACCCACGTAACACCTGCAAGATCGATTAATTAATTAAACAGAACCGTTAACTCGATCGATGTTAGTTGTACCAAGGGTAATGATATCCTTGTGAAAATCCACACTGATGACTAGGCTCACAGCAATAATCCCAGCTACCGTATTCGTTTTCTATTTCACAAGACCAGAATCCATTGATTTCATTTCGTTGACAGACGGTGCTATTTTTGCAAGGATAACCGTTTACCGTATAACGTCGAGATGGAGGATACTGATTCGCTGATGATGAAAGAAAATGAATAGATTTTAATTTTTAATTAATGGCCTATGATAAAAAACACTGAGCTGACTATTGTACGTATGCATGTATATATGTTTGCGCTTGCACATGTATGTACATATGTATATATATATATGAGGTATGTATATATGTATGTATGTATGTATGTATGTATGTATGTATGTATGTATGTATGTATGTACCTTGATATCATACTTTGATAACACAAAGATCATCGAAATTAACAAGGTACGCTCTATTCTATAGAATTAATAATTTTTTTTTTTCTTACTAACAGTGGAAGATATTTAGTCCATGTTCGAAAGTACCCGTCTCAAAAGGAGGTTGTCTGTTATCTCCATTAACAAACTTATGTTTGTAATCGTGTTCATGAACATCGGATCGAAATTTATTTCTCCATCGAGTGGAAGGATAGAAAGTTGGCTCATGAGGATGTGTTTCGCTCTCGGGTGTTCTTTGAGCGTTTGCATAATCAAACGTAGGAGGATGTAGTTGATCATGATTATCAAACGTTGGTGCATTTGTCGTATTGAAAGCATTAGCAATTAAACCACAATACGGATCAAAATCTTTCCATGCATATAACGCGTGATCGTTATCATGAACGTAGTCCAGATTTGGTCTTAGATCTCGCATTGATATTTCGCTTAAAAAACAATTATTCCGTGTATCATCGATAGGAGTGCTGTGAATGAAATTAATCATCATTATACGATACTTTTACAGTATCAGACATGTACTGATAGACTGCGGATGTTTATGCAAATTTCTATTTTTATGGAGATGGAATTCAACAAATGAAATCCAATCAAACATTTGTATCATCTGCACAGTATTATTATAATTTGGATATTTTATTATAGGGCGTTTTTATAATTATTGCACAATTTAGCCTTATGAAAAACCAAGTCAAAAATATAGAATACAGATACTTATATATTTTTGAAATTCTGTCTGGTAAAAGATTGCAGAAATCTATACTCTCAAAAATTGATATTTTAAGAAAAGAAAACAGAAAATAGAAATTATACAATATTATTTTAATCAACTATATTTAAAAACGAAAGTCATAATTATATTTTTTCTTTTTTAAAAAAACGTGTAGAGAAGTTCTAAAAAGTAAAGGACGTTCCTTTCGAATAAACTTCAAGCAAAGAGAAAATATTTTAAAATTTTCCTTGAATGCATAAACATCCGCAGTCTACATATAAATACTCACCGAAAATAAACTACTCACATGTAATTAAACGACATACAAGGTATCACACCGGTGTTTCTCATCGTCGAACATTTTCGTCGGCAGTCTTGCTTCGTGATAGCTCGCATCGATGAAACTATTGCGTGTGACATTAATTTGCATGGTCTGTGATATTCAGAGTAGCAAAGTTCGTCCATGTGCGAAGGTTCTTTCTCGTACGGAGCAATCACGTTTGGATTCGATAGGGACGGAGGATACATTTCGCAGCCGCGAGATAACGTGTTCCTCTCGTACAATTCGGCACCATCCATATCTGGCATATCGATAGGATTTATTTCTTCTGCCGGCCAATCGCTCAGGAAACAATTAGGTGAGACACGCTCGTGACTGTACCCTCTGTGATGATCCATCGCATATTTGAAAACGAAACTTCTACAGACAAATTCATGCGACGTGGTGCATGCAAGTTGACACTCTCCGAAATCATGAACAAATGTCGATCTCCTCGTGATATCCATCGGCATGGTAAATCCGCTTCTTATCCTCGAGAAACATTCTTCCGCGGGATATCGATTTGTTGGTTTCTTCAAGTAGCAGTTCTTAGCGTCTGGTGTTAGTACGTAGGTGTCATAATCGCGATTTGGTTCGAGATCAGTGTAGAAATTTAAATCTTGATAAGGACGATCGCTTAGTAAACAATTATCGGTAGGATTCGTGGTTAACACGCTGGATCTGTGCAAGCACGTACAATAAAATTAATAACATAACATAATTCGAGAGGTGTCCTTGACGTTCTCTGGTGAGAATGAGGACGCTGATGTTCAACTACGATGGAGCTGTTGAATTTTAATGTTTTAATGACAAGAGTAGGTGAACATCCCAAGCGGGATGCCTTGTCATAGAAAATTTTAGGATTGAAATTTTATTTCAGATGACGATGAATAAATTATTTACTTTCCTTTATTGTTTTACGTAATCGAGCATTCGACGAATAAATTATTTGCACATATTAAAAAACAAAAAGAAGAATGATAAGAATAATAAAAATGTGTAAGGAAAATAAAAAAAAGTAAAAAAGAAGAATTTTTAAGTGTTCGCTTAAAGTAAAGAGTAAGAGTTTCTAATTATCAGAGTTAAACGCCTTTAATTTAAAATGAAATTAACAGATAGAGAAGGGCATCTTATTGAGCAAATAAATAATAAGAATATTTACTGTCTAAAAAAGATAAATTGTGAAAATAACGTGATAAATTATTTGGGAAAGTATTTAAAAATAATTCATTTGTCCAACAAGATTTTCTTTTTTGCCTGTTAATCTTATCTCAAATAAAAAGTTCCCCCAACTCTGCTAATTAGGCAGCAAAAATTCTTATTTTCTTTCGCTCACCTGTAAGCAAAGCTTTCGCAAGAGAAACTCGTTTCATTGGTACAAAACTCTTCGCATTGTTCAAAATCATGTGCCACACAGGTCTTTCGTAAGATGCTTCTGCTTAATTTTGAACCTGAGGCGGCTTTCACTGAACATTTTCTTGTCATTTGCGACGTCTCGTGTTTTTCGTAATACGGTTGTTTTGGAATGGACACGTAATTATCATTATAGCCGAACGCACCGCCATAATTGTAGAATTTTCCATAAAATTGCTCGTTCTCGTTAGGGATGGGATATTCGTGTGTCAGAGAATGATCTTCCAATCGTGAATTGGAGAAACTTGACGATTTTACATCGAAATGTTCTTTATTGTAATTAATACGAGAGTTGGGAGAGACATTGTCATTAACGATATCGGGGTAACGAGTTTCTGAGCCTTTCCAATTACGATTCCAATTTATATCGTGGTAACGAGGCACAAAACCTATGAAGTATAAAACAGATTTCGTGATATTTGCTATATTTGTTGTACATATTATTATTTACCATGAGGGTCGTCGTAATGAGATGGTAATGGTTTGCCAGGTCGTGCGAGACCATTAGAGAAATCGTAAGTTGGGTCACGATTTAGTGGATAGTTATCTTTGTAAATCGAATGATCTGTGTCTAGGAAATCTTTATTCACACTGTCACGATCCAGCCACGTGTTTTGACTGTGTTCTCTCGAATTTTTAACATAACTTTTCCAACGTGGTATGCTGTTGTCACGCCACCCCGGCGAAGGGCAATTTTCAATCTTCTCGTAATAATCGTAATAAGAATCACTCGAAAAATCTTCGTCGATATCCATTCGGAAATGCGGCGTTGACGTTAATTCGCACGTGCATTTCGAATCATCGGTTCTTCGTCTTTGAATAAAAATAATATTATAATCTATATTGGTCGACTTGTATTGGAATAACGAGATTAATATTCGATCAATTGTCATAATTTGAAAACTACATTCACTATGACTATATTTGAGAATTGAGCAAAATCATATTAGAGCAAGAGATATAACGAATAAAAATATTCTATTAAATGTCCAATTATTTGAATATGAATTTATCTGAATTTGCAGTATAACTTTTTGCTGTATTACAAAGCACATGTACACTATCACTTCGAAGTATTAAAATTAATAATTATATGTAACAGTCCTTTTGATTTCCTATGAAATCATCTGTTTATAAATCTCTACTTAGTTAAAAAAAAATTCATTCCACATACTATTGATTGCATGAGTATAATAATTGCAGTCGTATTTAAAATATTAATTACAGTCATGTTTGAAAAATATTATTATATTATGAAATACAATCATATAATATTAACGATCTTATTTAAAAAAAATGTTATTGTATTATAAAATTATTACAATCTTGTAAAAAATGATACAAGTATCTGGACACTTCAAAACGGTAGTGTATTATGTACATATCCTCACATACCTGTGATTAAAACCTTTACACGGAAAAGCCTTTTCGTAATCACATGCTCGACAACAATCCTGCAGATTTTCACAATTGACGACGCGCTCAATGAACAATCCCGTCATTTTCTTGCCAGGTAGCAGCTTTCGATGACAAATTATAACTAAATTTTTGAAACATATTTATCTAAGCTATATGAAAATGTATATACATACACCTATCATAATACTCGCTTATCCAACGTTAACATAATGTTAGAATATTTACGTAGGATTGATTAATAAATAAAACCTTAGGACACTGTGAACTTACGTGTAAGATCATCGTTATTACTTCTCTTCGCAATCGTTGAACCGTGAATTGTACGAAAAAGAAACAGCGAGAAAAATAGACTCCGGAACCACCATTTTCTAAACATATCTGCTATTTTTTTTCTCTTCTCTCTCTCTTTCTCTCTTAATTAATCGAAAATCAACACTGCCAATTTAAAAAGTTTTCCCTTTCTTATTTAAAATCGTTGTATTTTCCACGATGATTTTCATAACAGACACAAGGATATTAGTTTTCGTGATCATACTTTCCTCATAAATTTTTTTTCTTTTTTTTTAACTTTTCTCAACTGCTTTTAATCTGTCACAAGTTCGTTAAGATGCATGTTAGAAGACGAGTTGAGAACAGAGAACACTACACCTTTTAAGAGATACCGAACGTCTGTCAAAGCTCATAAGACGAAAACGGAAAAACGTGTAAAAAGTAATAATGAAATTGGAGTTTCTGCATGGTTTTATAGAAAAGTGAGCGCTTCAGGAACAATAGTGGGAGGGAATATTCGCACGTTGGGGAAGGGACATCAGATTGCTAAAGGCTATTTGGAAGGATTGGTTTCTTAATATGCAAACACAACAATTGTTTTCACAAATACATTGCACACCACAAGTATCGAGAATTGAATGCCTTCCGCCGGTTTTATTTTTTAATTACTTTATTATGAATCTGTCATTTCATTCGCATGCCGTGAAATATTAAATAACTTTCAACGTACGACAAACACGATTTATTAAACGATGTTTTAACGTTTAATGATAAAGTTATATTCACCTCTCGCTTATTATTAATATATTTGAAGTTGATCGTTTTCTTTAATTACTTTGTTCATCAAACGCAAGAAGTTTTACAGTATAATATTGAATTTACTAAATCTCATTTTTAGGTATATATAATTCTTTTCTTATAATTTAATATCTTTCACAAATTGACTTTTCTACAATATTATAACTTAATATTTGATTCAATTTGACTTTTTATGGTACGTATAATTTTTAATAGAATTTGTTAATAGAATGTATTGGAATTTTATATAAAAGAAAAATAAATTCCTCTTTTAAATATTAAGTTTTTATACATTAAAATTATGTCGCTTTAAAATTAAGCAAGGTCTATTATTTGCGTCCTTCGAGGTTCGTCAAGGATACAAGACGCTATTATTTCAGCTAGCTCGATCATTGTAATTGTAGTATGATTCGAAAAAATTGGTCATTTACATATACATTCAGTACCTTTTTGTCGATGATCTATCGCTTCTACGAAAATAGTATCTAACTCTACACAGCAGGTTTTTTTAGAAATCATAGTAACCCAGTGTCATCTGTTTTTTGTTGTTGCTAAACTGAATACTCTGAATTACTAACAATTACACTAACAATTATTTTGTTAAAAATATTGTCACTTACCGAAAGGGGTGTATGACGTTTTCCCATTTTCGTTTCCAATAACGTCCAAAATACTACGGTTGTTGCCATCAGAATGAAATCGTTGATCATGATTAATAAATAAATCGTAGCTACCGACGCGTCCGTAATTCACCATGTCATTTTTGTGTCTTGAAATTTTAAAATTACACATGTTCTCTTACATATTACATGTCTAAATCATTATATTTAATGCAGTAAGTAAGTTGTCGATCATGAAACATTAACATTATGTCTTTAATGACGCGTTTAAATATACCGCAATTTGTCATTTTCATTTATTTCGAATTAAAGAATTAATGTATTATTAGAAACACTCGCACATTTCTTTAAGAGCAAAAAATTTTGTAGCAATCTACTGATTCTAACGTTAGAGTTACTGTTGTGTTAATGTGAATTTTAAAATTGCTCATCACGTTCTTTGTTCAATTGTGAAAATAAACGTAAGAAGAGTATTACCTCGAAAATGACAGTGTATTGTGCGGTGCGAACACCGACATCGATTCTGGCACTAATTTCGAGAAAAGATTATTGTTATTTGTAACAGACCCTTTACCAATGAGTTTATCTATTTTCACCGAACGATTTTCACTTTCGTGTATGAAACTCTTATAGAAACGATCGAAATCACACCATATCGAGTCTCTTCGATTTTTCGCGTAAACATCGTATTCTGGATGAGTTTCTAAATCTTCTAACGCTGGTATCTGTCGGCTAATTAGACAGGTACTATTACCTTTTGCACCGACGCTAAAAAAAAAAAAAAAGAAATGTGACAAAAAAAAAGAAAATTCAAGTAAATCGATAGTATTTTAAGAAAATATTTCACATAAAATTTAACCGAGAAATTACGCGTAATAAGAGCTCCTTTATATTTCATTCAAGCTATTTTCGAGATATTTTTTTTAGAATACGAATATTGTCCTCCGTACCCAAATGAAAATGCATTGCAACCATGCTTGCTTTTTAAACAATATTCTTCACACTCTGTTAAACTCGTAGCATTAGTTCGTAACACTATATCCATTTCGGGTAATTTAGTGCCGATAGATATTCTTGTATAACAATCTAAAACAAAAGATTCATTTCTCATGACAGGAGCACATTTCTTATACGTTTTATTGCACAAATTACCATTTCCGGTAGGAGTCAAGCGACTGTCGATCGTGAGGCACCGAGTACGCGAACATCGTTGAAGAACAATGAAAATTTGAATCGCGAGTATCAGCGATGTACAACTCGGTCTCAACATTTTAACATCGATATATAATCAATGATTTAAATTCGCACGATCGATCTGTTACTTATTGCTCGGATGATTAATTAAATAAAAGATTCGATTGGTCGGATTTACGTTCACTGTTGTTACAAGGCCTAATGACATTATCGATAACGCGGCCATACATCCTACACTTCTCAGAAATGAAATGAAATAGTTCTCCAGCTTGGTTTCTGTAACATTCGACGATCTAAACTTGACTGAGAACACTAACGAACGGTAATGCTCTCTTATACAAAACGTAAAGAGAGTTCGCCCAAAGGAGCTGTTACGTTAGAAACGTTTTCTCTGCGCGTTGCTTCTCCTCCTTCTGTCGTAGATCTCTACTCATAGACACGAAGATACTCTTTCAATGTGCACTCGCGGCACATTGTTCTCCTCTGCGTGGTTACACGAACATCACGATGTTCAAATAACGCGCTCCTTTCTTCTCGCGCTTATTCACGCGACTTGGTCGCGTAGAATGAACGCGGCTAATTGGGTTACTCGCACAATACAACTTTACATTAGCGAGTACCTACGTACGTTACTTGAAACGAAATTAAGGATACACGGCTTATGTAATTGATTAAATTTGTTTTTTGACATAGAATGCCTCGCGAAACTATCCGGAGACTTGTCGAAGTTTTTTCTCATAAATACATTGTACATTCAGATCACTTTTATTGGAAATTTATTAAAGGTTCTTGCAATGAGCGTTCAAATATTTTCGTGAGCCACTATAAGTGTAATTCAATCGAGAAAAGCATACGATAGTAATTTCATTATCGATTAATTCAATTAAACGTACACCTTAAGGGCTTTTATATATCAAACATCGGTTTTTAATTTTAATACAATACATTTTCTGCAACAATGGTATAATTAAAAATCTGAACGTTCTGATGCATACAAACATTCAAACTTTTTTCCCTAAAAGTTATTATTTTTGAGGTGCATCATTGTTGCAGCAAATGAATCGATGCAGTCATTTCAATCATTCTGAACGATTATCTATCTCATTTAACGAATTCTTTGTGCAGTGAATCATCATTGCTATGAACTATCTGAGGCATAACCGAAGGTGTATACCAAAGGAATCCTTATGTAACGGAAGAGAGACAAGTTAACATAAACAAAGCTGGGATGCGTTACGCTTCACGAAGCCTGGCCCAAAGAAGGTATGACTCATCTTACTATTATCGTTTTGTGCTTATGAGCACAAAATTCCTCTATTTGTTTCATTATGAACACTAATGTGATACATACGTACTGTGATTAATACCGATAGTTACATTAATACATTCCATTTACACGACTAATTACCAGCTCGATTAAATCAAATTTATCACAGTATATCATATTGTAGTATTCAACGTAGTCGTCATGTGGTCGTAAAATATTTTTTACTTTTATTAAAAATATATTAAAAATACATAGGAAAGGCATATTTATAATAAATTTTATATACAACATACATTTTTTTGAATCGTGGATGTGTTCTGTCTGTGCGCATTTATGTAACGGGAAATGATTGAGAGCCATTAAGAAGTAATTACAAATGTTGCATCAGTCTATATTTAGAAAGTCATTGAAATAAGGGATGAGGGGTTAGTTAGCAACATTTGAAAGATTTCTCTTGTGTTCCATGAGCGGTACTAAGATTTTGAGCAGTTTCTTCGATTGTCGGTGTACATAACGTATCTAAGTCGCTCCAGTTCAAATCTATCGAATCGACTGACCTCAGCAATGTCAAATCACAGTTGGTCGAAGATAATTTAAGGAGACCTGTACCAATACTTAAGAATAGATTTTCTATCCCGTCACTTTGTAGCACCGACGTTTCGTGATAGCTTGCACCAATTTTCGTAGCGTAAACTCTAGCCTCCTCAGCGTCAACTTGCCGTTTTTCCATTAAGTCTAACTTGTTTCCAATTACTGCCAATACCATAGGATCTTCCACATTTTTTTGAAGTTCCTCCACCCATCGTTTCATTGCTGTAAACGTACTGTACTGAGTTAAATCAAACACCAACATAGCTGCATTAGCTTTTCGATAATACATTGGTGCCATTGATCTGAACCTTTCTTGTCCTGCTGTGTCCCAAATCTACATTGCGTAAAATAAATAAAGTGCACAAATACTTAATAATCTTATACGATTCTTAGAATGCGATGTAGATCTATAATAATTTTGTATGTTATATTTTCTTTTATTTTGAAAATATTTGTACGAATTCATTTAGTGTGTTCTAACGAATAGTAGAAAGAGCATAGAATAGTAGAAAGAACAAAGAGAAACAATTCTAAAAGATTTAAAATAACTATAACTGAAACTATTTCATGGTTATTGTTGTACCATTAGCACTACTCTTGAATCTTCCATGTCTAATTTGCAAGAGAAAAATAACGCTCCAATCGTAGGATTCAAATGTTCGTTGAACTTTTTTTCAATGTAACGCTTGATTATGCTTGTCTTGCCAACACCTGAAAAATTGTCAATAGAAATCAAGTGTTATTAATTAAAATATGTAGTTGAAAAGTACATAGTAAGGAAACAATGAGTTAACCTACAAATTTTTTACTGAAATTACAATACGGAAAACCAGTTAAATATATATGTTACACTATACAATATTTTACGAAGAATGAGTGTACATTCAACAGGAATATCAAATGAAAAAATGAATTAATTAAAAATGTAACGAGATTAATTAGATTCATTCTCTTGTGAAATTTACCTTGTGAACCCAAAACAACCACTTTTCCATATATATTCGTCATTTTCTACGTTAAATCCAATACGTTAAATACATAATAATACAGACAACCACAGCCACTTTTATTTATCCTTCGTGTGCTTCAGTCACATTACAAAGTGACTTTTGTTACACATGTTTAACGTAATTTTTCAAAGCAATGATTGAAGACACTTCTTCTTGGGAACTGTAACTGTCGATAATAATTAACATGTTATATTAATATATAGCACATTGTGTAAAACTCAAATTACATACCTTTTATAAAATGATAATATTCTTAATGTGAAATATAAAGTAAGAAGCACGTTCTCTTATACATCACGTTTCAATTACATAAATATATATATACGTCAAGTGTGACGAATAAAACCAGCTACGACATCCTGCTGATTCATTTGCAATTGATCTTCTACTTACCAGTAAATGGTAATACATCAATCAGTCGATTCAGTTATCTTATGAGAAAATCTGCAATACCGACGTCGTAAAAATTTGATACGCCCTCTGTGATTTATTTGAACTGTGTTCAGTTCAACCGTTGAAAGTGACAAAATCAATAGTTTTGAAACGATTTTTGTTTGTTAAATTGTTGAAGTGGAATCTATTGTTTAACAAGTGCGGAACTTCAGAGAGGAACTTCATTTCGAGCCACACCATATATGTATGTATTTATAATAATATGATAATTTTGATTGAAGAGAGTTTAAAGATATTAGTTTTAAAATACGGGGATCATATACAGCCATACCATACAGGATCATTTTAAAAACTATTTCAAAATCATTTACTCAACTGAACTGTATAAGTTTTATATAGGCTGTATAAACTTTATATAACTTAAAACTAATATTTTTAGATTATACACGTCAAAAACTAATCTAATGTTATTAAAAAAAATATCAATTACTCGTTATCTGAATTCTTTTGCGATTTTAAGTTACACCACTAGTGTAGGTTAGGTTAGTTTATCTATTAACTGTAATGACGGTTTTAATATATTAAGGAACAATTAATTTAATAGATTACTATTATGAAACAAGCAAGTATGCATACACTCGATAATCTGTCAAACACTTTGGTGTTCAAATATTAATTAGAACTACTATATATTTCTATACGTTTGAACGTTTTAATCCTTTATACCCTGATGATATCTAAAAGCACATTTATATTTCTTTAATGTGACAATGATTCTTCATTGCAGTAAAAAATGTATAAGAAATGTACGTTTATAAGTTGCTGAAAATTGGCAGGAGAATATTTATACGTTTTTGCAATATTGTACATAGTATTGCGTTTCATCCTTTTGGCTGCAATCGCTACTTGTGGGTAGTACCTTAATTTTAATACATTACTAACCCATTAAAGACCGTTGAATTATTTGCAACTTTTTTTTCCATTTGATTTATCGAATTCTGTTTTTATTACTGTAGCTATAAAAATAAATTCCAAATATTCATAATATTCACATTTAATTTCTCAAGTATTTAGGATTAGCAAACATTTGAAAGTTGAATAAAGAGCATTCGTATTCATCTTTAAGCGTATACATTATAATACGTTCCTCTGACAAGTAAACAAATTATTTTATTATCGACTGAAAGCCTCTATTAAATACGGAATTACTTTTCGATTTTAACCCCTTAAACTGATTATCGATCAATTGAGACATTGAGAGCAAGAGTGTGTAAAGCACTTATATTAACTCCTATTAACATTCAAAGGATTAATAGAAACGTTTCACACCCTTTTACTCTCAATGTCTCAATTGATCGATAGACAATTAGTACTCAAAGGATTAATAATAGAAACGTGACTTTTTACTCTCACTCTTAGTGTCTCAATTGGTCGATAGATAATCAGCTCGAGGGGTCAAAATCGGAAAATAATCTCTCTGTTTAATGAAAATATACGCTCGTATGCTCCACTTTTGTTCTCAGTTCACGGTAAAGTGAAATGTGAATATCACCTCAGCTCGATAGGTCGTATCTCACAATGTTCTCCCTCTCTCTCTCTCTCTCTCTCTCTCTGTCGCTCGTTTCTCGGCATCGTCGTTCTTGAGTTGATTGTCGTAGATCTTATTATCCCCTCTTGTTTCAAAGAGGGACCAAGCTACAACTCGGGGGTGTGTATACCCTCATATACTCTCTATTCGTGTTCATTTCTGCACGTGTTTGCACGCGTGTGTATGTGTACCTAGAGGTTAGTCCGACGAAGGGTAAAGTCCCCTTTGTAGCCTTGGGCCAACCTTGTTAGCGCTAATGATGGAATCCGTCGCGGGATCCGCGAACGAGACAAGTCGGATCTTCGATTTTCTGACATCGCGCGATTATTCATTTGCTAGCGTATTAATTACTCGACAATCCAATCTATTTGTTCGTCGACAATGAACCACGATGAACTCTTTTGAACGAACTAGTTGACTTGAAAGTTGAAAGCTGAAGAGCACGTTGAATTTTGTACGTTTTACATTCTGCGCGAGAGAATTCGATTAAATTATATATTCTGAAACGAAGTAATTTAACTCCAAATTATTATGGTACAATGGTCCAATTATACCAGGTAAGAATTAATATTCCACGAATTTGTCGTCTCACGTATAACGAAGCAGTTGAACGTAACTAAACTAAAAACTACAGTTAGGTGAATGGAGCTTGCAATAATCAAACAGTTGCAAAAATACAATCGAGAAGATATTTTGATAAAATTTTGGAATAGATACTGTCCAAGTACAAAATAATCAGTTAGTATTTTTATGAAGATAACTAAAATTGTTTCATTTACTGAACATCATGATAAATACTTTGGATATTTTATGTACTTTTGCGTATTATAAGCATTGCGTGTACCTTGTGTAACATGCAAAATTGTATAAAATATACAGAACATTTAATGGATAATGCTATTCTCGATTCCATTTTTGTAAATCATATTCTTAAAATTATGAATTTGCATGAACGCTGGCCATTCTCAGAAGATCTACGTCTTTGAATACCCCCAGACTACTCTCTCCGATGTTATCTATAAATACAAACATCATTTGAACAATTGAAACCGAGAGGGGTGCGTTTAATACAAATGATCGCGCGAAATCACTCTCGCGTGATAACAAATACACCTACACGTGTGTACATACGTGTATACTCAAGGAAATATCAAGAGGAAGAGGAAATGCGGGGGGGGGCGGGGGGGATTGGGTGAAAGTAAGAAAGAAGAGGAAATAAAAGATAAATAGAAATAGGAGTGAGAGTTTCCGAGGAACCTTATCCACCGTTAGTCACGGAAAGCCATTAGACCGGAAAACGAGGTAGAATCGCAAAACGCAATGGCGTCTAGAAACAAACGACGGCCGATAGGAGCGAACAAGCAGTGAATCACCTAAGCACTTGTTTACCAAGAGAATCAAGAATTCAGGGATGCCGTTCCAAGTCTCGGAATCCTGCCCCATTGGTTTTCCAACCCCACCATTGCTACCCACTACACCGGAGCTAGCGCAATGTCGACGTCGTCGTCTTCGTCGTCTTCGTCGTCTTCGTCGTATGAACGAGTACGCGACGAGATGAAGGAAAAGGACAGGAACAGAGAGAGAGAGAATCGAAGGTTGGGAGTTGAGAGTGAAAAGCGCATGAGGGGTGACGACGGCTACTGGCAGACTTGGAGAAGGGAGAAGAGAAAGAGAGAGAGAGAGAGAGCCGGGAAAGCGGCACTAGAATCGCTAAATGTAATTCGGTTAAAAGGGTTTTAGCAATACAATGCATATAAACATGAGTGCCCCGCCTCTGCTCTCGTCTGCACGCTCCACTCTTGCGCCACCCTCTAGTTAGTCCCGCGAAACACCCCGCGACCGTCGTAATCCTTAACTTCGCCCGGGCAAGATTTTCATCGTCTACGTTCTAACGTTCGAGTCGATCGGCTTTGATGATGACAAAAGCGGTGTACCGCCGTTTAATTGTTACGTCCGTGGAAAATCGATTCACTTCGAACATCACAGATCGGAGTAACGTTCTCGACACGTTCGGATGATTACGCACTCTCATTTTTCATTTTACTTACTACTTAGACAAAGATGTGACACAGCGAGCGGCATAATTCTGTGAAACTTTTTTTTTTTTTTTTTTTTTATTTCACTGTCAGAACTTTCGTAAGGAAAGAAATCAGAGTTCAGTCGGTTTGGACTTTTCTTCCTTCGTGCATTTTTATCGTTGCTTCTTATTATATTATGAAGAAATCGATCTTGAAACTAAAGGAGAATGCCCTTCGTGTTTGTACAGTTTCTTGGATACGAAAAATTCGAAAGATCGATTTAAATCAATACCTGAATTTTGAATATTTCTTCTTAATTTCTTCGCAATGGCTTTTTAATAATTCGTTCGATAATAGTAAAAACGCTATGAATTTATTGAATATTGTCGAACTTCGTCGAGTTGACAATTAACGATATTAAGTATGGAATTATCAATGTTTTCAAAAGTGTCGTGAACCGATTCTCATTTTAGGAGAACGAGATACGATGATGTCTGGCAGATATATAGTGTTTCTTCTGCCACTCCTTTCCATTCCTTCGTTGACGACTGGTTTTCCAAACGGGTGGTTTTCACTGGCTGTAGCCGGTAAGAGCAGTCGTCCGCGAAACATCGCGGAATTTGTAACGGGAAATTAGCATATCATAAATACTGATGATTCTTCGCTGGGATACTGCGTGGTGGGAAACATATGATCGTTTCTCTTCTTTGAATATCGTCAAATCTTTAACAAGAACAGCCACTCGTAGTTTAAAAATAATGTAAACTTACGTGTGCCTATTTTTTACTGGTAGTCTTTTCTATTGTCTTTTTAGAAGAATAGGACACACAACAACATTATTTTCGTTGGATCCAAAGATATTGGAACGCAAAATTATAAAGTCGCTGTATCGCGAGTTTTTCTTGCTAATTAAAAGCGAATTAATTAATTTTTTTTTCTTTTTGTCAACTAGAAATTCAATTTACTCCCTTAAGAAGCTCACTGTGCCTTCGGTGCTACCTTAATACTCATTTTTAATATTCCTGTCTGATAGAAGCGTGAAATTCGTGGCCGACATTGGAAACTGAAATTCTCTTTGCATTTCATGTTTTTATTACAAATTTTTCGAACTAATCTTTAAATGATCCACGTGTATTAGCGTCTTGATTTATGACCTTTTTCTCGCGGATATCTATTTAGATACTTATATGTTATTTCGATTATTGCTAAAAAATGTACCTACACGATTTGTTTTCAATGATCTACGCATAATAAAAAACATCTACATGCAGTTTAGAGTGAAATATATACCTTCATAATTTGTTTTCAATAATCTTGCAATCTCAAGATAAAACGGGAGGGAAAAATTGAACACCGACAACCAAGTACCAGGTTTGCCTTCGTTGTACTTGATCCACGATCCATACCACGAGTATACTACTAGACTAAGAGGTTAAAGATCAATTTCGTAATTCAACCTGCATCGAATAAAATTCACATTACAGAAACGAGTCGAGGAGTAAATAGAAAGTCGTACGTTTTGTCATCGATATTTGTGATTTATTTTAGGAACTTGTTGCGACATAATATGACTTGTTTTCCTTCGCATCGCACTTTTCTACCCTAGACGTATACGAATATTATTTACAGTTATGTAATTTATCATAAATAGATACGTGTTTTCAATTCATGTGGATCTAGAGCAACGTTGGAGAAGAGTTACAGTCAAGAAGGTTCAATTCTTTTCACAAGGCTCGCGTGGCCGTTGCGTGCTAATCGATGATTTTTATACAACTATTGCTGCGAATCGTCACGTATATATAATTCTTCCCACTTTAATACTTATATTAATATAAGCCATGTTCTCCTTTTCTCTTTCTTTCGTCGATACGGAATAAAAACACGCACTTGTACGAGCCTTCGGTATGTAAACATTTCAAAACGATTCAGGGGGAACGCCATGAAGGAGGGTTCGATGAATTTTTCTAGGCTGTCGATAACCACGATCGACGCGCCGATCTGACACGATCTCGCGTCGCGTGCGTAGACCCACATTGTGTCTCATAACTACAGTGGGGGTCAAAAAAGTATTGGTACACTCCTAGTTCTCTTGCAACATCCATTTGTGAAAACAAATGCATTAACAAAAGCTGTTTCCATAAACACTGTTTACTACGTACAAAAGTAATAAGTGTAAATAACAAGTTGTGCAATGATAAGTAAGCATAATAATTCGAGGATCAAAAATAATCAAGTACCGACACACGTGGCATTTTTCTTTGCAGTTCTAGCACGTGTTTGAACAGAATATAAAATACTTTTAATTTTCCTTTTCTAATACTGACGCAGTATCATTCATTAAAAGGATACTTTGTAATTTTTTCCAATAACACCTCGCCATTAAATGCTGATTAAGCACTGGAACTGCAAGTGTGTCGATACTTTTGAAATAGCATAACACACGTTACTGAACATTATACATCATAGTTGGTCAAGCCAATTTTTGACGTTACATTTTCCTGAAAAGTCACAATCTTGGAGTTCTCAAATAAACTTTGACTGAAAACGACCCTAACTCGACCCCCGTCATATAAAAATCGAAATTCTTTCCTCCCTACAGTATCTGTAGTCACGAGACGCAACGCGCGTGTGCGTGTGTGCGTATATGCATATATTATTCGTCGTATTGTTCCCTATATTTACATACAAGTTCTGCCACGTGTAACAACAGTGCAATACTTATATTATACATGCACACTATCCGCGATTTGTCTTTTGAAATCCGGTCGATCGCTTCGCTATTGAATCCATTTCGCACGTTTTGCATCTCTCCAAATGTGTTTTTCCAAACGACTAACCTTGTTGTTGTTGTTGTTGCTGCCGCCGCCGTGTGTAGTATGAAAAAATTTCACTCGACAAACGATCGAACGTATCACACCAAAGTATCAAAGGTATCTCAACGAGGGATTGAATCGACAAAAAATGACGCCAAGTGGCAACTTGACGTCGTCGGTTGGTTCGTTATTTGGCACGCCGCGTGGGTCGATCGTTTTGGTCAGTGTTTTATACCACGTAAGGTCGATAGAGCGGCTCCTGAAGCTCGGTGGTGCTCCGCTGCGCCTCCTGCAGAGTCGTCCCCTTGGCATCCTCCTGTGGACTCGGCGAATTCGGATTCGGATCGCCGCCGGTCTCCCTCTCGCTGTTCCTCACGTTCCCACCCCCGTCCTCCACCTTGTTACTCGCCCGCGCCTCTTGTTGCGCCTTTTTACTCCTTTTCCACTTCATTCGCCGATTTTGAAACCAGATTTTCACCTAAATTTCATAATCACACGTGCGTGACAATGCGGTGAAGGACGCAAGATTCAATGGCAACATTGACCATCAGACCGCGGACATTTGTGTATTTTGAAATATAAAAATTATAATTGTCAAAGTAATCTATCTAGCTTTCATTTTCTCAGTTCTTCGAACCTCTGAATGAAATTTCACTCAAAATGTGAATTCCTTGAAGCGAATTTTTTTTTGTTCTTTCGAAAAAGATCTTTCAAGGACTTGATCGTATGGTGTGATGTAAGACTTTGTCAAGTAACACAATATCTTTGTATGATAATTCTTTTTTAAAGCTTGGAATAATAAATAATTAGAGGTGAGTGACATGCTTGCCCACAGAAGGTTGTAACTCTTTTTCAAAAATGTGAACTTGCATAAAAATCCGTGGTCTGTCAGTTATCAATGTGATCAATGTAATGACGTTTGAGTCAAACGAATATATAAGAATATTAAAATAACATTGAGGAAATTAATGTGGAAGAACAAGAGTAGTAAGCGTGATGTCTTGATGTCATATTACGTTATAATATCTATCTAAGAAAAATCTTCGTGCTTCAAA
Organism: Tetragonisca angustula; assembly: GCA_036937485.2. Classification (NCBI taxonomy): domain Eukaryota; kingdom Metazoa; phylum Arthropoda; class Insecta; order Hymenoptera; family Apidae; genus Tetragonisca; species Tetragonisca angustula. The sequence goes on along the minus strand of JAWNGG020000023.1, from coordinate 699,345 downwards.
TGTCGAGACGAAAAGGGTCATCAAACTAGAACGATTGCAAGGAAAGAAAAGGAGGAGAAATACGATTGAAAATGGTCCAAAATGACGTTAAAGTCTAAAGACCAATAAAAGTCGATTTATCATATTTCCCACGAGTATTTTTCGCGTAAAATAAATAAAGTGACGGATTGAAGGAAAATTGGAAGCCAAAGACGTAGCGTCGAATTACTTTCCAATGGCAAGAAATTGTAATCGCACACAAGATACAATTGGACCCCTCGAATCGGTGCAAATATACCTACATGGACTGGATATTTCCTTTCTCAATCCCACAAGAGAACGATGTGTAAATCCTTTGGACAACATATCACGTGCTTGAACCTCCCCAACGTCTCATTCCCAGCCCTACTACATCTTCACCCTTCGAGGAAAGGAACGTGCTTTTTTTTCTCGCTATAATAGATACTGCCACCGACGATAAAAGCATTCGAACGTTTACCATAGGACACTTGTATGAATATAGATGTTACGCGTGTTGTGCGAAACTTTTTTGAAACTTTTATCAGCACCGTAGTACCATATGGCCGGAGTGTGGATTTTGATGCATTTATGGGGAATTTTGTAAGAATACAGTGCAAGTTTAAAGCGAAAATACTTGTTATAATATTTAGCTGATGAAACAAATTTCTACTTGGATTAGGAAAGTACTTTAAATATTTTAAATAGAAAAAGAAAGGCTTGGATCCTTTTCTGAATGTAATTACATATCTTTTAAATCTTTTAAATGGAAAAAGATTTCAAGATTTTAAGGTTTTTATGGGTTTTGGTTAATTCGTACTGTATTCTTAAAATATTGGTCGACGTTTTTTTTTACATCATAAGTATTTGGTAGATTAAATAATTCAAAAGTCCGTAAAACTCTTTCTTTAGTATCATATACGTTAAGTGGATAATTTCAGAGTGTGAATGTGACTTTTGCAACTAGCAGAAGCAAAGAGACGCACAGATCAGAAAAATATTGAACGTTCGATTATTTATTTAAGACTTCGCAACGTTCCAAACAAAATGATAATCCCACGAATGATTTGACGTTCCTTAAGATTTTTGGGATTTGCAACGACGTTTCACATGCACTGACTTAATAATCACAAACAAGATTCAACGTTGAGGAAGATGTAGATGCATAAATGAAATAGAGAGAGAGAGAGAGAGAGAGAGAGAGGCTGAATTCTATGATTTGTGATTAAATTTAATTAACGTTACAAGATCTCGAACAAAGCAACAATTCCAAACGTATTAATTAACGTTCTAATGAATCCCTCAAGATCTTTATATCTTGCTTATCGTAATTGCCCTGATATTTATGATCAGCCGGCGTGTCATCAAATGTATCAAGATTAACATCGATTTAGCATTTGCTTGACACTTGAACCCCCTTTTGTCGATACTGTATACTCGTGTAAAAGGAAATGTGAAGGAGCGTGAGGGATGTGATGAGAAACGCAATGTCCGGGCAATTCGAAAGCTAAATGCGCTAAAGTTGAATCAGTTGAATATCGAAACAAATCAGGGACTCAGTCTGCCATAATTCAGACTTTCGTTGCTATTTGCTGAGCGATCCGTCAGAACACCGTAAGCTTCAAAGTTATGTTTAAGTTGTTGAACTATGCAAGAGAGATTCGCTCGTTCGCGTTCGCTCTGCCGGTGAAGGAGAAGGGTCCTGGATTATTTCACCGATTTCTCTGGAGGCTTTTTCCCTTTCTTTGCTCTCTCTTTCGTTCTCTCTCTCTCTCTCTCTCTCTCTCTGTTTCTCTCGTTCGCTTGTCTTTTCTTTTTTTCCTTCTTTCTCAAAACGTTACATTTCTTCTTGAAAAAAAAAAGAAAAAAGAAAATAAAGAACAAGGAAGAAAGAAAAATGACAAAAGAAAAGGAGAATGAACTTTGAAGCGATTAGGAGAGCTATTAACCCTCGAATGACGAAAGCTGCGTCAATTTTCTGACTCGTGCAGTGAGTTTACCTTCGAAGGTTACACCTGCGTGTTATTATCTTGTCAAATTATTGTTCAAGTGATTCATGTCATTCATTTTTGTCACTAGACTGCGGATTTTTATGTATTTACAAGAAATTTCGAAATATTCCAATGAATTCTTGCTACGAATGAAATATTCAATAATATTTTAATGACTTTTCACTGTGAACGAATTTTTAATTAAAATTCTTAAAAATATGAGTATGTAGTTACATATAGTAGCTATATATAGTGTATATATATATAGTTTTCTATAAATTATAAAATCTTCTAATCAAAATTACTCCAAATACGAATATCCACGCGGAATAGAATTTTCTTTGACATTTTTACCTGTGATATTGCAATTTCTATTAATTTCTGTGAAAAATATTTGCATAAAAATATCTGCCTTCTCGAGAAATATTTGCGTAAAATTTGCATAAAAATCTTATCTCTGTCTCGCTTTATGGCTATCAAATGGAATGACGTTCGATGATCGTAACACAACAATCGATCCAGCTTCCGTTGGACGAGGATTAATCTTTTATGTATTCAGTTTAATTCGGTTTAGTGATTCACAATGTACAGATGAAGCATCGTTTACCTGTGTTTCCGTGAGCATTAACGAAGTGGCCACTTCGAATCTCTTCGGTCTGCTAAGGTACTTGTTCTGTCGGAATTGTTTTTCCAATTCGAGTAGCTGTTGCGACGTGAAAGCGGTTCTCGGCCTTCTGGTTTTCCCAAGGAGGGCGTGCTGGGCCGCGCAACCTGTCGATTATTACACATAACACATATAATATGAATCATTTTGCATTTTTGTGTATTTAGTGCTCCTTTAGAAAAGTACTCCACCTTTTTGGAAATAGTTTTTGTATACGAAACATTGATCTGCATTTAGTGGCGTACGAATCACGATTTTGAAAATCTAAATCTTTATCTGTCTAAATTTGTTTTAATTTAACGATATGCCTAATCGTAGACACTGGCTAGAAATTTTGCAATAGATTGTAACCGAGTCCTCGATGGGCTAAAATGTATTTATGAAAAGATTCAAAATATCATTCCATAGACCTTATAGTCCACATTTTATTTACTTATCCACAGTCAATGATGCGAGTTTCCTTGCATTTATGGGAAATTTAAAAGCATTTTATGCAAAAATATCCCTCAGAGTTCAATGTTCAATCATAGTAATAGGTAAAATAAATTTCTACCTAGGTTTTAATTTCTCGTCTAAATCTATGGATTAACATATATTCCGTATTTCAAAACTTGTAATTATTAAAATTAAACTTAGCCTTTATTTTGTCATTGTTAAAATTATTACTGTTCGTAATTGTTAGAAATCATTTGTGGAAATCATTTTAATTATCTTCGAGAGCAAGATTATTTATTTTTATTATAAAAATATGAATTTCCATACGTACACATCCGCAAATATTTATTTATCGTCTATTCTACGTGCCCTAATGTGACACACGCGATTGGAGTAGACAGAAGGAAATCAGTAATGCGTGTTATTGATAATACGTTGCCTCGAATTAATACTAATCGCAAGGAGAGACCAATAAAAATCATCGAATGCTAATGCAATTACCGCCAGTGTAAATCCCCCTTGGGTTGCAATACTATGATTTGGGGTTGAAAATAGGAAGGGGGAATGGTAGAAAGGGAAGGACAGAGGACAGAGGGTGACCGCCCTAACGATTAGCTCTATGAACGGGTCTTGGCCAGACCCGATTTTCTCTCCTTTATGACTTTATACGCGCAATAAATCAAAACGAAATTCGACTGTCTTCGTAAAGGGAACAACAACGATAGACCAATTGATTATCACCGTCAGAATTGTACAATTTTAATCAGAGTACGTTCACACGGGAGGTAAACGTGATTATTAAAATTGTATATTCTAATTACAGGATTAATTCAACTTATCGTCTTCTTAATTTAACAAAGGCAGTTTTAGAATTTATTCTTGGAATTTATTTTTGTAGTAAGTGTTCGTCGCTCTGTAAAAATAATCCGCATAAAATATGATTTATAGTATAGGCGTTGTTTATATAAATGTAGAGTATTCATTTCATTGTCTATGTTTGTTCGTCTTTCAGAATTTTGATAAATAATATTTTAGACTGAAATTAAAAATTCAATTTACATCGTATACAATGATAGCTCTAGTAATTAGAAGTTGAAAAATAAATAAAATATTATGTTATATTCGAAAATAATAAAAATCGAATATACATAGGTATTCGTTATGTCCATTTTCTTTTTCCAAATTATACTCATGGAAATATGAATCTATACGAACGTATACGGTTTAACGATAATATTCTCTCTGTCGGGGAAGTCTTCTCGTTTGTTTGCGAAAAATATGTTTGTTGCATTTCGTTGCAATTCGAGTGCATCGTCGCAGGCGAGATCTGTCAACACAACTTGTCCTAAGGCGGAAAAATGAAACAGGCCCATGGCTGTTGAATGTTTGGCTAAGCGGCTGATTAAGAGTGACATAAGGGTATCGCACGTTCCAGATTAATCTGGCTGTACGGGCGACTAAACATCGCCATGTGTACAAACATTGACAGCCGGTCACACACTTGCTATATAGGTGAATTGGTGGGTCGCATCCTAAGCTGAAAGCATTTGGAGGAACATGTATGGTGAACCACATCGAGATCTAACGATGCTCCTATCTCGTAATGCTCGTCGCATTGCTGCAGTGACTCGCGAAGGTAGAAAGTTTTGCAGATATGTTATGTGGAATTTTGTTGAAATTTTTTCGACAAATGCAGCCCAGTGTAAAACGTTCGAACGAATCGAAAAATGTAGTCCTAGATATTATATACAACCATAGTAGGTTGTGAATTTTCAGGCACTCGTGTGAAATTTAAAGGCACGAGAATCCTATCACTATGTAAAATTGTGTAAAATGTCCAAAGTATAGTTGTTATCGTTAATTAGAAAAATGAATTAGAAAATTAGAAAAATCTACTCATTACAGAGTCATTAAAATTTCAAAAAGTAACATACACTCCTAATTAAAGGTCTTAGAATAGTCATTATGTTTGCTATGATATCGAAATTTATTTGCTCCAAAAATTGAAGAAGATAATTATCATATTTCTTCCAAAATTGAGGAATAATAATAGTAATGAGGAATAATTCCTATTATAACGTGGCAAATTATGTACCGATAATTTTATCAAAAAATCAATTCAAAATTCATTCACTCGATAAAATAGTAATAAAAATACAAATATCCCTAAACATGAGTGTACGTAATAGATACCTAAGTACATAAAAAGTTTTCTTCAATAAATATTCCACGACTACTTATTTTCATGACTCGTTATAGACCAGAGTCAAAAGTACGAGTTACAAGCAAAATTCGACTGAAATTTGTCCTACTAACTCAAATAACCCCATCTAGAGAAACGCGCTCGAACGTTACAATATTATACAATACGTGATACCATATTGCAACTCATATTAGTTCCAAATGCAAACCGTTGATCGTTTGGCTTTCGTTATTTATGTCGTTCGTAGATACATTAATCGTCCCTCGAGGAGATGGTTTGCCACCCGCTGAGCACATATGGTTGATTTTTCTCCTTTTTCTTCTTTATCGTCGCAATTACTATCACGACGATTATCGTCTCCTCTATTAATCTCCTGTGATTTGTATCGTTGCGTACTTCGAAATAAATAATCGTCCAATTGTACATTTACAGCGCCGCGCGAAGTTTATAGAAATGTTTTTATTAATGAACATTGAGAAGAATATATTAAATTTCTTATTATTCGATAAATCTGTTCTTCTTCCTCCTATAAATGACAATAGGAATTTTATTCTCTTCTGTTCAGATAATTTTTCAATAATTATCTGTTTTAGTTGTTTGAAACAATTTCTGGCTTCCTTTCTTTTTGCGATCCTTTCTAGTTCATTGATACGTAATTAACAAGCTTTTTGGGAAATAGATATTATGACAGATGTTGCAAAATGAATAAAAGTTTATTACAAATTTATATTTCTTATTTATGTAATCAAAGGATGGACTTTATTTTTCTGGTTAAACATGATAGTGCTCTATTTCGTATATTTCATATATTTTTATACCTTCAAATTTTCTATAGAACTTTGATTTATTTTCTAGACATTGAAAAACAAAATTGCTTAAATTTATAATTATATTATTAATTATGTAGACATATACAGTTAATTCGTGGGTGCGAATTATGGTTTCCATTCGAAAGAAAAAGCAAATCTTATAGTATTTGAATTCGAATTTTCTGAATTAAAAATCGACAAGTACAAGTTATATACAATACGAGAAATGTGTAAAATTTCGTCATTCCTTCGAATTTTCATCAAGTCGAGCAGAATTAAAAAAAAAAATAAAAAAATAAAAAAAGAAAAGAAGAAGAAGAAAAGAAAAAACGAAAGCATCGATACGATAGTATTGGGAAGCCACTGAAATTGCACGAGCACGAAGGTGCCAGGGAGAAATGGTGCAAGTTATGACAGATGTCGGTAAACAAGAAGGGCGGCACCATCGAGTGGACAATCACCATTTTCGTTCTCCTCTGTGCAGGGTGAAGCAGTGGGGTGCCGTTAAGGTTAACGTCGTTCTCACCCCGCTACACTTTTATCATGATAATTTAATTTATTTGGGGTCCTATTAGCCGCTTCACGCCAGGCTGCTCTTAAATCATGCTGATCACCATACCGGTAAACACCAGCCATTATCTGTACTTAACGCTATTCCACCCCACTATTGCTCATATTTGCCACCCCCGACTGGCCCAACCTCTTACTGTACCGAGTACACACTCCTTCACTTTGTGATTCCATCTGGCATTGTTAATATCTTTTTCCCCCTCCTGCTTTTGGTCACGTTTCCTTCGTTTCGAAGAGCAAGAGAGCAAAATTGATATGTTAATACTGTTGTAATGTTGCACGTGTGTTTTAACTGTCGTGATGTCGCGTAACGTTGTGTTACTGGTTAGTTAGGATCGTCGATTTACCGTTTTAAAAGTGAAGGAAATTGTTAAGTCTCGTCAGATTTATGTTTAGCGAAGTTTCATTTAACTGTAATATAAATGTAGTAATAACTTTTACAGAGGATTAGAGGTATTTTGATAAATATAAATTTGTTCGTTCACGCGTTTTTTCATTTTTTGAACAAATTTTACAGTGCTCTTGAACATTATTGTCATTTTATTATTAGACATTATTACACTGCTTCGTTACTTTATTTACTAAAATTATTTTCTTTCCCATCCGTTTCACTGCAAATTTCCGATTCCCGTCATTTATTTGCAGTTTAGTTTCGCGCTTTCTCCTTCTCGTTTCCATGCTATATTTGTAAAATCAAATGCTCGAGAACAATCAGGTATTTGAGACTGGCCACGTCATTTCGTTAAAGTCACAGCTTCGTCATAATCTCGCTCGGTAACTATAATTTATTCTTCTCTATTTATCGAATGAAGTTCATCATCACCTCCAATTACACAATTTACCTCAAGTATTTAAGACTGGCCGCGTCATTTTTCAAACTGGCTCACTCGTTCGAATCGCAACTTGACTCGTAGCCTTAGTCTCCTCTGTTTATAAAACGAAGCTTATCATCACCTTCTATCCTCCAATCACCTTCCGGTAGCCATTCCGCTGCAATTTCCCGATCCTCTTGATTCATCCGCTCGTCGATGCATGTACATCCCGCAGTTGAGTTTCGTATTCTTGCTCGCGGCACCATTCCCTCTCCTTTCTCGTTCCTCCGGTGCCTGCATCCGGTGTCCTTTCTCCGTTCTCCCTCGATGGGTGTGAACCGGCATGCGTGCATGCGTGCGTGCGTAGTACGTGCGTGCGGGCGCGTGCTTGCGCGCGCGCGCGCGCGCTCGCACCACATCTTCCTTCCCTCTCCTTGTCTCGTGTAGCGGTCGGTAAGCTCCGCCTGCAACCCTCGAGTGCTCGATACGACCCGCCCCCAAATTCTCAACCCCTCGTATCAGAGGTGAACGAAGACGGGCGAGGGTAACGTCGCCGGGTATCCAACCACCACCATCCCTCTGCAGCCTTGATCGCGCGAGACGTCATCGACTCTCCCGCTCTTCCGCTTGCGCCCCATACGATTGGAGATCCGGCGGAGACCGGCGAGCGGCGAGAGGGCAGACGACGAATACCGCGTACCAACGCGGGGAAAAACGTCTGGCCAACTTTCGCCAGAAGATTATTTTCCTCTGGCACGGAACCGTTGGATTTAATTTCAAACTCTGCTCCGTGAAACCCACCGCGAAATCACGTCATAAACATCCAGAATGTTACCATTTACTTTTATCATCCGGAGAGAGAGAGAGAGAGACTGGCCTCTGACCCGTCTGCGGTAATCATCCGCGGAATCGACGATTTTTTTCTTTTTTTGTTCGTTGCTTCTCGTTCTATTGCTTCGATTCGATTCGAGCGCTTATTCGTTTTCTCGGTGGCGATGAATCGTCGTTGTCACTGGTGTTATTCAGGTAGTTCTTGCACGATACACGCGATAAGGAGTGATTTTCATTTCTTTATATTTTTGTCACGTTCAGTCTCCTGGACTTTGCGACAACACCAGATCAATTGTCATTTAGACCGTTTTCACTTGGTTGGAAATGAACTTTTGTAATTTTGAAATTTTTGAACTTATGAAATTGTACTCGCTCCATCGTATTCCTTTTCACGCATATTCTTCTGGAATTGCGGATGTATTTGTATTTTGACAAACGGAATTGTGACAAACGTGTTGTAATAATCGATAGAAAAGAAATCAATACAAAGACACCTATCATTGCTAAATGTTCTATTTGGATAACGGAGTTAATCGTAGCCCCTTGTTATCCATAGTTTAGTAAAATCTTCTTGTTACTAGTAAATTTTAGAATCAACTAGTATCAGTCAGAAAAATTTGGGTCTTCACCAACATCTCTCGGAGAGAATAACAAAATACAAAATTAATTCGTCTCAAATTTTTCTAATACAATACAAATTGCTATATCCATCTCTGATCCCGAGATCATCGCTAATTATCACAGATAGACCAAGTAGAATAGAGTAGATTCTCTCTGACATTCAGAGTGCCCATAATGGAGCCCCTACTACGCGCGTATCAGACCATCCCTTAACCCTTAATGGAAACTTCGACATCCTCGAAAAAAAAAAAAAAAAACGAAACAAAGAACAAATACATTCTACAAATACATCTGTATTAAACATTGACACGCGTGCATCTCGTATATCGGCTACAAGCGTATTTATACATATACGTACGACGTGTACACGCAAAGCTGTGCTCTCGTGTCATCGTTTGCACGAGTCCATGCGGCTACGGCGCGATCAGACCAGATCATAGAGATATAGGATGGTTTGGGCGAACGTGGAACGTTACACATCGGGTAACCAAGATCTGTTTGCTTGCGGGCGGCCAAACTAGCTGCCAGCTAATTCAGAAACACCATTACCGCCTACATGCCTATAGACAGGTAGACTGACGCGACCGCTACTGCAACGCCACTAGACGTTTTCAACGTGTTTCCATGTATATCCATCTGCTAACGTTTCTGCACACTCTGCATACACACGCGTTTCCGATTTCCGTGTATACGTATCCGCGCGCGCGTGTATGTTTGTTCGTGTTTGCGCGCGGGTATTCCGCCTGCTTCCATTTATGCACGTTATCATCTTCGCTTTATGCGTAGGCGGGCGTGCAATTAATCGCTGGTTTCTTCGTTCTCTCGATTTACGTCACGGATGACGTCGTTATAGTTTGCGCAAAGGCACGTTCAGATCAGCCCTTCACCATGGGAGATCTGCGTTTCATTTCACGCCTCTTGCGCTGGAACGACGCGCAGTCGAGAATTCTTTTGTCCCAAATAATTGCAATATCCTCTCAGTTTTCAGCGTAATACTTATATTTGAGTGTTATACTTATATTGAATTAAGTACAATACGTACAATTGAAATTGTAACCCAGGCAAAACAAATGATAAATTTCTTGCTTCTCATTTTCTATCCAGTGATATCGTACGAGTTCAGAAAGAGAAAGGTTTCGTCACTCGTTATGGTCCGCAATCAGTTGCCGGCGCAAGTGGTTAATCGACGCGATTGACGTTCAGTTTGGAGAAGATTGAAACTGTTGTTCTCATCTTTATTCGATAATTGATATTTTACCAATATCAGATCACATAAAAATACTGCGAGCGAATTGTCATGCGTGCATTTTTGAACAAGCGTCGTGTTTCGAAAAAAAAATCATTGGACACAATCCCCTTGTATTTTTCTACTCTTTTTTTTTTTTCTGTCCCTGTGATAGAAACGAGCGGCACGACAACCGGCAAAAGTTTTTAAGAAATATATTCGACAAGGACAGTGATAAAACCGATTTGCGTTCTTGGATTGTTTCAAAGATGAGGCGAAATTAGCTGTTGGGAACGGTCTATGTAAGTCCGTGGAGTTTCCATGGCAACCTTAGAACGTCTGCGTCGGCGTTATGCTATCGCGGAGGGAAGGGCGAAGGGGATGAATAGACGGATGAATGACGCACAATTAACTAATTAAATCATCCGCCAACCCTTCGCGTGCTTCATCTCTCGGGTATCATCCCCTTTTGTTGGCAGACCTCCTACCATCTCTTCGACATCTTCCGCCATTATTTTTTCACTGTAACTTGTAAAGCGGAATCGTTTCACCCGTCCGAGTGGTGGGACACTCGGCGAACGGAAAATCTAAAAGAGCACCGTTCAGATGTAATCGAATTCTGTGGAACGACGCGCGATATCATACAAATCGTTTTGGTTTCTCTTTGAAATTCTTTGTCACCAGTGTGGTTACCTCCTGCAGTTTCATCCTACGTTTATTTCTAGATTCTGTCTGGTGCTTCCTTTTTTTGCTTTTCCTTGATTCGTAGTCTTTTTCAGTCATTTTACATTGTTATTATTCCAGTTGTTTGATGTAATATATATTTATTTCACTGTGTTCGCGATATTCGTTCCCTTTATTTTCTCTTTGCGTTATTATTTCACTGGTGTTACACTATTTATTTTTCTACTGCTATTTGTTTCCTTTGCTTCGTTTCGTACGTGATTCGTGCTACTGCTACGGTCCTTTTTATACGTACTTACGCTACTATTCGTTTTCTCTCTGTATTTTGTACTATTACTGATATTTTATTTTATTGTTGTTTTACACTGTTTTATAAATGAATTCCTTCACGTTACAACATTCCGTATACTGTAATAGGGAAATGTAGGAAATTTGGTTACATTAGCTGTTAATGCTTAAATACAGAAATGATGTAGATAAATATTAGATATTTATAAATCTTCATTCAACGACAGGCATGAAAGGGAAACTATGAATGTTTCATAAGGGAGAATTGTTCGTTGTTTAAAGTTATTTGTTGATACAGCAGAGATATACAATTCGCAATTATATTTGTCATTACCGGCGTATTTACTGTACCTGTAATATTGGAATATCAATTGTTTCAACGTTTGGGAAATTTCCTCTCGCGAATGATCATTGTAACATTTTAAAAAAACGTGGAAACATAAATTTTGCAGTTTCTTAATGAAAGGGTAGTTCACGAAGGACAATGTTTCTTGAGTCGATCGTATAAAATAATCATTATTCTGTAATCGCAACTTTTATTTCAATATTTCACCGATTGTTCAACGGTATTAAGAGTTTTGTTAAAACAAGTGTGAGATACAGACATAAAAATTCAGAAATTCACAAACGTCAAACACTGCAACAGAGTTAAAAGCATTGACAATATTGTGCTGTAAGATAAAATGGAGAATCGAATAAATGACGTAATAAGGGTTAATGATAGTGTTGATCGACATTAAAATTTAGAATTTAGAAATTGTCCTTCATTACAATAATCTTTAACCTTTATCTCAACACATTTTCTTTTTTGCATCTTTTTTATACTGAAGAATAACTAGGTTATATCTTTAATATCTCTCATGTAGATAGATACAAATTTTACTATAAGATATCACTTAAATTAATGGCCAATTAAAGTAAAAGATATTTATATTCGTCGTGCAGCGATAAAAATATATTTTATTTGCAAACGATCTTAATTTTAACAACCTTAACAAACTCTAATCTTGACAAACAAAATTATTTTTCCATTTTACATATATTCTAGACAAGTATAATATGCATTAAAGACTGAAAACTTAATATTCATAAAAATGTATAATAAGCTTTCGCAAAACAAAAAAAAAAGAAAAAAAGAAAAAGAAGAACCGATCAATTATAAATAGCAAAATGAAAGGAAGATATCAGGCTTGAAAAATCCTTGGTATATCGCGTTTGAACACTGGGCACCATCGATATCGCCCAAGTTGAACAAGTCGTTTCGGTCGATTTCGATTAATCCGAATGCAAACTGGTATCGCGCGGATGGACACGACCTGGGTGTACGAGGAACAGTTTTTAGTGTACACGAGGCAGAGATATCGGGATTTGGGATACAACAGAACCGTGGAAGGGAAGATCGCGAAATACGCGCCGCGGCCGCGCCGGTCGTATCGGCGCTAGTTAAATTTCGATACTCTGCAAAGCTCGACTCAAAATAGATGAAACACCGTGTTGTTGGAATATCGTCGTTGGTATAACGCGCGACAAATATTCCACAAATAAAAGCTCGCGTCTCCTGTTTTCACCCTACCTCCTACCACCCTCACCCTCCCCCCGTGTCAGCTTACCGTGCCGAGCCGCTGAGTCGCGTATACTCATCGTTATTTACATAACGTCGAGAGCATACGAGAATGCGAGACTACAAGTGAAAGAGAGAGAGAGAGAGAGAGAGAGAGAGAGAGAGAGAGAGAGAGAGAGAGAGAGAGAGAGAGAGAGAGAGTCAAATATACAGGGTGTTTCCGATCCGGTGGTAGTACAATCGGGAAAGGGGTGACTCTACGTGAAAAATCAAGTCCAGGAAAGAAAGAATGAAATTTGTTCGTGTAACCATTTCGAGATACTAGTTGAAAGTGAGATCATAGGCTTCAGTATGGTGACTGAGAATATTTATTGAATATATGGAGGTAATTGAAACAATGAAAGGAGTAACGTGAGGTGTAATTGTAATAGATACTAGGGATGATAAGATGTAAATTGAGTCGGAAGGGAAAAATAAAATTTGTTCGTTTAACCATTTCGAGATACTAGTTGAAAGTGAGATCATAGGCTTCAGTATGGTGACTGAGAATATTTATTGAATATATGGAGGTAATTGAAACAATGAAAGGAATAACGTGAGGTGTAATTGTAATAGATACTAGGGATGACAAGATGTAAATTGAGTCGGAAAGGAAAAATGAAATTTGTTCGTTTAACCATTTCGAGATACTAGTTGAAAGTGAGATCATAGGCTTCAGTGACTGAGAATATTTATTGAATATATGGAGGTAATTGAAACAATGAAAGGAATAACGTGAGGTTTAATTATAATAGATACTAGGGATGATAAGATGTAAATTGAGTCGGAAAGGAAAAATGAAATTTGTTCGTTTAACCATTTCGAGATACTAGTTGAAAGTGAGATCATAGGTTTCAGTGATAATTGAGAATATGTTGAAGTATATTTGAAACTGAAAGAGAATAACACGAGGAAAGTAATAAGAGGAATAATTGACAATTAATTGTGAAAGATACTAGGGGTGATGGGATATAAAGTACTTTATGTGTGCGTTAGAAAATTTTTCAAATATTTTTCCATTCTCTTGTTTTAAATGTCTTGCACATCTGCCACGTCGACGTATCTTTTCCATTGGTTTTGTCGGACTAACACGCAGTCTTTAATATTTTTATAGGAACGTTTTTTTTATTTTATGGGCTTCGATACGAGCAAATTTTAAACAAACTTTTATGGAGCGTATAAATATCCCGGCGGTAATAACGCGACGTACACTCTAAATTGCAATAATAAATATAAAGAACTGACAGTGGTAGTATATGTAATGTAATATATCTCAGTGGACATACGGAAAGTTACATTGGTACGTTAAAGGTTGAAACTTTAATGTCGTCATAGCATATATTTGACATTTGCAGTAGTTTTTATTTATTAAATTGGATTGGTTTAATTAAATAGAACCAGCTAAAAATTCAAAACCCTCCTTAATTTGTATTCTTTAACTTTACCTGATTTTAATTCTTAGTCTTCCTCAGTTTTCATTTATTTCTTCTAGAAATTAAAATTGGATTAGCACTACCTGAAACCGTAGAACTACCTAGAAATTTTTAATCATTGGCTCATAGATTACTGTAGCACTATATACTGTATTGTATCACAAAAATTTAAGGTATTCAATCTTATTCTGTATTCCGTCTGATGGAGATTAACAACAAAGTAAAACCTAAATCTTTTATGAGCCTCGATGTCGAACGAATTGGGGGTGAATTCGATCATAATCCGGTCCCAGTGTACTCGACAAATTTCCAAAACTCAAAAAACAGAGTGGTTAAACGAGAGAATCTTACTCCTTCTTCCCGGCTTATTTTTTCACAGTCAGAGTCACCCCCTTTCTTGTTGCACCACCGAATCGGAAACACCCTGTATAAAAAGAGAGAGAGAGAGAGAGAGAGAGAGAGAAGATAGGAGGTAGATGAAGGGGAGGAGAAAGGGCTGAAACGGGACGATACTCCCATCGAGCAATTTTTTAACAAGTCGTGTTCGTGTTCCCTATCCGATGCGATAACGGCCGCTTCAGGTGGGGCGCTGAATGCAACCGTTTTATTTTATTCCGCGAGACCGCTCTTTTTTTTTTTTTTTTTTTTTTTTTTTTTGTACCCGTTGCTCGTTTTACGCTATCGGGTTTTCGCCTTTTTCGTCGACGTTGGATTGCTCGGCAACTACCAATCAGGATCATCTGACAGAAAGTACCCCGCACTTCGCTCCGAACACCTCTCTCTTTCTCCCTCACGCTCTAAAACACACACGCTCGCACACACACACACACACACACACACACACGTACAGATTCCACATACAATCGCGTTCCGTTTACTCCCGGCTGTCCCCCCTCCCACCCATTTTTCTCTCTTTCCCTCTCTTTTCGTTCTCGTTTATTCGGATTCGGTCCATCTCGGCATCCTGGTCTGCTACGTTCACTGACCAATTTGTTCGATAAAAGCTTTCGACTGATTGGCCGGACAACGCGACCGCTCTCTTTTTTTCTAAGCGTGAAATTTACCGTGGTAGTAACCGGAATCATCTCCTTTTCGCTTCTCCGTTCGTCCCTATTCACTGGGATCGAACTTCGTTCGATCTTTCCCTTCAGCCGACTACGTAGACTGACCATTGTTCTCTGGCGGTACTGTCACGGTACATCGGGACACTTTCGACTTTGCTTAGAAGTGACATTGGCGATATTAGACAGACGACGGATTGCAAGTTACAGATACCAGCTTACAGTTACAATTCTACAATTTTACGTTAAATAGTTGGATCGACAGGGTTTTGTAATTTTACAGTTTTACGTTTACGGGTAGAATAATTGAGGGGGAGGAATCCTGTCAGACGCTTTGGCTATCTTTTTCTATTTTTTTCTTATCTTTAAGTTACTCTTTTCTTCGCTCTAGAATTTTACAATAGTTATTACGTTGTTGGAACCTACTTGCACAGTAATTGAACGAACGAGTGTCAATAATTTTTCTATGAATAGTAACACATTCTAGTAGTTACTAGAACGAAACTTCCATCGTTATAATATTACAAAAAATTATGTATATTGAAAGCTCATGAGAATATTTGAACCTTCGTAAAAGGAAGTTTTATTGATACGTTATAGTTTTACAATTAATTATATATAAAATATAATTACATACCAAGTTATATGTAATTATGTATGGAATATAAAATGATGAGCAAAACTGAACACACATATTGAATTTTAACATAAACAGTATTTTATTGAGTATTTATAATGTATGTAGAATATAAAAAAATGTGTGCTGTTACGATCATGTTACCGCTGTCCTGATAGATGCAAGAAAATCGATACTTCAAATTGTCACAACTTCGTAAGAAGAAATAATAAATATCTATTCTGACAAAACAATCTACTCGCGTCTTATTGCAGTAATCACGTTTCAAGATGCTTTATTATAATACACATAATATATCGTTATATTTTGCAAGAGTTCAGATACTTTAGTGAGCTATCTCAAAGATATTCATTTTTATAACAATAACTATTGTTATGAGCTCCAAACATTCCATCAGATGCAGTTTTTTTTTTTGCATTATGCTAGTTACAGACACACTCATAAGGATTGTGCAAATTATATTGAACACGCACAGATATTAAAATTACCAGAGAACTCTGCTACTTTTATTAAAATAACAAACTGTCCCTATCATGAACCCTTTAATTTGTAATCTGCGACTTTCAAAATTTATTTGCGAATTGTCTCTTGCTTGTTTTATCTACGCAAGAAAATCTATCGATGCCAATAATTTGCAATTCGTTACGAAACAATTTTATCACTTTCAAAGACACTTGCAAACGTTTGTACAAAGTTTGGCAATGTTTTTCTTGAAATAGGATATATTACATTTCGAAAACGTAAGGGTAGTGCTAATACATGCTAATATTTTCAACAATATGCCGCGAAACCAACTGCCCGCGTTATCATTCGACAACCGACCTAAAAATTTAAGTAGCCAGTCAATATAGTACGGTGAAGAGTTACATTAAGCATGTAAACATTCGTTATCGTACCTATCTGTCGAGTCTTATACGAGCAATCTGTCGATTTATTTTATGACGCGCCAGAGTATCATTGAACATCAGTGCCCGAAACGAGTTTTCTGTTACTTGCCGGTAACACCAATTTCAAATTAAAGTCTCAGAGTCACAAAACAAAATTGCCCAATTCTTTAATCGTGTGATTCGACGTGTGTTTAGAACAGATAATTTGAAAAATAAATTGCCGATTTATTCTCAGGATCCCTTACACTTCTAATGTCAGAGGAAATAAACAATTCCGTATGACAACTCGTTTAATTCGCTACTTTACTTTTACTTAACGTTTACGCAAAATGAAATTGCTTCATTTAATAGTGTAATACATAAGATACGTGGTTTTTCGATTTATAATTAATGTTCACGTTAATCCAACTACTCGGAATAATATGAGAACACCAATTAGTATTCTAATCAATCTAGTTTTAAAAAAATTGCCAAACACAAAATGAAACTGCTTAAATGTCTTACCTTCTATCAGAAAACAAATGCAATACGTAATATCATTACAATCATTATCGTAATGAACACGCGTACTTTGATAAGATTTCTTTTTTATTGTTCGATCGTCCATCGTAATTGGCACAACATGCATCTTTTTTTATATAAAAAAGATGATTATGTCGCATTGCTCGAATCGAGTTATCGTTCATCATTTGTAATACAATCCACGTGTTATTTTTGTTGTAGTCGGGCAGATTTGGTCATTCATTCAAGAATGTTCTTTGAAAATATAATTTTATGTACGTACAATGCACATATATTTTTATGTATGTATATCTGCTAATAAGAGAATGCAGAACCTACAGCATTTTAAAAATTATTATTATGAACCACAGAGGAGTTAAGCATTATTAGAATGCAAAGGATTGAAACGAGAAGTTTTATGTCGAAATTCAAAATTCAATTTCTACGAATCAAAGATCCTGTCCTATCGAATATGCAAATGATGACTATTACAATCATGCGTATTTTTGCTAAGATAATGAAAATTAACTTATCATATATATATATATATATATATATATATATATATATATATATATATATATATATCGGTTCTGGCACATAACGATTTTGACTCTATTTAGAAGCGAATATAATGTTTTGAATTTTTATATCAAGTTCAGAGATGAGACAATTATCTGCAATGCAATTATAAAATGGAGTTATTTTTAACATAGTCCCTCTGCATCTTTGCACAAGCTTCTGTATATCCTCAGAAAAAGATATTTTCTATAATAAGAATCTACATGAAATCGTTTCCTTTAGCCTCTTGCGCTGGAATGACGTGAATTTTTTGTCCCAAAAATTGCAACATTTTCTCAGTTTTAAGTACATCTAAGTATAACCCAGGAACAAAACAAATGATAAGTTGATTACTTCTCAATAATTTCTATTCAGCGATGTCACACCGACGAGTTCAAAAGAAAAAGAAAGCGACGAATTATCGTCTACGGTTCGGTCACTCGTTACGGTCCGCGACTCGTTGCAATCCTTTCTAAGTCTCTTCCCACAGATTTCATCTCATCGAATCACGAAGCTCCAACAATACGCTTGTTCTTTCACCCTCGTCGTTATTGTTATCGTCGCGACGGGAACAGTATTAATAACAGTATTCGCAAAGAAAGAAACGAAAATAACTGGCTAAAATGTGTAGATCGAATCGCGTGACGAATGAAGATCGACCAACGCTTGAACACACGCAAGAATCTAATCCTACAGTGAACAAACTATACCGTACCGAGAAATATTACTGCGTACATGTCACACAGATCACTGCCGTGTTATTCGCAGAGAGAAAAGAATAAAAGATCCGCGGGACGTTTTTGGCTAGAGAGAAAGGAGGGAGTGGAGAGATCGGGCTGGCAAGAAAATTGGCAAGGTAACTAACTGACTCACCGGCTAAATCGGCGGGTAACCTCGGGTACAGCATTCCGGTCCTAGCCAACCACTCGAGCTGGAGTGGATGGATGTGATGCTGCTGAGGATGAGCACTCTGCGAATGCCCGACGGGTTGACCTTCCTTGTGTATCGAGTGAAACGCGCTACCACCGGCCGGATGATAATACAATCCTCCGGGATGTATGAGGGGGCCGCTCGGATGTAAGAGAAGCGCTTGATTCTGCCGTGCTACACCCGCGTTGCTGCCGCCGAGCGCGCTGTAATGGCCACTCGGTAAATTCGGATTACCAGGGATGCCGGCGTTGTTGTTGCCGGGCTCCTCCGAGCCTGGCGAGATCGGCGGGCTCGAGATCGGACTGTGGCTCGCGTTGCTTCCGGAGCTGGCCGACCCTGTCCTCGCTGGGTCAACGTCGATCGAGCCGTCGTCCTCGATCACATTCTCCAACCGATCGACTCGAAACCCTCCGTTCCCGATCCCGGCGACGTTCTCCCCTTTGTTGTAGGCAGACGGTTTCATCGTCTCCTCCGCGGCCTTGCGAACGTCCTGCCTGTCGCTCGCGTCGCGGATAACCTGCAAGCTCGACGGCGAGGCCAGCCCATGTTGGACGACCGATCTGTCGAATGGATTCAGAAGACCTCCCAGGGAAGACGTTCTCTGCTCCTCCGTTCTTCCAGTACCGATGTTAAGCGTAGTCCCATTACCAACACCGACACCGACGGCCATTCCTACTCCGGTGGTAGCGTCGGTTTCGCGAGTACCGATGCCAGTGACGATACCGGTTGCAGCTCCGCTCGCGCCACCGATGGTGCAAGAGGATTCTCGATCGTGTTGTCCGCGGACCAACGAGTTCGTCAGGCAGGGGCTCGCTCCGTCAACGACCGAGTTCCTCACGGAGTTCGTGAACAAATATCTCTGGTTTCGTTCCGATCGCTCGTGATCGAGGTTCTCCTGCTTGCCGGTCGCTCGGCCGAGCAACGCGTCGATGCAAAACGACGTCTTGCCGAATGAATTGTGACGCCTGTCCGTCGAATGAACCGCGTAATCCTGCGGCGAGATTCTTCCCGGCGAGTTGTTCGATTCCCTGTAATGGCTGGCCACCGCCGACACCATCTCCTCCGTGAAACACTTCACGCCGGTGTCGTCCGACTCGCGAAAGAAACTCGCCGCCGACTCGTCGTTCTCCTGCTTCGAGAAGGATGGTCTTTTCGCGTCATTCTCCTCGCGGTATCTCGACATTCGCGGTTCGTCGCCGACGAGACCCGATGGTGAGCCGTTTTCCGCGAAACGCGCGTTCTCCGGAGATCCGACGACCGTCTCTCCCCTCACTTCGGACACCGGCGACCGCACTTCATCCGATCTCGGCGAGCACGAACGATCGCGAGCCTTTTGTCGAATGCTGGCGTAGCTAGCGTGTTGCTGGTTGGTTTGTTGGTGCTGTCGGTGCTGCTGGTGCTCCTGTTGTCTCTGGCGCAGGTACGAGTCTTCCGCGATCCCCTGGGCGTTGTAATGCATACTCGGTTGTAACGCAACCTTCCAATCGATCGGTCAACGCATCGTTGTTATTATTTATTGCACATTACGTGTCTCGTCTGCCTTGTCTTATTTGTTTCGCGCGTGTCAGCCGTTGTTGATGACAGCTTGTGCTCTGTCGCTGCAAATGGCTACGCGATACTTGACCATTTACGAATATATGCCAGTTTATATGTTACTTTATCTTAATTTATACTCCTTCGACAATATCCAGTGTTTCATTCGATCCGGTCGGTGATCGTGGCTTTTAAATTTAATTTAATTTAACAGAGTCGCGACTGTTACAGTTGCAGTGTACAAGGTTGTGCGACTGTCTGTCCTTCGAGATATATAACTGTCCGATTTACAGTGTATCGTGTTTAACGAACATTGGTTTTTCCTTTATTATCGAAGCAAAGTTGCGACGTGCAAATAGATCGTGCGACTGATCTTCACAGTTCACAATGCATCGTTCGACGCGTTTCTCAGTGATCGAATTCCGCGATTTTTTAAGCAAATCGGCTCGATTTGAAATGGAGTCGGTGCAGACAGATCACGCAACTGTCCGATCTTCCGTGATGTCTTCGCAATTCACAGTGTACCGCGTGCGTTTATTATACGAGAAACTATCGAACTTCGATTTTTTTTTTTTTTTTTTTTTTTTTTTTTTTTTTTTTTTTTTTTTTTTTATTTCGCATACACCAACGATCAGCTCGATTTAAAATGGCGTCGCAGCATGCGAATAGCTTACGCAACTGTCTGATCTTCCAAGGTATATCTTCACAATTCACAATGTATCGCGTGCGTTTTCCAACGACACCAGTTTTCTTTTTTTTTTTTAATCTCTGTCTGATCCTCACAATTCACAATGTACGTCGAACACCGATCTCCGATGTAGCAATCGTACGTTTAGCAGCTCAGTTTAAAACGGAGTCACGAATATTACTGTAGAAACAGTACATTATACAACTATCCGATCGTCACAGTTCGCAACGTATTGCACAAGTAACTTTTAATTTCACGAGCGAAAATTCGGCTCGACTCGAAATTAATTACAGGTCGTGCAACTCTCTGTCCGCTCTCCCCACAAATTCACAACGTATCGCGACACATCGTGTCTCCCAACGACGAACTATCGAACCACCGGTTTCTTCGATGCAGCTCGATTTAAAATGGAGTCGCGGAGAATCGTGCTTCTGTCTTCTCCTCCGAGAAGATCTCCCCCGGTGTGATCCTCCAAACGCACGACTCCTGTTTCTTCCTGCTTCTTTTTTCCCCCCTTTTGTTTTTTCTCGTTCTCGTCAACGCCGATTTTTCTCGATTTCGCGGCGAGTACGAGCGATTAGCTCGGCGCCGCACCACAAAGTGACGTCGCGAGGAACCGCGTGTCCTTCACGGGGAAAATCGTTCCCCTCTGCTGCTGCGTTTCCGCGGTCAGTCGATTCTGCCACGCCTATCGCGGCGAACCTCGCGGTTCTGCCACGCCTACACCATCCCTTATGCTCCCCTCTGTCAGCCCCATCTCTCTTTCACTATCTCTGTCGTCTCTCCATCGTCGGGCTGCCACCCGGCAGTATCGAGTCCCGAGTGCCGATTCGCGATTTCTAATTCTTGACTCCTCGCGATCCTTGATGATTCACAATCGCTCCGCAACTCCACGAATTCCTCGTCGCGGAGGGCGTTCGACGGTGGAATTGCAAGCGAGCCGCGAATAGCAGCGAACGAGGAGGCACGGGCGAGCGTTCGCTGCCCCCGATCCCCGGGCGATGGATTTTCCACCGTGTGAAACACCAGCATCCTGTTCTGCCCTCTTTGGGCTGAAAGTGTTCCGTCTCACCGGCCGCTCGAGCGCACAACCCCTGCTCGTTTGAATTGGGGCCAATTTCAATCTGCGACGTCTTGTCTGTTTCTTTTTTCTTTATTATTGTTATTATTATTATTATTTTCTTTTTGAGCGAAAAGACACGTTTGACACGATGAGCTTCAGGGCTAGCTAGCTTTGACAAATTTTATTATTCGAGCATTCCATTTTTTCTTTGTGTTTGACAGCGAAATTTTTTATTTCGATTGAACTGTTTGTTGAATTGAAATTTCGTTGCTAAATATAATTTAGCTGAATATGATTTAAATTGAATTGAAACTGTTTATAGGAGGAAAAGGTCAGATTAAAATAACGTGAACTTCTCGTTTTCTTAATCTCCTCCCACTGGACTTGCAAAGTAGCTACAATATTGGTAATAACTTGTGTTTTCATTGCTATACCCACCCCTTCCCCCGTACACGTCTGAACTTCCTTTTTAATTTCTCCTTCTCGCAACCGTGAGGTAACATACTCTTGGAAATTTCAGAAACGAAGCATTCTCTTAATTGGTTATCAGTACGAGTGATAATCGAGTTTGTAGTTAGACTCTACACCCGTCTTAATCAATACGATTTCACCGATCGATTATGGTCGTCTGTAATTGGTGGAAAAATTGTTTAATTAATCCTAGTTCCTCAAAGTAGCTAAGTAAGATAGATGTTGAAAAGAGAAATAAACACTCCGAGTTTCACTAATTCCGAACGTTTCAAAGACTTCACGAAGTTTCTCATCCGCGAGTTTCGCGAATTTAAAAATCAGCCTTCGTCTCTGTGTTTTAACTGAATTTTGAGAAAGGCGGAATCGTGTATAGAAAGAAGAGAGAGAAGTGTCATTCAATTTATCTTTTACGATAGTATCCAGATCAGGAAAAAAAAGAAGAAGGAGAAGAAAAACGAAACAGATAAAGGGAAGAATGGAAAGAAAGAAGAGAAAGAGTTGCTGAAAGGAACTACAGGAGAGAGAGAGAGAGATGAATTTTCTCTTATGAAACGAGATTTTCGTTCGATTCAAACATATCTATGCAGTCTCTGCCGCGTGATTGTTCGAGAAAGAAAGCGAAAGACGAAATGAATGAAATTTTCGTTATACCTACGAATGCATATGTACAGAATACAATAATGCGAGAACATAGGTATGTAGTTAGATAACGCTTACGAAGTATGATGAGATATCAACGACACTTTTACATACGAAGGCCACGAAAGTGAACAACTTGATAAGTCACCTGACTTTTCTGGAAGATTAATTTTCAAATTGAATTCTATTGCCAATTTAATTCCGCGTCACGGCTATTTCTCCGTTTCATTCCACGACTAATTCATTAAAGATCAACGTTTCGTTAACTATCGCGACATTTTATTTTGCATTAAATTACAATTTTTTTTAGCGTTGGAATTATGAAGGGGAAAATTCACTTGATTATTCTTCCATCATTTATTAATTTTATGATATTTCAAAAAATGAGTTAAACGAGTGTCTCTGTCGCATGGTGCAATTCTTTCAACCAAAATTTGTACTGTCGAATCGTATTTTCTACCATTCGATTAGTATCTTTTCCCCGTTTGTAATTTCATGAAATTCGAAGAAATCGGTGTGTTTTCAACTATATTTCTGAACATGTAAAAGATATTAGCGACGTTAGTATTAATTTAAAGAAACTGAGATATTTGTGACATCAATGGATTAAATACGCGTTTGAACATATGTTACAGAATCGTTAAAGAATCTATTTATACATTGTCGTGTTTACTATAATTACAGTACATCTTGATCAATTTTTTATCATTGCGAAATTACAAAATACATGCAAAAATAATATGGAAATGTATACTTTTTATGACACGTTATAAGCATCTTAAATTCTCACCCGCCTCATTTTCATTTCGTTCAGTCGTACCGTTGAATGTCGTCACCATTTTGTGCATGCGCTCGTGAGTCTTACCAAAGAAATGTTGGTGGTATCTGCCGCTTTATCGAGCAGCTAATAGCCGCGTAATAGGTATCACACCCAGTTCTCAAGTAATCGGCCTGTTATCGGTTGTCGCGCGATATATTTTGTCGTGGGTCCTACGACGCATTTGCTTATCCCACTGATAAAAAATCTATTCGATTTTTAACCGTGACTAGTTCAAGCGTATCTGACTTTGTCAAATATCGTTCCCTTATCGAGACATTGATTTCGGTCCTTAGTCACAAAAAAAAAAAAAAAAAAAAAAAGAAAGAAACCAGGAGAACCGAGGAAAAGTCGGAGGGCGATGTTCGCCCGATGAACGTATCGGGGAAAAAAATAATCACTCTGTGTATGAAGTGAAATTTTCTTTCTGATATTTGTACAAAATTTGGCAATTCGTATATTTTTATATATATTTATATAAAATGTAATATATATATATATATATTTTTATCCCAATGCGTGTTAATGAAGTGTGATTTATTTAAAGGAATACTATTTTAGAATTTTCACAATTATCCTTATCCTTTCGCCTTCTAAATGACGTTAAAATATCTCGGAAAGAAACGAATTCAGAGGGAAATTTTACTCTTTAAAGTGAGATCAAGTAAATTGCTGTATGACTTTTTCTTGCAAAGTTAGAACAGTTTAAAGTGTCGAGCAATTTTTATTTGTTCAATTATGCGCCTCGCTATAAATTATAACAGTACCTTCTGCCAGATTAATATTTTTTGACGTTTCATAATCAGATCAGCTCTCGTTCCAGTCTGTATAAAAATTGAAAAACGTTAACATCTTACGTTACCAACGATCACCATCTCGATGATACATGAATTTTAACACGTACGATATTTCCTTTTCCCCCTATCAAAAAATTTTTTTCCTTTTTTTTTCCCTAATAACTCGATTTGTTTTCGTACGGACAACTCATACGGGTAAACTAGTTGCGCGTAAAAGAATGATAGATCACCGTACCACCTTTCACGCTTGTTATGATTCCTTGTATACCCTTGACAAATCGCAGTATAACCGAATACGAGTCGAAGGCAAACGGCAGAAGTTCACCGGTGACCGCTTTTTAACCAAATAACACAGAGGGAAGAATATTTACTTAAGGATCGAAGCACGTTCAACGTATACGTATGTATATTACGAAGTAAAAATTTTAAACGTTCCTTCTAATATACCTACTCACCCGTGTCTACCAACCGGTAGATCGATGGGCTACGCTTGTACATATTTTGTTTGCTCTTCAACCAGAGTTATTATCTCTCTCTCTCTCTATTAAAATATTTTCGTCTATCGGTATATCATTCGCGTTATTCCTTTTACGAAGCTGCTAGGTTTTTAAATTTATGCCCTCCTTTATTTTTAACTTGTCCTTTCTTAATTCAGGCTATTGTTATTGTATATCGAATGTGAATTTGCTGACTTTTTTCTTAATCGAAGGTCATTTGGATTACAAAACGATTCTCTATGATTTCCAATGTCACTTATTGAGAGAAAATAATTGACAATGGTGGATTTCGAGATACAGGGATACATATTGGGGCGAATAATATTTTAATTCAAGCGATATTTTGTAAACTGATGCGAATTAACATTGAAATTATAATTAAAAATAAAAGAACAAGAATTATTGAATTATTTGCCAAGTATAAGTCGTTGAAACAGACAGTACTTCAATTCTTAAGATTGAGTATGTTTAAATTAATGTTAAAACTGACGTCAGTAGTGAAGTTAAGATTATTCAGAAACTGGAAGGTTAAATTTTGAAAATTACTGCGAAATCAAAGGAATTATGGTTCTTAAAATAATTGAAATTCTAATTTTATGACTGGCTATATTTTTTAAGTTACAAAAAAGAGGGCAAGAATTAAATACAAGGATAATTTTTGCTATCGTGATATTACATAATTAACAATGTATTGAATTTCTAGACTGATCTTCTTTAAAAAAAAAAAAAAAAAAATTGGAAATGTGATTTATAATACTTCCACCCCCCACCCCCCTCTCCTCCTAGTCTTCAAATGTTACATGCACGTATAGCTGAAGGTTTACGACTGATTTATTTATTGTTGAAGATTAATCGGTTGAAAAGTTGAGAAATTATTGAAATCAATACAAACGGGCACAAGTAGCAACGATATCTTTGCGATGCAATATCCGCTTAATATGCGCCTGCGCGTGCATGCACATGCAGGTAGCACCTTTTAACCTCGACCATCGAGGAGCAAACAGAGAAATTTTCAACCAATGATTATGCCTTGTCACGACAAACTTATTTTCTCTCTCTCTCTCTCTCTTTCTTGTCCCTGCGTTTCGGGAAAATTCAAGGTTTCCAAAACCTTCACTCTGGCGACGATTAGGTACACAGAGAGGGGCATAAACGATGAATCAATAACGATGAAACGATCGTCGATACTTCAAACTGTCGACGTACATTATCGACGAATTTTTCATCAATTAATTTACAACAATAAAGACAACAACAGCAATAAATAATTATTAATAGAAAAGTAATATCGGTTCATTTGTTTCTCGATTGATTTACACACATTTTGTCAACGTGTACCGTCGTTGCAAATCTAGTTTGTTACATCTTACGTGCGCACGTAGGTGTGTACAATTTCACGCGGAATGTACCTCTAATCTCTGTATATATTTGTTTCGAGTACGAAGTTCAATTTACCAAAACTTAAACGATTGATAATTATAATTGGTAGATGGCTGCGAATTTTCGGAATTATATCGAACGATAGCGATTTAGGACGAATATCGTTCGATCGTAAAATAAAGTAATTAACGATTTGATGGTTAATTCATCTGTTCTTATCTCGGGAGGGGGATAAGATTGCCCGATCAGTGCTTCGATTAGGTATCACACCGGGCGATAGATAAATCTTAATTGGTGTCACGTATCGATTGGCCACGGCGTTGTGTATATGTAAATGCTGTTAATCACACTTTATCCCCTTCGCTAGATTCGCTTTAATTTCAACGGTTCAAAGTGTCGGGTGGGCAACGAAACAACGAAGTATGAAATCTAAAAACCTGAAAGCCGAAACATGTGACGATCATGCGATAATGCGTAGCGTATCAGTGTGATATAATAAGCATTTATAGAGATTTGCTTGAAAGGAATTCTGAATCGATAGAAATACACACATATGGGAATACATACATACATACGCGTAATGTTAGTACGTGTATTTTTGATTTTCAATATTAGTCACGTATTTTTTTCGTAATACTTTTCTCCGTGTATAGTGTTACACGCCTCAGGTAAAATATATTCTAAGCAATATATATAATCATATATAATCAATATATTGTGACACAACAGATACATTTCAATATATAGTATATCTATATTTTACATACGTATTGCTAAAAATTGAAGTGTACAACAACTATAATATATTCATAGAATAAATGCTCATTTATATTGAGCATGCATTGACTTCAAATTAAAAAAATTGATAAATGAAATGCTAAATTAAATATGAAATATTATATAATTATATTGTAATGATGCACATATAAAATTAAATAAAAATAATTAATAAAATTATATTGTAATAACACATGGATAATTATAGTACATTACATCACATGATATTACGTAAGATATGATGCACATAGATAATATAATATACATACCTACATACATATTAATAACATTAGATATTATATTATTAGACATATTATCTTTTACAGAAGGCATATTGTAACAATAATATTATGTAATATCACTATTATATGCAACACTGCTGTTAAATACATATTATATACATATTAACAATACAAAAGAGAAAACATGACGAAATCTGTATAAAAATCCGCAGTCCATGAATTGCAAACAAATTAACCGATCTAACTACACGAGTGTATACCGCATTTAATGTCTATTTAACCACATAGATATTTAGTTATTTACTCAGTCAATATGGCGTATCTTTTCTTTTTTCCTTGCTTTCCTTCCTCTCTCTCTCCCTCTCCTCCCACGTTCCCCTTTTATTTTCCTAATGCTTTCTATTCGCCCTCTTCGGCCCTCACCGCGCTACGAATCGAGGTCTATCTCCTAATTAGAATCTTCCGGCCCCCATGTGGCCGCATCGTCAAGTTCGGCCCTCACCGCCCATTACTTTTAATGGCGTTGTTAATGAAACTAGGTGTCGCCAAATTAACCTCTCGTTTCAGCAACGCTCAACCGAAATTGAACGCTGCGTATATATACATCTCCCGATGCACGATGGAAACGGTTTCGTGTCAAGTTCATAATTTATAGTGCATATCGCATGCACGGGGACCACGGAAGCCACAGAGGCCGCGGAAATCTCGGTATCAGTCTGACCCCTTATCTCGAATAATTGATTTCTTTTAGAAATCTGTTTCATCCAATGAAATACAATATCGATGGTTATCCTATCAATAATACTATAATAATTATTATATTATATGATTATATTATATCGCATCAATAATATTTGTGTAGTAAAACAATGCAGTGTTAGTAATAATATTATTCCTATAGTATCAAGAAACAGAAATATATTATCACGCACTAGATAATGATTAGCTGCGTATATATTTGCAAGCGCAAAGAAAGAATTGAAATGGATACATTACTAAACGACCGGAGACATTTGGGAAATTGAACATTCCAAAAAATCTGCAAAAGCCACACAGCGCATATAATATGTTCTCAAAGTAGAGAATTTGTTATATTTATTATAGTTGTTAAAAACGAAGTGTATAACGTACAAAATAATACAACACGCGTATAAATTGTAACGTAATGTAATAATACACCATTCGCATAATACATCATAAATGTGTATATAACAAGATACAATTAAACACTAAGGTACAACGAGTAAAAGTCAAATTGGAGAATGGAACCGGGGCAAAGGACGCACGAAATAGCAAAGGGGGGCACGATGTAACGCGAAACAAGTGCGCCACGTTTGAAAACCACTGGCACTGGCTGATTACCGCGGTAACCATCCCCCGAGCGCCAATTAATCTTAACTTTTACGGGGCAAACACTTTTCATTAAGCTCGGTCCTGCCTCCAACCGGAGTCGAGTTATCCCCACCACCACCCTTGCAACCTTAGCCACCCTTGCCTACTTTCCTTTCCTTTTTTTTCTTTCTCTCTCTATCTCTCTCTATCTCTCTCTTTCCACCCCTACTCTCTTCTGGCAAGCACGGCAGGAGGCTCTTTTCGCACTCGTCCTCCAGCGAGCATGTCGAGGAAGAGGTGAGGTACGGGCGAGGTATACTGGCGAGGAACGGCAAGGAAAATGGTTCCCCAGACAAGCGTTTAATCTGGCTCTAATTAGCAACTTACCCTCCGCCCACGTCTCGACGTTTCACCTAGTCTTTCTCTCTCTTTCTTTCCCTCTCGGTTTATCGGTCTTTCTTTCTCGTTCTATCATTCTATCCTCATCTAGTTTGTTTCTCTACTTTCCCGCTCCTCTTTCTTCCACACCCTCGTCCGCTCTATCCCCTTCTACTCTGCGCAGGGCACTCTCTTCTTGGTTTATCCAGTTGTTGCCAAGCTTTTAGCCAGGCCAAAAATATGGAACGCTTTCCATGGTTACTGGATGTAACCACCACCTGCCTCACTTATTTTACATGGCGTTTAATTTAATATTCGTTCGACCCTCGGCTGTTTTTCGGATATCGTCGATTAATACCAAGGCTTAGTTTTTATTGATACCACCAAGAAGGGGAAACGAGGCGAGAACATTTTCTCATGCGACGCTCGTTTCCCCGAGAAAATTAAATTCCGAAATTTGTCAGGTCAGAAGCGACTCCCTTGTCCGCGTTCTTCACTTGCTCTTGCACTCACTCTTGTGGAATAACCTTCCGTCGATTATTCGGTCCTGATTGTTTGTTTAATTTTGATTTATCTGACTCGAAATTTTCGAACTCGAGTTTTCTCGAAAACAGCGACTAAAAAATTACACCTCCTTCTCTGTTATATCGTGGAAATTGGGACACTCTGTATGTTAAATTGTTAGGTGCGAAATTTGTCAGTTCTGTGAACGTGTAAAGTCATTCGGGAACTAAAAATGCTGCTTGGTAATATTTATTGATGGGCCATTTAAAGCTTAAAATTAATCGAATGCTCTGTTTGATTGTTTTGTTACAAAAAGATGGAATATCCACGAAGCGGTACTGAATTCAAGAGCATTTTTCAAAGATCATTGAAGTTTGATTTAATACAATAAAAGCTTATTATAACGTTGGTACTGATTTCCCAGAGGGCGTAAAAAATATGAAAAGATTAAATTGAAAAAAAAAAAAATACTTTTGCGGATTTTTATAGGAAATTTGAAAATATACCAAATTATATAAGATAATCTTTTGATTGTATAAAATTATATAAGATGCCCAAAACATAGTATTCTTTACAACACCTAGTAGAAAGATTGACTGATTTTTCGCCTAACTTTGTACACATGATAAAAATATGTATTTGGATAAGTATCTGCAGGCTAATTACAATTTTATTTCGCATGGTCAGAATAAATTCGATTAATATTGTTTTCGAGAAAAGTATCAACTCGATTTCGAATCTAATCTAATATATTTCGAATTCAAATTCATAAAAGTAATTTACTAACTAAACGATTTTCTATTCGCTCAGACTCTTTGATAAATTATCTCAATTTTATTTTATAGAATAATACGATAAATTATGTTATAATTTATTTAATTTATTGGGCCGGAGAAAGTTTTATTTGGTTGCTCATATTTTATCGTTTCCTTTCTTACTGACAGATCGTATAACAATAAACGAGTATCTCGATGATAATATAACCGAACACATAAAAAAAAAACGCATAAAGTTAAATCAGAAGCATAATGTGACATTTCTTTTTGCAAAACAGTTCTATATAGTTATTTAAAAACGAATCTCTAAATGCGTTTTTTGTACGAATAAGGAAATATTGAAACATACCGATTGGTGATAACTTTGAAGCACCTTATCTCTAATACGCCTCGTCTGCAATTTGAAGGCTTTTCTCGATAATACAGATCTCCTGGATAATATTCGAAAATTTCGATGACAGCTATTTGTTAGTAATTTCAAAGAAACTGCAAGAAGACTTTTAAAGCAGATGTTCGTCGATGATTTTACGAAAATTTTTAATCATTTGCTCAACATTTGCCGTAGAAAAATTTCTTACTGCCAGTTGCGTCAATAAATAAATATAATCGAAAGAATAATCCCCGAAGTTATTGTACTGTAGGAATTAAAAACATTTTTTTAATATGATATAACAAAACGACTTTTGTATAATATAATAAAACGCGAAAGTATTTGAACACTTACCTTTTCCAATAAAAGGGTTGAACGTGAATGAAATAAAAAATGAACGACTGTATAAATGACAGTAGGAAATATCGACAGAATTAGTTCAAACGGAGGTTCTACTAGTCTTTATCCTTTTATCAAGAAATCAGAATTAACAATTTCTCTTGGCGACACAGAGATTGTATTCCAATTGATCGTACAATAGTTGATTAGTTTATAGCAATATAAATTATTTCCATTAATGTCGATTAATCCGCGAATGTCGAAACAAAGTTATCCGATGTTCAGTATAAAATCAGCATTGTAAACAACGTTGATCAGTTTCGCAAATTGATTTTTACACAACATTGTTACCTCGTCGCACATTTATCGAGCTACATTTTTGAATTTTATTCGTGTGTCTCTTCTATGTCCTTACGGGTTATAAAATTCAACTCATTACTTTGTCGATCCAAGGTACGAATTTCTGGATATTGGTGTATACACCTGGCAGATGTTCCCGACCGCATCCAATACCCCATGATACGAGACCGATCAGTACGTGTCTTCCTTCGACAGACATAGTTAAAGGACCACCTGAGTCACCCTGTGTTCAAATATAAATTAAATTAATCTCATAAATTAAAAATAAATCTCATTCAATAATATTCAATGCGTTACTCAACAAATAACATCATCAAATGAAAGATTTGGCGATTACTTAACAAATAGCATCGCTCAATAAATCAGGTTTGACTGGTACAGTGATGATCGATATTTTTAAATATTTTTCAATTTGAATAATTTTGAATAATAAAATGTTAGTAAATGATAAGTGTAGAATTATACAGTGAAAAATAGAATTCTCTAATATTGAAAATTTAATGCTACTTTCATCTCAATTAATCATCTATGATTATTGTTAAATAGAATATTTGAGTTAAAGTGAACTGACATAAGCTTCAATGCTCAACACCTATCTAAAATAGATTTTAGCACAAAATATTCGCTGTAATAATTTCGTTATATTGTCTTGACGTTTGTTTTCCCACTTTGGTACGATTACTATAGATCAGAATGAAGTAAAAACAATTTAATACAAGCGAGGTCGATTTACCTGACAGGAATCTCGTCCACCTTCCTTGTAACCCGCGCACAAAAAGACATCGTGAATGGTTTCGCGTCTTCCAGCCGCTCTAAACCATCGCTGACACCTCTCATTGGGAATTACCTGGAAACAGTTGCTTTGCGATATAACTCGAATTTCGTACACTTTCGTATTATCATTTAAAGTTTATCCCTAAGTTCGGTATATCAATTCCTCTCGTTCGGAAAATTTGTTTCTTTAGGTTTTTAGGTTTTTTAGATTTTTATAAATCCTATATTCTAGAATTAATATACAAGATATACTATACTAGATACGTAGATATAGATATAAATTATATATATATTAAATATATAGATATAATGTATTATATTAGAATTAACATATAAATACACCAATTATTTGACATTGTGTTTTGAGGAATTTTTTTTTTTTATGGTCACAGATGTACATACGTACTTCGACATCAACTTCTTGAAGAACTGACGGCGCCGAACTTTGTCCGTGTCTGGTTCTACCCCATCCGGCGACCGTTGCTGTACGTCCAGAAATTTTGAGATTCTTCGCTGGCAAGCAGACAGGTACGATATGTTGCTTGAACGCCACCGTTCTCGACAGTTTCACCAACGCCACGTCATTCCGGAAGTCGATTGGCGAATATTGCGGATGAACCTGCCATTTTCAGTAACAGAATCTCTCTTCACGCAAGGACCTTCACGCAAGCTTACTGTCTTGCAATAATTCGTTAGACACCGCGCGTCGTTCACAAATTGTTCTTCTTCCATAATTTATCGGGACCTTTCAGTAGATTCGCTATCATTCTACGATTTTTTTGTTGTTGTCTGTTTTCGAATTTGACATTTTTCCCGCAATCAAGTTTGACAAATTTATTTGTTAGAATAAATATAATATGTAAGAGTTAATGATAGTTTCAGTCTCTAGGAAAAATAAATATCCTCTACCATTTTTTCAAACTTTCGTAAGAAGCAGTAAAAAGTCTAGTTTATGTGAATCATGTGAATTATTGAGTGTCAATTGACTCAGGAGAGTCTTAAGAAATTTCTTCTACTGAGATTCTTCTTTTGTTCTTTTGACGTCGTTATTATAGCTTTCACTTTATAAAAGTATACAGCCATTGATGATTATTAGCAAATTATAAGAAGAGGAAGTCTAAGTTGTTTGCTAGATTTAAGTACGATGTTCCCTCAGAATAGTTGAGCGTAAAGGGTTAATTTATGCATTCTCTCCACTTTACGATACACATATGTATAAGAAAATATAGGGTGTGCTATCTTTTAGTCTCAGCCCGTAAAAACGTGAAAGCCATAAGATCTTTCTATGATGTCATACATACGCGAAAGAAGTTCAAGACTGTAGCCTCACGCTTACCTCTTTTCTTTCGACGTTAAACTCTTCGTGCAGCAGTCGTTCGGACGCATCTCTAACGTCCCATTCACCAAGACGTACTTTCAGATTGCCATTCGGTGTTCTGCATGAAAAGAAGCGTTGATCATTGCCGTTCAAACTGATAATTACGAATTGCAAAATATGCTCTAATTGCTAGATGTTTCTTCATACTAACGTTGCGACACAATGGGCCGCGGTAACAACCCATCTGTTGTTCAACAATGCACCGCCGCACGACAGTTTCTTTGATAAAAATCCAGACTTGATGATGGCGGCCTAAATTTTCAAAGGAAATAGAATGAGTAATAGAAACCGAATTTATTAGAAAATTTATAGTCTCTAATCAATAAGAATATTCTTTTTTTTTCTTTTTTACTTTTTTTAGTAAAATTAAAAAGCATATTTGTCAATGACAAAGCGTATATTAATCATTGAAGTACTATACGCATACAGTCTTCTCGTGCTTGCGCCAGAGCTTTCTTTTTTTCAAATACACAAAATTAAATTTATTCAAATGCACAAAATTAAATTTATTCAAATACACGAAATTAAATTTATTCAAATACTCAGATATTTAAATTAATACAAAATTAATTTAATTTTCAGAGACCGTAGATTTCTTTCAGAAATTTGTACAACTCGACTCTGTCGAATTTCCCGATAAATACCTGCCATGGGTGACTACCGAAACTGGAACTGTGCCCACCCACGATTCTATTACTCCTCGTGTAAAGTTCACCGCAGCCTGCAAAGCAACGCAAAACGAAATCGGTGTCACATGTAAGGGGAAGAACGCAGCTTTAGTCTAAAAAGGTAAAGCAATCGAATAATGCGGTGTCTGATATCGATATCGAACGCATGTCGATACCGATGACCACGATCTTTCTCGCAGTTGAACTTTCACAGGGTCTCATGCTTCTTGCCTGCGAGCGTGTTCTTTCTGCGAATACGCACGCGGTCACCGGCTATTTCCTTACTTTTCCTCCTTATTTCTTTCGTTTCTTGTCCGCTTTACTATCCTTCACCTGTCTATCCTTGATACTTGTTTGTCGTTGTTGTGTAATAGCGATTTGTAATAGCGATACAAAGCCACATACATGGAAACAGGGTGCAAAGTGATGGACAGAAAAAGAGAGACTTCAAGCGAAGAAAAGTGCTTCCTTCCTTTCTCATATATATATATATATATATATATATATATATATATTTTTGTTTTATTAAAGATTATCGTCGATTAAATTGGACGAATTTCAAAAGATAGTCCTGCTTAGTCGCTACTTGTGATAAATATTGGTTTTAACTCTGTTATATTTACATGAAGCTATGCTCAAGATGAAAGAAACGTTACTAACATTGCAACTAACTTCATTAAAGAAAAAATTCCCATAAATGTTGTAATTAGCTTCATCAAGGGTTAGAAGTACCACCTTTTATGTTATATTATATTCTATACATTTTATATTTTAATATATATTTTTTATAGTTATATTTTATATTTTAATGATATATTTTATATTATATTACAATATTTCGTATTGTGATATTTATATATATATATATATTTCTATTTTATACTTTCATATAAAAGGCTTCGTTAATATCGTAACTAGCTGTATCAGGAAACAAAAGATCGGCAAACAGTATAACAGCTAACAGTAAATATAACAGTGTTAATCCAATTTTCATTCACCCCCATTTTCCCTTCCTACAATTATCTCCCGATTATTGAATCATCCTTGGAAATCTTCATCATATAATATACAAAGCAAGAACAATTGAATCGTCCTGAGAAAAAACTAAATGCAATAAATGTTAACGTTCATTGACAGTAAATGTTGAGAGACCTTCTATTACAGTAGCATATGATAAATTTCAAGTTCTGCAGTTACTCGTGAAAACTTTGAAACCCACCCCCACAGTACGCATAATATGATATATTCGCATAACAGCGTCGCCAGTGATTTTTAAACTCCGATGAAAAAGAAAAAAAAATAAGCACAAGTACGTTTGATCTTTTTCTTTTTTTTTTTACGTGAGACTACGGGTATTGGTGCAAAACTCTTTGACATATATATATATATATATTGGTGCGACTTCATGCGGATTACCACGGTATTTGGAATAATCCACGGAGTTCGAGGCGTCCTCGTTCGGCGTGTGAATCGCCGAAACGTCGGGATAAGCGGCCTCGTATTCATCCTGCGGATAATCAAGCTGCAGCGGGTGATAAACCGATGGACGATTCGTATACACTGGCCGATCGTAATTCCACGTCTGCGATGACTCGTATATGGTCGTTGGTTTGTTCGCGATGTCGGCGTACAGGTAGCTCGTCGTCCCGTGCTCGTTCTGACCGCTATACGTCGGTTTGCTCGGCCTTGCCGCGTTCCCGTAGATTTGCACATCATCGTCCACATAGGGATGCTGATTCCCCAAGTTTAACGAGATCGCTACGTTGAAACATTCCTTCGTTTTTACCCGTTTCCTTCCACCAATCGTCGATATTCCCGATCAATTTAATTTGTACCTAATCAAACCACTCCCGTCCGCCTCGATATATATGTATATATATTCGTGTCACTGCGAGCGAATCCCCTTTTTTTCATAACATTTCAGAAACACACCGGAATAGAGTAACACCGTACAGTGTCATTAGTCCCGTACCGTTATCAGTGTGTCGTTTCCTTTTCCCTCGAACACGTCAAACGAATCAGTCGACGTGAATACAAGTCCAACAAGTGGACTTTTGACATTTGGAACGTCTTAAAAAGATTGGCAACAGAGAGACAGAGAGAGAGAGAGAGAGAGAGAGAGAGAAAGAGAGAATGTAAAAAAAATTGTTTTCTAAACGAACGATTAGAAAATCTTTTTTTTTTTTTAATCTTTTTTAAAGCTTCGATTACGAATAATGGGCCGAAAATATGTTTTCACTGGCGATAGAATTCTGTCTCGGATATTAAAAGGAAATTTTACTCTTGTATGCTGTAAAGTGTTCTTTTGCATTCGTCTCTGCAACTGCGTCAAAGCATTTCAGCCGTAGATTTCTAACATAAATTTTGTGAAAGTTGATTAAAAAAAAAAAAAAAAGAACCGATAATGAATTCGTTTCGCTGATAATTATCACGAGAATTAACGAGTATCCCTCAACTACGATAATACAGTTATAAGTAGGCTGCAGATTTTTGTGTAAACGTGTATTTCTGACAGAATTTTTAATTTTGAAAAATGATAGAACCAAGATTGAGAATCATTTCATATACACGTACATACAATTTACAAGCACTATACTTTGGATATTTTATATATATTTCCATTATGTATTTTAAAAAAAAAATCCGCAATTTAATCACAAAATAAATTTCTTCCGATCATCGCCAGCGAGACAAATTTTTCGTTACTTATGACCAACATCATTTTAATTAGAAAGACGATTGTTGTCCTGGCGAATTCAACATTTTCATTTTGGTAATAATAGTGATCCCTAATGTTTGAAATTGGATATGTTATGGAGAAAAGGATTCAATAAATATTGTAAAGATTCGATGCAAACTCACTGGCATTCTGCAGTAATCCGACTGTTGGTCGTGTTATTTTGTCAGGTATGTCATCGTCGTCGACGCAGCAGCTCCATATTAATCCTCCGGAGCAGAGATCGACTGGACGACCACCTCCGAGGACGCAACTAATACTCAGGCCACAGTCGAACGTCGTTCCTTTGTACGTGCATGTTTGAGGTATCACTGGAAGAATACATAGTTCCTATGTCACTAAAATAATACAGTCATTCCTTTACACTTAATTCTACCGATGATCTTTAATTTTTATATTTCACGCTCAATTTTGTACGTCGTTGATTGAAGACGTTGAACAATTTTCTTTTTCTTTTCTCACGACTACGATGAATCTACAACGAAGTTAAAGATTGAAGTTTGCACAATGAGCCTTGAAAATTTCTTTCTTCGCTATTTTATTGAAATTTGAACATCAGGCGAATGTAACAAAAGAAATTTATTCAAAGTTCAATCTTTAAGTCTGTCGGATTCAATCACGAAAAGAAATTCTCAGTGTTTCTACATACTTTGATTAGTTTACTGTTTACATTAGTTTGTAGCATTTTCGAGAAGAGAAATTCGAAAATTTTCCATCACTCGCTACGTTATGTAAAAATACATGTTGGAATAAAATGAATTAGAGGCTTCAGAACTTTAAACGAAATTCTAATGGTTTAAATATTCGAATATTAATAACTGCGAATGACTGTGCATTGTCAATAGATGTTGCTTCAAATTTTTCCAAAATAATAAAAATAATCATACTTTATTGCACTGTTGCTGAAATTTTCAAATATTTAGAGTACAAAACGTAAGTGATATATTCCTAAAGGCTTCTGTAATAAATATTTAAATTTCTTACTGAGCCACCGTGTAAATTGAAACAAAAGCCATTTTTCAAACTGATACTTTAATACTTCCATGCCGATCACTCTACTCTATCGTTCTACCTTCGTTTACCAACGTTAACAAAGATTTGTATTCTTTTTGTGTATCCTGTATTTTTTTTTTTTTTTTTTTTTTTTTTTTTTGTTTTTAAACCGTCTCGTCGTGTCTCGTTGTCTAGCATTGTTGGTCGAACGTCCCGACACTTCGTCATACAGTGCCATAGCATTGCTTTTCTCTCGGTCTGTTTGCTCGGATAAACACATGGCTGCTTTCGTTTCGAATAACGATTTCATAAGTGAAATCGCGGATTCAACGCATAGTGACGAGATCGAGCCGTAAAGTCGGACGAGAATAGATGCTCGATCGTTCGAAATTGTACCATGAATTGTACTATCAGTGTCGTCAATTATTCAGTCTTTCGCTGTTCAATAACCGATCGTACATTGTCCACTGTCCCGTCGTCATGTACGTAGGATACGTGTTTCTTTTGTCATTTCCTGTTTCTTTGCTTTATTTCCCTACTTTGCTTCGTTCTGTTTTAGAATGTAAGGAACTTTGTGACATATTTCTCGCCTGTTCATCTCCTATTTTAATTTACTCTACTTCCAAGCTTCGAGTCACTTTTCAACAAAAAAAAAAAAAAAACCACGATTACTCTCCCCCCTCGTCTGGATTTCTGTCAATGCGAAACCTACTTCTACCCAACATGTCCATCAAGCCATTCTGCAGATCGTTGTTATGACCGCGATGATCCCCCGTGTAATTTCGCTTTTTCCTCAGAGCCTCGACGAGCAGGGTGCCTTGCTGTTGACTCGTCAGTTTACGCCTTCTTCCTTGCCTGTGACTCGACGACGCCAGCTCCTCGCCGTTCACCTTCTTCGTCAACCGATCGAGGAAGCTCTGAAGATCGTTCTCCTCCTGGCTGGTGCCATTCGAATATCCACGTCGTCCACGAACATTGTCGTCCAAGCTCGAAACGTAATAACTTTCGCTGTCGTTGCCGCTGTCGTCGATCGTACGCGCGTCCCGTCCTCCATCGGCTGTCCGTCTTCGAAAATTGCGACTCTCAACAACGTCGTCTTCTTTCCTGCGATTACTCCTAACGAACAGTGCTCTCCGTATCGCGTTTCGAGATCCGCCGTGCCGATACTCGTAGTCCTCGTCGTTCCACGAGCTCTCCCCTCTCGGGTCGAGACATTTTTTCACATCGACGCACGGTTCACCCTCGAACTCCCGATTGCCGATCACTGTCAGACTATTGTCACTCGTTTCCCGCGGGCTC
Organism: Tetragonisca angustula; assembly: GCA_036937485.2. NCBI lineage: Eukaryota > Metazoa > Arthropoda > Insecta > Hymenoptera > Apidae > Tetragonisca > Tetragonisca angustula. Next base: position 659,793 of record JAWNGG020000023.1, on the reverse strand, counting down.
CCCTCGTCCGACCCTCGTCCTTTCGTCCACGAATTCAAATCTCGCTCCACGAGCTGCTGCTGCTGCCGCCCAGTCGGTAACAACGTGAACTTCTCTGACCTCTCGTTCTTCCTCGACCTCTGCAACTTCGTGAACCAGTCGTGCAGATGCGACAGGGACGGTGCAGCGGAGGCGGCCAACGAACGATGATCGTTGGTCGCCGCATCGTGATTAGTGTACTTGAGCGCGGTGGCAATGGTTACTATCAGGAACACGTGCACCGTGGCAGCGACACTCATGGTCTCTCTAATTCATTCGGCGGACAAATTCAACCATAATTACGCGCGTTCTCCACCGCCTCGTTGCCTCGACGAAACTTTCGATCTCATCGGGAGTCGAGCCGCCTCGAGAAGCGCGCGATTTTTCGATTCTCTTGCGTGGCGAATATCCCGCCGTCGACATTTTACCTTCGTCCCATCAAACAGACCTTGATCGATCGTATCACTGGGATATACAATTCCTGGGTAATGGAGACACAACGGTTGTTGTTCCGGCACACAGTTCTCGATAGTCTCTCCCTCTCGAGGAGAGACTCGCGCGACTCGACGATGAACCGATGAGACAAGGTAGGTGAATATCGGAGAAATCTGCTCACCTATCCGCAATCTTCGCCACCTTGCTCATGACACGAATGTGCTTTCGACGCTTTCGTCGGGACACCCGGACGATACTAATTGCCGCCTAAGTCTAAGCTCGTGAATTGATGCGTTCCAGCGACCTGGCGAGACTCCGCCGGCATCCAAAGAAGCGTTGCTGGCTTTCACCAACGTTCTCAGCTTTCTCATTGCTACGATAGCGTGTCTTCCCTGACATTGGTCCCCCACCATTTCGCCTCTTCTTCACTCTCTTTTGCTTTCTTCCCCCTACCTCCTTGTCCTTTCTTTCCGTTGTTGTTGTTGTATTCCTCTACGTTTCTTCCTTTCCTTTCCCACGAACGACGCACTTGGTTGACACGTTACGCAGGACGGCCGTAAAATTTTGGTGAAAATTTTGGTCGACCAAGTTGCGAGTGACTTCTACGTGTAAAAACATTCGGTCGATCGAATCAGGATCACGTTTTGGTTGTAGTTGAATTTTTATCAACCACTGTGTACGCACGTACTATTACACACGTGAGTATAATAATGCGGATTTTCACGCGTTCGCGGGGAATTCAAGGATACAAAGTTGTACAGATACAATTACATGCGTGTAATTTCTTTTTCTCGGCGATTTTCTTTTTGGTTTTGTTTTTAGATTGGAAGGTTTATAAAAAATCAGTCAGATCCTATCTCTAATAGGTTTCTAACGTAGCTGACAAGATTGTTAGCGTATTTTTATATTTTCTAATCTTTATATAAATATAATTTTTGTGTTGAATTATTATTAATTGTATTATTATTTGTATATAATATAATTTTTATTTTAATTATGAAATTTCATCAGGATCGTAATAAAATGCGTATTGTATTGGTAAAATTTGAAAAATTGGAAGTGTACGCGAAAGCTGGGAGATGAACAAAATAAACCGAATAAATGGGAATCATTTAAATATCTATCCCATAGATAGTTATATAAAAAAAAAAAAACAAGTTTAGAACAAAGCATGCACTATCAATATCTTTAGGAGAGTTCAAAGTCGTCAGTATTTTATATTTTTTTTTTTCTTTGTTAAATATATTCTTTATGCTGCTTGTTCTCTATATTCTTTATATTTTAAGTAGTTAACAGAAATAATTAAAATATCGAAAATAAACAAGTCACCCTATACTTAGTAGACAAACCGAGAAGGCAAAAATTAGAACAAGCAGAATGAATGAAACAGCGATTCAAGTCGTCAAATTTTTTCAAATTTCACGGTGTAAACTCGCATAAAACTTACGTCCAAGCTCGTCGAAAAATCGTGTCTGTCCTTCTGTGTCGATTACATTTTCCATTGCAGTTTCCTTCTTTGTATCTAGATCTAGAATCGAAACGTGTAATTATGTTAGCATAAGAAAGAAACACACATGTGACTGACGTTCTGCCAAAATCTTTTCATCGTACGAACAAGACTTCCAATTGATATGATAATTTAATAATTATAATATCATCATTGTAATATAATTATTGGCATAACAATGTTACAATAATTAAACTAGACTGAAGTTTTAATATACATGAAGTATATTATATATTATGATATTTCTTAACTGGTATCATCGAACAGTTGAGACCAATAACAATTTAAATTTAAATTTCAAATTTTAAATATTATCTCTATGTTATGGAGAATATAAAACATAATATTAAATATAAAATTTCAATAACCCGACATAAATCATAACAGTGTGTCCAACAATATGAATTTTTATGGATTCTCTTCACATTTTGTCACCAAACTTGTGAATGTTAAACACGAAGAATATAAAACAAACAAAATACAAAAATACAAAATGAAATGAAAGAATCTCAACAATATATTATAATAATCCAAATTCTAAGAATGTTTTTTTCGAAAACTGTAGATATCTATGCTCAGTTCGAATTTTTTTCAATTCTTTTCATACTTCGTCCGAACATTGTGAGAATGTTAACCACGCAGAACGTAAATTTCTAAATTCCCGCGATCTAACATAAATCACAGTGAAACTACCAAAGTGGTGGTAAAATGATCAAAGTAATAAAACGATCAATTTATAATTTTTGTCAGATATCTTTCTTAAAGGTTTAAATGATATTTCGTAAAATAAGAGCTTGTGTACTCCATTGAATTGTAAAGTGTTTCCTTATCTTTGTTTCAACTTCAATGTTTCAAACCCTGATGTTTCATGTTTTCGATCGTCGATCGGTAATTCCAGTGTTAGATATGTTAAGAACGATCAACTTAGTTAGACTCACCGAAGTTCTCTAAATACCGGTCATTTTTCCTGAAATCGGCTTGACAGTAGAATCCAACAAGCAGCCAAACGAGAAGCGAAATTGCCAGCCGATTCATTTCTCTTTTCTCTGACCGATCTGAAAGAAGATCGATCGACGATGATTCGGCTCGTTGTATTTGGGTGTACCTCTCGTCCGGTCGTTCACCAATGTTCTACGAATCGAAAATTCGCGCAGTGTCTTTTTCCTCGAGACAGGATTCGATCCCTCGATCTTCGACGAACGTTAACTCGACGATATTGCCGATCGATACTTGCATAGCTCCCGTGATTTATTCGAACAGACTCACGGTAAAACGTTCAATCGATGATCTTGCATATTCTTCTCTCTCTTTCTCTATCTCTCCGCGTGTAAATTGCATTCCGGTCGAATCGAGTTTCGAAGAATAATTAAACTAAATTCTGGAGGATACCGTTGATCGCATTTCTGTTTTTTTATTCGTTTGTCGACAGTGGCTTGCGAGCCGCTAAATAGTAGTTAAGCAAGATAATTTTATGATTAAATTATTCTATATTTTACTTAGAGTATTACTTATTATTTATTTAGAATTATTTAGAATATTTTATTTTATCATATTTTATGGTTAAATTATGATTCTATTTCTAATCAGTGATCGTCTTTTCACAGGGTGCATGTTAGCTAGGAAATATCAAATTCCGATTTTTATTGTTTTTATAGATGATTTAGACTTTTGTAAGATTATAAATCTCTTCATTCGCCGATCACGATTTTGTAATGAAATAAAAATTCTATTAAGAGTCAACGTCTTTTCAACGAAGTACAATAGTCTAATCAGGAAATTTTGATCGAATTTACATTTGATAATCGATAATCGAAACTCTTGCGAAATTATAAATTGCCTGGGCAGTAGTTGAGCGCAAAAGTTTTTTAATAAAGTAGTCTCTAAAAACTCGTGTCTTTTCTTTGCAAAGTACACTTAAGGAATTTTTATCAAATTCTCATTTTTATATTTTGTATTCATCGATATAATTTGAGCTTTTATGAAATTATAAGTTGTTTAAACGCAAAATAAAACAATCTCCAAGAGGCAGATCTTCTTCTCCCAATGTACATCTTAATTAAGAAATTTCTACTTTTGTCATTCATATATAATTTGCACTCTCATAAAATTACAAATAGTCGAACAAAAAAAAAAAAGAAAAAAAAAAAACAAATTCCCTTTCCTTCGACCAAAAGAATTCTCATCGAATTTTTCTATCTTCATCCGAACCCGAATTTACATACAAACTGTCCGAATAACTACACGCGAAAGAATCTTCCAATGAAACAGCTCTCTCGCTAAATGCACTTCGACAACAAAATTCTCCTCGAGAAAAAAAAAAAAATCGCTACGACCCTAGATATCATCCTCCCTTCGCGAACAAAACTTCAACGTAAGGGTGAGAAGAGCCAAAAAAAAAAAAAAAAAAAAAAAAATAGAAAAAGAAAAAGATCCCGCGAATATTTAATTTTCGTTTCTTCGTGCGCGCCTTTTTTTTCCATCCTGTGTACCGTAAGAGCACGCGAAGCGTGGCGAAGAGGCATTCACACGTAGTGGCTGGGTCCGGTAGAAAAGTGGGTCGGGAAACCAGGTCACCGAAACAAGTGGCACGTCGTCTTGTTCGTGTGGCCGCTTCGTAACACGTTCTCAGTTCCTTACGACCTGTCCCGCGAGCTTGAGGCATACGCGTGAAACCGTAGCATCACACCGTTCGGTTATTAGTGAAAGTTAGTCCCGGTAACTTTCGACTTTGACAATGCCGATTTGACTGGCTCGTACGAATCGGCTCGTCCACGCGTTCCTCGCTGCCGCGATTCCCATCTTTCGCCGGGCGTTTCCTCTCTGCGTGTTCTCCGCCGCTTCCTCCACGGAGGACGTTCGAAAAAAGGGGGGCTGGTCCCGACGATAAACGCGAGCATTCGTCGTCTCACACTGGCCACTGAAACCGGCGAACGTATTCTCGATCGTCGGTCCTTTTGCAAAATCTCGCCCGAAACATTGTACTCGACTGTTTAATGTTACTTTTATTTAAATTACTGTCCCGCCTGTTACTTGATCTTACTACGTTAAATCGTTCGAAATTTATTATTATTATCTCGATTCTCACTAATGGTCGTCTATCGTTATTTTTCTGATCATCGTTGCTATTACTTTAATCGTTATTCGTTGTTATTCGCAACGGACGTATGAAATTATTATACACGATTATTGTTCCGATACTTTGCCCGTTGACATCTCGTTGTTATTTCAATTGTTTCAGTACAATACGTCAGGTTGCACGCACGCACGTTCACTGGATTGGACGATAATCGAACGATAAACGGAGGATACGAATTCTTCGCAGGACACCGCCGGTGCGTTTCGGTTTCAATTATGTTTCCATCGCGATCGGAATTCACCGTGACGTCTTTCCTTCGCCAATCACCCGGTGACACTGCCCGAAGAAAGGAGGAGATCCTCGACATGAGGTTGACTACTGATGAGGAACGGAAATACAGAATCCGAGAGGAGACCACTCTCTCTCTCTCCTGATAGCAGTTCCTTTCGTACAGCTCTTCCCTCCCTCCACTCCTCCTTTCTTCCCTTTCCAAATCGTTATCTTCCTCGTTCTTGGATCTTCTTCGTCGCCTCGAACGATTCCTCCGCTTACTTTCAACTCGCATCCTGCAAGTATAGCATGTATGCATGTACGTACGTACGTGTGTAGTTATCAGAGTTAGAATCACTCGGCGGAAATTCTACTCTCGTGTACAGACGTTTTATAGATGTATACAGGATGTCCAGTTTTTAATCTTCTGGACTGTATCAACATTGTTCGAAGAGAGAAAGAAAAAGAAGATGTTTCAGACAAATGTTGCTGTGCTTCGAGGGGAAAGGAATTTGGTGAAATTAGTTTGTTTGTAGGTAGAAGCGTATAGAAAATAAAAACGAATGCATCGATTGGTATGAGGTTTCATTTGTGAAAATTAGATTAACTTTGAAATCTTCCACAAGCAAATCGATTTTACTTCCCCTTTGAAACATATGCAAGCAAGATTTGTCTGAAATATTCTTTTCGAATAATAAATAGTTCATAAAGTATTGATATTTGTACATTTCTAAATTATCGTCTGCAATACAATTAATTCCCTTAATTTCTTTAATTAAAGAGATTTGGTTTCAGAGACCTCATTAATTCTTTAATTCAATTAATCTCCTTAATTTAATATTAATTAACATGCATATAGTTAATATATGAAGACACATAAAGAAGATGTGACATTCTTTAATATTAATTGGATTTTACAGAACTTTCATCTCGTCCCTTTTTATCTAACTGACTAATTTTTATCAACTTACACCACCTCTCTATTAAATGGCTCATATTTGACCCTTTTAGTACTGCGTATCATAAAATCACACAACTTTGTCATAGGAGCAGAATGTGGAAATATCTTTGTGTACTTGGGTTTATAAATCTGATAAGATATATACAATAGCTCGTAGAAGTATTTGTGCATTTATCATAGAAAACTTTATCCTACAGAAACTCAAGAAAATATATGAATACCTACTAGTAGCAGAATTTTTGTGCATATATTATATTATATCTGTTATACTGTTATTATAGAACATTTTGACATTTCATTAACGTACGTAATACGATAATATAAATAATATTATATTGCGAATATAATATTGTAAATGTAAGAACATATTTCATCAACATTCAGAATGTATACTTAATTATAATTCATTCAATGAAAATAAGGGAATTTTGTACGTGTATTTATATAGATATACTTCATTAACAATAATGAGAAATAAAATAATAGTATGATAAATGGAAATTCATTAATAATAATAATAATAAATGAAATTTTAATATAATTAATATATAATATACCTATATATATGTGAAATAATAATGAAATTTTCATAAATAGTAATCGTTACATGTGTTAAACTTGTATTACACATAAAAACTATAAGTCGGAATACTAGTTCAATTTGTCGGAATATTTGTCAGAAAAACTGCCAAAAATCCAACATATTAGTCCTTGACTACAAAGAAGAATAATTTTAAATTTCAAACTATAAAACTGGACTTGCTTTACAAAAAATTTTCACTGATTCAACCACACCGATTTCACTTGTACTTCTTGCCCAAATATTACATAAAATACTGTAATCAGTATCTTACCTAATTTTATACTTATTTATCTACTTATTCTTTTATCCTTTATTTTCCTTTCATTTTTTATCTTTCAGTTTCGTATCATCAATAAATTTATAAATTTTTCATTAGTATTTTCTCAATTCTACCTTTATCTATTCCCACGTAATCCTCTAAAAGACATTCAAAATAAAAAATATTTAGAATATTAATAATTAATGATTTCCTTCGTATTAGCATGCACTGGGTGGATCACCCCTAGAATAGGTGTCGAAACTAATTTATATTGTTGTCCCTATCGCACGGTGTCACCCTCTTTGTCTACCGCGCTAATACGTCTATCCTTGTCGCACACTATCACTCTCTTTGTCTACCGCGCATATATATCTGTCCTTGTCGCACGCTCTTGCCCTCCTTGCTTACCACCCGAATATCTCTGTCCTTGTCTAACGCTGTTGCTCTCCTTGTCTACCGCGCAGATATGTCTGTCCTCGTCGCACGCTAGTGCTCTTCTTGGCTAATGACGCTAGACAAGGACAGCAACAGTGTGCGACAAGGACATCCTCCGATCTATTGAAAAAAAAATTCATCTTTTTACACACACTTTTTCAAGGACAAAAAATACATAGAAAGAAAGCGGAGGGCTCAATTTTAAGGAAGCATATAAAAAAGTTCGCAAATTATTCCTCCTAATTAGGTTTTTTTCGTAATTAATGCGAGCTGTCATAAAATGGACATGGTGGCGCCATCTAGCGATGGCTTAGTGGTACTAATTAATTACAAAAATACTTATTTCTGCATTTTACGGGTCAAATGGGGTATGAAAAGAAAGCTAAGGGTCTAATTAGGGTAATACAGTCGCCAAAGTACACAATTCATTTTGCTAAATTAGGTTTTTTCGCAAATGAAAATTTCTCTGTTTTACGGGGTAAGAAATACTAGCGCCGCGTTGTGGCAGACCGGTGGAACTAAACGGTCGATAACCATATAAAGGGAATAATTAATTTTAATTTTTTACGCCAAAAATTTGCACTCCACGAGCATTTCAAAGATAATGCTATTAGTTACGTTTGCAAATAAATCTGAATCTAATATTCACTATAGTTTGCGCGAAATTATGCACTCACTACTTGCATTACTTCGTAAACGAAATTTATATCATTATCCTTCATATAACTGTAAACTATACCTAAACAAAACATAGAACGTAAGCTTAGGATCTCTAAAATCGAAGACGCAACCATAACAGATCACAAATGATTCTTCTTAATTAATCTCTTCTCGTAATTAGTGGAAAACCTGTCACCTATCAAAGGCTAGAAAAATCCGTGGCGCCATCTGTTGATAACAAGGTGGTACTAAAAGAAGGAATTTCTGCATTTAGTGCCAACGAAATACCGACAGATGGCGTTACGGGTTCTTCTAGCCATTGACAGGTGACAGTTTTTTCACGAATTACAAGAAGAAATTAATTAAAAAGAATCATTTGTGAACTGTTATGGTTGTGTCTTCGATTTTAGAGATCCTAAGCTTGCGTTCTATGTTTCGTTTAAGTATAGTCTACAGTTATATGAAGGATAATGATATAAATTTCGTTTACGGATTAGTGCAAGTAGTAAGTGCATAATTTCGCGCAAACTATAGTGAATATTAGATTCAGATTTATTTGCGAACGTAACTAATAGCATTATCTTTGAAATGCTCGTGGAGTGCAAATTTTTGACGTGAAAAAATAAAATTAATCATTCCCTTTATATGGTTATCGACCGTTTAGTTCCACCAGTCCGCCACAACGCGGCGCTAGTGTTTCTTACCCCGTAAAACGGAGAAATTTTCATTTGCGAAAAAACCTAAATTAGCGAAGTGAATTGTGAACTTTGGCGATTGCAGTACCCTAATTAGACTCTTAGCTTTTTTTTCATACCCCATTTGACACGTAAAATACAGAAATAAGTATTTTTCTAATTAATTAGTACCACTGAGTTACCGCTAGATGGCGCCACCACGTCCATTTTGTGACAGTTCGCACTAATTACGGGAAGAAATTAATTTAAAAGAATCGTTTGTGATCTGCTATGGTTGCGTCTTCGATTTTAGAGATCCTAAGCTTGCATTCTATGTTTTGTTTACGTATAGTTTACAATTATATAAAGGATAATGATATAAATTTCGTTTACGGAGTAGTGCAAGTAGTAAGTGCATAATTTCGCGCAAACTATAGTGAATATTAGATTCAGATTTATTTGCGAACGTAACTAATAGCATTATCTTTGAAATGCTCGTGGAGTGCAAATTTTTGACGTGAAAAATTAAAATTAATTATTCCCTTTGTCAAAATTTCTTGGACTAACCCTGTATCAGGAGAACCACCCATCGGCGGGTGATGTTGTGCTAGCTCCTCGAGTATCATGTTCTCCTGGTAGAAAATACGGAACTTCAGCTATCTATTCCTGCCCGTTCACGAGATATTCCCGTCTCAAAATTTTTTGAAAAGACTCTGTATCAGGAGCTCCACCCATCGCAGGGCGATCTCGTGCCACCTCTTCGAGTGTCATGTTCTCCTGATACGAAATGCGAAATTTCGAACTGATACTCCTCTGTCAAAATTTCTTGGACTACCTCTGTATCAGGAGCACCGCCCATCGGCGGGCAATGTCGTGCTAGCTCCTCGAGTGACATATTCTCCTGGTAGAAGGTACGGTACTTCAGTTATCTATTCCGGATCATTCACGAGATATTCCTGTCTCAAGATTTTTTGAAAAGAATCTGTATCAGGAGCACCACGCACCGCATCCTAGGGAGATCTCGTGTCACCTCTTCGAGTGTCATGATCTCCTCTTACTGAATACGAAATATCGGCCAGCTATTCATTCTCGTTCACGAGGTATACCGCTCCAAGTATCACTTGAAGAAAATCTGTATCAGGACCACCACCCACCGGAGGTGATCTCGTGCCTCTTCTTCGAGTGTCATGTTCTCCTGATACGAAACACGAAATTTCAAACTGATACTCCTCTGTCAAAATTTCTTGGACTACCTCTGTATCAGGAGCACCGCTCATCGGCGGGCGATGTGGTGCTACCTCCTCGAGTGTCATGTTCTCCTGGCAGGGAGTACGGAACATCGGTTATCTATTCCCGCTCGTTCACGAGATACTCCTGTCTCAAGATTTTCTGAAAAGACTCTGCATCAGGAGCACCACCCACCGGCGGGCAATGAAATGTTAGCTCCTCGTGTGTCATGTTCTCCTAGTGGAAAATGTGGAACTTCAGCTATCTGTTCCTGCTTGTTCACGAGATATTCCTGTCTCAAGATTTTTTGGTCTACCTCTGTATCGGGAGATCGACCCATCGGAGGGCGATTTCGTCCCACCTCCTCGAGTGTCGTGTTCTCCTGATACAGTATACGAAATATCGGCCAGCTATTCCTTCTCGTTCACGAGATATACCTCTTAAAGAATTACTGGAAGAACATCTGTATCAGGAGCACCACCCATCGGAGGGCGATCTCGTGCCACATCTTCGAGTGTCATGTTCTCCTGTTACTGAATACGAAATATCGGCCAGCTATTCTTTCTAGTTCACAAGATATATCTATTAAAGGGTTACCCGAAGAACATCTGTATCAAGAGCTCCACCCATCGGAGAGCGATTTCGTGCCACCTCTTCGAGTGTCATGTTCTCCTGTTACGAAATACGAAATTTCAATCTGATATTCCTGTGACAAAATTTCTTGGTCCTCCTCTGTATCAGGAGCACGATCCATCGGAGGGCGATTTCGTGCAACCTCCTGGAGTGTTACGTTTCCCTGATACCGAGTACGAAATATCGGTCAGCTATTCCTTCTCGTTCACGAGATATACCTCTTAAAGTATTACTTGAAGAACATCTGTATCAGGAGCACCACCCATCGGAGGGCGATCTCGTGCCACATCTTCGAGTGTCATGTTCTCCTGTTACTGAATACGAAATATCGGCCAGCTATTCCTTCTAGTTCACAAGATATACCTATTAAAGGGTTACCCGAAGAACATCTGTATCAAGAGCTCCACCCATCGGGGAGCGGTTTCGTGCCACCTCTTCGAGTGTCATGTTCTCCTGTTACGAAATACGAAATTTCAATCTGATATTCCTGTGACAAAATTTCTTGGTCCTCCTCTGTATCAGGAGCACGACCCATCGGAGGGCGATTTCGTGCCACCTCCTGGAGTGTTGCGTTCCCCTGATACCGAGTACAAAATATCGGCCACCTATCCCTTCTCGTTCACGAGATATACCTCTTAAAGTATTACTCGAAGAACATCTGTATCAGGAGCACCACCCATCGGAGGGCGATTTCGTGCCACCTCTTCGAGTGTCATGTTCTCCTGTTACTGAATTCCAAATATCGGCCAGCTATTCCTTCTCGTTCACGAGATATAGCTCTTTAAGTATTACTTGAAGAACATCTGTATCAGGAGCACCACCCGTTGGAGGACGATCTCGTGCCACATCTTCGAGTGTCATGTTCTCCTGTTACTGAATTCCAAATATCGGCCAGCTATTCCTTCTCGTTCACGAGATATACCTCTTAAAGTATTACTCGAAGAACATCTGTATCAGGAGCACCACCCGTCGGAGGGCGATCTCGTGCCATCTCTTCCAGTGTCATGTTCCCCTGATACGAAATACGAAATTTCAACCTGGTATTACTGTGTCAAAATTTCTTGTACTATCTCTGTATCAGGAGCACCGCCCATCGGCGGGCGATGTCGTGCTAGCTCCTCGAGTGTCATGTTCTGGTAGAAAATACGGAACTTCAGCAATCTATTCCTGTTCGTTCACGAGATATTCCTGTCTCAAAATTTTTTGAAAAGTCTCTGTATCAGGATCACGACTCATCGGACGGCGATTTCGTGCCACCTCCTCGAGTGTCATGTTCTCCTGATACGAAACGCCAATTTTAAGAACGATTAAAATTCAATGCGCTTAAAATTTTCTAGCACCACCTTTTTAAGGGCATGGGAAGAAGTCTTCCCTCTTATCAGCGGCGAGCAGTAATCCAGTATCACAGACGATCTATGTGAATAGACTTAGCATACAGTGTACTTTTCAGCCCACGATTGGAGGTCCCACTTACTATTTTTGTGTTGCATTCTGTCGTACCGATTCAGGTAAGTTTTGCTCCGCGAAAATCAGTTAATATGAACAGTGTATATATGCCAGATTTATTTCGAGAATTATTCACTAAATTGGACATGGTGGAATATCAATGAAGGAATATAACGATTTAAAACAGAGATTGATGAAACTTCAGCATGAAAAATTTAGTATATATTTGACTATTAACATCTATTTAAAAGTATTACAAAAAATTTATTGAAATATGATATTTTTATCAACAATATAATCAGATATGACGTTTTTTTCATTAACAAATTTGTAAATTCACAACTTAAATGAATTATTGTTATCCCGTAAACTCGCTTTTATGAAAGTTTGAACATACCCATAAAATATTTCTATAAATATTGTTTGCAATAAAGAAGCACAATATGTATTTTAAATTATTTCTTGCAAAATTCATCCGTTTCGAAATTTCGAAGTCAAATTTATTTTTTCGTACGATACCATACATATTTTCTCTTTTATAGTACAATATTAGTTACTAAGACGAACTGAGCTGCATTTTCGACGGCCGAAATCATTTATTGTTAATAAAGTACGAGCGACTTAATAATATATATGTTAGTATTAACATTTTATTCGTCTGCGGAATAATGTTGCATCTACATCGAAAATTATTAAATTAAATATGAACAGTTTCTTATTTACATAGTTATTCGTAAGAGAACGATCAATTTAATTTTTAACTGTAATATAATTATTTTCTACATAAATTAGTATTATATATCACAGACATAAATTAGTATTTATTATATCTCAACAGAATTATAAGTTATAAACTAATAATCGTGTAAACGTAGTTTCACTTTGTAAAAGTTATAGAAATTAAAATTGTTGCCTTAAATAAATGGAGGCTATGAAAAACTGTAAAAGTACTGATTACTGAATAGAAAAAGTGTTTTCGGAAGTATTGACAAAGAATATCACCTGCATCACTGATTTTACCTGAAGGTTGAGCAGGAAAAATGTCATTATAGGTTGAACCTTCATCGTGTGCACATCGACTGAACTTTCGAAGTAAATTTTTAAATAATATTTCTGAATATTCTACTTGTTTAAACATCATCTAATATTACTACTGATTTATTTGTAACAATTAGACAATAAATTCTCTTCTGTAATGTTCCCAAGTGTTATTTAAAATGTTCAAATAATAATTTATAAGAATCTTGAACAACGTACTTAAGAGAAATGACGTTGATTTATTGAATGAAATAATTAATTTAACAGTTTAATCGTAATATAAAAATTATAAAATATCTAGAAATATTGAAGAAATAAAATAATTTAATTGTTTCAAATGAATTATTCATATATTTCGATGATATTTTTGTATATATTATTTAACAAATTAACTATTTATTTATAGCAATTCAATCAGTGAGTGAACTTTCAAGCATTGTTTCATAGTTTGAACAATTCATTTATAATAATTAAATTATATTATTTACAATAACGGAAAAGATAGTTACGTAATACATATATTCCTTGTAATTTGAAACAATAAACGAGTGAAAATTTTTATATGTTGCGCGATTACTCTGTAGCGACGATCACTGCTTAACTCGATTTTTGACTACATAACTTCTCTCTACATAAATTTCTATTTAATATACATCAATGCAGTTATAACTTGGAAATTAATATCACGAAAGTGTAAATTTAGTTCTAGACAGTTGTAGATAGAAAAATTAATAAATTACTACAGCTGACGTTATAATATATTTATGAAAGCGTAACCTTGCAATAGAAATCTAAAAACTATTGATTAGTATAATAGAAAAATACTATTTCGAAAAATTAGAAAAAAAATTATCAACAGTTCCGGGTCTTCGACGATCGGAACAATAAATTAACCTTCAGCGAGTACGGAGACTCATTGAACCAAATTGAACTTCCGTTGTGTGCACATCGACCAAATTTTAAGAGTTTGAAAAAAAATTATCAACTGTCCTGGATCACTGACGACCGAAATATACATTAACCTTCAACAATACGGAGGCTCATTACCAATTAAACTTCCGTCGTGTGCACATCGACCAAAATTTAGAAGTGAATTTTTAAATAATATTTCTGAATATTCTACTTGTTTAAACATTATCTAATGTTACTAATGATTTATTTGTAACAATTAAACAATAAATTCTCTTTTATAACATTTCTAAGTTCTATTTAAAATTTTTAATTAATCATTTGTAGTAATCGCGTCACTAATACATTTCTAAGAAATATCCATTATCTGTATCGCATCATTAACGACTGAAAGATGAGATTAATGTCAATACGGAAACAGGAGCTCATTACTAATTGAATTTTTGTCGTAGGCACATTGACTAAATTTAGAAGTTTGAAAAAAATTATCAACAATTCTGGATCACTGATGACTGAAATATACATTAACCTTGAATGGTACCGAGGCTCATTAACAATTAAACTTCCATTGTGTGCACACCAACCAAATTTTCGAAATTTGAAAAAAATTATTAGCTGTTGTGGATTATTGACGATCGAAATATATACATATATATTGACCTTAAGCGAGACGGAGACTCATTACCAATTGAACTTCCGTCGTGTGCACATCGACCAAAAATTTAGGAATAAGTTTTTAAATAATATTTCTGAATACTCTACATGTTTAAACATTACCTAATATTTCAAATAATTTATTTCTAACAATTAAACAATAAATTCTCTTTTATAATTGTTTAAACATTATCTAATACTTCTAATAATTTATTTGTAAAAATTAAACAGTAATTCTCTTTTATAACATTTCTAAGTACTATTTAAAATTTTTTTAATCAATCATTTGTAGTAATCAAGCCACTAATACATTTCTAAGAAATTTTAATTAACTGTACAACCAATTTAGCCTTATACTATTAATTGGTCAAACAAGAATATTTATTCAATATCTGAAATTAGACATTAGATCGATCAAACAATTATGCCTTATTTTACGAATACCATTTCCCTTTCTAAAAAATTAATTAAATTCAATACAAGTTGAGACCTATATGAAACAGTACTGATTTACAATAAATCATAAATCTCATTATAATGAGACCCGTGCGTAGTCACCTCCACGTGGTGGGTCTTGGTAATTGATATCGTTTTACAAACATTAAAGTTTGTAAAATGTTATCAAGCTGAATTGTAAAATGATAAACTTTAATGTTTGTGAAACGATGTCAAGCTAAGAACTACGCAACCTACAGTTCAGTTTCGATCATGAAAGTTTTTGTTCATTCTTTATTTCATGATCTAAACTGAACTGTAGGGACAATTAGTTCATAAGTAAATTATTGGGCCCCCACCGATGGACGACGAGGGACATCGTGGGATGCGTGCGTCTTAGCTTTAAGTTGCGTGCGTTTTGTTTTAAGTTGCGTGCGTTTAGTTTATGTAAATTCACTGTGAGCGTATTCTGTACAAAGACACGTTTGTTTAACTTGGGACGAAATAAGGGGTCCCTTTTCACCGCTTTTTTCTTTTTGTTCATTGTCACTAGTGTTACTGTCATTGCACTAGAGTAGATTTTCCAACTTTCTTTGTCAGTGTGTCAAGTCGGGGAACTGCAGCCTCGTCCGAAAGGACGAGGTAGGTTCTTGTGGTCTAGCGTCCTTGGTAATTCGACTCCAGTGGTTCCGAAGAACCCCACTGTGTCGTTGGGGGTAGCGCTAGACTATTTGCCGCTAAGTGCTCGAACCTCGATTTGGCTCACTGACAGACCGCGATGTCAGTGTGCCAAGTCGGGGAACTGCAGCTTTGTCCGAAAGGATGAAGTTCGGTTCTTGTAGTCTAGCGTCCTTGGTAATTCGACTCCAGTGGTTCATTGGAACCCCACTGTGTCGTTGGGGGTAGCGCTGGACTACTTGCCTCCAAGTGCTCGAACTCTGACTTGACACATTGGCAAATCGCGGTTTTTCATTTCGCGTTAGGTCCCTTGAAAAACACGATATTGAAGCGTGTTAATAGTTTCATTCTCCTGATTTCGTTCAAGGTTCGATAAACATATCTTTGGTACAGAGTGCGCTGTTAGGGCTGCGAATTATTGTACAATTATTGTGTGACTTTCATGTTAGACGAGTGTGTGGTTAGTATGAAAGGCTGCGAGTGATTGCGACATATTGTATGACTTGTCATTCGTATGTAATGTATGTAATGTATGATTGTATGCAATGTATGCAACGTGTGATCGTATGTAACGTATGTAATGTGTGATTGAATGAAATGTATACACTGTATGATCGTATGTAATGTATGACTGTATGTAATGTATATAATGTGTGATTGAATGAAATGTATGTACCGTATGATCGTATGTAATGTATGATTGTATGAGTGTAAATACTGTATGATAGTTAACGCGATCGTTGTTCGGGAGACAGAGTTCCATAGTTCAATCTTATGCATGCGCATTAGAGTTAAGATTTAGACTTAAGTTGAGATTGAACTATTGAACGTCTGTCTCCTTTGTTCGTAACCCCGGGCCAAGTAGAATAAAATCTCTGCATTCCTTAAGAATGCCGAGTTGTTTGCATATAATGGAGGGTGGTTGGGATTAGGGCCCGGGCGGGTCTCGTGCGTAGTCACCTCCTCGTGGTGAGACCTGGTAATTGATATCTTTTTAGAAACATTAAAGTTTTACACACTTTAATGTTTGTAAAACGATATCAAGCTAAGAACTACGCAACCTACAGTTCAGTTTAGATCGTAAAAATTTCTGTCCGTTCTTTATTTCACGATCTAAACTGAACTGTAGGTACAATTAGTTGATAAGTAAACTATTGGGCCCCCAGCGGGCCACCGATGGACGACGAGGGATCTCGCAGGGACATCGTGGGATGCGTGCGTCTTAGTTTTAAGTTGCGTGCGTTTAGTTTTAAGTTGCGTGCGTAAGTTTATGTAAATTCACTGTGAGCGCAATCTGTACAAAGACACGTTTATTTAACTTGAGACGAAATTAGGGACACCTCTTCTCTTCTCTTTTTTCGTTCGTTGTTACTATTGTTACTGTCACTACACTAGAGTAGATTTCCCATCTTTCATTGTCAGTGTGTCAAGTCGGGGAACTACAGCCTCGTCCGAAAGGACGAGGTAGGTTCTTGTAGTATAGCGTCCTTTGTAATACAGCTCCAGTGGTTCATCAGAACCCCACTGTGCCGTTGGGGGTAGCGCTAGACTACTTGCCTCTCTAAATGCTCGAACCCCGATTTGGCACACTGACAAATCGCGGTTGTTATTTTTCATTTCGCGTCATATCTCTTACAAGGCACGATATTGAAGCGTGTCAGTAGTTTCGTTTCCCTAATTTGGCTCAAAGTTTAATAAACGTGTCTTTGATACAAATTGCGCTGGTAGGGCTGCGAATTATTGTGTAACTTTCGAGTGAAACAAGTGTGTCATTAGTATGAAAAGCTGAGTATGATCTGAGTTGTGTGAATTGTGTGAATTGTATGAATTGTATGAATTGTATGAGTTGTATGATTGTATGTATTGTATGATTGTGCGATAGATGAACTTTTTGTTAAAGTGATCGTTGTTTCGGAGAAAGAATTCCATAGTTCAATCTTATACTGGAATTTTTATAAATCTCTGCACTATTCTGTACTCTTCCTTTTGCTACATGTTTCCTTAACTTTTCCTCTAAAAGTATTGTCCTTTTATTTCTTTTGACTTTTCCTGTAAAAATATCTGTTCACTTACCAATTGAGTCTGTATACTTTTTTCTTCATTAACTTTATTCTCCATCACATTTTTCCATTGTCCTTGTTGCTCTTCTGTCCATTTTTCCATTTGTTCTTTCATTTTCATTTCCATCATTTTCAAGTTTATTTACATTTAATGCCTATTGCTATTTTTATTTTTCTACAGTTCAATTTTCTTTCAAATTCAATCCGTTCGTTCTCTAATTTCTCTAACAATTCGGCATACATGTGTTTTACATATTGCTCTTGAAAATTTCCATGCTCTATTTTCTTTTCCAACACTGTCTTCAAATTTTCTGCTTCTGGTCCGTTAACCACTTCGTTATATTTTGAGAAGACATAGTAATCACCGTACCTGTCAGTCAATTTTATTGCTGTTGTCGATCTTCTTACTGTCTGATTCGTGGTGTCTTGATGTTTTCATCGGGTGTTGTTAAGATTTCAGGCTCTTCTGGAGCTTGTATGTTTTCTATATTTTCTGGCTCTTGAATATTCTCTTGTACGTTATTTTGTATATTGATTGAGGCCTTTGTTATTTTTACTTCGGTTTTACCTTCTTTTGTTACCAAGAGGCCAGTTTTATTCGTTTTTACTACGGCTATTAAGCACAGTCCAACTTTTCCTCTTGTTCCTTCCTTAACCGTTGCATTTTGTCTCTTTTTTACGTAACTCCAGGTCAAGTAGAATAAAAACTCGGTATTCATTAAGTGAATGATTGATTAAGTTATGTCGAGTTGCTTGTATGTAATGGAGGGTGGTTGGAAATAGGGCCCGGGGCGGGTCTCGTGCGTAGTCACCTCCTCGTGGTGAGACCTGGTAATTGATATCGTTTTACAAACATTAAAGTGTTACAAACTTTAATGTTTGTAAAACGATATCAAGCTAAGGAACTACGCAACCTACAGTTCAGTTTAGATCGTGCAAATTCCTTTCCTTTCTTTATTTCACGCTCTAAACTGAACTGTAGGGACAATTAGTTGATAAGTAAACTATTGGGCCCCCAGTGGGCCACCGATGGACGGCGAGGGATTTCGCAAGGACATCGTGGAATGCGTGCGTCTTAATTTTAAGTTGCGTGCGTTTAGTTTTAATTATGTATTGTATGAATGTATGTATTGCATGATCGTATGTAGTGTATGTATTTTATGTATTGTATGTATTGTATGATTGTATGATTATGCGTATTGTATGAATTGTATGATTGTATGATTGTGCGTATTGTATGATTGAATGATTGTAGGGATAATTAGTTTATAAGTAAATTATTAAGCCCCCAGCGGGCCACCGATGGACGACGAGGGATTTCACAGGGACATCGTGGGATGCGTGCGTCTTAATTTTAAGTTGCGTGCGTTTAGTTTTAGTTTTGTATTGTATGAATTTATGTATTGTATGATTGTACGATAGTATGTTAGTATGATTGTATGTATTGTATGACTGTATGATAGTGTGATTGTATGATTGTTAACGCGATTGTTGTCGGGAGACAGAGTTCCGTAGTTCAATCTCGTATATGCGCTTTAGGATTAAGAATTAGACTTAAGTTTGAGATTGAACTATTAAACGTCTATCTCCTTTGTTCGTAACCCCGGCCCAAGTAGAATAAAATCTCGGCATTCCCTAAGAATGCCCAGTTATTTGAATGTAATGGAGGGTGGTTGGGATTAGGGCCCGGGCGGATCTCGAGCGTAGTCACCTCCGCGTGGTGAGACCTGGTAATTGATATCGTTTTACAAACATTAAAATTTGTAAAACTGTAATGTTTGTAAAACGATATCAAGCTAAGAACTACGCAACCTACAGTCCAGTTTAGACCGCGCAAATTCCTTTCCTTTATTTATTTCACGCTATAAACTGAACCGTAGGGACAATAATTAAACTATTAAAAACTCTCCTACAGTGCAGTGTTCTCCTGATACGAAACATTCAGCCAGAAGTTCCTTAGCACATTCCCGCCCGAAAATTCTTTCGAGAAAAATATGTATCAGCAGAACCGCTGGAGGCAGAGCATTCTACTCCCCCCTCCACCCTCCCCGCCCCATTATCAAATGCTCTTGATACAAAGCTCGAAATTTCATCTAGAAAAAACTTCTGGCTCTCGAGATACCCCCGCTTGAATACCTATGTATCAGGAGTACTGCTGAAGGCAGGGCCTTGTAGTGCCACCTCTTCGAATGTCATCTGTCCTGATACAAGACTCGAAATTTCAGCGAGAAAGATCTGCTGGATCTCGAGATATTCCCGCTTCAAGTTCTTTAGTAATAACTATGTATCAAGAGAACCGCTAGAGGTGGAGCCTCGTCGTGCCACCTCTTCGAATGTCATATGCTCCTGATACAAATCTCGAAATATCAGCGAGAAAGAACGTCTCGAGATATTCCAGCTTGAACTTCTTTAGTAATAACTATATATCAGGAGAACCGCTTGAGACGACGCCTGGTCGTGCCGCCTCTTCGAGTATCACGTGCAACTGATACGAAACGCCAATTTTAATAACGATAGACATTCTAATTCTCGATTGATCCCAGCCCAAAATTTTCTCGTGCCACCTCTTCGAGTGTCATGATCTCCTGATACAGGATACGAAACATCGGTCATCCATTCCTTCTCGTTTACGAGATATACCTCTTTAAGTATTACTTGAAGAACATCTGTGTCAGAAGCACCACCTCATCGAGCGTCATGTTCTCCTGTTACCGAATACAATAAATTAGCAGTCTATTCCTGAAATGTTTGCGTTGTGAGAACAAATACCAGGGAACAGATAAAAATGTTGAACTTATCCTTTTTCTTTACATATTCTACTATTTTCTTTTCAAAGAAATTATTAATGTTTCAAACGAGCCATTTTACATATCGTTACGATTTATCCCAATTCTACTACAGATGCAGTGTTTCTTTGTCTGATTATATTCTTAATCTTGCTACTCTCTTCCAGATTATATCTCATCAGATATTTTTAAAATATAAAATAGGTATATAATTTTGAAATATTTAACTTTCCAAGAAAAATGTACAATTATACGATGTACATAATAGATATTCAATTACCCAATACTATCCAATATATATGGATACACTTAATAAACATCCAACTTTTATTATTAATTATTAATTACTATTGTCATTAACTATATCAATTATGTATATTAATTTCGTGATCATTTCGAATATTCCATTTTTATAAATGAAAAACCAAAGAAAACAGCGGAATCAATTTTAGTTGTACAGTTAATACACCAACAAGTGAAATTTCGTCAAATTCGCAGGTGGAACCACTGTCGGCGCATCTGTTCTTCTTGGAGGCGGAACGATGGCGACCACTGAGAAACAAGCTCTCGTCGATATTCACATCCGGGAAACTGCGAGAGATGTTCCCTCTCGTTGTGAAGTGTACGCACCACTTGGAGGAATACCTGGACAAAAGGGTCGGGAGAGAACGAGTCATCGACTGCCGGGAGCTAGCGGCGAAATTCACCACCGACGTAATTGGCACTTGCATCTTTGGTATCAAGACAAACGCAATGGACGAGTTCCATAAAATGGGCAAAGAGGTGTTCGCCCCGAGTCTACGGAACATCCTACAACTGAGGCTCAAGCAATTCATGCCAATGTTGTACAATCTGCTACGGGTACTCCCGCCACAGAAATACGTGCCGTTCTTCATAAATATTGTGAGCGAAACGATAAAGCAGAGAAGAGAAAACAATATTTTCAGGCCGGATTTTATTAACCTGCTGATGGAGCTTCAGAAACATCCTGATAAGTTGCAAAACATCGGTAAATATTTATAATTGCATTAAATAGGGGTATAGTTGTGGAATTGGTCCTTTCTTCTTGAAACATTGGAAAAAGTAAAAGTGTAGAGTGCAACGAATTGTCATAGCAGTCAATGTTGAATTGAGAGAGATAATAATATAATGTAATGTATAATACAAATAATAATATAATGCAAATAACAAAATATAAATAAATTAAAAGGAATTGATCATAATTACGTGATAATACTATAACACCGCAAAATTCTAATAGTGACATTATTGTAACAACTATAAAAATGTAACAACTAATGTTGTAACATCTGCTGATATTCATATTTTTCTAATTAGAACATTAAGATTAATCGATCGTGTCCCGTTTCAGAATTAACAGACAGGATGCTCACGGCGCAGGCATTCGTATTCTTCGCAGCCGGTTTTGAATCTTCTTCCCTAACCATTAGCAACGCCCTTTACGAATTAGCTCTGAATTAAGACATACAAGATAAACTCCGCGAGGAAATTGAGGAGTTCTCTGCCAACAACGACGGAGAATTGAAATTCGGCGACATTTAGAGAATGAAATACCTAGATAAAGGTAAGGTTTAATTTAATTTTTGACTTTCCAATTTCCAATTTATTATATTTTTTACTCTTTTATCAATCGAATTTAAATACCGTATTCTGTATTAAACATACTACATATAATCGTAAATATATACATAATTTATTAACATATACAGTATGGAGTTATATACGTATATATAATAATAAATAATGTACATAATGTAAGATTTAGATAATTTAATAAAAAAAACTAAGGAAATACACTAATATATATAAATAATCATATGTATGTGCATGTGCTATACATATCTTTATATTATCATATATTATCAATAAATTTAGCCCCATAGATTTACATTTTATGTATTCTACCTTATGTACACATATGTATGTGTTATGTTATTTCTTCCTTTACAGAAATATTAAGAATGTATTCGCCAGGACACATCCTGAAGAGACGAGCACAATCGAATTACACATTCAACGGTACGAAAATTTCGATACCAAAGGGGACGAATCTATGGATCCCAGTGTGCGGGATACATTACGATCCAGATATTTATCCAAATCCTAAGAAATTCGATCCCGAAAGGTTCAACGAAGATGCTGAGGCTGCTCGACATCCTATGCATTATTTGCCATTTGGCAATGGGCCAAGGAATTGCATCGGTATGTTAAGTTATATGGTTACTTCAATTAGTCCACGATTTGGAAAATTTCTATTCGTAGCAATAATTTTATCTGTCGTGACATTACGAATTTAGTCTGTTTAAATGTCGTAAAAGTTTCCTTTCGTGTTAAAATCTCCTCCAGTGTTGAAATATAAAATTTGATCGTATAAACTGATTGGAGAGAATTGCAAATGGAATGTTGTAGTGACGCAACATTGATACTTAATGAAAAACATTTAACTATCAACCCTTAAAGAGTATCATGAAAGACAACAGTAATTTATGTAAAATGGTATCATGAATGACAATAGTATTAAAATCCGATTTTGCGTTTTATATTCTCTGACTGAAATCCAATAAAAAGTCCTAAACCCTAAAATTAATCCTGCAACTTTTAATATAATTTAATTCTGACCATTCAGCACTAATTTTATTAACTTCAATCACGGAGAACATAAAGCTACAAAATGAAATCAAATATCCTACATTGTATATATGTATATAGATATTTAAATTATTGTGTTAAAGTTATCAATGATATTCAATTTAATGACACAATGATAAGAGTGAATATTGTGCAAATTCCAATATTGTTGAGATCGTCAAACTATACAGAGATTATCAGGATTTAATATTCCGTAAATTCTTTAAACTCTTCAACTTGGATCTACAAATTCTCAAATATTCCCCGAGGAATCACGAATTATCGGGAATGTTAATTAATTCTTGATATTGGTGTTATTTTTAGGTGGACGTTTCGCAATTTCTGAGACCAAAGTCGGAATAATCACGATTCTCCGCAATTACAAAGTAGACGTCTGCGATAAGACAATGATTCCCTACGAACTCGAACCAGGTGCATTTGCAATGGCACTCAAAGGAGGAATATATTTGAAAATGACGAAAATATCAAGGGAATGTAAAGTCGTTTCTTAATCTTATTCGTCAATCAATGTAAATTCATCCGAATTTCATCTTGAAAATTTAGCCCAAAACCAACTTATAAATAATCGATTTTAGTCAAAATACGTGAGCATGTATGGTCCTATTATCTCGATTGAAATCGTTCGAATAATTTGTCCCTCTGAATTGTTTACTTTTTTATATTTTCCATTGGCAATTTAAATATTTATTCTATCTTCTTCGTGTAATTTTGAACAGACTCTTTCGTATCGTCCACATTTTGTCTTCTTTTTGCATCATTTCTATTCACAATCATGTGGAATTAGGATAATATTAAGGACAATGTACATCAATAAAATTGTTGCTTATATTGTACCTATTACATTATGGTTATACAATAATTATTATTACTATTGTGATTATATTATAAGTATTTTATAGCGCAGATGCAACTACAAAAGTTATAAGTTCCTTTGATAGAAGAATAAAGTAATCAATTAATCATAAATCTTATGTAATATAACAATATCTTACTCTTACTCTAAATAACTAACAGAAATTATGAAATGCGGCACGGTTGAGCACACCTGGTCTAGTCGAAATAAATTGTTTGAAAATTCAGTTCCTGGTCTTTATTATCCTGAGTTTCTGTATCGAATCTTGGACTATTGAACATTGGGAACATCGTTGAGTGATTCATATTTCTGATACATTGGAAACCACGTGCACAATAGTGTCAACAGTGTTCAAAATTGTTGTTTCTTTTCGTTATTTGAAATTTCACTATTCGCTGTTACAAAGAAAAATGTGAAGCGAGGAAAGGAACAGTCGTTTTACGTTGCCAACACATTACGTGTTAATTGTTATTATAGATTACGTTACGTTAAAGATGCCTACATTAAAGATAGGTTACCCTTATTCATTATCTATTACACATGTTGTCTTATTGTATCACTATAAGCACACATGTGCTTTATTCACAATTTTAATATTATATAAATGTACACATATATACATAATATTATGTATATAATATATATATTTATATATTACACATACATATAACGAAGATAATTGTACTCTCTCTGTGCACTTTTATATGTTTCACTTTTTTACAAACATATGAAACTTGCAGTCCAATGATCGAAACACTGCATGCAAAATGAGAATAGAATGAAGTTTCCCTCAAAGAATGCTTTGATCGAAGTTAACTAATTTGTACACCTAATAATCTGTAATATTTCAATTTTCGTTGTAAAGAAAAAAAACCATATGACCAAGTCATAATAACCAGTAAATGATTGATAAGAAATTCGACAAACGTGCGTTATATCTTTAAAGCCATTATTCGTAAAAGCTACAAAAAGACAAATAGATTATCGACTTCACTTCCAAATCATCGCGAGCTAATAGCTTGCGATGATTTGCAAGTTGAAGAACGGTTCACGGTATAAAACTGGGGGAATTGTCCACCGAAGTAGTTAGTCGTCTGAAAAAACGTTTCCAACAAGTAGTCGCATTTGTCACTACATTTTCACTCGGTTGTCAATTCGTTGGACTATCGTCGTCAACAACACCAGTAGCAATTACTATCTGTCGTAAGTTTATTCACGTTTTTGCTCAATTGTATGTTCATTTGTGAATTCATGCGATCTGTACGTGCAGTGAATGACATGTAACATTCAACAAGTCTAAGATGTTTTTTGACGTTGAATCACTATATTGACTAAATCTGGTGTTGATGTAAATTAATTAGCTTGCGTTAAACAAATCCCTGGTCGATATTAGTTTTATTAGTTGTTACTCGTGCAAATATAAAATGGCCAGGGAATCATATTTAATTACCCTTTATTAAAATTTAGAAATTAGAATTAAACATTTCTTAAATTCAACAGTTCCGCTGTTATTTAGAGTAAATTCTAACTAGATTAATTGGTGTTAATTAAATTAAATGCTAAACAGTCTCATTGGTCACATTAATTAAATTAAATCCTAAAAGTCTCGTAGATTTTAAACATATTCTAACATTATTAGACAGTAAATATCTTCTTCCATTCGAAAATTTTAAAAATAGTAAAATACGAAGACTCTGTTTTCTCTTTCTTGGTTTGGTTCTTTCCCCACGATATCTTTTTTTTTTTTAATTCATGACTTATTATGATTGTAAGATTATTATCGATTTTACGATTTTATGTATTTTCAAAATCGACCATGTATATAAAGAATTCGAAGCTGTTTGTACGTAAATCTTTAAATATAATTATTAAACGGGCGGATTTTTATGAATTTAGGTATAGGAACATAATGCCTTTGATAACATTCAATAAGTAATTTTCCATTAAATAATATAATTTTAAATTACAAATAATCTTCCACTGAAATTCTAGCATTTCTTAAATTACACATTCAAATATATGAATTCGGATTACAAAATAATTCCTGAACCAGTATAACAATAATGAAAATGTTCCAGAATTCAGTTCATGAGCTCTACTATCATTCTTGACTAATTTAGTATCTATTTATTGACTTTTCATGTCGCTATTATCAAAAAATGTGCCACTAATGATATGCGAAGAACTAAACGCATACGCAATGAAAATTTATCGGGTTGAGTCGTAATATTTTTATTGGAGAATAAATTCGTAATTGCGACAATTTCCAAGTTTAGTTGCAAAACCGTTATATTCTAACTGCGAAATAGTCCAACGATAACGTAGAAATAACGATAACAGAAACGTAGAAATACGTAGAAATAAAATAATATATAAAATAACACGAGAATAAATAGTTTAATAATCACCACAAATAACATAAGTTATTTTTTAGACTTCTCCTACGAGGAAAGTTCAAATTAATAATTATATTCATTATTGTCTATAATCAGTAATAATGCATCTTATTAAACAGTATATAAAATTTATATTTTATTTATAATCATTGTAATGCTAGAATCATTTGCAAATAAGGCAAATTATTTTTAAAATAGTTTGAAGTTACTTTAAACTATCGACGAGGATGTCGAACTATTTCGAGATTCTGTGCGGTGTGGTGGCATTGCTTCTTGCTGTTTACTACTATGCCACATCTACTTTCGATTTTTGGAAAAATCGCGGAGTGGTGGGTCCAAAGCCTCTACCCTTCGTTGGCAATATCAAGGAAATCTTGTTCGCGAGAAAATCAATAGCTGAGTACGCACGAGAAATTTACATTGCCTATAAAAACGAACCGATGGTTGGTTTGTACGCGAGAAGATCACCTCTGCTTTTGCTGCGTGACCCAGAGCTCATCAAAGACGTTCTTATCAGGCATTTCCCCAATTTTGCAGATCGAGGAACCACAATTAACGAAAAGGTAAGAGAAATTTTACGTCTGATTTGTGAAATTTAATTATTTCCACTTGTTAATTACGTTTGATAAGTAATAATTTTTACTCGTTAATTGTGTTTGAGAATTACATACCCGTCAGACGAAAGAAACATATATTTAAACTAGAACATTTACAAATTTAGTAAAAAAAAAAAAAAAGAAACTCTCCTGAAATAAAAATTCCCAATGTTGCTGTATATACTATCCCTAATGATGTGGGATAACTCCTAATTCCTCGAAATTGATTTCTAAACAGACCAATGAAAATATCTATTCAATTGCTCAGCGATTCTGTAATAAATTAGCAGTGTATTCTTGAAATGTTTGCTGTCGTTGTGAGAACAAATACCAGGTGAAGAATAGATAAAAATGTTGAACTTATCCTTTTTCTTTACATATTCTACTATTTTCTTTTCAATGAAATTATTAATGTTTCAAACGCGCCATTTTACATATCGTTACGATTTAACCCAATTCAACTACAGATGCATTGTTTCTTTGTCTGACTATATTCTTAATCTTGCTACTCTCTTCCAGATTATATCTCATCAGATATTTTTAAAATATAAAATATGTATATGATTTTGAAATATTTAACTTTCCAAGAAAAATGTACAATTATACAAGGTGTTCCCAGGTTAAATTGTAAAACTTTTGATATGAATTTAGGACCCTAAAGCAAACAAATTTTTCCTCTGGAAGTATGCTCGCAAATGCGTCCTTTGAGAGATATTTACTTCTAGCGTTATTAAATGTTAGGAATGTATAACATTGAAATATCTGTGTTTCTGAGATTAATGCTTGTCTCCAAGCTGAAGGTAATCATTTTGAGCAACATATGTAACAATTACTATTATTTTTAGTAACAAATACAACAATTTTCTTAATAACATACGTAATAAACTTGTACCATTTCGATGGCCAACATTACCAAGTCCTACAGCTTTAGTAGTAAATATCTCTTGAAGGAAGTATTTTCGAGCATATTTATAGGAGAAATTTGTTCGTTTTACGATCCTACAATGATATCTAAGGTTTGGCCATTAAACCCGGGAACACGATGTACATAATAGATATTCAATTACCCAATACTATCCAATATATAACACCCAATTACCCAATATTGTCCAATATATATGGATACACTTAATAAACATCCAACTTTTATTATTAATTATTAATTACTATTGTCATTAACTATATCAATTAGGTATATTAATTCCATGACCATATTGAATATTCCATTTTTATAGATGAAAAACCAAAAGAAAAACCAAAGAAAACAGCGGGATAAATTTTGGTTGTACAGTTAAATGAAAAACAGGTTAAATTTTGATCGAGTAACTCGATTTGTCGAACTGAACTATCGCAGGTGGAACCACTGGCGATGAATCTGTTCTTCCTGGAAGCGGAACGATGGCGACCACTAAGGAACAGGCTCTCGCCAATGTTTTCGTCCGGGAAACTGCGAGAGATGTTCTATCTCATCGTCGAGTGCTCGCAACACCTGGAGAAACACCTGGAGAAAAACGTCGGGAGAAAAGGGATCATCGAGTGCCAGGAGCTGGCAGCGAAATACACTACCGACGTGATTGGCACTTGCGCATTTGGCATCGAGATAAGCGCGCTGGAGAACGAAGACAGCGAGTTTCATAAAATTGGCAAAGAAGTGTTCGCCGTGAATCTACGGAACATCGTACATCAGAAGCTGAAGGAATTCGTGCCAATGTTGTACCATCTGCTAGGGCTACTGCCGCCTCCGAATTTCGTGCTGGCCTTCATGAAACTCGTGAGCGAAACGATGAAGTACAAAAGAGAGAACAACATTGCCAGGCCGGACTTCATGAAACTGCTCATGGACCTTCAGAAGAATCCGGACAAGTTGCAAAACATCGGTGAATATTTGTAATTATTATTAGAATGTTTGTAATTTATAATATGTAATTGTATATTATAATTGTAATATCGTGCAATTTGTTCTTTCTTTTTCTTCAAAATTTAAGATCAATCTTTAATAATAAAGACTTAAGATTAATCGATCGTGTTCCTTTTCAGAATTTACAGACACGATGCTCATGGCGCAGTTGGCCGTATTTTTCGCAGCCGGTTTCCTAGCTCCTTCCATGGCCATAAGCAACGCTCTTTACGAATTAGCACTGAATCACGATATACAAGATAAACTCCACGAGGAAATTGAGGAGTTCTTTGCCAACGACGGAGAATTGAAGTTCGACGATATTAAGAGAATGAAATATCTAGATAAAGTATTTAAAGGTAAGGATAATTTTTGACTTTCCAATCTTCGATTAATTCTATTTTTTACTCCTCTTTTATTAATCAAATCTAAATACTGTATTCTGTATTAAGCATACTATGTATAATCGTAAATATATACATAATTTATTAACGTACAATATGGAGTTATATACGTATATACAATAATAAATAATGCACATAATATGGGATATAGATAATGTAATAAAAAAAATAAGGAAATACACTAATATACATAAATAATCATACGATCAATAAATTCAGCCCCATAGATTTACATTTTATGTATTCTACTCTATGTACATATATGTATGTGTTATATTATTTATTTCTTTACAGAAACATTAAGAATGCATCCAGCAGGATCCGTCCTTAGGAGACGAGCACAATCGAACTACACATTCAACGGTACGAAAGTTTCGATACACAAGGGGATGATGATATGGATCCCATTGTACGGGATACATTACGATCCAGATATTTATCCGAATCCTAAGAAATTCGATCCCGAAAGGTTCAACGAAGATGCTGTGGCTGCTCGACATCGCATGCATTATTTGCCATTTGGCGATGGGCCAAGGAATTGCATCGGTATGTTAAATTATATGGTTACTTCCATTCGTCCACGATTTAGAAAATTTCTACTCGAGGCAATAATTTTATTTGTCGTGATATGACGAATTCAGTTCGTTTAAACATCGTAAAAGTTCCCGTTCCGTGTTAGAATCTCCTCCATTGTTGAAAGATGAAGTTTGATCACATAAACTGATTGAAGAGACACAATGATAAGAGTGAAACTTATGTAAATTCCAGTATTGTAGAGATTGTTAAACTATACAGAGAATATCGGGATGTAATATTCTGTAGATTCTTAAATTGGATCTCAACTTGGATCTACTTCCCAAATATTCCTTGAGGAATCACGAATATTATTTTCAGGAGTATTAATTAACTTTTGATGTTGGGGTTGTTTTTAGGTGGACGTTTCGGAGTTTCTATGACCAAAGTCGGGCTAATCACGATTCTCCGCAATTACAAAGTAGACATCTGCGACAAGACAATTCCCTACGAAATCGACTCAGCTTCAGCGTTACCGATACCGAAAGGAGGAACATATTTGAAGATGACGAAAATACCAAGACAATAAAGTCGTTTCTTAACCCTACTCGTTAATCATTCGAATTTCATCTTGAAAATTGAGCTCAACACCAACTTATAAATAATCGATTCTAGTTAAAAAACGTGAGCATGTGTGGCCCTATTATTTCGATTGAAATCGTTCGAATAATTTGTCCCTTTGAATTGTTTACTTTTTTTATATTTTCCATTGGCAATTTAAATATTTATTCCATCTTCTTCGTGTAATTTTAAACGGACACTTTCGTATCGCCCACATTTTGTCTTCTTTTATATCATTTCGTTTGTATTCACAGTCAGTGGAATTTGGGTAATATTAAAGACAATATACATCAATAAAATTGTTGCTTATATTGTACCTATTACATTGTTGTTATACAATTATTATTATTATTATTATTATAATAATAAGTATTATTATTATTATTATTATAAGAGCCAGGGATATACATGTAACTACAAGCTTTATAAGTTTTAATTAAAGAATAATGTAATCAATTAGTCACAAATCTGTTCACTATTGTCCTTTTCCCATCTTCTTTCATTTATTTTAAGGAATATTTATTTGAGAAATTTGATACATATGAATCAAAGAATGATGTTCTAATCTCTGCTCGGTTCCTTCTATCAGTTCGTCAAGTTAACTTGATTATTTAATATCCTTATCATTTCAAAATTTCTTACACACAACAGGTATGAAAATTAATTATTATTTCACCCGTATCTCTTTTAACAAAGCTTTAAATCTACACTATTATCAATCGATACACTTATGCAATATTTTTATGCAACTCTTTTCTCATTTATATGACAAGCTAACAAAATCTAAAAATAACCGAGACACCTTGAAAATGACGAATATTTCTGCCAGTTGCAAAATAAACTGTTGATGAAATGCAAAGAGAATTTTTCATTTTATTGACAGTATCTACGAGAAATTGGGAGAATCAAATTGTCAAATGTTTACATTTATATTTATGCAGGCAAATTTCTATACTATTAATATTTACTGCCATTATCTTTCTTTTCTGAAAGAAATGATTCGTTAAGCTGAAACTAGCCTGGTAAGGACGTTCATATCTGATTTTCATATTTGAAATTTTCGACGAAAGACCGTGACTCTGTATAAATGAAACTCAGAAAGTACCTGAAAAAAGAACACAAAGTCCAGAATAAAGAACAGTCGTAGAAAAAGAATCTTAACGTTTTTTTTTTCTATTATATAAACGAATAATGTATTCTCAAATTTCCTCGATATTTTTCAATATAATATGATACTGTGTTCGATACAAGACATTAACAATGTTTGTGAGACAATGAATATTCATCGCTAAACTGTGAAGCTTGTATGCATTTATGGGAAATTTCTAAGTGCAAAATTGGATAGAAGTACATTAGAAGAAAAAATGTACAAAATATTCAAAGCATGTAATGTTTCCTGTGAAATATGATGTATAAAACAATTTAGCAGTGCTTTATACTCTGATTTTTCTATTAAATATACAAAATTCTACAAAACAGGTTTGTATTTTTTTCAGATATCTCGCGTATCATGCATATTTATGAAAGACCGAAAATTGCAAATACACAATGCACATAGCATACAATATACACATATATAATATAATAATATTATAATACATTTTCTAGAAGTCTTCAATTACAATATACTATATGTATTATGGTAGTATATAATATGGTAGATAAAAGAAATTTTTTTTAAATTCTACTTCTCCAGTGACATTGAAACAACAAAGATAATAAAACAATGAAAATTTTGAAATCGCATCAAATCGATATTCCCGTTCATTAGCTGGCAGGAGCTAACTATAAAACTACCTTTCCTATTTTCGATCAACAGACGAATGTAATAAAATCGCGATTGAATTCCCTACACCTCTCCATATTCATGTGAAAGATTCACACTGAAACATTTTCTGCAACTCACCTCGCGATTCCAGGTACCAATCTCCGATTAAAGTTTAATTAGGCCTGTGCGAAATATGCTGAGCTGTAATCGTTGCGTAAAATAATCATGCTCTCCCCACACAGGCAGCGCGTCTGCGAGACAAACGTTCGTGTGACATCTTTGAAGGAACTGCAGTCTACGGTCGTGCTCTCCGTCAAATAGAAGCTCGAGCTACAGATCGACATGGTCGACTACTTTCAAATATTGAGCGCGATCGCCGTGGTCTTCCTCGCGCTGTACTATTACTTCACGTCGACGTTCGACTTTTGGAAAAATCGCGGCGTTGTTGGACCGCGGCCTCTGCCGATTTTCGGCAACCTGAAGGATGTGCTGCAGAGGAAAATGATCATGGGCGATTGCGTGAGAATGTTGTACGAGGAGTACAAGAGCCAGCCGATGTTCGGTATATTCTTGAGAAGCTCGCCCTCGCTCGTTCTCTGTGACTTGGATCTCATCAAGGACGTACTGATCAAGAACTTCTCTACGTTCGACGATCGAGGTTTCAGCATTCCCGAGAAGGTACGTATTGCAAACATTAGGCCGTTAGGACGTGCGTGGAATTTTCATATCTCGATCAACACGTTCTTCGCTGCGTCAATTATATCTGTGGTTGTAAGAAACACTACTGCGCGTCATGTGTATTTACTTTCGAGATAATGTCGTTTGAAGTGCTTGACATCAGTGACGCCTCAGCGATATTTCCTCTTTAAATACAGTAATATTGTTTCTCCTTTTTTTTCTATGTATATTGCGTTTCTCCTTCTTTTCAAATATATGTCACTTATAATGCGTTCACTCACGATTGACCACTTTTTAATAATATTTTTGATTAAACAGGAGCATCGAATATAATTTTATATATAATTGTATAATTTATATCTATTTATATATAATTATATAATTTAGAATATAATCGTTTCATTTTATACAAAGTTAATAAGCTTAGAATAAGATTAATAGGAATAAGAAATAAAAAGTAATCACGAAGGAAGAGTACGAGTGTTCTTAACATATATAGACATAAATTATTTGTCTTAAATTTGATAAATATCAATCATTTAATTTTATGTATTGAAAAGATCAAACTAAAAGACTCGAAGAATGTATTACGAACATAATTAACCCTCTTTAGTATCGAGAAAAGAAAGTAATTCCGAGTGAAAAGTATCGGGCCAAATCGATGCGGTTTAATGCGGTTTGATGAGGTTTGAGAGGAAAAAATGAATAAAAATATAGCGATAATTACAAAAGGAACATTTTAAAGAATAAAAAAAAAACACTGTACTTAAAAAGGTAAATAAATGAATAATATACAATCCTGTAAATACAATCCTATTTTTGATACAAGTCTTTTATAACTACAGCCGATATATCACTAAGACTAAAAGAGTTTGAATATTACTCCGTTATAAGTATTATAAATATTTTATTATAAGTATTATAATTTTATACGCATTATTGAACATCACGCCGATTACAATTATAGAAATAGAATCCAAACGTAATTTCTAATTAAAACAGAAGAATAAAGAAATTCGATAGCTCTTGAAACGACTTCCATTCCATTGGGAAACCAATGAAACAAGGAACTGATAGGTTTGATCAAATTTTAATTGCAGACTGACCCACTGGGGTCAAATCTCTTCAACGTAGACGCGACAAGATGGCGACCATTGCGAACGAGACTCTCGCCTGTCTTCACATCCGGCAAGCTAAAGGAAATGTTCTCCTTGATATGGGAATCTGCCAAAAATTTGGAGCAATGCCTGGAGAAACTGGCGGAAAAAGGAGAGCCGGTGGAATGTCAAGAGTTAGCAGCGAGATTTACCACCGACGTTATCGGTAGCTGCGCTTTCGGCATCGACATGAACGCACTGTCGAACGAGGAGAGCGAATTCCGCAGGATCGGGAAGCAGATCTTCGATCAGAATTGGGCAACGTTCTTGAGGAACACTTTCCGAGATATGTTCCCACGATTGTACAACGCGCTCTGGTTCATCATACCGGAAAAGGAGTCTAGCAAATTTATTACGAAACTGGTCACGGACACGATGAGATATAGGGAGGAGAACAACATTGTTCGGCCGGACTTTATAAACATACTGATGGAAATGAGGAAGCATCCGGAGAAGCTGGAGAACATCAGTGAGTGGATCAATCGCGCTTTTATTCCTATTGACTGATTAATGATTCATTTAGAACAATTTTGCAGAGAGTTACACGAACGTTGTTACTGTCAGATATAACTTAGGAACAAAATGAACATTCGCAATCAGCGAATTTGTTACGTTCACTGAGTATCTAGGATAGGTTTGTTTCAAATATTCTCTGCGCGTTGCTAACGAAATTTGACTTTAAGAAAGTCAACTTTGCCCCTCTGAACATATTTGTCCACTATCTGAGTAGCGATAGAAGAATTCAAAGTTACTGTTTCAAGTAACTACCTTCGTTGTGCAATCAATAATATTTAATATAGTGCATTAAATATGATCGACTGCATAACGAAGGTAGTCACTTGAAACAATCGAATAAATATTATTTGTTAACACAGTGCATTTATTTCGAATCTGATAAAATTCTGCGCATATTTTACAGAGTTGACCGACACGATTCTCGCTGCGCAAGCGTTCGTCTTCTTCGCAGCTGGATTTGAAACGTCTTCGACGACGATCTCGCACACCCTCTACGAAATGGCAATGAACACCGGCATACAGGACAAACTTCGAAAAGAAATAAGGGAATTCCATGCCAGAGACAATGGAAGCTTCCAGTACGAAGAAGTGAAACAAATGAAGTATTTGGACAAAATATTCAAAGGTACACTGTCGTATTCAGAATTCGACTCTGATCGATTGCTGAACGTTAAAGAGAAACTTACGTTTGTCACACAGAAACGCTTAGAAAGTATCCACCAGCAACGCTTTTAATGCGGATGAGCAACGCTGACTATACTTTCAACGATACCAAAGTAACGATCCCGAAGGGTACCAGAGTACTGATCCCCGTGTTCGGAATTCACAGGGATCCAAATATTTACCCGGATCCGGACAAATTCGATCCTGAAAGATTTGACGAAGATGCGGCGGCAGCGAGACATCCAATGACCTTCCTACCTTTTGGCGATGGACCAAGAAATTGCATTGGTAAAATATATTACAATAATTTATCAACCCTCTCAACATCCAAGAGTCGCAAAACTTTTTACAAAATGAACGACAGAAAATGTTAGGCGTCCATTATAGAAGCAATATACGCACGTTTTATCGAGATCACATGTTTCGTTCATACGTTTCAAGCAGTAACATGGCAAAAATTGTAGCAGAAATGCATAGAATATACGTAATTATATTAAATATATAATATAATATAACAAAAAGTTATATATAAAAACATCTGTAGTTAAATGATACAAAGAAAATTTGCTGACTTTCTGTTCCAGTGCATTGACGAATTTTATTATTGTTTCAGGATCACGATTTGCAATTTATCAAACCAAAGTGGGATTGATAAAAATATTGCAGAATTTCAGAGTAGATCCTTGCGAAAAGACATTAATTCCCTACGTCAATGATCCAAAGGCCCTCATATTGTGTCCCAAGGACAAAGCTGTATTGAAAATAAGCAGAGCAGACAGTTGAATTGATTATAATCAAAATAAATTTAAACCGCGCGAAATATGTATTACGCGAACGAGTAATACTAAAATTTTGAACACTAGAGTGTTCACTAGAAATTTGAAGCTCAACACATTTTTCACCTAGTTAAAGACTTTTCTGGTCTTTCCTGATTCTATTCGCTAATAAATAGTATTATAAAGGTAAGTTCTCCACCTTCTACTCTCCTTTCTACGTAGAAACGATATCGTAAATATTACATCTATTCTTATTGCTACAATTTTATTTGTTAATATCAATGTAAACAATGACTGTTATTTACAATAAATATACTTTCACCAACTCAGTCTCGATTTAAAGAAACATTAATCTTCTTTGAAAGTACTTGCATTTAAACTAACGCGATCTCCTGTACGGAATTTGAAAATCCCGGGATCTATAATTATTATTTCAGAATGACACTCTTGTTTGACAAGAAAAGACAAAGAGAATTGAATCCTGATTTATATTAATTCATTCAAATGTCCTATACGCTCTTTATAATCGTTACATATCAGAAGAAAAAATACAGACATTGTGAATATCCTTCAAATGACATTCCGTATTATCATTATCTTACTATCATTCTAATCTAAGTATCGTACTATTATACTACTGTATCGTACTATTATAACTTTACAAAACGTTCTATGTATGTATGAACACAATGATACACATATAAATTCAAAATTAATAAATACGATTTTCATTGAATCATATGTATATATATTATACGTAAAAATCTTGAAGTCTAATACCGATGTCACTCTTATAATTTTGCTTCACTATTGCATAATATAATAATTTCAAGACATGTTATTGATATTAATATAATAGAATTATTAATTCACGAATTGAAACACAGATTTAATGGTACTTATCTAACTGCAAATGCAAGTACAATTCAAACAATCTTCAAAAGAATGTGTCGTCGGAAAATTCAGTGAAATCGTCTATTAATGACATTGGACAGTTATGTTGCGATCATAGTGATTATAGTCATTCACTACTGACGGCGACACCTATTGTGCAGTACACTATGCTGCATCGATCAGCCATTGCACAACTCTAGTGATAAGATTCTTCTTAGACAGACAGTCAGTCGTCAGAACTGTGCAGAGAAAGTATCTACTACACGCAACGCTGCTTCAATCGACTTATTTACCCGGTATAATACATTGAGCTTCGTACAAACGAGATGTTAATTCATTAGCATTACTTGCGACTCGTGTTTCGTTACACCATTCGCGTTACATTTGTGCAGTTCATTGCGAGTACATTTCGTTGTTTCACACCGCTCCATTCCACTGGGAAGATGCTATTGCAGTAGTGCTCCAGAAACGGTGCCAGACAGTGAGTATTTCTGTCTCGTGTCAAAACGTAGGCAAGTATTTTGTTTTTGTTTATTATACGAAGGAAATACTCGCGTGACGTGCATATGTATACAGTGATTCATTGTGATTAACTTTTTTGGCGTTTTGTCGACGTGTTTCTTGTCGACCTTGATTTTTTACGAACGCATTTGATACGCGTGAAGTAATAACGTCTGTAGCCTGTTACTTTTTTTTTTTGTTTTTTGTCTGTTTTTTGAGATTTTTCTCATGTGTCAGACGTACTTTATGAAAAATTTAAAATTGAATACTTGATTTTTTTATTATAGCAAATAACATGGATAATTGATCTTTAATTTTATACACGTAATTCTTTTTATTTGGCAGATCGATAGAATTTTAATGTCGTGCATGAAACACGAGTGCTATTTTACAAAATAATCATATATTTGGCTTTTCCATTGTGATAGATATCATAAACAATTAATTTTTAATTTTAAGTATAGCTTCCAGTATAAATAATAAATAATATCTTTTGTTTGATAAATTTCAATGTCATACCAGAGATGTGTTAAATCGTATATATCCAATTTTTCCATTGCAATGAATATAATTTCAAATGAGAAATTTCACTATTTATGAAATTCTACTTATCTCAAGTCAGATGTGTCACTGTTACGCAAAAGATATGAGCAATATCAAACAAATATTTTTTCACGATAAAGTTCTACTTTACTCTAATCAGGATTTATTGAGATTTGATCTACACGTTTATCAAACTACGCATATTTCTAAACTGGGAAAAACTGTTAAAATTACAATTTTTAGTAATTATCATGGCCAGTGATAACTAATCATTCATATGGTAACAATCTAAATAATCCAATTATTGCAGTTTAATCCTCTTAGGAAATTATTCAGATCTACATCGGATATGTAACGATTACGATACCCAGATGACATAATCATTAACAGATTAATTGATCATTTTATCTTATTACGTTATAACTACAAATAATTTAATTTTACTTCTTATCTTTATCTTCTTATGTTTAATTTTATTTGTAATTTCCAATTAAATGTTTATTGAATCAAATTATTCCTAATTTCAGTTAAAAATTACTTGCTGTCAACACAAATTATTACAAATCATTACAAATACTGTAAGAACATCGCCAATATATAATTTCTACGATTTCAAAAAATTAAATTAGCAATAATTTAATAATTTAACAATAATATCTCGCAGAAATTTAGGTAATTAAATTGATTTACATCGTGTTTCACTTCAGTTCAAAGCTAATTCCCTTCGGAGAAATATATAACGTATTTTATTTTCACAGTCTGAAGCTCAGAATTAAGTTCTGAAAATGTAAATTCCGACGATTAGCTTGCAGAAAGTCGAGTTCCATGAATCTTCGTCGTTTTATCGAAGTGTAAACATCAGAGGCAAGAACAACAATGGCAATCTACTTGGAAATTATCTGCGTGATCATCGCGTTGATCCTCATGCTCTATTACTACCTTACCTCGACTTTCGATTTTTGGAAAGTTCGAGGGGTGCCTGGACCAAAGCCCCTGCCCATGTTCGGCAACATCAAGGACGTAATGTTGTTAAAGACGTCGATGTGCCACTACCTGAAGAAACTTCACCAGGAGTACAAAAATGAACCGATAGTCGGGATATTCACGAGAAGATCGCCTATACTTGTCGTTCAAGATTCGGAGCTTATAAAAGACATTCTGATAAGGGATTTCTCTAAGTTTGCTAACCGAGGGATTCCCGTTCTCGAAAAGGTAAATGAGCAAATTGACATAAACCGTTAACAGTTCACGGTCCGTTGACGACGCGACATGATAGTACTTGTTTCAACGTTGCGACTCGCCGATGTAGTGATGCTGCTGAACGTTTGACAACACTGGACTTTCTGATTCGAGTAAAGTAAATTGACTTAGGTAAAGCAGAAAGTTAAAACTTGTGAGAATAATAGAAGAGAATGATGAATTTTTATTAACACGTTAAACGTCATCGACGTTTCGATCAATCATATATGTGCCGGCTTAAAAATTTGATTCTTTTGCGTTCATTGTTATTTCTTTTGTTCATTCAACTCTGGTTTAAAAAAAAGATGAGAACATATAATTCTTCTTCTTATGATTTAAAAGTTATTTTTGGCATCGTTTCCTTGATCAAATTGACGATTATCTATATTCCTCTCGTAAAAAGATCTTTGAGTATAATATATATAATATATAATATATAATATAGTAGATATATATAAAATGCCGGTACATTTAATAAAGAAAATAATGAAGACCTTAATTTACGAAAATAATGAAAAATTTAATAGAGAAAATTATGAATTTTATGATACGTAATACGTGTTTGAGTTCTAAGTTTGAGAAATTCGTGTTTGTACAAAATTGTTCAACAATAGAATGTCTCGACTTTTGTGCTGGAAAAATGGATAATTCTACACATGCAAAACTAAGCAGAAGATATCTAAGTTAATCGGTATCTAAGTTATCTAATAATAATAATAAAAAAAATATCTAAGTTAATCTACTTAATAATAAATCTAAGTTAATCTAATAACAAAATCTCAAGTTAATCGGATTCGAATATTCTCTTAAATGTTTAAATTAAGGAAAAAAATTAAGTAAAAAGTAAAAATTAAAAAAATTGAAATTTGTCTCGTCCGCGAATTGAATTAAAATTTTAAATTAATATTTCAAACAAATGTACCTCAGTGATTCCAATGTTTTTAAGTACTTTTGAACAGGTACCTACGTTTGATTGGAGACATTTTATCAGACGTATAATAAAAACTGCGATTAAATAATGATGGTAGTGTTATTCCAATATCAACACATTAATTTTTAAAATATTCACAGGTGGAGCCATTGTCTGCGCATTTATTCAACTTGGAGGCAGAGCGATGGCGTCCGTTAAGGACAAGACTCTCGCCGGTATTCACATCCGGCAAGCTGAAAGAGATGTTCCCTTTGATATTGGAATGTTCGAAACATTTGGGACAGTACCTTGACAAATTAGTAGCGAAAGACGAGCCTATAGAATGCCGCGAATTAACAGCAAAATACACGACAGATGTAATCGGCAGCTGTGCCTTTGGCATTGAAATGAACGCGCTATCCGACGAAGAGAGCGAATTTCGTCGATTGGGCAGAGAAGTATTCCCTAAAGACATCTCATTTAAACAAATCCTGAAACTTCGGCTTACACAAATAATTCCGAAGCTTTACAATCTACTTGGTTCCTTGCTGCCACCAAGCGAAATTACAACGTTCTTCACGAAGACAATCGTAGAGACGATGAAATACAGAGACGAGAACAACATCATGAGGCCTGATTTTGTCAATATGCTTATGGAACTGAAGAAGCATCCAAACAAATTGGAAAATATTAGTGAGTATTTTACGATTTCCTCTCGTTAAGGTTGCCGATTCTTGGATCCAAGGATCCAGTAAGTTACTGTCTGTACTTTTCTATCTTATTAGTTTTAGTTATCTTTCACGTTGTTAATAAATAATGTAACATGTTTTTGTAATACTTCAGTGCCATTTTCTGCTGATTATGCATTTAAGCATAACAAGGAAAATAAGTAAGAAAAAAATAAACATAAAACAAATGAATGTAATCGGTAAAAAAATAGTTCCAGCATTTGTTCGTTTAATAATCGTACATAACAAGTTAAATTCTCTTCTATGGTTAAGATTAAACAGTTCCTATGATACCCTATTTTACACGATAAGTAGCTCGTAGTCATTTTTAATTGTATTTTATAGAATTAACGGATACTTTACTAACGGCTCAGGCGTTCGTTTTCTTTATTGCTGGATTTGAAACTTCCTCGTCAGCAATGAGCAACGCCCTTTATGAGCTAGCCTTAAATCCCGAGGTACAAGACAAGTTGCGGCAAGAAATAAAGGAACATTTTGAAAAAAATAACGATGAATTGAAATACGATCAAGTGAAAGATTTGACGTACTTAGATTTAGTATTTCGAGGTACGTAACTTGCTATTTTATTAGGTTTTTATAGTAATTTGGACTTCGATTGTTTAGCTTTAACTTAAAGTAAGGATCGACGTTACATTGATGTAGCATTTTACTTAGTAATACTTCTTGACCAATTTATGTTATCGAATTTTATTATTTTATCATTGAGACGTTTATTATTTTAATATTGAGACTATAAAAAGAAATTTCCAGAATTTATTGAATATTTTGTAACTTATGAAATTTATGTATTTACAACACTGTGATGAATCATTGCTTGATCCTTCATGGATTACATATATTATACAAAAATAGAATCTTTATGCATACATTTATGAATAACACAAATA
The DNA here is from genome assembly GCA_036937485.2 of Tetragonisca angustula. NCBI lineage: Eukaryota > Metazoa > Arthropoda > Insecta > Hymenoptera > Apidae > Tetragonisca > Tetragonisca angustula. The sequence continues at coordinate 617,818 of JAWNGG020000023.1, read as the reverse complement.
ATATATTAAAGCAAATGTTACTTCTGCAGAAACATTAAGAAAGTACCCACCCGGACCTCTTATATTAAGAAAGTCAGTGAGCAGTTATACTTTCAACAACACGAAAGTTTCTATACCAGAAAAGACATTCGTATGGATACCTTTGTATGCAATTCATCATGACCCAGATATTTATCCAAATCCTGATGCTTTCATTCCTGAACGATTTAACGATGATGCTGTTGCATCAAGACATCCCATGCACTATTTGCCTTTTGGTGATGGACCAAGAAATTGTATTGGTATGTTCAACTGTCAGATTATTTTATCCTCGTCTTCTCTTTATCCCTTGGACTTGGAAGTTATTTTTATATTTTCTTTTTTTTATACAACAACTCGATAATTATAAACGCAATTTATTAAATTAAATTCAGGATTATTTGTCTATTGTAGTTAAACACTGAATTTTACCTTTTTCGAGAATGAATTTATTTACACATATACGTTAGTATTTTATAATATTTTATAAAAAGTGATTACTTTTGATTGCTTTTGCAATTTAAAAAAATATGTAGAAATATTACTCTTAAATATAATTATGTAAAATCAGAGGATAATAATAAATTCGAGTTGTTAAAAGAAATTTACAATGTCAATATAGTTGCTATTCCAAGTGTAAAGGATTTCAAAGATGCAATATTAAATTAAAAATAAAAATGATATAAAAGAACGATATATATACATTAGATATTATATATTTAATATGCGCAATATTACAGGGGCTCGATTTGCAGTATATCAATCTAAAGTTGGCCTAATAACAATACTTCGTAATCACAAAGTTGAAGTTTGTGAGAAAACAATGATTCCATATGAAATTAATCCAGGTGCCTTCCTACTAGCGCCGAAAGGGGGAATATATTTAAAAGTAATCAAAGTAGAAAGTTAATGTTAGATTTTTACTTTCTTAAAATATTTTATATATACTTCTATACATTACGGAGACTCAATCGAGGTAGTATCGAGTTGTTAACCATGTTTTGTAAATATAAAAATTGATATATTTTCGTTATTTATTGTAAATGACTAACTAAGCAAAGTATCAGATTTAATGATATTATATTTTTGTAACAATTACGCATGATAAATAGAATTTAAACAGATATTAATTAACAATCTTATGAATTTTCCCATCCCAATTTCTGATAAATTTTGATGAATTATGTATTAAATGTAAAATTTATTCTGTATTTTTCAATTATTTTTGTATATAGAATAACCTTTTAATAATTATTCGCTCTTATCCAGTATATATGAAACAAGTATTAATAACATAATAATACTAAATAATGCTAAATAATACTGATGGTATAATTAAAAAAATAAAATTCAATTTAATTAAAAATAAATTTAACGTTACCGAATCTCGTTAATGGCGTCTGTATTTGAATAATGGCGTCTATATTTAAACTGCTACCTCTTTTATGTCATATCTGCATTCAACCACAATCAACCGACAATCTGTACATTAAAAAAAAAATCAAAAATATAAAACAAACAAATAAAAGTATTATTAATTGTAGTAAAGTAAAACAATAATCGAATTCAAATTCTGTATTATTTCAAATTTCAAATGCAAGCTACCGGCATATCTAACGGTCAAATAGATAGTAAAAGAAAAAGAATGATTATCTATTCGAGATACTCGAATGTTAAATTACTAAACAAATACATATCAGTCAACAAAACTAATAATATCTAATAATATGTATTGAAAATATTGTACAATTAATAAATAAGTTATATTATGTACCGAGAACAAAAACGCGATACATCCTTCTATCACGACTTTTGACACTTGACTAATACCTCGTCCTGTGACGTTGCGTGACAAACATCTCCTATTGGTGGAAATGTTTAACTGGATAAGCGGGAAATCGAGTTACAAAATTATTCAAGATTAAATGTAAAAAAAAAGTTATTAACAAAAGTTATATGTGAATTTAAAACATGAATATCTTACAATACGTGTACATTAATTTAATTTGTCAAATGAAATTCATTAATTTAACCGCCTTATTGTTTCTACGATTTTACTACATGTAACTATATCAATTCACTGTAGAATAAAATTATGCTGAGTAGTTTGAATTACAAATTTACTATGCAATTGTAAATTATTTTTGTAAAGTATTTCAGAATTCAACATAAAATCTTGGTTTTTTTCCAACGATTAATGTTTCAAGACACGTGACATGGTATTATACTTTTATTTTAATATTTAATAATCATTCATAATTTCATTAAATAGAATTTAAGAATCCTTTAATACAATCGTGATATTTACGCCAAATACTTCTTTTTAAGCTATAAATCTTCTATTAAATATAGACAAAAATTAATTCAAAACATTCATTATATTATATACATAAATAAATATTAGTAGCATATGTTGGCAATATCGTGTTTTCCTAATAAACTCATTCCCGCAGTTAACTTCTCGGTTGTAGAAAAGAGGGACAGTGAATAATCGAATGACCATGAGGTTAGGTTCTATGAATCTGCACCGTCCAGTTCTGTGTCGGAAGAAGGTGCGAGGTGATTAATACAACATCACCGTGGGAACGTTAATTTGAAAAAGCGATATAAAGGATGGAGATCATCGACTGACGAGTCATTTGATGTAGGTGACGTACACCTACATCATTCCGTCCTTCGTTATATTTATTGAATTCATTAGAAAATTTTCTGCAACATCACAATACAAAATACACAATAAAATGGAACATGAAATTAAGGGAAGTGATATTCTGCACAAGTCAAAACGGAAAGATACTACTGTAAACCAGGAACTGGAATACTGGATGACTCGGCTACCGGAAGCTTTGAAAAACATTCCCATAATACATCTGGCAATACCCGGTAAGTTTCGAAATATTTTCCTGCTTCATGAAAATCTATATTTGAAATTAAGACAGATTGATATTTATATTTCGGATATTTGCAAAAAGCTCATTGAATTATATTAAATTCTATAAAGGAATTGATTAATATCGATACGTGTAATGGATTGTAATGATATAGATATAATAAAATTAAAGTAAAAGTTTAGAATTTCTTTCTACAATATTTGAACATGCACAACATTTTTATGTCAAGTTGAATTTTTAAACCGCATCGTCGAGAATATGTGTTGATGATGACCGTTTCACACAATTATATTGACCTCAAAATTATAAATTTAGTACATGTAATATAAATTGATAACTTCTAATAGGTTCTCATGATACGATGACTTACACTATAAACCGGCACAGTGATGTGGGGCCCGATGAGCCGAGGTATATCAGAGCTCTTGGTCGTTATTGTTCGTTCGTCTCAAAACCCATTATTTTTAATTGGTCTATTACGCAACATGACAACATTAAGGATCAGCTCGATGGTGGAATTCGATACCTAGACTTACGTGTAGCGACAAAGCCAACGGATGGGAATATCTATTTTGTTCATGGCCTGTACGGATCGAAAATATATCAGCCACTTCAGGAAATAGCAGAATGGTTGTCCTATCATAGTAACGAGATCGTAATCTTAGATTTTCAACATTTCTACTCATTCTCAGAAATAGATCATCGCCATCTCGTTGAAACGATTTTTCAAATATTTCAAACAAAATTATGTCCAATAGCATCTATATTTGATCACATTACACTAAACTGGCTCAATCTGGAAAAGTACCAAGTTATCGTTATTTACAGAAATGCATATGCACAAAATTATTCGAATTTCTGGCCAAGTGGCCTATGGCGTACTCCATGGCCTAACACTGTTCACGTTAACGAGCTTATAAACTTTTTGGATATCGAACTGAAAGCACGACCATTAGAAATCGGTTTTATATCACAATGCCTCTTAACACCTGACATTTCTTATGTATTGAAACATTTATGCGGAACGTTACAGACAGATTTAGTACCATCATGCCAGAAAGTAATTCTTCCATGGATAAATCAAAAGCGACCTGGCCGTGGTGGCTTAAATATCGTTATAGCTGATTTTATATCCGATAACAATTTTTTATTTTGTAAGGCAGTTATCAATAGTAACAGAAAATTCTTCGATTCACAATATTCTGTGTGAAGTATTTTGTACTTGAACACACAAATGTATATATAAATTGAAATGTATATATAAATTGAATATGAAATTTACAATTGCAATGCAAACTGGTTGTGATAAATTATTTTTAAAATATTCTCGTACCATGCACATTTTCAATGAAAATCTATTTTACTTCTAAAGAAGTATTTGTTTGTATATAATAATATACTAGCGTAATAAACTCATGTATTACTTCGTTAAAAATTTAAATATTTTATTTTTATTCTAAATCCTTATATAACTGCTAAAATTTAATAACAATAATTGTAATATTAATTGCTGCAATACATTGCTTACTTATATATGTTTTTGAACTTTGTAAATATAATACTATAAAACAACAATGATTTACTTAAAAAGTGTTTATAAAAAAATGTTTTAACAATAACATTTACGATATTTAATTAATTTGAAAATTTAAAATGAAATTTCACATTTATACATTTAGTTCATACTGATACATACTGAAGCGATATTTAACATTGTACTATTGCTAATCCTTTGCACTCGAAGCTCTTTCGATTAAAACTTACAATGTCTGAGAGAAATACTTCGAGTGCAAAGGGTTAAATATTAAATCTATAAATAAATATAAATTTCATACTAATATTTTATCCCTACCTCTTGTACTCTTAATATTTTTGTTCCATTGATCATTTATGCTCTATTTTATTTGATTTTATTTGATTTTAATGTACGTACGTATTATATAGAAACTTAGTAATCAAAGGAATACGTTTTAAGTATTCCAATATAGTTTACGATTAAAAGGATATATAAAAAATTCTTTATACTTATGATCCGCACTACAAAATGATGGACTTCAACAAAAATCGTATAATATATAATATAGATTTACAACAACAATTATATACAAGGTGTCTCATATAAAGTATTACAAGCTATTTTTTCTGAAACTATTGCAGATATCTATTTAAAATTTTACCACGCTAAGTAGAGCTGAGTGCCTAATATTCTACGATATAAATAGTTGCAGGAGTGAGTCTTTTTGGTAGAGGGATCACAACCTTTGATTTTTTCTTTAATGGAAGGATTTTTTTACATTAAGTTTTTATTTAGATAGCTATTGCCAATCCTAATAATTTTTGTATAAAATACTTTCTTGTATTCTGCATAATGAAAAACTTCTGGTAAGAAATAGTTTTCTAAAGTGTTATGTGAATAGGACGAAAAATATCAAAATAAATACTCTTTACTATTGAAGTTTATTTTATTAAATGTTCAAAATGTTTTCCATTTACCTGTAGATATTTATTTATTGTTTCTATTATATTTTGTTTTAATGCTATTAATGTTTTTTTCGGATATTGATATATGCATTTTCTAGTCTATGTTTCGCATCTTCCGTTGTAGAAGTTGGTTCAGCCATTACTTTCTCCTTCGCGTAGTTCCATTAAAAAAAAAAAAGAAATCTACAGGACTTAAATCTGGATGGCCATATAATTGGTCCTCCACGCCCTATCCACTTGTCTGCAAACATTGTATTTAAATATTTCAATGAACACTTTGGATATTTAATAAGATAAAATTCAATAGTAAAAAGTGTTTATTTTGGTATCTTTCGATTAAAGAAGATACCGATTTTCTAACTATGCAGGATACAAAAAAATATTTTAAATAAAAGTTGTTAAGATTGGCAATAGTTATCAAAATGACAAAAAATTAATGAATCTTTCCATTAAAACAAATTAAAGGTTGCAACTCCTCCAGCTCTAAAAAGCTTTATACTCTTAAATATTAGGCACTACAATATGTGAGACAGCTTATATATTGTTTCCATAATATATTGCTGTGTTTCTGTCAAATTAAGAAAATCTCTATAACATTTTATACAGACTTCAGGACTTATTTGACAAATTATAGTAATTATGACATAAAATAAATATATAACAGCAATGAGATATATTTTCAACAGGAAAACAAAATCGAGGAATACATTATAAATTAAAAATAAAAAATATAAAAGTATTTTTATTTCAAACAAGTTTAAGTATTTATTTTAATTTTTTGTGATGATTAAGAGCTATTCAATGAAAATTTGGTAGCTATAAAAAATGTGTAAATATGATTCAAATGAAACAACTTCATTATACAAAATGATTTTTAAATGCATATTTTAAGTGGTGAGTTTATACATTAAAATACATAAAAAATGTCATATGAATCTATGTCCTAGATACTTTTATTTTAGTGTTATGCACCGAGACGCAAGCCGTTCATATTGAATATTCATACTAAAAACTAGGATAGAATAGAAAATTCACATGATCATTTTTTACTTATTTTATTACGTAGATTCATCACTCAAAACATGGACATGTATTTAATAATCACCTTGTAATCGCCCTAAAGTAAATGGGCAATTCAACTGAGCAATTTATAGCTCTTCAGAAATTTCAACAAATTTTTTATGACTAACTTTATTTGGTCATAATGCTTTCACCTTAAGCTGCTTCATTCTAGGTGCTCGCTTTTTCGCGAGTCTTCGTTGTTCTTTTTCTTCCCATTTCCTTTGTTTATCAGGATCCTCTTCTTGTAACATGCGTTCTTTCTCAGCTCTACGACGTTCTTCTCTTCGCTGTGCAGCTGCTTCAGCTCTAGCTGCATGAGTTGTTTTTAAGAATGCTTCTTCTACTCTTAACCTATTTTTATCTGCTTTGCTTTTACCCTAAGAATAGAATGAAAATTAAATGTATAACGAAGCAATGTATTAAAATTATGAAGTGTAATTAAAAATACATATATATTCAAACCTCTTTAGATAATTTAAAACGGCGTAATTTATCTAATAAATAGAATGTTAATTGTAGAAGGAGTTTTAATTTCTCTTGGCCTTCTGCGTTAGTAATACGTCCTTTAATACTTATGTTTAGTCCAACGAGTAAAACTCTCTTGACTTCAGGCATTGTTAATTGAGTTGTATCTCTAAAATGAAATAAAAAATGAAATATCACATCAGAGAAGCGAGAAGAGCAGTATTTTTAATACAAATACATTAACACAAATGTATTTGATACTTACTCTTGCTGTTTTGGACCACTAAATTGATCACTAATATATATATAATCTATATAGGGTGAAAATTTTGAAAATGCTTGTAAAACTCTTGTATCTAAAATAGCTGACGCTGCTTCAGCAATTTCAGACATTACATAAAAGCCTGATGGAAGACCAAATTTCTCTCCTAATCTCTTTTCTGGACAATAAACACTAATATCAGCCATATCACGTACTAAATGCATTGCAGTTCTTTTTGTGGCAATTGCTAATACGAAATTATCTGTTTCATCTTTTGCTAATTCTACACGTATATGGGCTTGATCATTCTGGGGCCTTACAAGCTGTGCTAATACTGCAACTAAATCTTGCCTTTTAATTAATTTTAATTCTATTAGCATAGAATCGCATCCAACTCTTCCTGAACAATATAAACTATAATGAGATTGACTTTCTTTCACCAAGCCATTTTCAGACATATCTTCAGTTGATTTCCCTGTATCGCCAACAAGGGAAAAATTATCCATTAAAAGTTGCTTATGCTCCATAAGCCACATTTCTGATATATGGGCATTTTTAGAACGCCCTGCTACATAATTAATGAAATACACTAATAATCCAATGATCATTAGTATCTCTAAGTAAAAACTATCCCATCTTGCACGTAGATGAAGCGGTATTTTTGTGATTGTTAAAGTAGAAGGTTCATCACTTTTTGGTCCAGCATTTCCTCCAGCTGCGTCTAAACCTTCAAATTCTTCTTCATCTTGAAAATGATCGAATTCACTGTCACCATCCACAATTAGAACATCCTCCTCCTCGAAATCTTGATTATTATTATTCGATTCCTTAAGATGTTCTGTACTACGATCATTGATAGTTTGTGCTGGCTTTTCTTCTTCAAAATCTTCAAATTCTGCAAATTCATTGTCCTCGGGAAGCTCTTCATGAAAATGTGCTGTGACCCATATATTGGTTGCAACCAAAATGATATGAACTACAGCTAACCACAATTTCATTTTGTCTGAAACAAAACAGTAACAAAGAATTAGAATATCACAACGAATCATTTAAAAGTATGTATATAAAATTCCGTATGTATTCTGTTTAAAACGAATAACTTTAGACAACTTATTATCAAAATAATTACATAAAAAGTAATTTTTCAGGCTAATACGAGAAATTTTTCATCGTAACGATTTTATACGAAAAACGTTTGTTTCCAGCAACTTGGTATATTGAACTAACTTCACTGTAAATTTATATAAAATACTTCCAACTTTTCAACATTGATTTCAGTTAATAATTAAATGTAATAACGTTTGTAATAAGTAAGCAGTCACTGCACTATTCGAGGAGGTGACTTGCACGCCACACTAAACTAAGAATCAAACGTCATTTCCTTGATCGAAAATTCGTTGTTACACGTCAGAATGATATTTTAATAATGATATTTACTATTATGAAACATTTGTTACACATAATATAATAATTCTTCAATAATAAAAACATAAAACAATCAAGTGTACAATGTTTCGTTCGTGCGTATCTTAATAAAAAAAAGTAAAAAAGGAAAACAACAGAATGTTAAAATACTCATTATTTATTTCATAGTATTTATCAAGCGATAGCATGTCGATCGACTCCTCCAATGTGAATTAAATTTGTGCCAATATCGTTTCTCTTTCGAAAAATAAAAATGCAATTCCTGTATACCGATAAAGTAAATTTCTTCCCGGGGTTTCTTTCGTATTCTAAGAACGACGCGACTATCTCGAAGACCGTGTCCAATGGTTAAGCGAGAGATCGATTCAGTAAGTCCATGGAAACGAGTGAGGGAAGTTTACTGCGCACGCTTGATCATAATACCTTTTTTTTTCTGTCAAAATGTGAAACGGTTGTTCCTGTGTTTTTATCGCGATGTATTGCCGATCGTTCTAACGGCTCATTCGAATATCGAGCCGCGATCCAAGTGGAAACTCGCAGCCGTCCACGTACCGTTCGAACCGAGTAGAAATTGAAGAAAAGAGCCGCTTGTCGTTAGCGTGAATTCTGAGGGAGAGCAAACAATGGATCAATACTTCGCGGACAAGGGTAACATGCGAATACGACGAAAAATCGTCTTTCCATTATAGTAACGTGCATCTCACATCGGGCAAAATTTCTCATCCCGGAGAACTCTGAAAAGGTGAGTGCACACTCTTGGATAGAGCAGACAATCGCGACGTGTTCAGAACGTGTTCGCGCGATGTTTTAGTTAAGGCTTATGTGCACGAACTTTCGTTAAAGAATGACAGAATATCTAGCCGGGGAGTACCTGTAGTAAAAAATCAAAGAAGCCTCTCGCCGAATGGTCGGTAACGAAAATCTCGCATTCCTGCTGAATTTTCGTATCGTCCAATTCGAAAAGCGAGAAACTGGGATAGTAGCATACAGGTTGTTAATGGAAAAGAATAATTATCTCTCGGAGGGGGCGGAACAATTGTGTTTCGATCAATCAACGACCATCCTACACAGTACGTATGCATGTACATCCTACACGTTAAAAGTGCAAACAGTTACGTCAACCGGCGTCACCTCTCCATTAACGACAATCGTAGAAACAAACAAACTTGAATAAAATATCCCCTTATTCGCAGACACGAGAATAACAAGTTTTCTTACGACACGATTATTTCGTAATTTCCTTGATTTTGCAATGGATCGACGGATCGGGTATTGATCGTGCGACATGCATTTCACTGTTGCGTTCTTTTCAGGTGAGGCGTTGCACCGGCCGGTCGACATGGACAAGTCGGACAACCAACTGAAAGCGTGGAAAAAGAAGAGCATGAAGTCGAGCGGCTCGGCGGATGTCGTGACGCAGTGCGTCCAGGTGGTGGTGCGTTGCCGACCGATGGACGAGAAGGAACTGGTTCGTGGCTACATGCGAGTGGTCGACGTGTTCCCTTCGAGGGGAGTGGTCGAGATTCGTCACCCGCGCGACGACCCGTCCAGCGACAACGTGAAGGTCTTCACGTTCGATGCGGTGTACGACTGGAACTCCAGCCAGCAAGACCTCTACGAGGAGACGGTCAGGCCGCTGGTCTCCTCGGTCCTCGACGGTTTCAACGGCACGATCTTCGCCTACGGTCAGACCGGTACGGGGAAGACGTACACGATGGAGGGCCTGAAGAACGACCACGAGAGACGCGGTGTGATACCACGCTCGTTCGAGCATATCTTTAATCACATTGGCAGGTCGGAGAACATGCAGTATCTGGTGAGGGCCAGTTACCTCGAGATATATCAGGAGGAGATTCGCGACCTTCTACAGCCGGATCAGAGTCTCAGATTCGAGCTGAAAGAGAAACCGGACACCGGTGTGTTCGTGAAGGATCTGTCCACGTCGGTGTGCAAAAGCGCCGCCGAGATCCAACAGCTGATGAACACCGGAAATCAGAATAGAACCATCGGTGCTACGAACATGAACGAGCATAGTTCTAGGTCGCACGCGATATTTCTGATCACCATTGAAATGGGATCGATCGGCGATAGCGGCGGGATCAGGGTCGGCCGTTTGAATCTGGTCGATCTTGCGGGCAGTGAAAGGCAGAGCAAGACCGGGGCCTCCGGCGAGAGGCTGAAGGAAGCGAGTAAAATTAACTTGAGCCTGTCGGCGCTGGGGAACGTAATTTCGGCCCTGGTCGATGGGAAAACCACTCACGTGCCGTACAGAGATTCAAAGTTGACGCGGCTTCTGCAGGACTCCTTAGGCGGGAACTCAAAGACGATCATGGTAGCGAATATCGGCCCCGCGAGTTACAATTACGACGAGACTTTGACAACGTTGAGGTACGCGAACCGGGCGAAGAACATCAAGAACAAGCCAAGGATAAACGAGGACCCGAAGGACGCTCTACTGAGACAGTATCAGGAAGAGATTGGCCGATTGAAGGAGAAGCTGGCGCAGAAAGGCATGGTGCAGAAGCGAAAGAAGAAGTCGAAGAGGAAAAAGGAGGACGAAGCTGTAGATTCAGAGTCCGAAGCGGAGGACAGCCGAGGGGAGGACAATAAAATGGAGACGGACAAGAAATTGATCGCGGAGCAATTAAAAGCCGAGAAGCAAGAGACTGAGACGCTTATCATGAGAATAAAAGATTTGGAAAGCAAGATGCTGTGCGGTGGCAAGAACATCATCGATCATACCAACGAGCAGCAGAGAGCACTGGAACAGAAGGCGGCCGAGATAGCCGAGAGAAAGAAACGAGAGGTCGAAATGCAGCAGAAACTGGAAGGCGAAGAACTAACGATGCTAGGCGTGAAAGAAACTTACTCGAATTTGCAGCAAGAAGTGGACGTGAAGTCGAGGAAGCTCAGGAAGTGCTTCAATAAGTTACAAGTTCTCAAGCAGGAGCTCGAGGACGTCACAAACGACTTCAACAGAGACAGACGAGACCTGGAACAGACTCAACACGAGCTAATGAAGGAACTAAAGCTAAAGTATCTTATAATAGAGAATTTCATTCCCGAGGAAGAAAAGAACAAGATCCTGTCGAGGATTCACCTCGACGAAGAGGAAGACTGTTGGATAGTGAAAGATCCGGAACCATCCAGCATAGATTTGATAAAGAGGCCGACATCGATTCCTGGTGCCCGTAGGCCGGTCTCGGAGTATGCTCGAATTGCTCTAGCCATGGGAAGGGGTAGTCGTTATGCGGGTGAAAATATACTGAACCTCGACTTAGATATGCCGGCCAGAACAACGCTGGACTATCAGGGACCCGCTATCGCGCCAACGATCCAAGCTGTTCTCGAGGAAGCGTTGCGAGACGAAGGGGACATCGACGTGGATGCGTCAAACGCGAAGCTCAGATCGAAACCGCGTATACCATCCACGAAGTTGAGACCTAAGAGCGTTGGAAAGATTCCACAAATCCCAGCGCCCGTTTACCCGAAGACGAGAGGTCTCGTACCGAAGTAGGAAATTTTTTTCAAAAAATGTGCGTTCCAAGCAAAGTCTGTAAAGAAACGTGTAAATATTGTACGAAGCGCCGCGCGTCGTAAGCTTTGTTCGATTAATTTATACATATTATATACATATAATCATAGATTCGTTGTGATACGCCACATGGTACTTTGTGTATCGACAAGCGCGAGATAGCCGCAATCTTTATAATTCTCTAGTCAATGTACACCGTGCAGCCACATGGTATTATTATGTCGATTATTTCCTTTTATTCGTAATTAATAAAGTAAAAAAGATAATGGATTCAAAACGGATTCCTATTCATTCACGAAGACTGTGGAATGTTCGTATAACGTCTCGCGTAGTTTTCGCCTGTCTTTTGTAGCATTTGTTGGGACGAAAATTATGACACGTGCGAGAAAATATAGTTAAACTTATGAATAATTTTACTAGTAACTTACGAGTAATTTTACTATTATCGAGTGAATTTAAGATATGGGATTTTTTTCGTATCGTCGCAGGACACGAGAAAACTTACACGCTTAAAAGTATTTGCAAACAAAAATGATCGTTTACCCTAATGCTTTCACGATTTTTTTTTCTTTTCTTGGTGGAAAATAAAACACACGGTTATTTTTGCTATGATATATATATATATATATTTCTTTAAACATTAAAAGTGCTTGTAAAAATAACATCGTTACTTTCGACTTCTTTGACATTTTATCACACGTATCTGAAACTGCTAAATTATATGATGATAAACGTAACACCAATTAATAGAATTAAAATTAGCATTACAAAATTGTGACTGAGAATAAAATCGCCTTTCTCTTTCGTTCAAGTTCTTTTTTTTTCTTTTTTTTCTTTACTTACTTTCGTCTGGTTGACATCGATCAATACTTTTTTTCTATACACCATCCTTAAAAACACTCACTCCACGCCTGTGCGACACGACAAAAAGAATCTCGTCGGTCTCCGATATATTTTCTTTTTCCCGTTACTAGCGAGGACGAAACACGCGGATTATAAACGTATAAAAAAACGTCGAGGAAATAAACGTCTCGTGCACAAGGGAAAATGTAAATGTGTAAATTTATTGGGAAGTTTGTGATAATGAAATAAGCGTATTTTCAACTTTTCTTTTTTTTTTTCTTTTTTTCTTCCTGTGAAGAAGAAATGATCAGGGTGCTTCTGATCAATATAATAGTGAAAAAAATACCATTATATATTAAAACGTATGTACAACGATATTAATTCATCTAAATTAAAAATTCGATAGGATCCTGATCATTTCTAAATCTCGGTTAAGGTTCTTGAAACTAGTAACATTGAAACATCCCCGTTAGACGCTAATTGTAGCGTCCGTGGTAAAAACTAGTCCCATAACAATTGCAAATAGCTTTACAATTATGTCAAAGTTCCTTATATAATAATTAATTGTAACTGATCCGTTAAATTCGAACGACATTTTAATAGAAACGCTGCACATAATTTCCATATTGTTGTTGCGGTTGTTGCTGTGAATAACTAGAAGAATGACCGGCGGGTGGTCCAACGTAAGCTGATGCATCGTAATTTTGTTGCGTTGGATATTGATTCGACGTCATGGACGGTCCACTGTATTGACCCTGATTACCTAGACCACCGTAGCCTTGATAATTATAACTATTGTCCATGTAACCCTGATTACCACTATAAACTTGTTGAGGATAATTTTGGAACTGTTGATTGGACATGTTCGGATAACTTAAAGGAGGTCCTTGTGGACGGGAGCAAGATTGTTGATTACTTTGAACGTACTCTTGGTTATAAAAACTCGGCGCCGATGCCGTCGGCGTGTTAGACATTAGATCAACTGCTTTCGCCGTGTTTTGTTCGCAATTATCGTTCCCGAGGGACAGATGCGATTTTAGCACGTATTTGTTTGGAAGCTCGCCCATTATGTTAGCTATTAGTCGTTTGGTCTCGTTCAAAATCGCATTTGGATCGTTGGTTTTCGTCAAATCCTTCGATCTTACGGGGGAACGCGATCTCGAACGTGAATGCGAGCGCGTCCACGATCGCGGTGAATTCGACAACGATTTCGAAAACGCCCGCGACTTTTTCTTCGCCTTCTCATTCTCACTGACGTTTTTATCCGCTGCCTTATATATATCTTCAAACGTATAATCGTCGTCGTCGTCCGAGAGATCTAATTTGGTTTTCTGTTTGTCATCGTTCTCGTTCTTGGTCGGCTGTTCTTCCTCGTCATCATTCGCAAACATGTCTATCTTCGGTTTCCATTTGTCTTCCTCCTCCACGAGGTTCTGATTTATCTTACGCCCCGAGAACGGTGAAATGCTTCTGTTCGATTTGGAAGTTATCTCTACTTTCTCTGGCGTCGGTGACTTTATCTTTGGCGCTGCTGATGCTATGGACGTCGTGCCCAGATTAACGAACGTTCTTAACTTTTCCACTCGGACCGGGTCGGTCACCTCTAGCTTCTTCAAGAAATTAATAAGCCCGTGTTGCTCCTGAGTGGTCAAGTCCTTGAAGTTTTGTAGAAGTGACTTCAGGTCTGCATCCGACAGACTCTCCATTCTGGAAGTTTGACGTTCAATCGTATCCACTGCCGTCGAAGCAGCGGGTGCAGGCGTCGCAGTCTGAGAAAGAGCATTATTTCCACTTGACAGCCCCTTGACAAAGTCTGCGGTCGTTACTGGCTTGTCAGAATTTTTTGATGCCTCGGCCATTCCTACGACGGCGTTAATGAGAGTTTCCAGTTCCTCCTGCGACACGTTAGATCTGCCTTGCGCCACTAAAGCAGCTGCTATCTGCTGAGCTATAGCTACTTTGTCTACAGTCCCAACACCAGGTACGCTAACAGGCTCGGACTTAATCGTCGGTGCAATGATCTCGACCGGACGCGGATAAATAGTCCTAGGTATATAGCTTGTTGACCTGGCAGCTTCCAACTCTCGCTTCTTCTTTTTCTCCTCCTCCATTTTCTTTTTATTTTCCGTCGCTTTGTGCAGCAACTGTGCGATGTTCTGTATCGCGGTCTTCGTCGGCATTACGGCCATTTTTTCTATCATCCCTGCAAACAACTGGCCTTTCAGTTTTTCTTTGACTGTTTCGAACAGCACGCTCACCTCTTCGTCGTATAACAACTCTTCGGCAGAGTTAGGTTTCGCCTTCTCCGCTGCTAACGCTTTCGAAAGGAGCGACACTATTTTTGGCCCGAGAGAACCTAATTGAGCTTCCAGAGCTGTAAGTAGTCGCAATAAACCGACGACTTCTAAATCCTCGGTCAGTACTTCATCCGGTATTGGGCTCGGGGATTTATCTTTCACGGGGTACGGTGTCGCGTAATGTATCGGTCTGGTACGGGGTGGAATACCTCGGGTAGGGTAGTAACTGCTTCTATACATGCTTCCCCTTCCACGCATGTATGAAGAGTACGCGTAATCGCGTTCCCTCATGTCATGACGATCGTAATAGTCCGTCTTTATCGTTTTTGTGCCCACATATTCCACCTCGTCGTCGCTCTCCACGCGATGTCGACTCCTTTTAGGCGATCTGTCGCGCCTGTTCGACGGAATCCATTTCTCCGGCGGCTTATCTTCCGGCAACTCCAATCGTTTCCTGATCTCCTCTTTTCGCTGTTGCAGCTGTTCGTTGTGAATTTCGCGCATCCGTTTGTTCCAAAACTCAATCCACTCGGGTTTAAAGTCATGTTTACTTGGATCCTTGCCCTCGGCTTGCAACTCTTTATAACGCCTGTTCCAAAACTTTTTCCATTCGTCCGGATAAGACGGATGCTTCTCTGGGTTCTTCTCGTGAAACTTTAACGCGCGATCAAGTGTCTCCTCGGCACGTCTGATTTGCTCTCGATATTTGTCCCACTTATCTCGCTCCCTAAGTGGCTCTGGTGAACGCGAACGCGAGCGTGTACGTGAACGCGTACGATCTCGCGAATAACGCGATTTACTACGATACTTCCCACTTTTATCTACCGAACTGGCTTTACGGCTACGAACAGGTGAACGCGATCTGGAACGCGAAGGCGATGGGCTACTTGATATACTCGAAAGTGACGAGAGAGATTTCGTCTCGTCGGAGGGGCGTTTGGGGGACTTTTTCACATTCTCTTCGTCTTTATCTAAGGGTTTACGTATACTTAATTTATCCCTCGTGAGAATACGGATCTTGAAACCCCTAAAAAAAGAAAAGAAAAAAAGAAGCCAAAACGTCAATCCAACGCTTGATTTCGTTATTTGCTTTATTAACGAAGGTAGAAAATTAAACAAAGGAAATGTTGAAAATTAAATAATGCTAAAAATATTAAACAAATCCTGCTAAATCAAAATGTTATATGTAAATATATATATATATATGCGTGTGTGCGTGTACGTGTGTGTATTCTTATGTATAGTCAAAGATAAGCATCAACTTACGATTTTGTAGTGTCTGATTTCGACTCTGTTTTTTTTGGAGATAACTTTTCAGTTTTCTTATCTTCACTTTTATGTTTGCTGTCTTGTTTCTCATCAGCAGGTTGAGACTCTTAATACAAGATCATTCAACAATTGAATACTTACAAAAAACACAAAGCACTGTACGTTGAAAATATAAATTACTGTATACTCACCTTTCTTTGTATTACTATTACCAGTCATTTCAGCCATCTTCTCTTCGAAGTTTGTTACCCATCGCACATCGTAAACATCCATAAACGTTAACTCTGGCGTTTCCCTGCACGTAGGAAACAGCCGTTGATTTTAAGGGAAAGTAAATTAAGTTACGAAGATCATAAACGCGCACCTCGTCGAATCGCGTCCATAAACGTTCGTAAAGTAACGCGAACCGAATTGCTCAATTCGTGTAACGCTCGACTGTACAGTA
Source organism: Tetragonisca angustula (assembly GCA_036937485.2). NCBI lineage: Eukaryota > Metazoa > Arthropoda > Insecta > Hymenoptera > Apidae > Tetragonisca > Tetragonisca angustula. The sequence continues at coordinate 600,825 of JAWNGG020000023.1, read as the reverse complement.
AGCCGAAGGCATGAAAATGAAAATATCATGACTTACCTAAAATGGTAATCCTGATAGACCCTCTTGATGTATTGCATTTTATTTTTTTCGAATTGATTCTTGTCGACCAACTGCGGCTGCAATCTTCCAAATCGTTCTTCAATCTTCTTAGCCACTAACACAGATATTTCATTAGCTCCACGCTTATAATTAGGAGTACGCGGTAATTCCGTAATTGCTCGCGATATTGTTGGGAAATGTCTATTTAGATAAGTTATTCTGTGATTATAACTGGTAATATGAGCCATAACAGTGCGAGGGTCACCTCGTTTATCACACAAAACACATGTATAACTGGGTTCGCAAGAGTCATTATCGACCAATTCAAGCAGATATTCAAGACCAACGAGCGGAGAACTTCTATGTCGATCCAGACTCATCTGAATCGTAGTTGTTCTGGTTATTTGGTCTTCCATGCCTGGTGGTACTGGTTCTCCAGGTGCCAGACCATCACCAATGGCAGTTGATTGTACAGGTGGAGCTGTTTTCACAATGTCTGACCGTTTCGACCATAATAAAACTGGGTACGGCCATTCGTTTAATTTCATTTTGTGACGATTACACATATTATGATTTAGTAATTTATGTGCTCCAAATAGAGCAATATTACATATATGACACCATATATCACCATCTTCTGTTTCAGAGTATACAGGTCTGAGAGTGCCATCTTCAGCAGTGACGCTGCTCCTCATTAAACGTTTTCGATCATACTCTTCCTGCGAAATACAAACACCTTGTAAAATGGACAGATAACTGTCATTTCAAGAATATATCGCAGAATATAGAAACATAGTGTCAATTTGGATATGAAAATAATAAAAGCCATGTAATACAAAATTTTTTGTGAATTTTTCTTCGAATAATGTATAATGTTTGTATTTAACTTCGACAAATGCATGTTGCAATATATTTGGGTTCCTGACAAATCACAATATCTTCTATCAATAATAGTGCATTACCTTCTCTTTATCTGCTTCCGATAAATGAGAGGGATTTCGTCCTTCTATATCAAGATCATCAAAGTTTTGCATGGTTGAGCCACGTGAAAAATTGTGAACAATTTCCACTATGTTTTCTGAAAATATAAAAGTGCTATGATGTTTAAAAATTATCAGAACACAGCAACAATAGGGCCGACGTGAAATAATAAAAATTAGTAAAAGTGATATAATTTAGTACATTGAGTAAATGTCATAAAAAAATAAATTTCTGATTAATTATAAATAATAAATTAGAAATAAATACACAGTTAATCTAAAAAAAACTCGAAATTGTAAAAGTAATATAACTAGTATCTGTATAAATAAGTATATAATAATATTATTTTATAAGCCAACCCTGCAACAGCAATTTCATTTTAATCACTTATGATATACTTTTTCAAAATTGATTATAATAAAGCTACAAATTTGAAAGAACTATACTTACCCATTTACTGTCTTACATACTATGATACTTAAACAATTGATATACACATACAACATTATTTAAATGTGAAGTTTCCAACAATAGAGTGTTTGACCTTAAGTTAAATTAGAGGTTTATCGCAACATTGCATTTGACAGCAAATAGCTTAATGCTAACTGTTTATACGTGCTGTAAAATGTTGCTGAACAGATAGTTTCAGCAACACAATATACAACACAATTTCTTAAACGTGTCTTAAATGAGTTTTCATAACACACTTTATAATGTAAATCAATTTTTATACAGGTACTTACACAACTCTAAAGAGTAATTGGACTCCTAAAGGAATTGATGTTAAAGAGAATATGTTCTTTAATATAAAAACTAGTTTATATCATTATTTTACTACAACTACTATTTATAATTTTGCTGGAGTGAGAGAATCAATCTCCAGCTACTTACCGATAAAGAGGAAACCTCATATTTCCAATAATGTCCCCAAGATGCACAAGTACCACAAGAACATTAAACAAAGTGCACCATATAAAGACACTAATATTAGGCAAAGTTAATGTTCAAAATAACTTTGCGATTCTGGCAATAAAAAGAGAAAAAACATAGCCATTCAAGTTGAAATAAAATCATGTTACATGATGGAATTAACACAGCCAATACGAGTAACGCTGTGAGTTTCATTCTTCGTAGGAGAATAAACGAGACTTATTTAAACAATGTGTGTCTTTTTATTAAGCGGTGCTTGCTTAAATAAACTATGCTGCTAATAACATAATAGGAGTAACAAAATCACGGTGAAAATTATGGAGCAACCTGTAATACGTAACCAAAAGGTTATTCGACCGATTATAATCTACGAAAATGTAACACGATTGGTTTTCTTTTCTTTCACTCGTGTCGCTGATTTGGCAACCAAAAGAATCACGGCCAAATGGCGAACTCTCAATTTTCGATTAATCCTCCCGTTTAAACTGTTACCTTCTCGTTTTTTACATTTTTTCGGCAACTTTGCGCATAAATCTTAACCTCTCATAACACCGAGATGAAAGAAATAAGCTCGACTTACCAAATTGCCAATGCACGACGATCACATTCAGTAATTCCGTCTGTGTGGATTTTTAGTTCTTTAACTTTGTTTTCGACAGAACCTTTCGAAGGCCATATCGAAAAAGAAATATTCAACCATCGAATAAGAACAGAGTAGACGTGGCATTGTATTGGATTTCGCATCTCACATTCTGAAAGACCGACTTCAAAAAATTGAAATGTCACTTGCGCCATCTGCAACTGCGACGACGAACGTTTAGCAATTGCGTTCAATTTAATTACCGAAAACGATAAAGCAGCGTCGTCCTTATTAATTAATTGCAACAGTGAATAGTACTTATACTACAGAAATTTCGTTCCATATAATAGAAATTAATTTGAAGAGTAAAATCGCGTTCAAATACGAGGAGACATTATTCGTATTACTAAAAATTAAGTAAGGTATTATTCATTAAATTAATGGAATATAAAACAAAGATAAAGCTTGACTTAGATCAAAGTTTAGGAAATAAAATTACAGATATTTTGTTAAATTAATTGTATTTCGTGGATTAGAGAAAAGAAGTTTTTAATTTTTGTTTCAAATTAGACAACATACGAAATGCGCGCGCAAAATGATTCGATTGCAGCGCCATTAGTAGAATACGAACATCGCGATATTCAACTGTAATCGATGTAATTTCTCACAATCCGTTTGTTTCCAAAGTATAATGTTGGAATATAGTTTGTTATGCAGAAATGTTAGTTTCTGGCGGAAGACACAGCAAGAAGCATCGTCCAGAAGTTGTCAGGTAAGTACAATATTTAAAAGAATGTTATATAAAAAGTATTCACTATAAATAATGTTGATTAAAAATGAATATATACAATATATTCATAAATGGTTTGGGCATCAGGCGTTTGTTAATTTTTAATAGTTTGTATTTTGTTAAAAGTTTTTTTACACCTCCCTTTCCTTGTAAAACACTTGTTAGTACAAACTTCGAGAACCAAAAATGTAAGTCCTCTATTTAATTCTGTTTCCTGTATTTTATGTTAGTATTTATTAATTAGAGAATAAATATAAGTTTTGTCAAATTCATTTTAAGAATATTGGTGTTACGATAACTGCTCTATTGCAATTGTTCTTATTTTAGTTATTGTCTAGCTATTCTCCCCCTTATCATTTTCGTGTCACATCCTGTCGTACCGATTCAGGCAAGTTTTGTACTGCAGCGCTACTAGTGATGAAAATTAAAATTAAAAGATACGATTCTTGAACCCAATCGATATTTCTCATGATCGATATTTAAACAGCAAGAATGGCGGAAGGAAGCACACCTCGTCTGTAAAGAAGAAAGTGTTATTCAGAAAAATGAATCTTACCTTCAGAAAGAAACGCTATCTAGAAGTTTGGTAAAAATTTAAATTAATATTTATTAGATTAGTATTTGTGTTGTGAATTTTTAAAATAAAACGTGCATTTTTGGCTTCAACTCAAGGTAAGACTTAACCAAATAATTATTACATATAATCTTCAGTTAATGAAATATTTGCATAACATAATACATAATATAATATTAATGAAATAATGGCATATGAACATTTAAACAGAATATACCATGCTAAATACAATATAAAATGTAATTTTATGCCAAAATTTAAATTCAATTCTAACCAATACAAATATTGTAACCTTGTAATACAGCTGACTTATTATTATATATAATATGCTTTTACTTCTATTGTAACATTTTCTACTCATTTGTTGAGTCTTTAACTTCATATACTGCGTAATTCTTGACAATTCTGATATTAAATTTAACAATACTTTATTAAATATATACATTTAATGGCTGAAATAATAATTCTATTGAATAATATAATATAATTTCTCATGTCTCGATTTAAAGTATTAATAATTTATCATCAAGTGTGTTAAATTTTCCGTTCTTTTTTAAGAATTTCCCATGAATTCTGTGTATTTGATTTAGACCCAGAGTTTTTTATTTTTTATTCCTAGTTGACATTTCGTGCGAAACGCGCGACTACAGCGCCAACGGTGATATAGAGAATACACTTCCTACGATTCTCGAACTCGAACTCGATATTTTTCACAATCGATTTTTAACCGAGAAGTGGCGGTTGAAGATGGCGGAGAGGAGCACATTTCATCTGTAAAGACAAAAATATTATCCAGAAAGATCACCCAGAAAGAGTGTCATACAGAACTTCTCAGGTGAAAATTTAAATCAATAGTTATTAGATTATAGTATTTATTGTTGCGTATTTTAAGATAAAACGTGCGTTTTTGGTTTCAATTCAAGGTAAGATACCAAATAACCTTTACATGTAATTTTCAACAATGAAAGAAATAATAGCCTATAAATATTCAAATAGAGCATACTGTGCTAAAAATTATTTATAAAATTTTATGTTAAAATTTAATTTCAATTCTAACCAATATAAATATTGTAACCTTGTAATTGACCAACTCATATGTGTTTTTTATATGCTGTTACACACACATTTCTATTGTAACATTTTACACTTATCTGTTTGATTCTTTAATTTCATGCTATATAATTTTTAACAATTTTAATACTAAATTCAACGATAGTTCATTAAGAATGTATGTATTTAATAGTTAAAATAAGTTTTACTGCGTAATATAATATATACTGCATATATTTCTCATTTCTCAAATAAAGTAAGCCGTAGAAGGCCTTGAAGCTCGAAATTCAAAACAATAACACCAACAGAATGTTTATGTTCGTCTCGTTATTGTCGTGCCTGTTCGAACCTGGTCGTTCAGGATTATCCCATCCCCTCTACTATTATCAATTGCTAGACAAGACGTGTCGCGGTATGTCATTCTGCTATCGAATTTCGAGACAGCAACACGCTTTACGTCTCATTTTGCTAACCTATCCATAGCGTCCCCTTGATGGCGTCGCTTTTTCGACACCCTTTTACTTCCACATAATGTTAATAGTATCATTTAATTAATACGCGTGTGTTTGATGATTCATTGAGCATCAAACTAACAAAATCCAATGGAATTTTTACCGGTACTTTTTCTTGCACACTTTTTTATTAGAATTTAAAGTTGCTTATCGTTTCATTATTTGCTTTCATTTGACATATTTGTTCTAACTTTTGGTTTCTTTTTGTGCAGGTTATTCCTTGATTGCAAAGATAGCATAGAGTGCATAGATGCTACGATAATTATCATTAATGAACAATCTGATGAAGTTTCACGGAGTTGATAATATTTTATTCATCTTGGGTAACATTTGCTATATAATTTATATATTTTTGAGATACAATTCACAATACCTAATTTCGTAATTATATGGGATACAAGGATAGAAATAGAAAAGATTGAATCAATTAATGTTTTATTTCGAATACAGAGATCGTAGTAGCTTAATTTCAAATGGATATATATTCTTGTATTAGATTATTAAATTCAAAGCTTTCGTACTTTACTATACGTTGCTACAATATACTTAATTTCTCTGAATGTTGACAGGCAATTGAACGATTCAAAGCAAGATTTCACACGTGTATGATTTTGTAAATACATTAGCTGTGAAATTTTGATTTATGTAAATATATTTTTGGATATTTATAATACACGACGTGATATACTACGAATGTACATACTTCATACTTTAATAATGAACATTCAGAATACAATCTCTAAAAAAACATTTCTGCAAATATTGAGAAATACTTTATAATTTCTCCAACTAATCATCTAAGTATTTTTAATGCACGCTCAAGTTTATAATCATTTTCTAGAAAAATAGCAGTATTTTCTAAATGAACGTACTCTTTGCCCTTCTCCTACTAATCAGCTTTATTTTCAGAAAATTTTTGTGACCGCGCGCAATGCGGTCGGTAGAGCCAGTGTTTATTGCGTAATATTTTACTTGTCTGAGCGAAATGGCTCTTGTTAAATAAAATTATTAATTCATTTAAATTTAATTCGCGAAGTTAGAGTCAGTGAGTTCGCCGATTGTTATTTAAACGCGCGCGTTGATAGTCTTTTATGTTTCTTTTTATATATCTTGTTCAATACTCGTTTTCGGTAATAGAATCAGTGCAATCAAGAGGATAAGGCCTCTCCAGGAAATCAAGATCGTAAGTAGTTTATATATTGCACTTCATTTTATTCAGTTTTTCAAATTTAACAACAAGTACATATAATGTTTAACGTTTTGCTACAGACGTTTCACATGGGCATTAATTTTTTGGGGGAAATCCAACGGTGGCTCCAAAGCCAAGAATGTAAGAATCTTTCATTATCTGCAACTTAAGATTCTGCTTTGCTTTTAAATACAAAGTCTGATGTTCAATGTTTTGTTACAGATCTTTTACAGTCTCTACTTCCCCTAATCCTCCGAAAATCTTATGATACTCCAAAATCTAAGAATGTAAATACTTTAGCATATTGTACTTGAAATAATTCTTTTTTCTACAGTTCTCTTTCTATTAAAGTTGAATGTAAAATTATAACTATAAAATAAAAATACTTCAAATTATTATTCCCAATTTTTATTATTATTAAAATTTAAATTTTCACAAATAACACTGTGTCTTTATAAACAATATGTTTTATTTTTTTGAAGAAATTTTTCACGGCGTTCACTTCCACCATGGGATTCTCAGTGGTATCTACTTGATGATCTTCACGATAACTTTCCCTGATGCAGTGCAGCATTGATGATAACATTCTTCACATCTATCACGTGAGTCGCATGCATTTATGTTCCTCCGGTCACTCAATCATGTCGTAGGACGAAAGGTCCGAATCGGCACGGGTGACTGGTTGTATACGTAGAATTTTTGATGAGCATAGTGACCGCGGGTATTTCTTATACCCGTGAGTAGTAACATTTTTTCAAGTTTTTTATGTATTAGATCAGGATAGGACTTCTTGCACATCGCGACTTTAACAGTTAATTTGGATGCGTACACTTATAGTAATTGCTTATAAAATCAAAATATATTCATTATAAATGTTTACAAAAGTAAAATATCCGTATTAATATCCATTTGAATGGATAAATTATAAATATTTATAGATATTATTAATATATTATTAAAATGATTTCATTTCAGCATTTCGTAGTAGAGAAATCAGATACCCTCTGACTTCGTTTCTATGAAAGATGCAGTTATTACTATTAATACAAATAATATATTTTGTTATAAGAATTACCGATTAATAATTACTATAAAATAATTTCTAGCTTCACTTTCCCTTTTATAATAGCATTGATTTTTATAATTTTAAAATATAATAGATGAGAATTTTTTCCGTAAAAAAATGTATAAAATTTTATGTGCAAGGAGATATTTCGCGATAGGCAGATTTTTGAATCAAAGCAACAAGTTTGAACACTGCTTCTGCATTTTCGAAAGTGTGCTTTGATGAAGAAGTCGCCTGAAATTATTTCTATTAATATTTAATTTGAAGTTATTTGTTTGATTTTGATTGGTCGAGTCAATTGTCAGATTTCATAGTATCTTTTTCAATAAATTCAGTTCTTGTTCATTGTCTTTATTTTCTTGCAATTTCAATCATTTCTGAAAAAGTAGAGTCATTAGAGTTTGTAATGAAATGATATGATAGTCCGTTTAGACACAAACTGTATAAATTAATCATTTTTTTTAATTTAGGATTTTCAGGTTTAACCCCTTCCGTGTTCATTGTCAGAATCTCACTCACGTGCTCAGGTGCTACTTGAGTGGGTGAAAGACATTGGGCACGATGACCATAGTTTGTAATTTCATAAAAAATTTCTCAGCGACTGACAATAGTGTTAGCGTATCGTGCACGACGTATTTTTCGCATGTGTGTGTGGTTAGGATGTGGAATTGCGTCGTTTCTATTCTATTCCATTCGTTATAAGTTGAAATATTTAAAATATTTATGCACTAATTTTAAGTTTGAATTTATTATAACAATACATAGTAAATACGGTATAATTATATCATTAATTATACTTTCAGTTATAATAATGATTTCAAGTCAACTTGCAGATGTAACTTCTACAGAAATTATATATATATATTTATTCAATTATTAACATTTCACATATAATTGTAAATATAAACGTGTTTTAATCACGTTTTACGCAATGATAGCTAGCCATTGTCAGTCGATTTCAGGAAAATGGTACGTAAATTAGAGTGTGAATGTTGTGTGTGACACTCGGGTGTCGGAGGTGTCCCGGGACGTCCTCCCTAGTTTAGGTCGCGCCCGAGTGTGTGTGTGAGAACCGTGGAGCGAGTGTGTTGGTGTGCCTGTTTTGCCATTTTTTAAATATAGGGCGATTGATCAGGATAGGTAGCTTACTTTCTGGTATGTCTGTGTTTAATTATAAGTAGGTAGGGCCGGGCAGGTTGGCACAGTCTCTGGTCGCGTGTTCCCTTTTCGCGTGTCCAACCTGTTTCAGGAAATTTAATTTGAGAAATCGACAGTGAAACTGGTACAAAATGGATCATGCCACTTGTTTCTGGTTTTACTCTTCGATTTTTCGAATTTAGTATCGCGGTCGTGGTCGTGGATAGGTCGCGAGTAGGTCCCGAAACGAACGTTTACGTAGGTATTGCTCGAGCACGCACATGCGAACGGACAACGATCACTATGATCGATGGTCGTCCATGTGCAATTGAATCAGCTTCCGTGATTTATCTTTTTATTTCACCTTTATAAGTTATATTTTGGTTTGCGATTAGAAAGACTCGAGCTAGATGTAAGTTTCAGCGGGCATTGCGCTCGAAGAAAGAAAAGGCTAGAAGCCGAAGAGGCCCGGCAAACTGCCACGAAGAGGGTTGCAACAAATGGCTTCTTATCCTCTGGATCATTTAAATGATTCCAGAGCATAGGAAGTCATTCTCGTTACTACTTTGTCACTATGCTCTTTTGGTATTTGTAGTTGTATTTTTTTTTCTTTCTTCGTCATCGTTTTGGGCAAATCGCGATTTTTCTTGTTAGTTTTGCGAGAGATTGATTACGGTTTAAATTAGAGTTGCGAAGAAATGATAACTGTGTTTGCTATAGATTTGCGAATTATGATACCGCGATTGTTTTTTGCAATTTTGATTTGAATTTTTATAATTGTTTAGTGTAAAATATATCTTGCTTTCTATTGTTTTAAATTAAATTATAGTCATTGCTCTTAATTAATGTTAGAATATTTGAACTTGCTTTCTGTTCGTTCAGTTTTATATTGATTAATTTTAGAGTTAGTATTGCGATATTATTTCATCGCGATTTCCAGTTACTTTTACTCTTAGTATTACGATGTTCCACTTACTTTTTCTCTTAGTGTTGCGATAATGAATGATCGCGTTTCTTGAAGTAGCGTTGCGTTCACAAATGCCCAAATTCTTCCACTGGATTTGTGGAAGGTCGTACCTGCTCCACGGATCACCTGATGCAGTTACAAGAGCTGTACAAATCCGGTAGTTCATCAACAACCTCCAGCATGATTACACTGGACGCGTCGCAATTAGTGTTACGCATTTTTGAACATGAGTGCATAGTTTAATAGCGTTTCGTACATATTTTCGGGAGTTTTAAACATAACGAAGCACTCTTCGCGTTTGAATTTAAAAATTTCCTATTTCACAATTAATCCTAGTGAATTAGTGTTGCGAAACAAGATACGGTTTTGTTCCTCGGATTCGTAACGTAGATATTTGTACAGTAGCCCTCCTGGTTATTGTATTGTTGAGCAAAAAATGCTTGTTTTTTAATAGCCCTTCTGGCTATTGTATCGCAGTTTCCTTTTCAGTAGTCTAGCCCTTCTGGCTATTCATTTGCTTTTCTTTCCAAATGTCGGGAGTGTTTTAGTGGCGTGGAATTTTTGTGTTAAGTTTTTTTAAACTACTAATCCAACAAATAAGTTTGTTACAGATTTCTCAACTTCCAAATGCATGGATGAAAGATGGACTATGGAATCTAGAGGGAATGATGCCTGGATCCTGTCTAATGGTAATTAAATACATCTTGTAAAATTTATTTCACAAATCTTTGTGACATCAACAAAAGAAGATTGCACGTAGAAATCACTAGATATAGAAAATTCTATGAAATATCCAAAACAGAGTGCTCGTTAAACAAAAGTTAATAACTGAAGTAATAATACGAGTTGATTGGCTGCGATTTATATTTCTTATAATGCCCTTTTCGGTTAAAAATCGCTGTCAAATTATTTTAATTATGAATATGTTCAAATAAATGATGCGACACCTAAAATAAATACAACATAAATCTCATGTTTGTTCCTAATTTGAATTTTTCATTGATAAAAGAACGTAAGGTTTTATTTGTAGTATATATAATGGTGATGTTTAAACATTAATGATATCGTCTGACATTAGATTTGTGCATTAGGCAAATATGTAATGTAACATATTCGTTATTCAATTTTTCATAAAAATTCTAGAATAGATGTTGAAAATCGTATTCTGAAAGTCTTCATTATTTATCGAGCTACCATGCCTGCGATAAAGTTTTCCAATATTTTAGCTGAGATATATCGACGGATCAAAAATATTGGAAAGCTATTTGGCGTGTTTGCCTTTGTAAACGGATGCGGAGAAACTATGTCACAACTTTGTGAAATTTGAATCTTTTATGCTCTCTTAGCTTTTAATTTCAAAGCTGGAATTGCTTTTTATCTGAGACACTCATTCTTTTCTACCATGTGCAAAAGTCTCAACACGTAAATTTTAAGAATCTTAAAGAATTATTAGGATTCATATTTATTATTAAAAATTATATTTCAATTTGTTTCTGTTAAGAACACTTTACGGACTTCTCAAAATTCAACTTCAATAATGCAAATTGAAGAAGATTGAAAAACTTTGGGGAAGCATTCTAATTAGGATGTTTAAAGGTAGATTGAAAATTGAAAGAACGTGTAATTTCTGGAAAGATAGTAATTTTTAATTTTGGTTTTAATTCAAACCAGCTTGAAATTACCTCTCCTGATTAAAATTAGGGAAGTTTGATGAAATGCTGCTTCATGATTTGCGTAGGAAGTTGGAATGAAGTTAAATATGAAAGGAAAATATCAACGTTAAAAAACGTTGAAAAAAACAGCTGGTATATCTGAAACTAGATAGGCGATTGCATTTAGTTCATTAAAGATCAATGTTTTCTAAAGGCAACATTTTATTTGCAATATTTTTCCAATAATTTTACGGTGTCGAACCTGTGTGGTTGTGAAATAGAATTCCAAGAACCGGAGTTTACATATTTATATTTATTTTTCAATCAAATATTTTATTACATTATTACGTAATAGTTGCTTGGTCCTTAATGGTTAATCAAATGATATCTTCATATATAATGGGATACTTTTTAACTCTTAACTTAACTTTGAAAAGTTATGATAGTTGTAAGATTCAAATAGGACTTGTTTGTTAGGACTTGCCCGATAAGTATCATCAATCTATTTTTCAGTTTCGATCATTTTCTCTTATGTAAATATCCGACAATTGGAATCAATTGAAGTAATATTTTTATAAAGACTGAGGCATCTAAAACAGATTACTTGAACATTCGGAGAATTGGTATCGATGACAGAACAAAATGCATTAGACTAAATTTACGTGGTATCGAGAACCACACAACTTGATATCAATAGCTTCTTAGATAGATGAGAAACATACGTGCAATTCCTTTTCTTTTCAAATGAAATTCGTAACTTGTTTCACGAATCGTCTAGTTCACCTCGCTATTTCTTGAAATAGAATCAACCTGTTTACTGTGTTGGAAAACCATTATTAGTGCAGTAGATATTCCAACATCTCGAAAATTCATGGACGAACGTTACAAAGCAGATCGTTAACAATCGTACTTTTTATCGTGAAATAAAGAAAAAAATGAGGAAAATTTCTGTGAAAATTCGTGGTCCGGCGAGTCGAAGCGCGTGGTGAGAGGATGTCGGCGATGGAAGGAATCGGATAGGAATCGGTAACGCGGCAGAAAGTAACTGTAGCAGAAGGGGACCAACACACGTGTTCCGTGCGGCCGGTCAGTCGGTCATCGTCTTCCGTTGATGTACATTTCAGCGTGTTCTTGTTGCGAGACGCGCTTTTTCCCTGACGTCGAAACATGATCCTCGGACGCGTCGCGGTTTACATTCTTCGATTGATCTCACTGGCGAACGTCGGTTTCGCGACGCAGTTACGGCTGAGTGTTTCGTCGTGGTCGTCGTTCAGTGTTTGCGCTCTGATCGTTCTCCCGTCGGACACGCAGCAATGGTCGTTGCTGGGCTTGAACCTCTGGCCGTCCGAGCAGACCGTCGAGAGACCTTCCGTCGACGGATTCGATTTGAGCGGAAATTCAATCTCCAGGGGTAAGTTCTCGGAGTGCCGTTTCGTGTTTCTTTTCTGACCAAGGTTTCTCGGACTCGTGCCACGTAACGTTACATCTTGTGTTTGCCCTGAGATTTGTGCTTCTTCCAATCTTACGCGAATCCACGAAAGTGTTTGCTCGGCTAAGGGACAAGCCGTTCCGCTATGATGCGGCGAATTTCCCCCAAATCGCGAATAAAATGAATTTGTTGGCATGACAGAGGTTACGATAGATCGCGACAAAATTTCAAATTCGAAGCGATATAAGATATGTGCACATGTAAATCTGGAATATTAGAGCAAAATATAATAACATTATAGTTGATATTAAAGCAATATTCTTTCAATTAATGCCATTTGCATTTATTTAACTTTCTATCGATGGCATTTAAATTGTTTTAGTTTTATTCTATAGTTTGCTTTATATTATATATAATAATATTATACCTAATATCAAGGCAATATTCTTTCAATTAATGCCACTTGCACTTATTTAACTTTCTATCGATGGCATTTAAATTGTTTTGGTTCTATTCGATAGTTTGCTTTATATTGTATATATAATATTATAGCAATATTCTGTAATAATATTGTAGCTAATATTAAAGCAATATTCTTTCAATTAATGCTTCTTGCATTTATTTAACTTTCTGTCGATAGCATTTAAATTGTTTTAGTTTTATTCTATAGTTTGCTTTATATTATATATATATATATATATATATATATATATATATATATAATATTATAACAATATTCTATAATAATATTATATATATATAATATTATAGCAATATTCTATAATAATATTATAGCTAATATTAAAGCAATATTCTTTCAATTAATGCCCCTTGCATTTATTTAACTTTCTGTCGATGGCAATTAAATTGTTTTAGTTCTATTCGACAGATTGATTTATATTACATATATAATATTATAGCAATATTCTATAATAATATTATAGCTAATATTAAGGTAATATTCTTTCAATTAATGCCACTTGCATCTATTTAACCTTCTATAAATAGCATTTAAATTATTACAGTTCTATTCGACAGTTTGGTTTTTCCGTATATAATCCGTGGCCTAAACACAATGGCATAAAGATAATGTAATTTACTAGTCGCTTGGAAATTAATCGTATATTTGTAATTAATAGTATTACTTAAATCAGATTTGGCAGTATAAACGAGAGGATAAATTGTTTGTCGGTTGCAATTATTAATTAATACGCGGAAGCGTGAACTTAACGTTCGAAGTTCGAGGTTTAATCAAAAAAGTTCCTGCAATTTCCAATTTTCTCGCTCTATTTGATTGATGAAAGTTGTTGTTTCATGTTATTGATATACTCGTTTTTAATCTGTTGCGCAGTTTATTCTTGGATTGAATTCGATATCGATTTGACGATATTTCTGCGCACCTACGATCTATAATTTCCGATTTTCATGATAATGTAATAACTCGCAATGGTTTAAGAAACATAAATGTTTTATTTCTATGTTCACTGGATATGACAATCTGCAATTATTTAATTTAATTTAATTTATTTATTTAAAATCGCGTGCGATTATAATATAGTATACATACATATAGTATTATAATATATAATATTATGATATAGCATATGTACTATATTCACATATGTAGTATACAATTATAATATAGTATACTGTGTTACAATATTGTTGATAACTTACTGTTATGTAAAACTGCTACTACACTTTATTAATGATAGATACATATGTATAGATATATTAGATATATTATTGGATATGTAAAGTATGTTATATATATATTAAATATCTATATCAACTTGTAATTACTTTTTCTTCTCAAGAATGGAAAAAATCGCGAAAGAAAAATGACTCGCGACAAAAATCGTCAAACTGAAAACTATATATACATATGTACCAGGAAATGGAAGCAATGCTTTGAAAGACATTGTTTTAAGCAAGCTAACATAAATAATGAACGAACGAAGACACGCTGTTTCGAATAACCAAAAATTTGCCCGGACTTTTCTTGACTCGTGAGATACATTTCTGTTGTTCGACTATTTCAACCTTGGAACAGTACGCGAAAAGAATATAAACGAGCAGAGAGTATCCAGAAGTAGTTGAACCTTTCATTGGACAAACCAATCTGAGAGAGTATTCTATTAAACTACAGCTCCTACGCATATGGTCGAACGTCTACCCCGCAAAGGTATTAATTGCCAATCACTAAGTGTGTGTAATTCAATAATCCTTCCATCGAGGAGGAACTGGAGACCGACGGTGGATTAATTACCACGTTAATTGCGTGTTCATTATCGTATGCTGATTGCTCCGACTCTGAAGCAAAACGCAATCCTACTCGGATGTCGAGTCGAGCGGCACAGGCCACGGATTCACGCGATACTCGTCAATTGTGATATTCATGAATTACAAATAACACTTCCACTCCGTCGTCGTCAGTCGGTACTGCGATGTAATGAAGATTATTTGAAATTCCTTCGGGAGGTAATAGAAGTCGATATTGGGACGAAATTTCTGGAACTTCGTTGCTCGACAGAAAACTAAAGGAAATGAGAGAAGTGGAAAATTCGAAAAGTCCAAAGGTGGCGGAATATTTAACCACTTGCGCTGGCAACTGATTGCGGACCATAACGAGTGACCAAAACCGTGTACGATAATTCGTCGCTCTCTTTGTCTTTTGAACTCGTCGGTATGATATCATTGGATAGAAATTATTGAGAAGTAATGTACGAGAATATATTTATTATTTGTTTCGTCTATTTTGTCTTTACTTAATTATACTTAAAACTGAGAAAATATTACAATTTTGGAGCGAAAAATTCTCGACGTGCGTGGCACGTCATTCCCAGCGCAAGAGGTTAAGAGAAATATCTAAGAATATCTGAGAAATGGAAAAAAAAACGATTGAAGAAAACTTGAGAAATGTAAGAATATCTCGGAAAATTTGAAAAATTTATAAAATCCAAGAAGGCTGTGTCTGATTTGAGAAATCCAAGAATATCTAAGAGAATTTCAGAGCGACAGCATAACTCTCTGTATATACTCAATAGGCCTGCAATCAGCATAAGCTTCGTAGAATCATATCGTGTGACTGTCTATAGATAGAAACAGCTGGGTTAAACACAAGTCTTTCTCTTTTTTTTTTTTCCTTTCTTCGCCTATTACAGACACACTTTCGTGGGATTGTAAGGATGAAAGAAGCGCCAATTATTTCTTACGTATGTAAAGAAACGTTACTAAATTTTCATATTGTATCGACATGAACAATCACATGTATAGTGATAGGCATAACTATAGTGTTTCACAAAAATAATCGAATATTTACCACAGAACTTTTACATACGAACATTACGTGTGTTATTAGAAAAAAAGGAACTGAATTTTTGGTCAACTGAATATTTACAATCATCTCCTCCATTGGCGTTTAACCTTTTAGCTGTGAACGGCGAGTATATGCAAGAAAAGTAATCGTAATTTGTCACTTAAGTTAAAAATTAAATTTGTTACTGTAATTATTACTTATTTGTAAGTAATTGTAGTTTGTTACTTAAATTACAAATCTTAAATTTGTTACTTAAATTTCTTGTGAAAACTAAAACGTATATTTTGACTCTTTCTCGACTTTTTCGCATTGTTTCTAAATTTTCTTGCCATTAATATGTTGGATGACCAACCCAGACAATATTGGATCTATGCAAATACTGACAACAAACTAGCAACAGTCCACATAAAAGTGGACTGTGAATAGTTAGTCATAAGGGCAAGATCCAGTACTTGGTCATCTATGCTCCTTCCCCTTCCACTTGAAGATGATAACCAAATATATATATAGAGAGAGAGACAGACTAGAATACGACAGAATATCACAGAATAGCATAGTATAGCTGAGCTTAGCATAAAACATCCTACATTGTACACGACCACGAACAAGGAATAAACTCTTCAAAATTATAAGCGTGTTGACTCCATTACACGGAATCCAACAAATATTAATTACTATCAATTAATTAATATTAATCAAGCTGAACAATGAAATTATTGATTTTTCAAGGAAAACTGTTATTTAATTCAGCTGCACGTACGCTGTGTTTGACGAGTATAATCGTCATCGCGTCACTCTGGCGACGCAACGTAGATACACACTTTAAAAAAGAAAAAAAAACGGCACACCACAGCCAAGAGGTGTTAAACGATCCAGAACTTCCCGTGCACTTTTGACCCTTGGACGGATCGAATGGTACACGAAAATCTCGTAAAACTCGGCGTTATTGGCGTCGCGTTTCCTTTATCTAGCCGGAGCTCTCGTTTGCAAAAACTCTCTCTTCCAGTTCTCAACTTTTTTCCCACCCCGGTGCAAGAGGAGTGCCTGTCGCAGGACAAACGACGACGCGGCATATGCATGAACACGTATGAGTGTCGCATTCAAAGGGGAAAGTCCTACGGGAGGTGCGCCCTCGGTTTCGGCGTGTGCTGCATATGTAAGTACATCGGTGCATAACTATGCCCAGATCCATTCCCTCTCCCCTCTCCCGGATTTGTTCGGCCCGCGAGCATTTATTTTGCAAATTTCTCGCGCGACGAGAGAGGAAGTTTCGCTCCACGGTGGATCGTTGCGTGAACGCGCTTAAATTTCAAACAGGGATTCGCGCCCCGTTCTTGCGTTAGAATTTCTCACCGTTAGAATTTGTTGATACCACCGTTCCCGCATCTACCTGCAATTAATTTCCCCGTTCCTCGCGATCCCTTGCTCCCGTTTATAAAGGGTGGTAACTGAAAAATAACACGAAACAAATATATTTCTTTGAATTTAAGTTAAGAGAAATTTTATTATCAGTAAGTTTGATTTGTTGATTTAAATATTCATTTATTATTTTAATAACTTATCGTTTGACATCTCTTGTTTGTTCAGTGTATTTACTTAGGTTTGTCGAACGTGGAAAATTTTTTGTAAATTGTAAATTAATGAATCTTTTAAGTTTATTTACACATTTATTTTCAGTATATTTAGTTTTTTTCTCTTTTTGATTTGATAATTTACTTAAACAGTTTAATAGAAATATTGAATTGTGATTACGAAGAATAAAACACTGTTTTTTTAAATTTTTTGTTATTTTATTTGGAGATATAGTTGATACGTGAAAAACGTATCCCCCATTTTGGAAATAATCAAGTTATGACTTTTTCAAAGCCTTCAACTTTTCAGTGGCCGTATTTCACAAACGACGCGATGCTTTCACATTTGCATGTGCCGTAAAGTCTGTATAAAGAAATTCTTTTCTTTTTCAGGAGTATTTTTTAAGAGTTTAAAGAGTATTATACAATATTATAATAATCGAAATTTTCTGTCTAACAAAGAGATTTCTTGTTCAACTGGAGCATCGTATTTTGTGTAACAATTATAACGAAACTACGATTTTTTATGTACGAAATGGTCGATTTTGCAAACGCGTAAAAATTATTTGGACTTCAACCAACAGTCGAAATAATTTATTTCTAATATTTTACAGAAATTTTACAGAAATCTGACAAAATTTTTAGAGATTCATATATGACGTTTCGTAATATGTTCAAATAAAAAGCTAAATAAAAGCAAATTTTTATTATTACAGTATACTATATTACATATTATACGCACATCTTCCACGTGTCAGATCATAGCAATCGAATTTTAATCTTGGCTGCATTTCAACATTCACAAATTACACGCGCCGATCTTTGTGTCAAAAATCGGCGGAAGACCACAGGCTTTGTCTCTTTTTGTTTTCACAGATGCATTTGGTACAACAATGCAGACCATGCTGGTCTACGTTTTATTTTATTATTTATTTAATAACACGAGCCGCGACGGTTACAAAATGAAAAGACTTTCGAAAATGGAAACAGATCCGTATTGAGAACGTTCTATTGTAGTAGTGGTGACAAGTTTCTGTTTCGAATAGAATAGAAGAACGTCGACGCCCCGACGCACACGTTATCGATTTAATTGAAAAGGCAACGCACGCCAGTGCCATGTAAATTTCTCTTTTGTTGAAATGTTTTCGCCTTCGCGCAATTGTTTCACATTGCTCTCGCACGCGCGTGCACAATTTCAATCTTGGTTACATCGGGACACTCGTAAATCCCGGGCAACAAGCGACCTAACTGCCCGTGTCGCCGGAGATTTTCATGATCAACAGCTACGGGGACTCGATTCTATGCAAAAGTTAAACGCACGCGCCGCACTTATCCGCGTTCCCGTTTGTTCCCACCCACGTCGTGTTCTGTCAATCGTAAATTGCTCGGTCTTCTCGATACGAAAAGCACTTGCACTCGCCTCGTACTCTCGTTCCACGTTGAACATTTCACGGATATCACGTGCCTGGAAACTTCGCCACGCGATGCGCTGTACTATTAATCTATTGATAGGCCGAACTTGCGCAAAGATTTTCTGCTGTTATCGGGTTAAGGAAACGCTCGTCACGACCTCGTATAAACATGAAGTGTAGCGTAATCCCTGATAGAGGGGAGGTTCTCTCGAGAGGGATTGAGAAATACGCGAGGCGACGTTTTTGCACTTGGCTGGAACGAAGGAGAAAATCATATTGTTTCAAATTACCATTTTCACCGTGTTGTTTGACGTTGCGTATAAAGATTGTAATTATATTAACGCACGTCGAGAATTTTTTGCTCCAAATTGCGACATTTTCTCAGTTTTGACTATATTGAAATATAATCCAGTCAGAGCAAATAATAAATTTATTGCTTCTTAGTAATTTCTATCCGGTGATGTACCGACGAATTCAAAAAGAAGACGAATTATTGCGTTAGCGATTGGTAGTTATTGTATAGTTCGGTCACTCGTTATGGTCCGCGAACCAGTTGCCAGGGGGTTAAGTGTCAGATTGTGTTTTTGATAGTCTTGAAATAACTTCTGAATTCGTACTGTCGTGCGAAAATATTTAATCAAATTCCACGTTCTTTTCTACACACATACTCGACATTGACTGTAATTACAATTAAAATGACGAGCAATTTGCTCTTTTGAAGACACGTTCGAGCATTAATTAATCTGAACGTGGCGCAATTTACATACACAGAATGTTCAATTATTGTTTCAAGATTCGTTGGCACAGCCATAAAATTCTCTTGTGCAAAAGTTGAGTTGCAATATTATTAAATAATAATAATTTTACATTATATTGTATCGTTAAATTGTAACAATCGTATAATTTCAACAAACTGAACCAGAGGAACGGAATTCTTAAACGAGTTCAAAGTTAAGAGATTAACTTTGCACGTCGTTTTACCACTATGTGTTTCTTTCATTAAACATTACAACCATCAAGTATATACAGTTAACCGTACGTTAACTGTTTCCTGTATCTCTTGCCATTTTATCCGATAGAAGCCTCAATGAGCAACGAAAACTCGTCTCATTCGTTAATATCTACATTACGCAGCTTGGCGATTACGAAGATTTTTCAACATTCCCGACGTTATTTTCCCCAACGACCTCGCCGCGTACTTGAAATTGAAGACTGACTTTTACCACCGAGAATCTTTCCGCGCAATTCCGCCGGAGCAAAACATCCGAACAGCCTATCCAGGAATAAACCTCCATTAATATTAATAAGGAAAGGGGTCGTGTGCTCCGTTATCCAAGAATTTCCTCATCTTATCGATCATGTCTCCCCCTCGATTAATTAATTCAGACACCGTGCGTTCCGCCGTGAGTTGGAGCTTCTCGTCTCCTCCTGCGGGCGAGCGAAAACTCCGGCGTCCAAAGCCGATAACTCGAACGTGAATCACTTGTTGATAGCTCCGGTAATCTCTGCGGGAGTGGAAAAGAAAAGGAGCGAGACAAGCAGAGAAAATTGGAGAGATAGATGTATATATATATGTATATATATATATAGAGAGAGAGAGAGAGTTCTCGGTGAGGCAATCATCGAGAAAGAAATTGGCGGAAAAGGTCGATGAAACGCGACGAAGGCGATCATTTTATCTGGGTCACGCGAACAAGACGGCAGCCAATTAAATAACTGTACAACTTGTGCCCGGGTACGTTCATCTTTGGCACGCGAGCTTGTATCAAGCTCGTTCTCCTCGTCCCCTCTCCCTTTCTCTCTCTCTCTCTCTCTCTCTTGTCTCCGTTTCTTTCGTGATCGTTTCACTCGTGAACGCGCACGCGGCGATACCGTTAGGTTAAAGCCGCTGCCACGAATTCAATCCGTATTGTCGGCAACGACCGACTGAAACCCGGGGCTCAATCAACCTGAAGAACGTGGAATTCCACGAGACACCTGCACGACCTAGGAAATCTGGGGGGATAAACGCTGACAAATCGGTCGACGTTGCCCGGCGTGATTAATCGGGAGCCGAGGCCGCGTTTGGCTGCACGCTGCATGATCGTATTGGATCGTGAACGAGAACGTTTAATCCGCCGTGATTTACAGCGGCAAGCGTTGTTGAATCAACGAAGATGACGCGAAAAATTGAACGACGTTTTCTTTCTTTTTTAAATCGTTGGAACTTCGTCGGAGAAGGAAAGAAGAAATTTCACACAGCAGTCTGTTTGATCTTCACTTCAAAGCAAGTCTTGAGTTTGTCATTTTCTTCTTTTTTTTCTTCTTCTTTCGAAGTCTGTGCATCATGCAGCGGATGAAAACGTAAGGATGCTTGGAAATTCCTTTGGGAACGTTGAAAAATTTGGTACGTCGTGGTAAAAGAATCATTAATAAGTAACATCGATATTAATTTTAAGGCCAATATTAGTAATGAAATATTCTCTAAATGTGTAAAAACTGTCCTGAACATTATCGTTAAACGACGAGAATTCCTCTCCTGACGATATATTATATAATAATATGACGATATAATAATATTCAAAGTTAATTAGGAACATTGGAGTTAAAGTTAATATCGACGCTACTCTCACTCGACGAGTAAACCGCGAATTTTCCGTAGATTTATGAGAAATCACAAAGGTGTGAAAAAGCAAAGAGCCTAACGGATACGCAAAAACATACGAAATACCCAAAGTGCTTGATGTGATATTCATGAGAGCCGCCGCGTATCATATTTGGCATCGTCTCGACAGAATGCCGATCGATTACGATTTCTTATCAATGTGATTCACGTATCAAGATGTGTTCAGCATTTCACGGAAGAAGCTGCCTCTCGTTTGAGGAAGAACGTGACGCGAGAGCAAACTCATGGCAGTAGCGTTAATAGTCGCCTTTATCGTGTGCACGTGCTTATTTTCAGGGTAGTTTGATAATTGTATATCGGCTCCTCTTGTTGCTTCTCGGTACGTCGCCTCCGTACAAACGTTCATTCAGTTCTACAGTGAATTCGCGAATGTAGTTGAAACGCTATGAAACTCTTTTGCGATTGTACGATACGTGCTGTGCAAAGTGTTTTGAAATTTCGTTAGCACCGCGGAAAGAGACACGACTCAACGAGGATTATGTTTGTCAAGTTTGAAACAAGGTTTAAGCACGATGCGAACTTTTTGAATGATTCAGCAGTTCCCTTGCTCGAAAATGGTAGATCAGATCTCTGATAAGGAAAGAGGTTCGTCTTTTACGTGTATAATTAAAATGGGGTTTCTGAAAAACGGGGAGAAGGAACGGAAATTGATTTAGAAAAATTGGAAAGAAAAGTTGGGATATATTATTAACTATTTTTTTTTTTCATTGACACATTTGCAGCAATTTGAGTAATGCGTGTGTAACGGAGCTTTACAAAATTTTTCAAAAGAAAATGCTTAACTTTTTAACCGGTGGATATCAAGTGAACAAAAATCTCGTGAAAAGATTACTTCGTTGCGTGATTGTTTATACTTTTTAACTCGTGGTTATCGGTTCTTTTCGATATTTGATATTTTTTGAGTTGAAACATTGAATTTCGTATTAAATCGGACGTGCATATGATCAATTATAATACGTGTATTAATTTCATTTTATCAATAGAATGTAATTTCAATTTTCTCCAATTTTCGTCCTCATAAGTTTCTTAAAAAGATTTTCACAGTTTTGAATAAACAGCGTTATCATTAGACCATAGACTTTTATGCTAAGAATAATAAATATCTATGATAATAGATATTTGTGAAAAGTTTAACGATAGAGTAATGCAATATGTGAGAGCATTGAAAATAATATAATACTTAATATTAATAATGACTAGTTACAATATTTATAATACCTGAAATAATATACATACTAATAGTGTCATACATATCACATTAATATCACTACGTCGCAGTTGTAATTTCATTAATTGCGTAAAAATATTAACTCTCGAAATAGCATTGTCGGGTCTTAAATGACCATAACAATAATTTACGTTGGATCCGTAAAATTTAGCATTAGTTACTAAATAATTCAACTTGATTTAGTTACTAGACCAAACACTACGTTAGCATCTAATTTTAAATTGTTGTGGTTTCAAGTGGCTCGATGATTCTAGTTAAAGCGTCAGGTTGCATAATTATTGCATAAATCTACCAAGAAATGTCAGTTATACCGTCGTAAAAATATAACTCGTTTATTTCAATGCTCACCAATGACAGTGTACATCGTCTTGTAGACCGTGGTATATTGATTTTAAATTGAGTTCGACGAGGGAACTTCGGTGACCTGAAAATTTGAATGTTTTCGAAGATGGCTGGCTCGTTATCGATATCGAATAACATCGTTCAGATATCCAATAATGTTTGTTCGTGGTTTGTTTCCAATTTTAAACCGCGAAATCGTGCATCGACGAGACTAAATAATCTTCGCCACAGTCGTTATTATGAAATTACAAGTAACCGTTTTCAAAGTACAGTACAGACCACGGTGCAATTAAAAACGTAGCAAGAGGATGAAAAAAGAAAGAAAAAAAAAAAAAAATAAACGGAATATTGTGGACATACTGCACTTAGGTCAGACAGGTTCTCTCGTCGAAGCGATATTTCGATCTCGAATTTCCTAACCTTCGCATATAAATATTCATGAGTTCCCAATGCATTCCAAATATTTCCTACACACGAGCTATAAATTTTATTTTCTATAGTCAAATGCATACGTACTCGCGTCGATATCAGTATGCAAATTATGTATTACATGTGTGACTTTTACATCTGTCGATAGTATGTTAAAATTAACATTTATATGTCGTGTATTGCCAGATTTATTTATTGAAATAAGTAGGAAACAAAATTTGTACGATATATGTATATTTCTTACTATTTTTATGTATTTTATATATCGATATTTATTTTTATACCAATATACAATATCATATCTTACAGCATATGTTCATAAATATACGCTATATAATAACAATAATTATATGAAAATATTGATAATTTATACATATATCATAGAATCTCGCAATTGGTACAAGATTATTGTACTAAATGTTACAAAAACGCTGCACTTTGAATATTCTGTGTGATTCATATTACGCAATTTTCCACTTTAACATGCCCTGTGAATACGTCAAGATTAGCATAAAATGATATTGCCGCTAGTAGTACATATTTGAGAAACTTCCTCTGTACCGGTAAAACTGGAATAGTTAGGATATTTTGAAACAGCGCGGAAATCGTGTACTATATGTTATTCGTTAACGGTTCTACGCGAGAAGTATAGAGTGACGATAGAATCTTCTTACAAGAATGTTCTTTTTGTAAATCGATCTGACACGAGAGATATCGTTCTACCGGTTGAAGAACAGTTCGTTCAGGGATTGTTGCTCTTCAACCAGTTCGGCCACTATCGTCTTAGCCATCCGAGTATGTTTTTTACATCTGGTTATTGCATTAGAACGCAGTGGCCTTGATATCCAGCTAGGCGATTCCTGATTTACACGCGCGATATGCTTCAATATACAGTGATGCCGTATCAGAAAAAATTATTTTTATATGCATTTAATTTCTATTGCTCGAGTCTTTTGCTTCGTGGAATTTCTAAATTTTATCGAAACGTGGAGTTTATTAAATTTTAATTAACCTCTTGCGCTGGCAACTGATTCGCGGACCATAACGAGTGACCGAACAGCCGTACACAATAATTCGTCGCTTTCTTTTTCTTTTGAACTCGTCGGTATGACATCGCCGGATAGAAGTAATAAACTTGTCATTTGGATTGCATTTAAATATACTTAAAACTGAGAAAATACTGCAATTCGACGTGCGTGGTACGTTATTTCAAGCAACAATGGATTGTATTGGAAAAACTGGCAACAACGCTCTAGCATTTAAAAAATCTCCGCTTGGAAATTCCTTCCCCTTTATATTTCCAGCCAAAATTTCTTTCGTCAGTCTAATCATCTTAATTCTATCACCTGTAATCCCTCGATTTTCAGGTAATTTCAATTCTATCGTTCTCTCAATAATTACGTCGTCTTTATGCGTCGCGAAAGCAAAGAGGGACAAAAGAAGGGAAAAAAGAAAGAAAAAAAAGGGAAAAGAAGAAAAGAAATTAAGGTTATAAACGAAGTGAAAGAGATGGAAATAACGAAAAGGTCGAGTCTTACGGGTCTAACAAGACGTCGTTCACCCACAGAGACACCGCGCCGTAAATTTTTTAAGGTTGTCCACCCGGTTGTTTTCCAAGGGTGAGGAGGATCGGAGGGATGAAAAATGTCTGCGTGGGACTGTTAACCGTTTCCTCGGGGTCGTAGCCACAGCTGAATAGAACCACCGTGAAAACGACCACTGAATGGCTGAATGAGAACTCATTATCGCGACTCGCGGGGCTGCTGTACCGTCACACTGCGATTAATAATTCCTCTTAAAAATAGTTCGTTCAAGTTTCGAACCTCCCCCTTCGCTAATTCTCTGCGAGCGTGCCGCGAGAACTGCTTTCGTTTCACGAATTTACTAGACTGTTGTGCGGATTCGTGCGTATGAATTTGTATTTCTTCGGATTACAGTGGCAACAGAATGTTACGTTAAATTGTATATGTGAAAGATGACAGATGGTGTAGAAGATGGTGTGAAATTTCGTGACTAAAAGTGACTCAAATTCGCCTGAGAATCGGTCCATGGTTATTTGATGTCAAATTATGATTTAACAAGTATGATCGATGCAATGGGGAATTTTATAATTAATCGTACGTTTCAAGAACGTTCAGCTTATCGAAAAGAATTACTTGACTGACGGTAATCGCGGTTATATCGTTCATGAATGACGTGATGCAAGATTAAATTTTATTTAATTAAAGATAATTAATTTTATTACATCTATCGTTGTTGGCAAGCAAATCCACGAGGTTGATGTAATTACAAATTCCAAACGAAAGCTTCCGCGTTAAGTGAACAGACAGTCTGGAATATTTGAATTAGAAAATGCAAGTATGAATAACGAGACACAGAATTATTCACAATAATCAACAAAGTAGTAATGTTAATAAAGCATATAACAATCGACTGAAAATTTTAAATTGATCAACAATCGACCAAAGTTTTCTTTTTTATTACATAGAGATTATTATCAAGAAAGAATATTGACAGTTAAATTATTGGCTAAATATTTCAGCTGTAATAATTAAAATGCATCGAATCTAGAAATCGAAATTTGATTAATGCCATTTTTAAGAAATTTACAAACTTATGCTGCGAAATTTCATTCTGCAACACTGAATATTTTACATGGTTTTTTCATATCACGCGCACTTTGAAATTTTCCACACTAACTGCGCAAAAATCCCCGATCTAATAATGATAACAGCTCGATATATCTCAACTTTTTATCCACATTTACGGCGAGAAATGTTTTCATTTTTATGAGAATAGTGACTCTCCTCAAATTCCCACCGCGTCTCTCTTGTCAATATTTTCCATGAATGTTTGCTTTCAATTTTTGAACGATTGGTTCCCCGTCACTGTTTCGAAAAATAATGGAATGCGTGAATAAAAGATTGATTAAAATCGCAGCGAAATCGTCGAGAAACAAATAATTTTTATCTTTGCATCTTCGATTTTCCACTCTCCCATTTAATGAAAATTCGTTTCTTTTTTTCTTTTTTTTTTTTTTTTTTTAATAATTTTCACTTCGATCCACTGTAGTGGTGTGTAGTAATATTCTGCAGCGGGATTTTCATTTATTTCAATTTAACGGTGCTTGAATCGTCGAAACTCGAATATTTTCATGGGTACGTGCGCGTTTATTAATATTAATAGTCTATATTCTATGGAACTTCTTTTTACACTCGCGCGAACTCGATTAACTAGTTTGCACGTTTCGTTATGCAAGCGACTGTAAATGTAATTCACAGATTTTGAAACACTGCGGCAATATAATAAATTAGATTTAATATTTCAAACGAATCCCTTTCGTAAATGTGGCCAAGTCGGCATCATTTGAATAAATATTTAATTAAATGTTTCGATTACTGTTTCACGAAGCATTAAAGCGTATAAAATTCATAAATTATTAATAAATTAAATAAACTGGATGCTCAATATTTATTTAACAGGTAATTTCGTTGTTTTAAGAATTATTTAATATAACACGTTATACAAATCGCGAATCAAAATTATTTGATAGAACTGTTCAATTCTTACAATTTAGTATTACGTATGTAATTGAGTATGATTCTATAAATATTTACGTCTGCCTATAAATATTTAAAACCACTTAGAATCACAGATCATTATTATATATATGTTTTAAACTACTATGTACAATTTAAGATTAAGTAAATTGCAAATTGCTGCAAGTGTGAGAATAAATTTTACTTTAAACAATATAATTTGTTCTCTACGTATAGAATAATTCCGTGAATCTTAAATATTTACATTTACTGTTTTATAAATGCGTAAGAAGATTTAACGTTCGTTAATTTATTGAATTCAAGACCGAGCAAATTTGAAAGTAGGAAGCTGAATTTGATTTGAAACGATACGTTTTAAATTAAAAAAAAAAATTCATTTCAAGTTCCGTGTTGATTAACCACTTCTCACTTCTCTCTCGGTAAATACGACAAGACCCAGAAGATTTCAACTCTCATTTTCTGAATATTCTATATTTTCCATTGTCCAATTATTTTAATTTACATTATTTGACTTTCGTAGAGTTTTCACTTGAAATCACACACAGTCGTTCATTCATATTTACCAATTAATTTAATTGCTCACACATTTAACAATAAAATATTTCGTAACAATATAAACGAGGCTTTCACGTCTTTGAACAAATATTTGCAGTCTCCAACTGTGATCTATAAAACTTCCTCGATATCGTAAATCGTACTTTCACGAAATGCTTTTATTAAAGTCTGTAGAACGATATAACATTCCATATACAGAATGTTCTACAGGTAAAAATAAGATTAAAATGTCACGTGGCGAAAAGCCCACAAATACCTCGCTGAAGTGTTAGACAAAAATATAAAGATCGATACAAATGAACAAGCCAAGAAGAACAAATATCCCGGTCTTCTTGTATCTTCATATACAAAAGTAATAAAATACCCATTATACAGTCCTACGTATTCAACTATTCGCTACGTGAACTCAGGAAAAGAAACAAACGAAACAAATGAAATCTCAGAAGATGGCGATAAGATTTGTGGTCACCATGAGATGTCCCTCTCCAAACAACGCAAGTTTCGTTGGAAGCATTATTTTTCTACAGTCGAGGAGAAAATTGCTTCGTATGGGATTGTATGTCCTGTGTAATTAAACGATTAAATACACCTCTCGAGGCAAAGGGAAAAAGAAAAAAAAATTTCGAAATTGACGATATCGAGATGAGCGAACTTGTTTGGCCAACGCCTTGTTATCTCTAAATTTCCGTCAATTAACCTCGCTGGCGAATTCGACGATTCACCCCCTGGCACGGAAGTGATTCCGAAAATGGAACGGGGCAGCGACGGGAGGGAGAGAGAGAGAGAACGAAAGAATCGTTATCAACGCGTTCGTATCGGAACACGTTTCTGACCACGCGAGAGCACTCGAATTCGTTGTTTCTCCCGGCTGTGAAACACACGGGGGTAAACCGGATCAATATTTTCGAGTCGATATTCACCGCGTAGAGCAAATACTTTAACGATCCATCGCGTAGAAACGAGGCAGAGCTCGCCGGCCGGTGCACATCCGCTGTTTAACCGATTCCATTTGCCCGTGGAATTCGCTCCACTTTTTCTCTCCTCTTCACTCGACTTCCTTCTCTCTGTGTTTTCCTCTTCTCTTTTTTCTTTCTTTCTTTCGTTTTTGTTTCCGCTGCTCCACAAGTCACGACAACATGCGAGCAAAAGGTGCAGAATAATCTGACGTACGTGATCAGCCCTGGCTTCCCCAACCTCATCGACTGGCCCATGAACTGCTCGGTGGTCGTGCAGAAGATCGATAGGCAGGTCAGCCAGCTCAGGATCGATTTCGTCCACTTCAACATAGTAAGCCACGCACAGCTTTAGCCATTCTTTGTTCCACTAACCCGTGGAATACTACGCATTACGCCGATTACACCCACGCGACACGCCATTTCCCATTGTACACGTCAATTCTCTGTCCCTCTCGCACCCTCTCTTTTTGTCTACGTCTCACACCAACACGTTGGATATCGTTCGGCCTGTTCGAAAGCCGAAAAGCCGAACTATCGGTGCGCCAGGATTTCGCCGCGCGACGTCCACGGTAGGGTGGCCGTGTGTTACTGTCGGCCCCTAATTGAGAACGCAAGCAAGAGTTCACTAACCCGAATACACCGTTTCCGGCCGGCGTTCCTCCGTTGACGTTTACGAGTGTCTCCGGGAGATATCTGGCCACGCTTGTAAAATTCAGCCGCGTTTCACGCGCGAGTTTGCCGCGTTTTATTAACCCCTCGCGCACGTCGAGAACTTTTTGTCCCAAATTGCAGCATTCTCTCAGTTTTAAGTACATTTTAATGTGACCCAGGCGAAACGAATGACAGGTCGATTACTTCTTAATAGTATCTGTCCAGTGAATTCCTCTTAAAATTTTTATCGAAAAGAAAAAGAAAGCAACGAATCGTTGTATACGGTTCGGCCACTCGTTGTGGTCCGCGAACCAGTTGCCAGCGCAAGTCGTC
Organism: Tetragonisca angustula; assembly: GCA_036937485.2. Classification (NCBI taxonomy): domain Eukaryota; kingdom Metazoa; phylum Arthropoda; class Insecta; order Hymenoptera; family Apidae; genus Tetragonisca; species Tetragonisca angustula. The sequence continues at coordinate 570,908 of JAWNGG020000023.1, read as the reverse complement.
AGAGTTGAGAGAGAATAGAGATTGACGAAGAGAGAGAGAGAGAGAGAGAGAGAGAGAGAGAGAGGGATGAATTTTTTAAAGAGTCGCGTTATTTAAGGGCATCGTTTCTTTTATGCTTTGTTTGTTGGTCGAGATGTTTCACGCTGATGCAGATCGCAGCTATAGTACGTCTTTCGTGTGGCAATCTCGACGATGGCCGAGCGTGGACGAAATGAGATGACTTGCAGCTCCGTTGCGAAATGATGAGGTGACATTATAGAAGACGTCTGCAGAGAAGCAAAAGTTACGCTTAATTTTTGAGAAATTTTCAGAGATTAAACGAACTTTGAAACGTCCGCGGGAAGAAAAATGTCATAGTCACGAGTGAAGTTAACCGTGTTAAGAAAATTCTTGGAACATTCAAAGTACCTCGAAAGTTTTGAGATGCCTGTAGTGGAAGTATGAAAATCACGAAATGAAATTGTTGAAAATTTTCAAGATGTTCCGAAACGTTTTAAAAGTGAAGAAATACTTCGAGAGTTAGTCACGTATTATATACATTTGCAAAAGTAGAAGTACCGTAATCGTGAATAATATGATTTATTTATTCGTTAAAAAGTAATAATATTATCATAATTTATGTAATATTTAATATGATATTTATTTATTTATATTTATTGTATTCGAGATACTTTTCACACGTTAGATTCAGGATAATCAAGTTAACAGACTGTCGATTAAATTGCAAGAAAAGTTGTTCTCATTTCAAGCGATTTTTACTTCGTGATTCACCTTTCAGATGTGCTGTTTTTGTCGAAACTTTTAAACGAAACGTACGACGCGGAAGATTGAAATTAAGATTGCAAAGAGTATAATTGTACGCGGTAGTAGCTGAAAGTTGGGCTACGTTCTCGGAGGGTTAATGACACCCTCGTAGCTTCATCGTACACTGAAGCAGCGGCCCGCAAATTAAACTTACTGCACATTCTTTTCAACGCAAAGTGTTCAACGAACTATTCAACCAGCGTAGAAACAGGAGCAACACATTTCCTCGTATGAATATTTCCGTCGTTGGCAAATTAATAGCGACTGGATAGCGATGAAATTTTAATTGCCATATGGCTTTGCCATATGGTGCGTAGACTTACTTTCTTTTCAAAAGAGAGACTGAAAAAAAAAAGGAAGATAAATGCGCAGTTATTATTGCTACGCTATAACTGATTGATGAAAGCGATAGGAATCTCACGAATTTCAACATTTCGAAAATGTACAAGACAAATTGAAAAGTTTCTTCAGGCAAGAATAACGAAGAAAATGAAGTTAAGAAGACAAGATGAAATGCATAGTATTCCACTATTAAGTTAACAATTAGTAACATAAATTTTATTACAATATTTCACGCATAATTATTACTGAAAGCTAGACACTTAATATATAAAATGAAAATCACAAAAGATATATAAAATGAAATAGATTAAAAAATTTCAGTTTCCAAGGTCGTAAAATTCATGAAACGAAGAAAAAGAAAGACAAGTGTGTAGTATTCCTCTAATATTTTACTATAAAAATTAACTAAATAAATGTTACGATAATTATTTATTACAACTAATTGACGAATGTAATGATCATTGTTGATTTTATTAACCACAATGAATATAATGACAGCAACTATTATTATCGATTATAACGCTTGTAATAATAATCACTTGAAGAATTATTTACTACAATTGACTGACAGAATATTAATTGACATTTATATTCATATTTCTCGTCTACAAATAATCATTAGCTACAAAATTATCAGACACCCGTGTAAGAATATATATGAGAAAGGAAACGAAACAAACAATTTCTCTTTCCGCTTGTAAGGGTAAGAATACGAACAGAGTGGAAGTCGAAGTTAATCGATGAAACTTAATTAATAAATTTCGCGAGGTACCACTTAATTTGTTTCGAACACCGCCGGCGAACAAGACGGATCAAAGACGGTCACAATCTACTTGGTTGGTTCAGGATATTCGAATGGCATATGTGTGGTGTGTGTTCATTGGCTGATAAAAATCGGCCGCATTTACTGTACAGCTTGTTCATTCAAGAGCCTTATCGATCGTCGTAGGGTCAACCCAACTCGAGGACTGGCGTATGTGACGAAGATATCATGGAAATCAGAAATGGCAGGAGCGTGTTTCAAATGTGCGGCTGGAACAGCGGCCAACATCGTGAGTAACAGTTTTCTTTATGCTTTTCGAGTTCAAGCTTCTCATTTCGTACTGCAATTTCGCGCTCTGATCGTCGATTTCATTCGTCCCTTTCTTCATCCCACTTTCTTTCTAGGCGAAGTTAGGAAGACATTATAGAAAGAGATATTCCTAGTTGATTTTACGGTCCAGAGGCTCTCTCGTCGTTATTTCACGCGAGAAGGATTTTTAATATGTTGTTCTTTAGATGTGTTGTGCGATATACGGGGCATTTCACGCAACTGGGCGGCGCAATAAGTTTTATACCCTCAGGAGCGCCGACGATAGAAAAAAAAGTTTCAGTGGTCGAAGTTAAACGTTCAAATATTTCTCTTTCGTCTTTGCGTATTTGCACGGTGGGTTGAATCGATCGATCGATCGATCGAATGGAAAACCTTGGCTAATAGCCTGCAGTAGTTCCGGTTTATCAACAGAGTTGGGAAAATTCATGTTCAAATGATAAATAATAATTGAAAGCATCGTTTTATAATTATAAATAGCGAATAAATGAATAAATCGTTTCTAAATTAATAAATTACTCGGACATTTAAATAATATCAGAGGTCATTTTCTTCTCTGGAAATTGTACGTTCTTGAATAAATAAAATTCTTTATAAAAATGTGTGTAGCAGAAGAAAATTTAACCACTTTAGAAAACCACTGCACAATTCTCGAATAAATGTTACGCGGAAACTAAGAGTCATTAACCTTTGCTTGAAATTCGTAATTTATGCTACCGATACTCTAAAGAGGGTCGTTAAAAATTGCGCAGCATTAAGACTATATTCCAGTCTAGTTATTTTCTACAAAAAGAACGCAAATATTCTCCAAGATATGTATAATAATTACAATCATTATTACAAATTCTTCTTTAATTTCATTCCATCGCAAGAAAAAAATACAAAGGAGTGTCGTAAATTAAATCCTTAATTATTTTTTTTCAAAGTACATTAATATCGCGATTGAAAATAGCTACAGATGGATAATTGGTCTCTATTATCGTAATGTCTCTGTGTTTGCTTTCGAACGAAATTATTATTATCGACGTCGAATAATCGAAGCAATACAGCGAGAAAAGCGAGAAGTACAATTGAAGTGATTGGCTTTGTATATATATATATATATATATATATATATATGTATTTTTTTTTTTTTTTAATATACTAGTCTCCGTTCCTGCGTTAAAATGAGAAATAATATTTCAATAAAAGGTAATTAAAACTGCGCTTGTAAATTAATTCATTTTAATTCTGCTCGAATAACAAATAATTATCAATCATTAAAGCGATACTACTTTGCTTTCGCCATTGCCACTCTGTTCCTGCATAAACAACCAATGATAAACAACAATTAACATGTAACAATCGAAACTACGCTTCTAACAATTGGCTTTATTATTTCAGTCAATTTCGTCTCACCGAACTCGCCGTTTTAATTCGATCGCGACAACAAGCGATCGTTCCTCGCGTTTTATTTAAACTCTTCACTAGGAAATTGCTTCATGTTTAAATAGTTACTCAACTAATATCCAACCACTTCGGGGTTAATAAGCGAAGTTCGCTTGATAAACGTTCGCAAGGTATTTCGCCAGCTTGCGATTAAAATCTCGCCGATATCGCATTCCAAACGAACGACGGCGAACAATCAATCTCGTCAAGCAAAACTGTAGCTTGCCCCGTGTGTACGGAAAAGGGTGGTGGTATCGTGCGCTGCGCGACCAAGTCTCTCAGAGTGAAACCGATCGAGAATTCATTTCTCACAGATCAATCGATTTTTCTTGTCGAGATAACGCCGCTGGCCGACTCATCCCGCTTCTTTCTTTTCGCCAGTGTACATAGACCTGGACGACGACGAACAGTCCTTGACGCTGGATCTCCGATTACTCGGCAGCCTTCAGCCAAGAATGTGGGAGATGAGGATCGTCCAGCTCGGTTTCGACCAACGTGCGCCCACTGGCTGCCTACAGTACTTCCGAGGCTCTAACGGCACGTTGAAATCGTTGAACTTCCTGTCGAACGGCAGATTCCTCGCCAACCAGGACTATCTGCTGTGTGTTCGTCAAGAGAGAGGGATGTGCGGGATCTCTTACGCCCCGTGTTCGCCCGATTCCTTCCGGATCGGTGTGCGCAGGACGCAGCTGGCGAATAGCACGACGCCAAACGCGAATTCGAATTCGACTGTCCGTGACACGAACGACACGGGATCGTCTCCGAACGGGACGAACGTCGAGATCGAGGGATCCGGATCGAACCCGATGGACGAAGCTGGCAGCTCGATGAACACGAGCAGCCCAACGGAGCAGGAAGTCGGCCCGTCGAACGGAGCGGTTTATGGACAGGAACGATGTCGAGACAGGGTGCTCATCCCCTGTGACTTCGAGGAGTTTATCACGGTAATGTTTTTAGCTTGTTTGCAAAGGTCGGCTGCTGAGAGGTCGAGTAGAGATGGGATCGAATTGAACGTGTGCTTGATGAATCTGAGCGAAGTTTCGTTTCGTTGGTCTCGAAGTACAGTTTGCGGAGAAAATGTATAACATATGATATAATTATGATATATGAATATGTAGTATAATATGTCTACGGTATATGGATGTGCCGTATTATATGACATATAATATAATTATAATATAATTGCGGGTGTTTAAATCGACATATTTGAAGTGTCACGGATTATTCAGCGTAGAAATTACATAATTTATTGAATCTTCAACCTCTTGCGAGAATATTTGGCCCGAAATTGCAATATTTTCTCAGTTTTAAGTATAAGGAAATATAACCCAGGCGAAACAAATAATAAATTTATAGTAGTTTTAATATTCTTAGTAATTTCTGTCCAGTGATATACCGACGAATTCAAAAAGATGAATTATTGTATCCTGTTTGGTCACTCGTTATGGTCCGTGATCCAGTTACTAGCGCAAGATGTTAAATATAAATTATTGAATTTCTAAAGGAGACAATATATTTATTTTAGGGAATGAATCCCTTTACTATAACAATAATAAAATATATAATTTATAAAGAGAAACATAAATTAAAATTAGATTAGAGTTCGAAAACAGATCAAAGGAAAATTAATTTTAACAATCTTACTTGGTAGTAATGTAAATATTCTTTGATCATAAACGTCTTCAACGAACCATTAAAGATCCAAAGAGTCTACGTACGTCTAAATCGAGTTGCGAAGCACTCGATCCCATCTCTAACGCCGAGGATTCGGCTTTCGGTTAGGTTAGACTAGCAGATCGATGTTATTAATCGTCGTGCTGACAACTCACGGGTCGCTGGGGTTTGTTTCTTCGGTTTGCCAGATCGTAAACCGTGCGTTGGCTTTCCAGGGAGATTGGACACGTGAATTACACCACCGAGCTTTGTAGGTTAATAATTATGGTAATGGCGGTTTGAAACGGCACTTGTTAAAGTTGTATCGCCGGCCCCTGCGAATTGTCGTTTGCTTTTATGGGCGATCTGTTATCGGTGTTTGAAAGTGAATCGAATTGGTACATGAATAATTCATGCGAAAGGTATTAAATTGATCTGAAGTTTTTTATTCTTTCGAAGGGAAGAACGTCGGCTGATTCAATTGAAATTTCTATTAATTACTTTTCGTGCATTGATGTTTCTTTTTCTTTTTTTTTTTTATTAAAATATACTCATTTTGGCGCTTAAACGATATTTGAATATTTACAATAGAATAATTTTTAATTAATGTACGGTGGATAGTTTTCGCTTTCTCTGTCCTCCTCTGTTTCATGCTTGTAACTTTATAATAATTTTTATATTACTAGTCTTTTTTTCTTTTTAAATTAGACATCCATTAACATGTCTGTGACATTTCTGTGTAATTAAAATTACACTAAACACGGTATAACTTGCTAGAAACTTTCTTCGTATGCGAAAGACGAAGGTTAGTAAAATTTCATTCAGATCTATCATAATTTATATTATAATGCACGTTATGCATATTTATGCCGTAGCACAAGAACAGAAACTTGATAAAATGTCACGTAAGAATTATTCTTTATAGTACGTTATTACATTATATTACATTACATTATTCTTCTCAATATTCTTTCGTTATATTCTCATTTCAGTCTTCTCAATGTTAAATTATTCTTTATATTTGTATAACAATTATTCCATCACATACATGTACTACATATTCAAATGTACATTGTAGTTTTTAGTAAAGTGACAGATCTTGTTTCTTGAAGCCAGTGTATACTACACTATGCAGATAGCTATAAACTTCACAATTGAAGATACAAAGTATTCTACGTTCAATTGATTTTAGATGGTAATTTTCTGGGTATAATACGTCCGTTGCTCGAGTGAACTTTTTTCAAGTGGTTAGAGTGAAACTGTTGGATGATTAAAAAGTTTGTAGCATGTCGTAAACCTCGGGCGTGCAACTTGCCTGTTAGAAGAACTATGTACATACATGGAACGGCGAATTTTTCTAACGGATCTCTTGTTCTGTTGGTTTTTTGTGGTTGTAAACTTTTCTTATGCAATAACGAACGCTGCAAAATGTTGCTTGAAGAAAATTCAGTTTAATCGAACCAAACGCCGTCACATTTCCTTTGAAATATAATCGAAAACAGCTTGAAACGATGAATTTGTTATTTTAGAAATAATGTAGAAAGAGCGACAAGTTATTCATCGTCGAGATTCAAATAAATCATTTCCCATTTATTTGAGTAATTTCTTCTATTCGAGTTTATTCGATTGTTTATGTAAAATGACAAATAACGTCGTGTAAGATTATCTGAAATTTTTGCGACGATTGGAAGGTATTTGAAAAGTTCATTCGGATTTAAGTGATTAAATTAACTAATCGTTTTCATGTTCACGTACGGTTATTTCAAATAACATTTCTGGTTAAACACTGTATTACTCAGCTCACGATTTCTGAAATGTATTATTTTAAATAATGTCCAAAGTATGAATCAGTTGCCTAGTTGGGTCTCAGTGGAAAAGTTTTTGGTGAAATACGTTTAAAACGGGTTTACGATGTTTTTTCTACTGTGGCAATTATAACTTACATAGGTGGCAATTATCTGTTTTACGGCCACTTTAATCATTCCAATTACTTTGCCAATTATACCAATTACTTTAATTATTCGCAGTGGAATTTAAATTGTGAAGGGAAATCTGCACGATGAAAGTAAGAAAAATAGGAAACATCGTCTCCCTTTACTTAATTTCCTTCATTTTTCACAAGCACCGAACAAAGCCCCGACGGACTATGCATAATGCGAGCTTGTGCAAACTCCGTGATGCGAAAAATTACGATGCAGGTGTCTAAAAATGCGTGTAAAAAATGGAAAACGTTGTTTATCCTCGTGAATATTGCTCGCGAGTGCTTATGTTACAAACGCGACTAAAAAAAGGTCATGAAAGAATCATGATCTTAAAAGTTGTCGACTCGTACAGATTCAGATAGTATGATGCTGCTGTCATATCGGTGCTTTTTGTTGTAGCTTTTTAACTCTTACAATTAAGGGAACAGACATGTGAAAATATCAGTGTACTACCATATAAAAATATTGATACACTTACCTGAAAATACTCGAACTTTTCATGAATGTATCATGCCTGTTGCAAAAGAAATATTTTGAAATTTCATTGACAATGTAGCATGACTCTATCGTCGCTTAAACTGAAGATGTTTGAAAAGCTGTACAGTGTATAATTTAATATCTAGTGCATAGTATTTCGTAGAAATCCAAACAGTGATCTCCATTATATCTTAATATTCATCTTCTTGTTCTTCATGTTATATTATGTTATCACATGATATATATTATACTTCAGGTTATTACTCATACCAACTTTTTATCAAATATAAATAAAATTTTTGAATTAAAGTTTCAGAAAAAATGATGACTTCTTTAGTACAAGTAAATGAGTATTTTGTCTATGATACTCGGTAATATTTTGAAACATTGAAACTATAATAATATATTTAGAATTTTATAATTATAATATTCTTATTTCTCTGAAGACCATGAAAAAGTTGATTTTATTTTTAAGTGAAGACTGTAAATTTTTGCACGAGCAATAAATATCCAGTGATTTCTACATGCTATAATAAATTGTTTATTATTAGATTGTCAGTGCATTGTTAGTCAGTTGGTTTACGTTTGATTCATCTGTACAGAGTGAATAAATATTTCCAGCGTAATATATTTAACCAACGATTTATTTGTTATTATTCAATCATATCAGTTTCGAAAGCTTTGATCCAGATACTCTACCTTTGAACTTTGGATTTCTCTGTTGCAGCCTGGCAACAACGAGGCCGGGATTTGCAACCTTGAACACTGCGGCAGCTCTCTGTGCGATCGAAACGAGCTGGATGAAGAAGGCAACTGCCGCGTGGAAACTTGGGCAACGCCCTTTCGTGTTAGGATAGCTTTTGGCCCTGGACAGGATACGGGGACTACGCTCGAGGACAATATTGGCATGTGTCTCGTGTACGAACAGCTACCATGCGTCGCCTGAACAGCCTTCGAGTGATAAACGAGTCGTGTGAGGTGTGAAGCAAAATCCCAGAGTTCACGTGTTATCCAAAGATCGATCGCCTTGAAGGTTTGATACGACGACTCGATGTTTTACTATATATATATATATAACACGACAGTAAGTATAAATTTTATATGCTTTAACCTCTTGTCTTCTCACAATATTAGAGTGACGTTGTTTTCCATTAAAGATGACTTGCGTCGCATCGCGACACACTTTTGTTGTTAAAACCTTCAGTCGATGATTAAATTCTTTTATCAACTGGAGGTTTTGACAATAAAAGGATAGTAGCATAATTTATTTTCAATGGAAAGCGACCTGCCAATTGGTTTTCCAACCCTCCATGTACAAGTTCAAAATTAATTATTTTAAAGAATGGAAATATAAATGCGCGAAACTGCACATTGACACGGAAAACAGCACAAAGAAATATTTCATGTTAGTTTGAAATGAATGTAATAGCACTGTTTTTTTTTTTTTTACAATGAATTTGTACTGTTATTTCTTTCCACTCACTACTGGTTGAGATTTAGAGATCTAGTGGCAATCAAAAGTATACTCTTGCTCGGAATTCATTAGATTATTTTATTTTCAATGTTCACTATTTATCATAGATTTCTGACATTTGTAAAAACATTAGTGCTCGGCTGAGAGAATTCAAAAGAAAACCGCAAGACAAGAATTAATGTACCCGTGATAACCGTGCTGAAATTTTCTACAGAAACCGAATTAAAAAATTTTTAATGAGAGAAATACATTTTTTCCTCATAATTCGACCATGTGCGCGTGTGTATTTATACGCGTTGTGAATGGAGAAACTAAATTTAAGAGGATCAAGAGATTCGTGCACCGACTAATTATACACCCAAATACCTAGCAGCTATCCGTTGAAATAACCAATTAAAATTCTGCGATTTCATCTTGCATCCTCCATCCAGTGTCATTCTGGTCTCCTCGTTTTTTTTTTTTTTTTTTTTTTTTTTTTTTTTTTTTTTTTTTTTTTTTTTTTTTTTGAGGGATTCCAGAGGAAAAGTAGCTGTTTCAACTTCCTACAACACTGTGCAATATTGACGTTCATCCATCCATATTTTGAAAATTTAATTTTTATTATATTGCTCTTCACTTGTTGTACTATAATATTATTTTTCTAAAGACGCATAAACGAAAGGTGTGGCATTAAATAAATGTAGAAAATGAAATTTTGATTATAACATCACGTTTGTACATGTTCATATACAAATGGAAAATGTAATATTAAATAAATAGAGTTAGCCACGGAAGTTTACATACATTTATCTGTCGAGTTTCAAATATTCAATTCATCAGGGATCGACCAATATCTGATAAATACTTTAACATTTAAATTTGGTAAAATTTTTATAATACTTTGTATTTAAATTTTATAAAAACTTTTAAAATTTCTTTTTCATTGAGTTTGAAATATTAATAATATTTCTGCTGGACACACTATTCTCGCAATCAATGAAAAATTGTCGACATTTTAAATTTATCTGGATTCATTTTAAAGCATAAATTCTGCATTTTTTTTAAAAACACCGAGTTGGTTTATTTCAAAATCATATCATTTTGGACGAAGAAGACTTCTCTCGAAAATTCAGCACATTCAAACGTCTTTATGAAAATATGAACGATCATGGTGTCCCGTAGATTGAGGTCTCCCCTTTACAGCAATCTTTCAGAACTTTCCACCAAGTTACAAGTGTTTGAAGCGTCGAAGCAATTTTTCACTGAACGTACAAGCACTTTCTACACCCGCTGTATATAAACTTCTTCGACTGACTGTGGTTAAAAAAAAAAAAAGTCCAATAAAAAATAAAAGCACGGAAGACGAACGTAGACAGACTCGTAATGATCGGGAGGCAAGATTTCAAAGAGTTAAATAGTCTTTATTTACAAACGAACTAGCTTAAATCGCAAACGCAGCGCACAACTCTCGATACAATAATAGATATATAATCCGCTTCTTTTTTATTTTCTTCATTTTATTTCATCTGCACCTCTGTTCTCTCTTTCTCACTCTCATCCACTCTCTCTCACACACACGCACACATACACACACTCTTTCTCTCTCTTTCACTCTCTCTTGATCACGCGTCACGATCATCGGCCACGTCATACCACACAGTCCAAGTAGGAAACGCATGTTCAATCTCGCCCTCCTTCGAGTTCTCGTTTCGTCGCGGAAATATCCTCGCTCGTTTCTCCCCCTTAAGTGACTCTATTATTTCATCGATCCGTCGGTTGGTGGTTACTACTTGCAAACGCAGCGAGAGAAACGCGTTTATAGTAGGGTTGGGGGCTGAGGGGAAGGGGTGGCTGGAAGTGGCCGACGAAAATCACGGGGGATCGCAGCGATAACGATAATGATGTTACAAGAATAAATTATAATGCTGTTGGGTACAATAATGAAGGTGACGTCACGCCGTCTCGAATTCACCGACAAAAGAATAACGGACGCTCGACGATCCACGGCTAGAAGGCGGCGTGACGCGAACGCGAGCTCCTCCTCGTCGTCGTCGTCAATCGCGTTCCACGATTTCCTCGTTTCAGTTTATTTTATTCCTTTCTTTCGTTTAAATGTGTAACCGTAACGATCAGTAATAATAATAATAATAATCATAATAACGAGAGATTTAGCAATACAATCGCGAGAGAACGACGATCGCGCGATCACCGGCGTTACCGGAAGCTGTCGTCCGGCATCGTGTAAGAAAATGTATCGTATCGCTATCTACAAAGTCAAAAGGACCGATAAAACGTGTAAAAGGGCGGTGGTTTAACGAACGTGTGTGTGTACATGTGGGGTCTGTGCGTGTGTGAGAGTTGAAGACGCGTGTAGGGCGTGTCGTTACGATTCAGATATGTGAGCGCGCGCGCGCGCGCGTGTGTGTGTGTGATGTGTGTCCGTGTATGGTTAGGCTTTGTACAGAGTCCTCGTATACGGCACATTGTCGCTCTCCTGATACCGTGCTGCGTTAACTCGTGTAGCAAGTTTTTCCCGTACATTTCCTCGCTTTCTTCCCCTTCCTCCCTTTTTTCTCTCTGCTCACACGTCGGGAGCCTGACTCGATCCTTCGAGCGTTCCTCGTCGCTCTCCTGCGTCTTTCTTTTTTTTTTTTTTTTTTTTTTTTTTGTTTTAAAGCGTCGTGATATGTATACTATTTAGAAAAATCGGCGAACGGTTTCTTGTTTCTACGACGTGCTCGTCTTTGTCCCCGTTTCATTCTAGTTGAACGCGCTGCAGTAGCATCTTAGCATTGCTCTCTGGATTATCCTTGTCGACATCGATGCGAATCGTTCTGTTGCTTTGGACGATCAGCTCCGGTCAGCGCGCTGATTTCTTGATGCTTGAGCTGGCCATCGAGATATCACTGCGACTCTATTTAATTTGAGCCCTTTGTATCCTGAGGGTACTTAAAATTATTTACACACGCTCACTTTGGCGTGACGAAGATTCCTCATGGTACTCAGAAAGACACGTAAAACGAATTATATTTCAGTTAAAACGATCAACTCCACTGTTCGGTTGTTTCTCAACACTAGAGCTACCGATGACTAAAGTGAGTTTGCAGCAGAGAAATTGTAAAAAAGTGTAAGGAAAGAATTTATAACAAAGGATAGAAGCTTTTATTTACTAAAAAGCTTTTTTTATACTAAAAATCATTCAAGTTTCTAGAAATACACTGTTGTAAATGAAATTTCTGTGGGAAATTATAAATTGATCATGCTGATCACTTTGGTAGTTCTAGCGTTGATTTTATTACGTGAGTAGAGGGAGAAACAAATTCAACTTTCATAAGTTCATTAATTCGGAGAAAATAACATAAACAATGCCATCAGTTCTCTCTGGAGTTGATCGATATGGTTTCTAAATCACTCATTAGTGAATGTGCTGGAAAATGTTTCATATTAATTTAATATCTTAAACATAATACGCCTCTTTTATATGAATCTCTATTTTTCGAATATCTTGATATTTCGCATGTTTAATAAATACATAGGAGAGAATGATCTTTTGTAAGATGTTAGAACTGTAGAGGCAAGGGAAAAGAATTACAATCAACAGGACACAGTGCAGACCATGAAATAAACATAACAGTTGAAATGAAATAAAAATATGGAAAATAAATTGTTAGAATGTTATGTCTATTAGTAATCATCTGCTACTGACAGACATTTATATTCTGGAAAAATAGGGATTCGCATAGAGAAAGTTCTACTATATATTAAATCATTCGAACTTATTGAATTATTTAAACTATTTTCCCTGTTCCCTATGTCATCAATGATACACAGATTTAATTAGAACAGTCAGAACAAACGTGAAATATTTGGAATTTTAAGTGAAATAAAATAAGAACGAAGTGTCTCAGGTTTAAAATTCAACAAAACTTAACTTCGAGCACGGAGGGTTCAGACTCATTTTAATTTTCATCGTTATTTGAAAACTTATGTAATCCTCTGTTTTCTAATTACGTTTCTAATTAATTCTAATTCGACGAATAAATCGAAGGTCCGTCCGAGAGTTAATTTTACCTCGTTACCAACGTGGATGTCATTTCCATTTTTCAGATTGTCCTTTTCAGATGCGAAATTAATACGATGATAATTAAATAGCCTCGGCTTTGAACTCAATCCTTTACAATCCTATACCGATTTGTGACCGGTTTGTTTAATGTTACAGTATTAATCTGTTTAATACCGCGTGCATTTGATCCTGCGTTTCAGTTCACTGAATAGCTGCTTGCATTGCGGCGATATTTGTTCGACAAATATTCACTTCGCTGGTGTGTTTTTGTTCAACAAACGTTCGCCTCGTACTCGTCTCTGTTTAAAGTCGGCTCCTTGACTCTGTGTCGCGCACATGTTGAACTTGTTTTGAATTTGACGAATACCCCATGTGTACATGTTCAGTCGTCATCGCGTGTTCGACACTTATGTATATGCATATCTACGTCATGATACTTCTACGTCATTTTACACCTCCGTTCGTTTGATTCGATAAACTGCTATCTCTTTCGGGAAATACACGTGTCCGATATTTTTCTCGTTTATCTTTATACGCTCTGCAGATTCATCTCTCTTTACTGTCACAAAGCTGCGGACAAAAGAACGGGGGAAAAAAAAATATAGTCTTTCAGGGGCATTTTCAGACACTCGCGGAGAGAGAGGCCTGAGACGCTCGTGTTTCACGTTTAACACTATGAAAATAGTGCGCGATCATTCCTCACCGCGCGACGAGGTATTTTACGTACATTACCTCAGAGTAACCTTGAGATATATTCGTGCACGAAATCTTCATTTCGGAGTTTTATCGTTTCGCCTCGGATATTTTTTTTTTTTTTCAGAAATATCCGAATGAAGGGGAGGGAATAAACAGATGAAACCTACGTTGAACGTCGAGCGTGATTTTTAAATTCACGACGTTCGAAGGCGTTTGGTAATATTTTAGTCGCGACAAGCTTTCGGTTGCATCGTTATTGTATACAAAATCGTGAGGGATCATGCGTCGAGGAGATAAAAATCTTTGAACATTCATTTTTGGTGACACGATTGATCCGATATTTGAATTATCCACGTTTCTTTGATAATTACACTGTTTTTCAGCCATCGTGCATTTAGAAAAGTTTATGCAGTCTATAAAATCTGGCACGTACAAAGAATAAATGAGACTGATCTTGTAGGGAATTGAGAGCAGTGGGAAGAAATTAAATAAATATTGAAAATGTTCTTGTTTGACAAATCTGTGATTGTTTCATTGCTTCCAGTACGAAATGGACGCATCTTCAACCCTTTGCGATCGTACTTGGTCTTTGTCGAAATTTTATTGCTTGAACATCAACAATATCTTATACTTCAACAATACATTGTCTTTGAAAATATTCAGGAGATGCCCTGGTTGTCGAGAGGATATGTATTACAAAGTTCGGCGTCTTCTAGTCTCAATTTTTTGGTCGAAACATTGGTGTATTTCGCAATTAGTCTAATCTATATATTTAATTTTTTTTTCGTTAAGCCTTTCTGTTTTATCTAAGGATGATTTTCCTAAGGGTTTTGAAAATTTACTCCGACATACTATCAAAGTATGATTGGAATTTTTCAAGCAAGCATATGAGCACAAAGAGTTAATACAGAAGATAATTGCAAGCACATAGGTCCTCGTATCGTAGAATGGAAAAATATACGTGAAAATGCAACAACGTCAGCTCTTAAATTAATTATTTTCTTTTTAAAACTCTGCAAAAGCTACAACTATTCCCTTAAAACATTTCAATCGCGTCTCAACGCTTTCAACATTTTTAAATCTTCATCTCTCACCAACATCGTGTGAATATGTGCGTTCAGCGTTTAACGATAAGTAAATTTGAACGATTCGTAACGTGTCGCAGAAATTTTCTCTGCTTGAAAAAAAAAAAAACTGCTTTTCGCATCGTACGTTGCGGATGCTTTATTAACAAGAGGTTCTTATCACAATGGAAAATAATATATACGACTGTTCTCGAAACTGGAACAGATTAAAGAGCGTGCATTCGGTTTTATCGTCGCCGCGTATCTTGATATATAAAACAATAAATCAATCGGTTCGTTGGTAAGCGCATTTTAATGGCTCGTTCGTTATCATTAAACGTTACACAATTAAGTCGATGCACTTTTTAATATAGATCTCAAATAACCAATTTATATCCAGTTTCGCGAGAAATTGAAAGATAATATCATTGGGCGTTTGATAGGAATTCTTGCAACGCAGAGGAGAATGAAAATTCAATGCGAAAGACTAAATCCTCGTGTACTCCACAAAAAAAAAAAAAAAAAAAAGAAAAAGAGAAAAAAGCGAAATGAAACGTAAACTTTCACATTTTTACCTTACATTTTCTCTTCCTTCAAATTGAAGCACTGGATATTTCGAATGATCGTAACGAAAGCTTATTTTCTTTATTTGCATTGAAAATTATAAAATAACAGTACGTTGTGACATAAACGAAGCAATATAATAAATATTTCATATTTATTTTTAAAAAGATATTACAAAATTGTAGAAATATAACAAGTAAATGTAACACGTTTGTTATATTTTTATAATTTTGTAAGTTTCTTCTTCCAAAACTTAAAAATTTGAAAAGCTTCTTTCTTTTACTCATATTTGAAATAATATAGTAATAATATAATAACAAAGACAAAGTGCTGGTTATATTTCTTTTTAAATTCAAGCTTTGTCTATTTTAAATGATCGCATTAATGCCCATTTCCTTTATTTAAAATAGTAAAAATTTTAAGTTTAAAATAATGCAATATAACGTAACACTAACATAATTTTCACAATTTTCTTTTCTTTTCTTTTTTCAAATTGAAGTCCTGCATACTTTAATGACCACATACTTGTTTAAAACAATACAGTAATAATATAAAAATAAATGTAAAATATTTATTATATTTCTATTTTTCTGTTCGTTACATTTCTTTAGTATATCCTTCGATTAATATCATTGAATCGACGTTCTTCTAATTATCTTTCTTTACTTATATATTCTTTATTAAATACATAATTTCACTGCAAAGTATTAACAGAAAAACAATTTTCCTTCAACTATATAAAATACAGCGAATGACAAAGTTCATGTTAAATCCTTCCATTGGATCGTCGTCCGAATTAAAATATAAAAATTCAACTTCGTTTCTTCCATCCATTTTCCCAATTTTTCAGTTTCTTCCTTCCTTCCTTTCTTTTCTTTTTTTTCCAAAAAATTCTGCTTCGAGAATTAGCAACGGCCGCTACGCCAATTTAGTTTTAATCCACAAAATCCTTCTCGTCAACGCGCAACTGTCGGTTGTGTGATTCGCCATTATTATCATTGAACGCGGAGCGTGTATTCGCTCACTCTTTCGTCTCTGCACGCGGTGCAAACGCGTGCACACTTTCTTCCATTCACTCCTCTTCCCCTCTTTCTTCCTTTCCTTTTTTTTCCTCCTTATTTTCTTTCACGTTCCTCCGCTCCCGCCGTTCTGTTTTCCACTCGCACGCGGCGGACTTTTAAAGCTCTTTTCCTATGAATAATAACTGGACACCGGTCGACTCGTGGATTGAAAACGGAAAAAAGAAAGAGCACGGGAGGGAGTTGCATTTC
Organism: Tetragonisca angustula; assembly: GCA_036937485.2. NCBI lineage: Eukaryota > Metazoa > Arthropoda > Insecta > Hymenoptera > Apidae > Tetragonisca > Tetragonisca angustula. The sequence continues at coordinate 554,021 of JAWNGG020000023.1, read as the reverse complement.
CTTTCAACGGGCCTTGAATAAACGCGTGCCAGGTTAAATTCTCGAACGCGGATGAAACTGCGAATTGGTCTCTCTCCTCACGGTTGACGATGATAGCGATCTTTTTTGCAGCGAACGAACTCTCGCGTATTTTGTTAGATCGTTCACTCGACGAGCCAACGTCATTCATTAAGTTTTATTTTGCTGCACGAAATTTATTAAATTTTATCATAATGCAGTTGTTGATTAACAACTGCATTTAAATGGAAAAAATTTCCCGCGAACCACACTTAATACAAGAATATTAAAATCTCGGTTTTGAGATGTAAATTTGCAATCAACATAGAAATTCTGTGAAACGCGAATTTATGCTTTCGTACTCTTTTGTTTTTGATTTGATTGGCACGTGTGACATGCCGTTTTATATGAAACTTCAGTTTACCTTTCATATTCCTTTTAATATTTCGTGTCTAATATTAAATTAAATAAACGTTTTGGAATTCGAAACATATTGTAATATTTCTTCGTTGATAAGTCTCCTTAAAACAGTTTATAAATTGGAAAATTATTATCGTTTTTAAATTTGACGTTAGAAATAGGAAATAGAATTTCAAAGGAGACCGAGCTGAGAAGAATGTAGAAAGAAAAGTTTTTCAGTCCATGTATGAAACTTGCTCATTAATTAAAGAATTAGCTACAAGAAATGAAGATATTTTCTTACATTTCCTCTTTCCTTTAATTTCCTCTCGAGATCTCTGAGATTCTTAATCACACAAATTATAACTTTTATCTCGTAACCTAACTAACCAAAGCAAATGATAAAATCAGCAGTAAGTTTTCTCACTGTTTCGATTATCACTGTGTGACACGATAAAAAGAGAATATGAAAAACCTATAAAAGCAAAACAAAGAAGGTATGATGGAAGGAAGATGGAACTGCATTTAATAAAAGGAATGAAAATGTTTACAGAATTAATAATTGCTATCGATATCGACGAAGAAACGTCTAGTATAAATTTTTGATAAATATTAACGTGTAAACAAATTTCTTGTTCGTTTGATGTGTTGTAAATCTTCTCTCATTCCTCGTACTCCAATTTCTCTGATACGTGTTTTATAATTCGATAGTTGACACTATGTACACCTATATTTTACAAATTTGAACGATCTTTCGCAAAATATATCGCGTTCTTTGTTACAAACTCCTTCTCATTGTGTTTCCTTTCTCATTAAGTTCCTCTGACACGAGTTTCGTTATTTCCCTTAGTAAATTTTTCATTTTTCACGAAATACAGCACAAGCGAAAGATCCATGGCCATCGCAGCATCGCGAAAACTTTCTCTAACCAACTTCCCCCGGCACGAATTTGATATTCTTCGAACTAGTCTTCAAACAGCCCATCTTCAATCTCCCTTCGATCCCAACGAAAACTCCCGTTTTCCTTAATCCGACCGAAACTTCCATTCTCCGCTTCTCTCTGCTTCCCTCAAGCTCCGTGGCTCCATTCTTCCAGAGCGAAAGAACGATCAGAACTTCCATATTTCCCACTTCTCTCTTTAATCCCCGTCTCGTAATTTCCATTTCTCTTCAGCTCGAAGTTGGCCGCCTCCCGCCGTAGCCGATTTTCGTCGGAAGGCCACAGCTCTCCTCTTGTTACCGGATCGGGGAATCTGTCAATTACACCCGTGGCTCGATTGCAACCGATTGAAATCCTGTCACGTCTTCCCACCGATCCAGGATCAGATTTATTCGCGCGAGGAAAACGTTCCGAACGTCTCTCGCGTCCCTCGAGACTCGGCGGCGGATGTGACGCTTACGTATCACGGGATTGACAGAGAGATTGCGTGTGTGTGTGTTTACCGCGAGTCGAGTAGCCAACGCGTAATCCACGCACGTACGACTCGTAAAGGGATTCGATACAGATTTCAGACAAGATTTCGATCGATCGTCGTCTGATTCGTGTCACGAAGGATTCCTTTTCTCGCTCGTTCGTGAATCGCGTTCCACTGGTTTCAGCACGCAGTCTCTTTTCGTTTCTTTCTTCCTCGTAAATTTTCTCTTGTTTCAGTTCAGTTCAGTTTTTTGCGAAGAGTTGCACAGCGACGGACAATGGATTTGATTTTAGTCGAAGTATAGATGATTCTCAGCAGATGGTGATCCATTCCTGTTTAATTTTACTCTTACGCAACTTGCAATTCTTTCCTGCATCATTTAAATTTTCTTCTGCAAACCACTGTACATGCACATGTTCTATACTTATTGTTTGAATTATTGCTATTCTAAGTTGGTGACTAAGTCGACATAATTATTCGAATTGAAAAGTCGAAATTGGAAACATTTTGTGTTTTATCTTTTAATTCAACGCGAGCAATATTTTACGATGAATAATTACTTTTTAATTCTCGCCAGGCCTCGTTGTTATTTATCATATTTTACAAGTTGATTTGCAAGTAATTAAAAGGAACGCGTAGGAAAATACAACTTGTTCTCCGTAGAAATCACTTCGAAACTCGAAACTTGAAACCTCCCCGTTTCACGTGCATTGAACTAATGAAGAAACTTCTATTCGAGTGACTTACGGTTCAACTAATTCGAATCGAGCTTTCACTTGCAGGTTTAAGAACACTTCAAATTCACTGCTAAGTTATCGATATCCAATTAAACCAATTCACGTAAAGTATCTGTCGAGAAGCTGACGCTTAACAGGGATAACTCGTTTTGGGAAACGCCATCGTACCTGTAAAAAATGCAATCGTTTTATCAGTAACTTTGCATAAACAAACTTTTGTTTACAACAACTGTTGAACTAAAATTTTTCTTTTATCGTTCGTTGCTTTAATTTGTCTTTGACGACGTTGCTTGAGCAATAATGCATTTGAAAAGTATCAATTATTTGAATTGATTTTACATTAGGTGAGTCAAGTTTCATTTCCACACAAAGAAATATTATTTCTTATTTTGCGTTATTATTATCATTGGAAATATTCTTTATTGGAATAAGACATTCCAATTTACGTTCGTTCTTATTCCGAAATGAATTTATTCTTCTTATTTCAAGCAATAATTTGTCACTTTCATTTCTCATCTTTGTTAAATAATTTTTACTAATGCGTTATTATATAGTTCAAACGTAAGTCCACTCTTTCATTGGAGAAAGTAAAATACAAACAACTTTGAGTAATTCTCTGCGCTATATTTTATATTTTGTCAGTTCACCTTTAAAAGAAAGTTGTATTTTCAAAATCTGTTCATCAGTACGTTCTTAATCCCCTTCAGTTTTTTTTTTGTCACTAATTAATTAAAGTCGAATCAGCGAGTGGAAAGTTCCAGACAAATCGCGCAGAAACGGTCCCCGAAGTGAATCGAGCCTGGATCGAATCCTAGTTTCCAGTTCACGGGATTGATTTAACCAAAAAATAAATCGTTGTTCGTCGTACGAACGACTGTTTTTGGAACGTTAAATCAACTCCACTTGTATCCTCAGATTGTGGTAACAACTATAACAATTTGTCTGAGATGATTGAAATTTTGTGAAATCAAATGAGATTAAAAAATGAGAGTGAAAATTTAGTGAGATTAAAAAATTCCGAAATTAATGAAAAACTTTAAAAATTACTAAAACTTAGGGTGTTGCGTTTCATTTTGCATAGTGTATCCTTTGTGGTAGAAATTGGTAATAAAATTAAATTTAAATATGCCAGGTTTAATAAAAAATTCATAAAAGACATCCCAAATTGTTAAAATTCAGAACATCGGAGTTTATTTTGCATATTATATTAAATTGCATGTTGTGGTCTATTTGCGTTTTATATTAAAAAATTCCAAATTACTGAAATTCAGGATATGAGACTCTACTCTGCACGTTACATTCTCTGTGGCAGAGATTAGTAGTAAAGTTAAAATTAAAAAAGTTAGTGAAATTAGATTAAAAAGAGTTCCAAAACTGGCAAAAGAATTAATAGAAAGATTCTGAATTAGTAAAATTTGGGATATCGGGTCCTATTTAGAAACTAAATTATATTCAAAAATTCTAAATTACTAAAATTCACGATGTCAGATTTTATTTTATACATTAAGTTTTATTTTATACATTCCCTGTCACCACCAAAATTAAGTTGAACTAAAAAAATTTCAGAATTAAGCAATTTGAAATGCTAAATTTTATTGTCAATGATATCGATTAAATGTTAATTATTCCGTTACAAATCGTCCCTAAATGATCAAATATCCGCGAAATTTTCAGTCAATCTGTTCATTTCTTCTCATTTATCACATTGCAATTTGTAGTGTCATCGATTTTTATTAAAATGGAGGTTCGATAATCGAATCTTTTTAGTTTGAAAAATTATAGTTTGTTTTTTTTTTCTAGCTTAAAGCTCGCAGTTTCATAGGATTACTTTCCTTTCGTGTTTCACATCTATCTAAAAACTGTTATCTTTGCTTGCAATGTTAATATTTTAATATTTTGAATGATAGCTCTATCATTTTAACCTTTTAATATTTTAATATCTTTACTTGGGATTGATATTTGGTTCTGGTAGTAATAGTAATAATAAAATGTTATTGCACGTATCTGACATAATTTTTTTTTGTATGCCATGTACCATGAATCTTCATTTTTAGTTATTCTTTGGACACGTATATATTTTTCATTCGTTTCACGCTCGCTATCTCGTTTCTCTTTTAATCATCCTTATACGCACATATATCTCGAATGAATCGAAGCAGAAACTCGAACCGAAATCGTTTCATCTCTTCCTTCGACGTTCCACGTTCCACTGCATTTAACTTTAGCCATTAACTTGTATATAAATCATTACTACCTCCACTGAACGACAAATTCTCCATTAAAATTTCTCATTACCGAAAAAGTCAGTATTTTTAACGGAAGCCACGATTTATGTTTTTTTACATTTGTCTTTACTCCACGTTAACACGGAGAAATCGTGGTTATTCTTCGTCTCCTATTTCTTTCTATTTCTTTTGGTTCTTCACTCTCGTCATTCTTAATTTATCTTCAGTTTGTTATCTCTCGTTCTTGGTATCACAAAATGAGAAGTGTCGAACGAAAACAATATTTTTATATTCTTTATAGTTTTGATTTCTCTGCAGGTGTTCCCTTACTTTGTCTCTTAATTCTTTTATTTTCCTGCTTTTTCAGTTGTCGTTTTCTAATCGATTAACAGAACGAGACAGAACTTCTCACTTTCGAGAAAATTATTGGGTACGATGATGTAATTCGTCGTGACGTGTTTTGTATAATACAAATAATACAAGGTGTAGAAATGCACGATAATGTAGCGTGTAGATTAGATATGTAGCTATGGAATGATCTTCAGTGACGAACGAGGTTCACTGAACATTCTTCGATTGCAACAGAATTGAAAATAAGACTTGATTTCCGCTCACAGAAATTTATTTGTTTTTCTCTTTTTAAGAAAACAAACTTTCTCGTATGATTTCCTGAGAAATATGACTGTCGTAATTTCCAAATATAATTCATTGTAGTTTCAATACCTCGAGATCTCGATGTCATAAATGAAATATTTATGTTAAACAAAATATTGCAAATTATTTTCACGTCGACATGACAGTTGAAGCACGTATGTCCGTTTCCTTGTCAGAGGTGAAATGATTTCTCTGTGAAAGGAGCTGAATTTTTACGAATTTACTCGAAGAACTATCCTATTGCTTGTTACTAACGATAATTCGCATTAATTTATTATTTCGTTTGAAATTCCAAGGAATTCGTGCTTTACATTTTCGAGCGGGAGTATATATGTCCATTGATGATCATCAGGCAATGAATCATTCCGTCATAAAGTCATAAAGACAACGGATTTTTATGCAAATTCATATGTTTGGAAATATACGTGATTAAACAAATGAATTCTTGATAAAATATTGTTTTACGCACTGAACATAATAGAGAGATAATTTGCACTTATTTCGTGTGTTTTTTCGTATCACACGAAATTTCCTATAAATGTATAACCAGAAACAGTTACCCTCTCCGAATTTAACCAATTCGGCGAAACGTAGACGGCAAAAGAGATTAGATCTCAGCCTGACAATGTAAAAACCCTCGCCAGTGCCAACGAAAACAAAAGTCCAAACCCTCCCCCCATTTCACCCCTCTGCAATTCGCTCGAAACTCGATTCGCGTTCCGTCTCCCCGGCCGATCGCGTCGGAATCAGCTGGAATCAGTCCCCGCTCGAGGGCAAACATTCGACTTCCTTTGATCTTTCGCGCGTGTCCTCGACGACGACGTTCTTCCCAGAGACTCCGGTTCTCGTCTCGAGCAGCGCACTGCACCGATTCGCCTCGACGCTGACGAGTCTCGCGTAAATCTTCTCGCGTCCACGAGGGAGTCAAAGTGCGCGCCTCACTGGCCTCTTGATATGCTTGCCTCGTCCTCTGCCAACCCCCAACCCCCCCGGTCTGTATCGTCGTTTCGACTCTGTTCTCCTTTTTATTTCGCGCGCGCGAAGGCATTGTTGTACAGACACACACACACACACACACACACATACACACACAGTTTCCTCCCGTTGGTGTGACTTTCTTCTCCCTTCTTTTTGTTTCAAGCATTATCCCCCGTCTGCGTGATCGCTTTCGCTTTGCTTCTTCCTTTATACGTACATGCACGGTCGTAGATGCAAGATTCCAGTTTACCACTTGCGCTGGCAACTGATTGCGGACCGTAACGAGTGGCCAAAACCGTGTACGATAATCCGTCGCATTCTTTCTTGAGCTCGTCGGTATTGACGATTATTGAGAAGTAATAAATTTGTTATTTGTTTTGCCTATTTTGTCTTTACTTAGATATACGTAAAACTGAGGAAATGTTACAATTTTGGAACAAAAAGTTCCAGCGCGCAAGTCGAGAGCCGACAATTTGCAATTATTTTTCAATCGAATTTTTCTCGTCAACCTTGTGCCTTACAGTTAGCGTTGTTGCCACTACGAAGAGATAGAAATTAGATGATTTATCTGCGTGCAAGCAATCCTTCGTTAACGTTACGCTTATGAATGTTAAGTCGTTATTTCTTTCACTTGGGCTCTACAGCTAGAAATCTGAAAAATATAAAGTATTTATAAATAAAAAATCGCTTGGTCCTTGATGGATTAACTCAATTCTGTCTCTCGTATGTACGCTAGCCGATAGTTTTCTCTGTTTTTCACAATTCGAGGTCAGATCACTCTCATTTCCTTTTCTTCTCGTGCGCAAAGATATGCACACGCGTGTGCAAATGCTCGTTTGTTGGACATTAGACGACTGTCAGTCGTACACGGTCTATCACACACAGTCGTAAATATAAACGTCGCCTGCTTCCATTCTCCGTGCATCAGACGTTAGTTAGACGACAGCGTCATTTTCTCTTTCTCTTCTCTCGAACGCAATTCGAAGATCAGGCCTCTCGTTCTCACCCAAGCAAAGACAAATGTCGCTTGCATTTTCGACGACAGTCCGATTCCGTTTTGTCTTTTTTTCAGGAATCACACATCATCCTTTCGTTTTCTTCTTTTTTGCGTGCAAGGGTATATAAATAATGTCGTAATTTTCTTTCTCTTTCTTTTCTCCGACGACTGTCGCTTCCCTCTTATTCCATATGTTAAACGACAGCGTAATTTTCATTTTCATTTCACACGAAACGCGCAGTTCGAGGATCAGACGGATTGGGGTGCTGGGGGTGGTTCGATTGGTCCCGGCGGTATTCAGGGTGCGCGTGTTCCTGTGCGTGTCGCGTTCGTACGAAACGCGTGAACGGGTGTGTGTGTGCGCGCGAGTATATATACATAACGAATGGTGGTTGTGTGTTTGGAAAAAACGGGTGTGTGCCCGATCTCTCCTCTGTTCGATCGAACGCTCCTCTGTTTCCTCTAGGTAAACCCGGCGCGATATCTTCTCGTCGTGTTGTATATATTCTGTTTGTGTTTGTTTTCTCTCTCTCCTATTTGTTGTATCTCTCCCGGTTGTATCTCCTTATTTATTCATTTCTTTCTTGCTTTCTGTCGCTTCGCTCCTGCATCTCTGCTCGGCGAGGTTCACGACTTGCTGTTTGTCCAAACACTTCGTACGCTCTCGTACACGCGTCGCGAGAGATTTTCCGCTCGTGAAGAGGAAGATGAGAAACGCAAGGATCAATGCTGCTTGTGCTCCTTTTCTTTCTCTTCTTCCCCCCCCCCCCCACGTAGTAATTGGATGTGTCGTTCGAGAGATAACAACGGTCTGAAATTTCGCGACGCAAGTCTCGTATACGACTGTTTGTTCGAAGCGCATCGGGAACTCCTCCATTCTTTCGCTTTCAATTTGGATTAGCTGGCTTGTAATCTCTGGTTTTTTGCTCTGCTGGGTTCGAACATTTTCTACGTTTTCCTTTGGTGGTGGTTACCTTTTCTTTTTTTTTTCGTTTCTTTTTTTTTGGGGGGGGGGGCAGGGAGACTGGTATTTCTCGGTTTTTCGGTTTTTTTTGGGCTTTTTTCTTTTTTTTTGTTTTTTTTTCCTTTTTTTGTTTTGGTTTAAACGTGGTATCTAAAATGAACAGACGGTTACGGTGTTTGTGGAAAGAATGTACAATGAGAGATATCGTTCTAGCAGGTAAAAAAACGACTTTCGTCAAGCATACGTGTAGCGATGTGCGCGATGTGATGATTATAACGATGGTTATCCGCTATTATTTTAACGAAGCACGTCGATCAAGTACCATCTTAAACTGCTTTTATATTAAAAATGTAATAAATAGAGGCACGGGGCGCGAAAATCAATGAGAAATGTCCATGCTTTGTAATTTTTACAGACCAATATTGATACAGAAGTAGAAAACCTCCTTAGACTCCGCCACTAAATGAACTTGAAATGTAAAAATTGTACAACAAATGGTCGTCAATGGTATTTCAAACATTATATTAATATTAAATATTTCTGTCGATATAAACAATGATTATGACGACCATTAATTATATCGATAAATATTAATATTTACATTATTATAAATACGAATTATAATAAATATCAATTACGAGTAACATCCTTTTACAAAGAGTACTCGATTCAAGATCAAACAAACTGAATTAAAAGAACTATATTACAAGAAACTATACCACCCTTACGTTCGTTGGGTAAAAAAAAAAAAACCAGGTACACCATTCTATCATCATGCGTCGCATAATTCTATCATCTAAAACGGTCCAATTATACACAACGATATTAATAAAAAAAAAAAAAGGAAAATCGGCAGTTGAGGAGGTCCGTCAACATTGATCCATCCAGAGTTACAACAACCAGACACTCGTCATCTATTTTCATCCCCCCAGTTATGCCTTTCAATTCGTCCCTTCATTTTCGTTTTTTTTTTTTTTTTTCTTTTTTCTAGTATCACCCTGTATTTACGTGTATCATACAATACGGCTTGTATTGTCTCGCTGTAATTTTTCAGCACGGATAAAGTGCTCGCGAACTGCCGGCGAATTGTTATTGTGTACGTGCAGCTCTATGCACGTCATCATAGGTGGCCGATCGTGCGTCCGTGTGTGCGTGCGTGTGTGTACGTACGCGCGGTAAGTGCGTCGAAATTGTCGGGCCTCGGCTGGAAATTCAACTTTATTGTTCCTACGAACGCGCCGCGAACGATATTGCATAATGTCTTCGTTCTTCATTCGAGGAAATCTCTGTCGCCGGTGATATCGTCTCGAGTGATACACGTTTTCCCTTCGTGTTCGGAAAAATCACGGCGGAAATTCCAAAACCTCTGTAAGCTGTGTAAGCTTGTGTGTAATACAAATTAAAGTACAATTAAAATATAAGTATGAACAATGCGAATTTTATATTGGCATAATACATATAATTATAGTATATAATATATATAGTATTTGTATATATATATATAATATATAATATACTGCTATATAATATATAGTATATACTGTATATTATAGTATATTATAAGTATGTATATACCATAATAATATACTATTATTACAAAATATATTATATTGAAATTATACCATATTATAGTACAATATAATAACAGAATGTAATATAATATTAATACTACTATATTAGTATCATAATTTTATTTCAACTCTGTGCTTCAATTTTAAGATTGATATGTACAGTTCAGTTAAATTTAAAGAAGGCTGTAAATTTAATTTTAATTGTAGATTAAGGATAACAATGAATTCAACTACTTAGTTGTTGACAAAAACTCCTACTTTAATATTAAAGTAGAAATAAAATGAACCGTGACAGGAAAATTAACTGGCAATTAATTCCTAACGAGTCGATTAAATTAAAAATGTAAAATTCGAAACATTCAATTTCCGCCAGGTTTCTCCGAATGTGCGACCATTGTGTGAAATGAGTTTGTCAATTGTTCCTTTCCTCTAAATGTTTATCTTTTTCTTCTTCTCTCTTTTCTCTCTTTTTTCATCCTTATGAATATTAAATATTACAAAATTGTTGATTTAGTAACTGTTTGTTAAGAGTAAATTATTGTCGCATGTATGTACATACATATATTGCTTAGAAAATTATCTTTCAACATTCGTATCTTCAAGTCACTTCTTTACACGTTGACGTGTATACCTTTGTTTTGTTTTCTCGATAATATGACTTGATGATGTGACGTTTGACTTTTTTTTTTTGTAGCTCTCAGTGTTTGTTGCAAATGAAATCAGCAAAGAAATTGGATCACTTTTCCTCTTTTCGTGGTCTTTGTCTATCTATATTTAATATCTAGGACTCATTTGTTAGAATTGGAATCGTTAGAAAAATTGAAATAATTCGATCAGTATATAAAATAGACTTATATGTATTTTAAATCCAATTGATAGATCTACTGAACAGAACAGAAAAAGGAAAAAGATGGATTGAGAATAGAATACTCATTCAGAGAATCTCGGTAAATTAAATCAAAGAAATAGCTGAAAATCACATTGGATTAAAATTGTATAAAATAATCGAATTATTACCATTTGAGCAATATTTCCATCCTTTTTTAAATCCTAAAATTGTGAAAACGTATTAATTACTGTTAAACGTCCATCAAGAATGACAACGTTATCACGAAAAATCAGAATTTATTTATTTTTATATTTTTCGGTGTTTTATCTCTTAAAATCCCTTTTGACGTATAACGACATTATTTCTAATTAAACCATCTTCGATTCAATTCTTCTGATTTACCACAAGAATCATTGTTTCTACTTAAGCCGAGTTTTTCAACCAACAATCTTCGATTCTTCTTCGTATTTCCAGTCTAAGACGATCAGAAAAATTTACTTGTAGCTTGTTGATGGACGGCACTGAGTCGATTGTACAACTATCTCTGTTTCTTTATTCGTAGACCAGCAATTTCGATAAAACGATAATGTTTCGCGTTCAAGTCAATTTCAAATTTTCGTGGAAATCAGTACATTTTTGTACGTCAGTACTTGAGTCAACTTTTGAGCGTGTTATATTGTTCAGTTTCATTTTACTCGTCAATATCCGTTTGAGGCAATGTAAATATTCCAAAATCTTAAAGTAACGTTTCATTACAATTAAAACTGCGTTACGAAAACGGTGTGAAGGTTTCAGTTTACTTCATCCCGACAGTCATTCAATATTCGGTGTGCGCGACTCGTCCGTCTTCCTTAATTACGATTTTCTTTTTAAAAAATAATGTCTCCACTTTCAAACATGTCGCAAAAAAAAAAAAAAAAGAAGACACGGAAGTTCGAGGAAAGGTACATTGCACGTGTGTAACTCGGAAACGATATCACTGGGTTTCAGAAAGAGTTACGACCCCACAGATAGTAGCACCGAGTCGATATGACGATTCGTAACTCTAGAGCTTTCTAATGGCGATGGCTGCTTTCCATTTAGTCAGAAATAAAATCCCGAAATAAATAGGCACGTAGTAATAGGCGTGCGTGAAAATAATTGGATGAAACAACGTTTCCAAAAAAAAAAAAAAAAGTATTTTCAAAGTGTATTTCCAAGTGTTTTTTTTTTTTTCGAAGTATCTTGAAAAAGGTTAATGCTTAACTTAAGTTTAGCTAACTGTGACTTAAGTCTCACTTAACTTGAGTTAAGGCTTAATACTAAATGCTTCAGTGTCCTTTACTTAAACTGACATTGATCCCACATTTTGTAAAAATCTAGAGATTTCTTTTCCTTTCCCTAACAAGACTTTTCGTAACTGTTCGTAAAAGTTTGGAATTCGAAAAATATTTCTCGGAATTTCACGTATTTACTCGAAGAATAAACAGACACCTTAATTTTCTATCTTTTCTAATCGCAAAACGCAACTTAACTAGCAACAGTTGATAAATGAATGTGTTGTAATAATACACGTATCTGTGGGAAAACGTGACTTTGTCGAGAATGCTCCAAACTTTTAGACAGTGGTCTACCTCCAAAGAACGAAGAAGAAAACAGCCGGGAATACTTAGAAACAATTATCTACAGAGCAGCTTGTGTCGTTTGGACTTGGCGATCCAAACTGTTATACGTACGTGAACGTATGTGCGCGTAAAATCCGATGCCTGTGTGCGTGCATGCGCGCGTGTACACTGAGAAGATCCCTCGTCCTCGATTCATCTCGGAATTTTATCTTCGGAAACATTATGTCACGTCGTTGCACTATATCAACCAATTGTACATGTTTGTGCACTTTCGTGAAATTATTCGAGAATGTAAAATACTCGCTCCAGTATTTAATCAGCGTATAAACAAATTTTCATTTAAATTTTATTGTATAAAACGCGGAAGACTGCATGAACATGTACAACTTATTGACAACGCGATAACACGGATATTTCCAACAGCTCCTTTCTAAAATTCTCAAAGGCATACCGTAATAATTCTTGAAACTTTTCTTTTGAACTCCAATCGTTTCTCTTTAATTCTTTTTTAATTTTAAATAAAATTCAATCTTTCGCTGCACCATCGACCTCTCGCCTTAAAATATCACGCTCGTAGTACGAATCATGGTTTCAGTTAACAAAAGAAGAAAAAGAAAGAAAGAATTACAGTGTTGCGCATCGAATCGAATTTTACCTCTCAGATCCTCCAATTTTAATGTTAGAAAGCACTTACAACTGCAACAATCAATGTTCGCTTGAAGATGATTATAAGGCAAGAGGTTAACAAACTCACGTGCTTTAGTACTAAACGACACGCTGCAGAAAATTACCTGTCGTTCCCGATGGTAAATAAATTTCCACTCCTTTAACGCGCTATAAGTTGCAATAACGAAACGTCTCGCAGTATCTACGTCGTTTATCGTTTGAGGCTGTACTCCTGCTTTGCGTTTTATGGCGGCTGCTTCACTTCCGGTCGATGATGTAGACTTAACGTTAAGTGACGTTTATTAGCCATTTAGAACTTTAGAACGTTCTATAAACTCGCTTTGAAAAATCGTGTGTTATGTGTACTTGTCTCGTTGTGGACAAGTATTATCGTAATCTTCGGACCAATCGAGAGGATCGGATGGCGATCGTTGCGAAATGGCAGCTCGTTAAACTCGTTTTACTCGCCGCGTGCTATACTTTATTGGCGGTAAAATCACGGCGTATAAAAATTGGCCAACAGCCCACGTTTCATGAGAAACGCGCGTACATCTGCCCCTCTCAATTATCACACCGATTAAATCCACTTCAACGCCCGTGGTTTTATTAGCCACTGACGATAAGTATTTCGAGCGCTTCTTGATTCTGTTACGAACGATACTTGTTACTATCAACGCTAGAATTATTGAAATGATTAATTTAAATTAATTAAAATCGAAACGAATTGATTTATAAATTTTCTTAGAAATTTCATAAACGTGAAACAGTATATTTTCAGAGGTTTGGAAAATGATTTTTCGTATAAATGAAAGATTGTGCACTCTGTCTTTCAGTTTTAATTTCTCTGATGAAAATTTTATACTTCGGTAATTCTGGTGTTAGGATTCAGCTGGGAAATAAATTTAATTTAATTCTAACGCGAATAGAGTACCGATAAAATAATATTTCAGATCAAACTGATCTTACCGATACTCTGAGAGAAAAAATGGTAAAAATTTAGTTTTAACCCTTTATAGGACAATACTGTGAGACGATCGCGACAAGAAAATTTAAGTAGGAAAAGTCCACTTTCTTTGAGTTTTAACGTGATGATTTTTCAAAAAATGACATATTTTTTTTGATTATTTGTCTGTGGTGTGTCTATTTGAAATTAATTGCTGAATTTTAATATCTGCAATATTTTATATATGTACCACATATTGTACATAGGAAAAAATAATAAAAATGACATTTTTACATACGATATACAATGAACCAACACAACAAGTGGTAAATATACTTACCAGCAACCTATAAAGGGTTAAATAATAATTACACGATCTCACAACAAGAAAAAAGGAACATGTTATGAGATAAAAAGTGACTACATCTCGAAAGATAAAAAAAGTAATAATTCTATACTATTCAACTTTTCAAGCATAATGATTACGCAACGATATATCCTCTTCAGTATTTTTCACAACTGTGATTAAAGATGATGTATCGTTGTTCAATGCTTAAAAACAAGTTAACACTCGGATTTCACTAGCTACTAATAATAAATATTCAATGAAATGAGTTAATAATTGAAACTCTCAGAAGCCAAACTGATCAACTTCATTTTTCGCAAATTTTCTAATTCAATCATCTGAACACACGATTAGTATTCAACTTTCTACAGAAATCGACTTTTAAGTTGTGACATCATTGTTAGACTGCGAGTTTTCATTAAGAAACTTAGGAATACAAAATTTCATAGGAAACGTATGCAAAACGTTTCGTGAATTTTTGATAAAAACCCGCAGTTCAATCATTGTGTTTCCCTTTTTCAATTAACGAAGTTGATTCATATTGATGATGAATGTGAGCGTCATATTCATGATCGTAGTAATTATGTTAATCGTAACGATTAATATTAATCAAATCGGCTTCTAACAACTCAATTCTCTCTCTTTCGTTTGAATAATTATCAATCGATAATCCTGCTCAAAAGTATTATCGAAACGGTGTGGGAAATCAATGGCGAATTCGAACACGTTGCGAAGTCTTTGGTGCAGCGAAAGGTGAGAAACTTGTTCAAGAATTTTCCACGCTCTTCTCTCATTGTTCAGCGAAAAGTTCTCCAACGAAAGGTCGAAATAAGAAACGCAAATTTTCCCGCTCATCAATATTTAACGCTGGAACTACCGTCACTATGACGGATTTCCTTCTTTTACAATTGCCGGAAAGATCGATTTTTGTGGAAATTGATACCAACATTTTCACGCATACGTGACTTCGTTTGCTTAAAAATATTAATTACAAACAAATAAAAATTTCTATCAAAATAATAAATAAAAAAATCTTAGTTACAGTATATCGTAATAATTTTACTACAGTTTCAGACAGTTTTACTATAGTTTTAGATAGTTTCGATAGCTATTTATCACGCACGAAAAAAAACATGCCCGTATCTCTTTGAGAAAATGTTAATTTCTATTTAGACAGATATAGATCTATTCATTTCAATTATCATCATTTAAATTTCAATGATTTTTCTTTCGAACACATAGACTATTTGTATTTGTATTTGTCAAAAATTAATGGCTCTAATGTTAAAATGGCCATTTAAACACAGACATAATTGTACAGATCTATTTCAGTCGTTGTCACTTAAATTTCAGTAAAATTTCTCCATAGGAATTTCAATTTTCGTATCTATCGAAAACTGACAGTTCCACTATTAAAATTGAAAATTTTTTCTGTCTAAATGTCCATTGTATAGATTTGTTTCAATTATTATCATTTAAATTTCAATGATTCTCTTTCGAATACATAGACTATTCTCGTATTTGTTAAAAATTAATGGCTCCAAGGTTAAAATGGCAATTTAAACAGGGACATAATTGTACAGATCTATTTCAATCGTTGTCACTTAAATTTCAGTAAAATTTCTCCATAGGAATTTCAATTTTCGTATCTATCGAAAACTGACAGTTCCACTATTAAAATTGAAAATTTTTTCTGTCTAAATGTCCATTGTACAGATCTGTTTCAATTATTATCATTTAAATTTCAGTGATTTCTCGAATATATACCGAATATTTCCGTATTTATTAAAAACTGATAGCTCCAATGTTAGAATGGCCACGAAGATAAAATTGCCTAGATCTGTCTGTCTTCGATCATTGTCGAATTTCAGTGATGTTTGCACGTACGTACGAATATTTTCGTACGTTTCGAGTAATTAAGAGCGTTAAGTCTTCTATTCTCTGCTTTAAGACGAGGATCTCGTCGACGAAAGATACAAGGAGGAGGAGGGATCTTTTTCTTTTCGGTACGACGTCGTCGAATCCTGACGAAATTCCTACGAACGTTCCGAACGCAAATATTTAAGCTCCTCGAGACATCGCCAGTCTCAATTACGCGGCTCCTGCAGCATTTGTCAGATACTTTCGCGAATTTTTGGCAGCGAACCCCGTGCTCCACGGTTCATATATTATTTAGGCTTTCGCCCGGCGCGTCTCCGACTTGACAGAAACCGATAAATATTCCTGCGCCAGTGCTGGGCTCCGATCATTTCGAATAAATAATTCGTGCAAATCGAATTTACCCTTCACCTTTATTCGTCGTTCGAAATTTTCACATTTCGCGCGAACAGATCCTACTTTCCTTTTCTCTTTCCATTTTTCTAACGAAACTATATACTACGGTTTAATTAGGTCGAAACTTTGCAACGAAACGAAAATAGTTATTTCGAACTCGGAAATTCGAACGAGCAATTCCCCCTTTTTTTATCTGAGAAATTTACTCGTAATTATTAATTTTCAAACAAACTTTCCACTGGTTCTCAAAAATAATTATTTTCCACGATCACTCGGAATAATTATTTTAGAATAAAATAATTATAACCAGAATGAAAAACTCGGCAAATTTTTTTTTTATTTACTTCGAGTAACTTACTCATTTTTTTTATTCGTCGTTTCACTCTAAATTCTCAGAACTGAGGAGCTGATTGCGCAAAGAGACGAACACGTGTCTCCTTTTCTTCGAGTTATTTGCAACAACGTGCAAATCGAACTTATTCGTCGTTCCAAACGATTTAAATCCAAACGATTGATCGTCCAGAGAGACGAGTGCGCGTTTCCTTTTTTTTTTTTTTTGAAACGAATCGACGACGGCCGTCAATGAAAAATTATTTTATCATTGACGAAAGATGAAAATCGAAAACAATTGCCATCGATACTTTCACTTTTAAATGATTAACAAACGAGTAAGGAATTCTAGTCGCTGACTAACATTTATTCGAACAATGCCCAACACTGTGCCACGCTCTTGCCCCGTGTACACCAACACTTTATTTCCACCCTTCTTCGTCCCGTTTTTTTGCTTCCATCTCAAGCTCTCTTCTTTCCATCTCGCTTCCATTTCTTCAATTTCCATCGCAATTTATGTTATAAGCTAATCCGGACGCGTTCTCAGAGTGTTCCGTGAGTGACACTATCACATTTATCAGGATGAAGGGGTGAAGTTTCGGTGAAGAAATCATGGGCGAGGATGAAGAGCGCGAGGGGTGAAACTGGAGGGGAGAGGAGAAAGTGGTAAAGACGCATCGGCTGAATATTAACACGTTCGTTATCACTGACGTTTCAAATTCTTCTTACCATTTCTCGCCGACGTGAGTTCCGCATCTGGTTACCGTTTCGCGCACGTTCTCGTGAAAAACGAGAATTTTGCAAATGAGAGGTAAAGAAAATTTGAGACGACTTTATATTTAACCGAGTCCGTGATCCACTTAACGAGAAACTTGATACTTTGATCCGGATTTATCATATTTTTTAATATTATAAACGACCAACGGTTTGGTGACACCTCAGCCTCGTAGTAAATTTCTACGAGTTTATAGTCGCCTCGAATCGTAGCAACCTTGTTGACCTTTCGTGAGAAATGATCGTCGAAGGTATGAATTAGTGGTCGTTATAACGGTCGAAAGGGTTGCGGTAACCAGCCACGGAATTTCGACTCGTTTGCGAGCCATTCATTTGCCAAATCCTCCGCGAAACGAGAAGCAGAGAAACTCATAAAGTGGTACGCGTTCTTTTCGAAAATCCCTCTCGAAAACTTCGTTACTAAACGAACACGCGAGACAGCGTATTTATACAATCACGTCTGAGGTAACATGCTCCTCACTCTGCACGCGAGAAACGTAATTAAAAAAAAAATATTATCAATCTATCGACGAAGGCCAACTCGTTGCTGAAAGGAACATTCCAACGACGAGTCTCGAGCGTGGGAAAAGAGAAATTTTTTTCCAACGACGAGCCGAGGAAAGAAGCTGAGCAAATTCCTTTCGACTGTGAAAGGGTCGAGCATCGGCTTACTTCCTCGTCGGCAAGGGAAATTTCGAAGAAACTCAGAAAGTCGTCAAGTCGACGCACGAGAGAGCGGGGCAAACTGATGGAAATGATGCCGATAACGAATGTGTCGAGTCGCATCGCGCTAATGCTAGATTGCTGCGGGTAAAATGCGCGCATGCACGGCAGCCTCGTTTGTTGAGGCGCTCTCCGCGTTTGATCGTGTAATTTTCCTCTTTTATTCCCCTTTCCCCCTTCCCCCTCCGTTTACATCTTCCTCCCCCTTTTCGTTGCTTTCCGAAAGGTTAGCAGGCTGGCGAGTTGGACGCGATTTAATTAAAAAAAGCCCCAATTAATTGCCGCCACCCGGGGCAGCGGCTTTTGATTTAGAGCGCGACCACGCTTCCGGTGGCCAAGCTGCTTGCTATTCCCTGGCTTTCACGGCTTTGAAAAAAGTCGGCCGTCTCTCATTATCACCTGGAGCAGCCGGAATGTTCGTCTCGCGTCGCGATTTCAACGTAATTGGGAGTTAATGGTCTTCAGACGGGCAGAAAGTTATGGTGGAAAACGTTCGTTTAGCCCGATGGCCGACGTTACTTCCTGGAAACGGCGTACGAGCTCGGAACTCGTCGGTTACGCCGCCGTCGGGTTAATCGGCCGAGAAGTCAAACAGTAATTATGGATTCTTGGCGGCGATGTTAGGGAATATTCCGATAGCAGAGTTAATCAGTGTTAATCGCTGTGGGTGGCGAGTCTATCAGCTTTTACGTGATTTTTACTTTATTTTAGAATACGAATGACCGTGTAAACTATCTGAAGCTGGGTATTTATTACAATATCTGTTAAATGAAACAAATTTCTGTGTAGTTTTTCTATTTCTGCAGTTAACTTTTGCAAAAATGCGCTTGTAACAATTAAAGTGCCAAGTAAATAAATAAGTGAAGGTTTCGACTTGTCAGATATCTCGACACCGTACTCTAATTTAAATCACGCTTTTTTTTTTTTTTAATAAAAATTTGAACGTGTCATTACAATTTCGTTACATTAAAATATAAATTTAAAATGTATGTTTTTAATACGATATATAAACTTTTGCTCATACCATTTATACACGTATAATTGCATTTGTATTCCAACCACGTGACGCGTAAATGTATATAATACATGTACCATTGGGATATAACATTTACAAAATGCAAAAGGGTTTGAATCCGGTAGTATCGGCGAAACTCTTGTTCTTTCCCCTTTCGTCATTCGTTGGCAACGTTTCATCGTCTACAGTAACGCAGGGAATATCTAGCCGTCGCGAGTTCCACGCAACTTTACGCAGTTTCTGCGTGACAAGGAACTTTCTCGTTGCTTCACTACGCGAAACAGGCAGCTTGGTACACCAGAAATACTCCTTTCTGTCCAACGACCGTTCACATCTGAAGAAAAGTACTTCTCGAATGACTAGAAAGAAACATTCCCCTCTTCAATGAGTTGGTTAAACACATCCTTTGGTTTCGAACACATTCCAGATAACAGGTAAATCGATACAAAAATATATAACAAAAAATACTTCTTTAAAAATATTACAAAATAAATATAAATACGACACTTCAAATGTATATAACGTCATAAATTATGCGTTGTAAATACAATATAAAAAGTATGCTTATACTTCTACGTATACAAAATGTACAAAGTGTATAAAAAAAAATAATAAAGACACATTTGTAGAAATGTCACGAAGAAGAATTCGAAGAAACTTTGTAGCATAAAGACAAAATAAAGTCCTAGTTTCGCACCTTCCTGCTAACTTTTCGAAATAATTCCCTGTAAGATACAGAAGTCAATATCTCCCTCTTTCTGGTATACACATATCCCACAATTGCAACACAAAGCGACATGAACTCGAATTTTATTGCCGCGTCTAACGTTGCGCAATTCAAATTTTATTACTGTTGCTGCACCGATCAGACAGGATAGTTTTATTCGTTTATTCTCACAATTTGGCCGACAAGGTGTAATCACATTACACCTTTACGAGCCTCAGTCCTCACTGTCATCACTGACCAGCGTTTCGAGAAAAACAGTCTCAAGCGCTCGAATAAAAGCTACGTGTACTGTGAAAGAAAAAATAAATTCGAAACTCGATACTCCGCGTGACGGAATGCGAATTTTACGCGACGTGAAGCAAAACCGCCCTTTCTCGTTTCCTCCTGAGGGAGACACGCGCAACTTGCGGAGTCGAGAGTCACTTTCGAGAAGAAGGGCAGAGGGGGGACAGCGTGTAATAATTCACGCGTGGCCGCAGTGAAAAGGCGTCGCAAGTGGCTGCGGTGAAAATCCGCGCATTTCATCCGCAGCGATCTAATATTCCCTTATAGACCATGCAGTCTTGATATACCCGTCTTGAGCTCGTTCCTCCGGCAATCTCCTTTGCCCCACCCCCTCCCGATCCTCGTCCATGGCACTCTTCTTTCTCTCTCCCTCTCACCGTTCTTTCTTCTTCTTCTTTCTTCTTTTTCCTCCCTCTCGTTTTGGACTCCGCTGGGTCGTCACCAGGGTGGCCACCTACCCCCGGTCGAGCGCGCCTCGGCAGTGTGGTGGAGAGCGTTGGTTCCAGCTTTTTTTTCTCGTTTCTTTCTCTTTTTTTTTTCTTCTTTTTTTAACCCAAACCTCCGGCTGTCTTGGTCCCGTTGGTCCGCAGGTTAGAGTTCCTCCGGTCCTCCTCTGGAACCCACCGTACAAGAAGAACAGGAAAACAAAGACACTACAGACTTTTCCGCTCGGGCGACAATTACAGCTAAATTTGCGTTCTTGCGCTAAGACCGCTGTTTAACCCCTTGGTTGTTTTCTTTTTGCTTCCACTCGTTCTCTGTCTCTCTCTCTTACCCTTCTTTCTTTCGTACTCGTCACCGGCAGCCTTTGTGCATGACAATTGCTGGACACACACGCTTTTCGAGAGAAACAAAAAGAAAAAGAGAGAGAGAGAGAGAGAGAGAGGGAGAGAGAAGTCGGGATAAGAAACTTCGAGGTAAAAGACGTAGGTAGGTTTGGCGAAGGTTTGTGAGAACATCGTGAGCGCTGGTGGTTTGAGACTTCGTTTGAGGCACGCTGGATGCATAATTAGGTGGCTTCGAAGAGGCTCGTCGGGGTGGATTTTGATGGTGGTTTTATGAATAATTAGGAGGGAGAGACATTGACGCGTTGACGTTCAGTGGCGGACGAAAGAGAATTTTGAACGATACTGGTATGCACGTATGTATGCACATGTAACGTACACCTGAGTGACATAAGTAATATTTCTTTGATTATAATATAATATTAATAATATTTGTAGTTTATATATATATATATATATTTGTAGTTTATTATAATATAATTTATTAATATATTATAATTTATTATAATATAATATTAACAACAAATATCATCTATTCATTGTGAATTTTTCTTTCTGTCCGCCATTGTTGGCCTGAAGGTAAATTAAATATGTTAGATTGATGCATGTGAAATGCTTCGAATCGTGTGATTTTAGTTTATCAAAACTACCTATAAATATATTAAATATACTAAATACGATAAACTAAATTTGAATTTAATACAATATATTGATATATAATTAATATATCAAGTATCAAATATTGTGATATTTAATATAATATATCATCAACTAATATTAACGTAATATATTAAAAAAGCAGAAATGTATTATAAGTCGTTTCAACAAATTCAAAATTGAAATCTTACGATTATAGTATCAGCCCATGACCAGAATATTCGTGCGATTCTTTCGCATAAAAATTAAGTTTGAAAAAGTGGCTTGATAATTTATACAAATCTGAAACCATTTAAGAAAGGTCAGATGTTAAAGGTTTTTTATTCAGGCTAAGCAATTTTTTAATTTAATGGAAAAGAAATTTACATATGAAGAACTTGCAAGATCCTTTAAATTCAAAAAATGGTAATTCTTACGAAACTGAGGTGCTAAAATGAAATAGTCGTTAGAAAAGTACACCGAGTATGTGAAATTGATAATATTTGTGACGTAATTAAACGTTCGATCGTAGAAAGCGACATTTGATACGTATCAGTCTAATATAAATCGTAATCGAAATATTTTTTTCTAAAAAAAAAAGCTGCTACAACTTGTCTATAACAACTTTATCTATTAACAATTAAAAGGAAGCTTACAACAAGAACACTATTAAATATTGTATTCATTACATTAGAAAAGTATACTTTCATCTGCTATTCTTTTCTTTTCCACTGTAATTTCCATTATAAAATTTTGCGTTCTAATTTTAATATCACAACTAAGATTAGCTCAATGTTTTTCCATCGTTGTGTCTTTCTACGTAGATATTATAATTTTACGAAATTTCAAGGAAACGAATATCTATAATGTCACGATAAATTATCGTTTCATTTTTCAGGTTAAAAATCCAATATAGTTTCTTGGAAGTTATTTCTTATAGTTTCTCATAAGTTTCTTACAGTATCTTACAAGTTTCTTACCAATTATATTAAACTTCCTTTCGTCCGTCACTGTATGTAATATTAGGATAAAATGAACCTATGCTGACACATTACTGACTTACTTTGAAAGAAATACGAAAGCTCGGAACGCAGAATTACTCGACTTTCAAAATTATTAATAGTACAAAAAGATAATGCACGTTGTCCACCAATTGTCTCGCAGATCCACCAATTAATGAAGAACGTACGAGGGATTTTACTTGAAATTTATCAGTAAAAATTTAAATAGAATTCAGAAATTAAATGTCTAGAAAGTACCTTTCGTACTCTTTTTTGTCGCTTTATAGAAAACGATAGTTTAACAAAACGAATGTTCACTTTATTCCGACGAAGAACTGTATTTTGATCCAACGCAAGAAATCGCTGTTGTGAAATGAACCTCTTCGTTCCAAACGTGAACCGATATGATATGCAAACGAAATTGTGGCCAAAAAAAAAAAAAAAAAAAAATTGGAGAAAACAAGAAAAAATTACTTATTAACCAAGGATAAACTTTGATTTATATTCGAATTCTATTCGTCCCTTGTACCAACAATACCATTTCCACCCTATGAAAGCGTAAGAGAGCAGATACGAGGAGAAAACGAGTGGATGATGGAAATGCTACGATACTGGCTTTGAAATCCGTCAATAGTTGACTACTACAATAGCGTTGTAGCGTTCTTCGTATTGGATTGTTGCGAGGATTCTGCTTTTATAGAGATAAAATACCCTATTCCACGCTCAGAAGCACTTGTTGCTTTATCCGCCATTTTAAACTACTGCTTAAATAAATTTTTATTTTTAGCAACGCGACCAACAGACCACGGACTTTTTATGCATTCTTATATTTCTACGAACGTAACTAAGGAAACGAGAAACTTTGTTTCAAGCACTGATGTCGAAATCCGCGAACGGCTCTTCTTTTGCTATAATTTTGTATATATATATATATATATATATATATATATATATATATATATAACATTTTGATTAGTTTATTACACATTCGTGGAAATTGTTGCACAAATGTCTTTTAAGACTCTATGATACTCCTAAACTAATCGAAAAAACGTTGAAATAGATTGTCGTTGGCACGTAGAAAATGATCACGATTGTAAACGTTATTTTTTTTTATAATTTGAAATAAGTTTCTTAAATTGAACTACTTTTCTTCACGCACAGGGTGGTTCAAGAAGAATTGGCACTTGAATTTTTCCATTGTATTTGGAGATATGGAAAAACTTTATTCAGAGAAATTGTTCAGTATAGAAAGGGTATAATATGGTAGTAATAATTTTTTTTTCGAGATCAGATCCATTTTTCTAAATGGAGAACTTCCTTATATATCTTTTTTTGCCTATTAATCAATATATAACTCAATTCTAATTTTTATTCCATAGCCTACTGTATGAAAAACAACTGTTTTTCTTTATCATACGGTAAATTTTGCAAAATTAGAGTTAAAATGTCTCTTGATTAATAATTTTTCGACATACTTTGTAATAATCATTTTATAAATAATATCTGGCTGTATGGATAGATTAAGAAACATATTGTTTCGTTTAAAAGAAGTGGAGATGACCCTGAAATCTCCAAAGCCTAATAGTTGTTGAAAAAAAAATTATTATTACCACGTTAAAAATTTAAACGATTTATGTTCATAAAGTTTTCTTACATCTTCAAAAACGACGAATATATTTAATTAGATCATGCTATGTAAATTAACATGCAATTTCTTAGCACTTACATCTCATATATCGTTTATTAATGAAAACATGGAAATAGAAAATTATAAAAAAATAAGTTACTACATAAATGATACATTCTTTTGTGCCAATCGATGTAATTTTGCCATTTGGCTTTGGTGTCAAGCCAAAATGAGTTTTGCCTGATATGTAGATAAATTTTGGCGAAATTTGTTAAGAACGACCATATTTTTAATATCGTCATAAAATTTATCTGACACAGTAGTTTTTGTCTATTATGTTAAAAACTTAAAACTAAGCTAATTTTGCAAATTGATAATATTCATAATACTGGCAATTAATATTAACAATAACATCAACATCAATTGATAATACTTATTTTGAAAATTTTTATAATCAGACACATAGTAAGTTTGGCCTCACATTTATGTATCAGTTACATTCCCGATATTATTCCCAGATTCTTTTTGCTCAAAATTATCAACTTTTTATTATAACAACTTGTTTGTTTATTTATAATGATCCCAATTGGGCGACTTTTTTCCACTTTTAAATTCGCGATTACTTATATTTTCCTATAAAATGAAAATTAATCGCGATCCTAGATCTGCAGATATTGAATCCTACTGTATGAATTTTCCAGAAATGCATAAAAATTCGCAATCTAATAAGACCTATACAAATCTTTTGGTCTTTTCAAAACTTTTGCTGTATCGTGAATGCACACTTATTCACGTCGTGCAAATTTCTTGCCTTTTCTTCAAGCAGAATTTAATTGTTCAATGACAGGTGACCAAAGTCACCATCAGTACTCGACGATGACCGTTAATATTGATCGATTATAATCATCGTAGATACAATAAATAAAAAAATTTAATTATTCAATGATAGACGATTAAAATCACTGCAAATACTCGGCGATGACAGCTAGACTGTAATCACCGTTGACACGATAACGAAAGAAGCTCGACAAGTAAAATCATCTACTTTTTCACTTTTGCAAAATTCAATTGTCCAACGACAGGTGACTAAAATTGCTCGATGATGATCGCTAATGTAGGTTGATCCGATGCAACAACGAAAGAACCTCGACGAGTAAAATCATTCACGACTATAATCACCGTTGACAATGAAAGAACCTCGACAAGTATAAATCAATAAAAAAAAGGGGAGGGGGGAGGGGAGGTGTTTCCAACACTTTGCAATTTACGTACCAACGAATAACGGAGACTCGAATAATGGAGAAAGGCAGGCGAGACGAGAGCAAGCCTGGAGAACTTACCTGTTTTCGTGGCGAACGAAACGTCCTTGGGATGATTGGTCTTGATGGCGTTCATCCGTCTGTTCTGAGGGCCGATGCCGCCGGCGCAGCCGACACCGGGCGTCTGTCCAAGGCCAGGGGCCAGGCCACCGGCCCCGGATGTCGGTCCGCCCGACTGCATGTGCTGCTGGGTGCAGCCCGGCGGTCCCATGGTGCCAGCGACCCCGGCCGCGCCCAACGGAGCGCCCAGCGTTCGCACCCTCGGCTGCTCGACCGGTAATACGCGGCGTCTCTTCTTCGGTAGCTTGGCTCGCGCCTGCGTGTGACTGTAATACATCGCAAAGTTGCTGACGATCACGGGCACCGGCAGGGCGATCGTGAGGACACCGGCGAGGGCGCACAACGCGCCGACGAACATCCCCACGTAGGTCTTGGGCACCATGTCGCCGTAGCCGACGGTGGTCATCGTGACCAGTGCCCACCACAGGCCCAACGGTATGCTCTTGAAGTCGTTCTTCGGATTGTACTGGGTACGCTCCGCGTAGTAGACGAGGCTTGCGAATATCACGATGCCAAGGACGAGGAAGAAGACCAGCAGCGTGAGCTCCTTGGCGGAGGCGCGGAACGTTTGGATGAGGATCTTGAGGCCGGACGAGTGACGGGTGAGCTTGAACAGTCTCATGATACGTATGATGCTCAAGAACTCGAGGATGTCGGCGTTCTCCAGGTGGGAGGCGAAACGTTGCAACGCCAGGTCCAGGTAGAAGCTCAACGTGGCGACCATGTCGATCAGGTTCACCGAACTCTTGATGAACACGCAACGGTTCGGGCTAGCGGTGATACGTATGAGGAACTCGATGGTGAACCAAGCGTTGCACACGCACTCGATGTAGAAAAAGAAGTCGTGGGCGTTCGTGTGCGTCTTGTCCACCGCCCAGGAGGTACCGTTGCCGGTGTTCACCGATCGGTTCACGATCACCGGCACCCGCATGTCCGGGTGCGTCTTGAGGCAGAACGACAGGATCGAGATACAGATGAACAGAACCGAGACTATGCTAATCACCTGCGAAGTATTTTCGATAGTTTTTCGATCAGTACTCGTGGATCGATCGTCAACCGTTAACCCGGCAGTATACACGTACCGGCGATCCGCTAATTCGTTCAATTGCAAATTGAAAATCTTCTCCTCGATCTTTTGAAGTGGCATTGGTAAATATGCAGAGAAGAGCGTATGACGATGGGGTTCAAATATCGTGGATAAATTTTTGCAAAACGAAATGGTGCACCATCGGCATCATTGCATTGAACTTTATATATGATTCCTGTCAGTCTTTGACGTTTTTGCAAATTTTCGCGAGATTTAGTTTTGACATTCATACGACGGGGGAAAATTGGAAAAACGTGTGAAGTTAGAGCTGAAGGTTTCAAGAAAATCGCGAATAATAAATCTACTATGATAAATAAATGGAAATGAGCAGATGGAAGATTACCAAAAATTAATATACCAATGTTAATTTTTGATAAACGCTCGCCACTATTTTGACTGTTCGTGTTTGGTAATACTCCTGTTGAATTAGAAGTTGTGTTCCTCTGTCTGAGGTATAAAAAATGAAATGTTGGCGTACCATATTTATAATCATGTAATATTATAAGCATATAAGAATTTATATATATATATATATATATATAACAATATCGACAGTTTCTTGTAAATATCTCGAAAATAAAAATCAAGCGGCATATATAAGAATATCGACGTATAGGAAAACGTTGTTCAGTTTGAATCATGCTCTTCGACAGTATATTTCAACCCCCATTGAAATCGGCGATGACTACCCTTTTCTGCATAATTATTAAATTAATGTTCGTGTATATCTGTAATATTGCCATTATTTTAGTAGAGGTGCGTAAAACATGTAGATATTTGTACGTTCAATGGCCAACAAATATTGATAAACATCACCTCCGTTTCAAAAGTTCACGTGTGTTCTGCCGGGTTAATTATGAATCGTTTAACTTAATTGATTGCGAGGTTAGAGAATTAGTTAAGAGATTTGTGATCATATCAAAATTTCTTCTGATAAATAGTCATAACTGGTCATTATATGTACGTTATTATGTACAAATATATTATACATATTCAATTGAACTTTGAACAATTTCATTAAGGCTAGATTCGTTGTGTTTGTTAATTGATTCATCAAATTAATTGAGTTAGATTAAAGAGTTAATTAAAGGATTCTTCTTTTGATTATAATTATATGACCTTGCTGATCACTTATGCAACATTTTTGAGTGGTGTTTGGTTAAGGGTTGTATTTGTTAATTATAGGTTCCTTAAATTAATTTGATTATTTAGATTTATGATTATGATTCTTCTGATAATTACTATTATTATTTGTTGGGTTTATTAGGTTTTATTTTTAATATATCACATATTAGATTTGAGAGTCAGATGACTATTATGTTGGAATTTCTTCCGATAAACAATATTGTATAAACATGATCAATGTACATAACTAATATTGTATAAATGCAGATTTATGCAAATATACGATTACGTTGATCATCTATGGAACGTTTCGAACAAATTGGTTAAAAACAGGTTGATCGTTATGTTTATCCATTGTGAATTTTTCAAATTAATCATCGAGTTGGCGAGAGTCAATTTGAAAAATCTACGATCGTATCGGAATTTCGTTCGATAAACAGTCACAACTAATTGTGCAAACATTTGAATAACTAATTGAACATTTTGAATGATTTGATTAGGGATTCATCGGGATTGTCATGTTTGTCATGTATGTACATCATCTAAATTCGGAGAATTAATTGAGAAATTCGTAATCACATTGGCCCGATAAACAGTCATAATTGTCATAATTATTATATGGATAGAGATTAATGAAAAAGAATTATATCAACGAAAAATATCAATAAAAAGAAATTATATTAAACAAACAATTTTACAACTCACCGTTGCAATTAACTTAGATGCAAGAAGGGATTCGTGTCCTTTTTTTTTTTAAGTGAAATCTTAAATGAACCTTTGAACTTTATTGTTGTACATATTTTTAAACTCCAATGTATTTTATATTCTTATTTTCTTATTAAATATATTATCGTTGTATATATTTTTAAATCGTAATACATTTTATATTCTTATTTTTATATTCCAATGTAATTTTTAAATTCTAATTCTTCATATTTACTTTTGTAACCCCTTGCGCTGGAATGACGTGCCACTCACGTCGAGAATTTTTTGTCCCAAAATTTTTAAGTATATTTTAAGTATATTTAAGTGTAACTCTAAAACAAATGATAAATTTATTACTTGTCAATAATTTCTATCCAGTGATACCGTACCGACGAGTTCGACAAGAAAGCGACGAATTGTTGTATACGGTTTGGTCACTCGTTATGGTCCGCAATCAGTTGCCAGCGCAAGTGGTTAAATGCACGAAAGTTAGCCGATTGTTTTCTCGATCTCCGTCTCCGGATTCGTGCAGATGTCGAAAGGAAAAAATGGTTGGCCCTCGCTATCCGAAAATTCCATCGATCTCATCGAGACACTTTTGTCTCGCACATTATAGTTTGGACATATGGCGGAGTATATGCCGCGTTGTATGAATTTCGTTTCTTTTGAAGTCGCGAGCCGCGCGTTATTGGAAACCCGCGTGAAAGTTTATTATCGTCGGCAACTTTTTCATTGAAGGGAGGCCTGTTTACAAACGGAGTTGTGTCGTTTCGACAGCCGCGCGCGACAGTCGAGACTTTCCAGTCCGATCCACTTCTTTGTCATAATCAGCAACGCGGATGTGGAAACAAAATGAAAAGCTGTTTTTACGACGGAACTCTTAAAAAGACGCGACAATGTGGCTCTCGCTTTATTAACCGCGTTAACGACTTCAACGTTTTACAACGCTTGAAATACGAAACGTGTTCGTCTTCTCTCTAGCATTTTTTCTTTGTTCGTAGTAGTTTCCTCGAATAAACAAACGGTGTGTTACGGTGTGTATTTAAAGGGGCTGCCTTGTTTGTTCAAAATTACAGTGAAAGATGGTCGAGTTTGTAGTTGTTCGTATAAAGTTGTTTGAAATTTTGTAACATGAGTGTTGTTTTGATTTGTGATTTTCTTTTCAATCTTCTCTTGTAAGGCGAATGTTTGTTACTGTAATTGTGGCGTAAAGAATTCGTATTTAAAATTTGAATTCGAATTTCTTTCGGATCGACACCATAATTTATACCAATCTGACAGAAACGTGAAAGATTTTTTAACTGTAATAATTGTCGACAGTATCGAGATGCATCGAACCTGACAAATTGAATATTACTTTCAAGAAAATTATATAGCCTAAACATCGAAGCTTTTATTAACTTATGTTAATTTAACTATAAATAATTATAATTATAAATAATTTCATCTGCAACAACCTAACATAAGTTTCATAGCATTATATTAAACTAATATATTAAAATTATCAGAAACTTCAGAGCAGGACTGATATGAAAATAACTTCTATTTCCAATTTAAATTAAATAAATTTCTAATTTGTAATAAAAGTTTTACAAATTTACATGATTTTCCATAAAATACGCGAATAGAAGCTTCAGTTCTTTACTATATTATAAACTTTCATCTTTCCTGTATTTTTCCGTCTTTCCCTGACACCAATTTTATGCTTCAATGCTCGGTTGTAACGAAATAATTACACACGTGAATCTTTTGTGTATAAAATTTACTTCGTTATATAAAAATGTGTGTAAAACCTCTTCCATTAACGAAGCAAAAATTTCCGTACAAAATATAACAGAATTTACTGTTATAATTGATCACGAAATGTATAGGAAGAAATGATTAATTTCTGTTGCAAATTTTAACTCTGTTATGCACATTTTACGAACATACTCATCTTGGTTAGACACGACGCAAGTATATTTAAACTTCTTACCCTGAAGTTTCTGTTCAGCAAGTTACCATGAAACTTTTGACAGGCGTTCAACATACAGTTGCTCACGTTGATATTCGGGCACTAAATATTTAAACAAAATTGTACAATAATTTATTTTAAAGCTTGGACCTTCCACTTTCGAAATGCCTTCCATTCACTTTATTCTAGAGACGTTTTTCTTCTCGAAAATATTATAAATTGTCATAATACGTGAAAACAATTTGAGAAAATATTTTCGTTACTAAGTCTCCCCTTTACAACAGTCTCTAAAACTTGGTGTACAATTTATTTTCGTCAATTTGTTGAACTTTGAATATCAGGCGGAAACGAACGTAACGAGTTCCTGAAAATTGATCAAAGTCGAATAAAAACGATGAATAAAAAGTTATATATATCAAGTTTTAGGGAGTCGTCGTGAAAAGGAGGCTTCAATCTTCAAGATGAAATTTTCGAACGTCGGAAGTTTAGTGTTCGAAAGCGCTAAAGCGACTGTATGTGAAATATATACAGGGTGTCCCACGAGGAAACCGAATAACTTCATCACTGTGGATTGTGATTCGCTTGTTTTTTTATTTATTTCGTAAAATATTTGGTAACTTGGTCGATAAAATTATATGGTTTTCTCTCGGGACCACGTAGAAAGTGTCCAGCTTTGATCTATAAATGGAATTACCTTCTAAATCCTAATTTTTTTAAATGGAACGCTATTTTTTTTTTTTTTTTTTTTTTTTGGTACACCAATCGACTTAATTTTAACTTTAATTTGATAAAACTTTAATTTCATAAAATCCATGAATGAGAATAAAAGACAATCATCACAGAAAAATCATCCTTGTCTTTTATTCTCTTACACAGATTTCATAAAAAAAAAAAAAAAAAAAAAAGAAACAGATTGAAGTTAAAATATCTCCCGAATTAATAGCTTTCCGACGCAATGCTGTTCTACAGAAAATGAAAAGACGCACTGGAAAAAAATGTTCCACTTATCTGAGAGAACGTAAAAGGAGAAAAGAAATTAAGTGCGAACGAATCGATTTTGCCAAATCGTTTTCAGTTCTCCGTGGACACGGTTTGGTTAATTCCATTTCCAGATTAAAACTGGACACGGTACGCGCGCGAGAAACGCAGAGAATATATGGAAGTGTGTGTACGAACCTTGGCTGCCAGCGAGGAGTACGGCTCATCGAACAGCGACCACATCTGAGGCTTGAGCTTCTGCCACCACGTGAGAGTGCCCTCGTAATACGCCTCCTCGAAGCCGAACTTCCTTGCCAGTTCCTCGTCCGTCGGCTTCTCGGTATCGAGGTCCAACCTGTCGAGGACTGTCAGCGTTTCCTGCGTGTCCCGATGCTAGAAGAGCGGGTCGGGGTGGAAGAGAGGAGGGATGCAACAACGATCGTTATTCGTACCTGCGAAACTCTCTCGTTCTCTCGAGGGTGCGTATCTTTTTATTTTTTTATTTTTTTTTCGTTCGTGCTTTTCCTCGGGACACACACAAAGCGCGTGCAAAGCGTACGCGAATCTCCACACGTATGGAGCAGCAAGAAAAAAAAAAATTTCATTCCGAATCTCGGCTACGAGACTAGACTCTAACCGAACCGGTTTCGAAACTCGCGTCACATTTTATATGTACATGTATATATATATATTTTTTTTTCTCTCTCTCTCCCCGTGCGTTCCCTGTTCTCGTTTCGTTTACCCTGCTGCGGTAGTTTGCGCCGCGCGTGGCTGGAAAATTGGCTCTCAAGTTTTTTTGAAAATTGAAACGCGAAATCGAAGAGCTAAGAACATTGATTCTCTTTCTGTCTGATTCGAGGAACGAATATTTTCCCTTTCGAACATTTAGGCAGTGGTATGAATCGTCGAGTTATCCACAATTGTTGAATTACTAAAATTTCATATTTTGATAGATGTTGAATAAAGATGGACGTTCCTCAATAATTATTTCTTCCTATATTTTGCAAGAAGTTTGGATTAGGTAACTCAGCCTCTATGTAAATGAAATTAAACATAATACATTATTTTGAATATTTCTTAATCGTATCTTTCTTTACAAAAACGTATATTATTATATTAGGAAAAAATGTGGAGAATTACACTATGTAAAAATACATTCACAGTTAACAACACAAAGAGCGTTGATAATTGAAATCTTGAAATTGATAGGATAATGGATGGAAATTTTTACACTCGTATTCGATGTACAAGGATCACCCATTAGTTGCCACGGTGGAAAATAATGTGTTGTTAACGAAATTGCGGATTTTTATTCATTGTGTAGGAAATTTTGCAAGTGAAAAATCGCAGGGGACGCGCGTAATATGAAAAATATACGTGAAACCTGAAATGGAAAGTTTTATTCTATACGTAGCTCATTTATTTTCGTTTGTCGAATTCGCTTAATTTCGCACGTCATTGTTCATTCTGTGCACAGTCCGGAATTAAGCGAATTTTAATATATTTTAAACATGATTTCCTCGGGAATAAGCTGTTTTTTTCTGACTTTTCTGCGTCAATTATTTGGTATAAAATATCCAAATATGCTTCAGACTTTTTCGTAATTTTCATTTACTTTATAATTATATTAATATAATTATATTAATAATAATAGTAAAAGTTGTTAAATAATAATGTTTGCAAATTGTTTGCAGTGAGCTTCTGTTATCTGAATTTCTCGGTTGTCTGCTGACGGATAAAAATAAAGTTTTAATAAAATTTTAAATGAAATTTTAAATAAAAATTTACTGTACTGTTGAAATAATTTTTGTTAAAAGTTGTACAAGAGTCGGTTCAGTGCACAGATGTCGTTTTTGAAAGGTAAATAATATCAATAATGTAAATAAGGGTAATTTCTCAATTATATTTTCAAAAATACGAATTCGCGCAAAAATCCAAAATCTAGTAACAATTAAAATTTGTAAATACGACAATTTTGATCAATATTTTCAATTGTTTCTGTTGGAGGAAGTCTACAAAATATCTAAAATATAGTGATCTGAATAATATTTTCAATCAAAGGTCATCATTTCCAATCATTTCCAAAAATACGAATTTGGATAAAAATCCACAGGTTTCGTAATAATCTAAATATGTAAATGTGACAATTTTTCTCAGTGCACAACAAGTTAGACTGTGTGACAAAAGATATGTTCTGTTCTCGTTATAGGGATACCAAAAATATGCAAAATATATTGCTCCCAATAATATTTTCAACCAAACTTCTGTCCTTCAATCATATTCCCAAAAACACGAACTTGTATAAAAATCCACAATCTCGTAATAACCTAAATATGTAAAGTGACAATTTTTCTCAGTGCATAATAATACAAGCTCTCTGTTAGACTGTGTGACAAAAGATATGTTCTGTTCTCGTTATAGGGATACCAAAAATATGCAAAATATATTGCTCCCAATAATATTTTCAACCAAACTTCTGTCCTCCAATCATATTCCCAAACACGAACTTGTATAAAAATCCACAATCTCGTAATAACCTAAATTTGCAAGTGTGACATATTTTTATAATGTCATGATAATTCACTCTTCCTTTTTCCAGACTGTGATCAAAAATACATCCTATTTTCGAAATATAGTGTCAACAGTCTTCTTTTTGTCAAAAACCATTTGTAAACTTCGTAACCTAAATTTCTAAATATTCTAATTTCAATACAACCTTTAAATTTCGCAACATAAATTTCTAAATATTCGAATTTCAATTCAACCTGACACGCAACAACGCAGTCTTTTCCTTTTTTCTTATCTTTCAGTTCTTCAAATTATGCACCCCACTCCTCTAAAGCTCAATCAGATCTGCCAGTCAAGTTCCCAGCCACGAATGGCACGCGTATCTCGTCGCGACAAAAGGAAAGAGGAGGAAAAG
Source organism: Tetragonisca angustula (assembly GCA_036937485.2). Lineage (NCBI taxonomy): Eukaryota > Metazoa > Arthropoda > Insecta > Hymenoptera > Apidae > Tetragonisca > Tetragonisca angustula. The sequence goes on along the minus strand of JAWNGG020000023.1, from coordinate 519,365 downwards.
GCATGTCGTGTTACCCAGCGTGGGGCATTCGTTCTGGTTTCCACGTGAAATTGCCTAGAGTAAATGGCATTGCGCCCCGTGTTCTTCGGCATAGTTCCAACCCAGCCCGGTTCCTCCCCTGTTGTTCCTTTTGTACTAGGCGATCCCTGGACAATTTCACCGCCGTTCTGAATCATCGCGTCATTACACGGCCGTGTGTTTCGTTATTGGGCGTCGACCGTTTCGCGCTCCAGGGATCAACTCTCGACCAGCTCAGATAGCGAGAGACAATGGACGTCAGTTCTTGCGAGTCGTTCGTTTCACCACTGTTACACCGCTAATTCGATGCCACGCTTTCACTCGACGACAGATTGAGGGAACACGTTCCGGGAGTCGTTTGTGGTTTTTGTCGGAAATGATGGAGATTTTACGAGCGAACGATAAGAAGAATGTAAAAGGAGGCTTCTTTCTTGCAGATTTATCTAACCCTATCGGGTGAAACGAGGAGGCTTCGAAACCAGTTCCGCTATCTACGTCATCGAATCTACACACACTATGCAGTGTTCACTTCGTCGGACTTGTAAACATTTAAGTGCAAATGAAATGAAATATTCGTTTGCGTCACGATGCGGGCATGAAATAGTATTAAATTGGCCAAGACAATAGTAATTGCATTTTCTTCCACTAGACGGATGTAACCAACATAAAATGTAATCGACTTCATTTTAGAATTAGATTCGTCGTTTCGTTCGTTTTGTGTTCGACTCGTTTAGTTTCAAAGCAGATTCGTTAGTTCATCGTTCGAGAATGGCCATTAGTTACGTTTTCACGTACATCTAGCGGCATGTTTGAGTAACAAGAGCGAGAATTTAAGTTCTCCTGTTTCACCTGAGCGAATCGTCGGTCCTGCTACTGTACGATGAACAAATAATTCCTGTTAACTGGACCATTCCTCGTGAAATTAAAGAAATTAATGAAAACCTGATAATTGACTCGTGACGAAAATGAAGAATAAAGGATCTGTACTTTGGTTAATAATCGAGTGAGGATGCTTTCTACCAACGCAAAATATTTTTTGTAATTTAATGAGATCTAAGTGTGCGTTAGCGTTGAAGTGCATATTTGAAGTATTTTCTACGTATGATCAGGTAAATTCACATGTAAATTTCAAATTCAAATTCAATTCTTGACTCTTTCATTTTAAATAGAATCATTTCTATCGATTCATTTTTGTTTAAATTCCATTTTTGTAATAAATAAGCAAAAAGTTGGTAGTTAAATAATAAAGATATACACGGAAAAATTTGAATGTTAAATCGTACATAAGCATGGGTGTATAATATTATAATATATGTATAATATAATATAATTTATTATAATATACATTTAACATAATATATTATAATGTATTATATTATAATACTATGATATGTATAATAATAATAACAACAACAACAACAATGTACATAATATGTGTAATATTGTATATAATGTGTAATATTACATAATTTATCATGTTGGTGAACATCCAACATTATATCTGCAGCAGGGACGTGAAGAATATTACGGTTATTCATTTAAACATTTTTCATTGAAGAACTAATAGAAACCTTTAATTAAATTGTGATTATATATCATAAATACACATAATGTTGCATACATAGAAATTTCTATATTCACATAATAATTTATTGTTTTCTTATTATTATATATTGTATATTATATACTATTATTATTATTATTATTATTACATATTATATTATTATACATCTTGTCATCATATATTAGATATTACAGTACAACTTATTACAATACTGTACTCTGTTACTATATATTCCATATTATACACTATATTATATGTATTGTTACATGTCTTATTACACACTACCAACAATATTCATGTATATTATTATCATACACGAATAATTCGCGATGAAACAAGGAATCCTTCAGTTTGACAAATCAAGCAACAAGATTAATTTGGATTAATTAGGGTACATACGAGCAACTCCCCCCCCCCCGTTGTTTCATCGCGTCGTTCATTGAACTCTCCCCATTGGGATTCGCACCTTCGTCTCACGACTTGTCCTAATCACCGGAAAATTCGTTGCCGCTTTCTCTCTCTCTCTTTTTTTTCTTTTTGGGCGGCCTTGTTTCCAACGGGAATTCGATTATAATCATTGCTCGTTTGTACGTCGACTGCGCGGCCACCGACGAGATTGTTTACGTTAATCGAGTGGAACCGATCAAGCTTTTAATCGGGACCAGCCTTGCCTGTCTTTTTGTCGAGTCGTCGACAGATTTTCGGGGGCAGATCTCGCGTGATTTTGGTAGCATATACTAGAATTTCTTTCGACTCTCTGAACAATTTTTCACGATAGTATTCGAACTATTCGTGAGTGTGTTCGCGTGTGTCGTACAAAATATTTCGATCGAATTTTGTTGAACTCTCTGAACATGGAGAGTTACGACAAAATGTTGCGACAATCTTCAATATTTGGTCGTTTAATGGTAATATTCAGAGCTGAATAAAATCATACAGTAAGTTTTAAAGATTCGTTGCAAAAGGGAGATTCTAATCTTCAAGATTGTAAATCTACTAGTGAGCAAAATTTTTCCAACGAGAAACATTCTGAGAAAACGAGAAATTATTAAAGTTATACTTTAAAATTATTAAAGTAACGACTTCAAGTTTTCAATGATAGAACTACCAACCAATTAGAAAGTAAAAATTTCCTCGGAGAAATATTAAAATACAAGGAATAGAGAATACACTGAAAAACATGAACTTTTACAAAAATCAAAAAAAGAACATTGTAAAACTGCTCTAAGAAAATTCTAAATTCTAGCGTTGAAATGAGACTGGCGTTAAAGTGAAATTTCTCTTTCACGAAGTCGTAAGAATTCAAAATATTGCGAATTTTTCATCGAGTATGCCAATAATTTCGCATAATCAAACAACTCCAATTAAACTTTGACTAATCTGCCACCACTTGTTTGCAGTTCCTTGTACGTCAATTTGAAATAACATGCATTTAAAAAAACCAACAGTTTGCGTGTTGTTTTACTTGTATTATTTTTCTTTCCTTTTTTTCTTTTTTCATCAAAGCTTTGATTCGCGTCCGAACTGCGCGAAACTCCATCATAAACAAAGTGTGAAACTTCAGCGTCAAATTTATCAACTCTAAAATTCTCGTTTTAAAATTCGCGATGTTTCACCGCAAAATTTTACGCAGCAGAAACTTGCAGCAGAAAATTCTGCGCTGAACGCACACAAGGAGCTTCTTGTTTTAAAACAACTCTGTGGATTTCATTCTGCGGTTTTTTAAAATCCAATCAAGCACCACCACGGATAATTTTATGCTGCTTTATAGTTTATGCGGTGTTTCATTGAATCCTTCATAACGCGAGTTTCGTTTTCTGATTGTACAAATGTTACGTATTTGTACGTACTTTAATGAAAAATGCAACAGCAATGAGAAATGATTTACGCGAAATCTATGATATAATACACTATTTAATTGTTTCCTAGTATCAATAGTTGTTTTTGACGAATGAAAATTGCACATATCCTGTCTTAATGATTCTTTTCTCCATTTCTCCGGGCATTTCTGAGAGAAATAAATAAATATGTATGCAAGTTTCTAAAGCATTACAATTTCATTGAATTATTGTCATTATCGATAAAATTTTTGGTAGTTTTTGGAAATTTTATATCCATGTCTAATATTTCTTACAAGCGTGACATTTGTAAAACAAATTTCTTCACCCTTGTGAAATGGAATTGACAGAATTGACACGTTTTTTTAAAAATGAATAATAACAACAAAAATGTTGCAATTTCTTGAATTTTCATTGTCGAAATCTAATATTCAAGATTTAGTGAAATAAGAAAAGAATTGTTACACGATCTCGTTTTACGAAATTGTAGCAGTTTAAATATTTGACGTTATATGTGGTGGTTTCGGGATTTGGGTGGTTAAGAGAGTGTATGAAATGAGAGATCTAATTGGGAGATCAAATATCGTTTCACAAGACACACATGAATGTATAATATATACAGGGTGTCTCAATAACTTTGTCCATTTTGAATATCTTTGCTGTTTTTGGAGATGTGAAAAAATATTTTGCTAACAGAAAACAGCAAAAAAAGAAAGTTATCCCATCAGAATATGGTAGTGATAATATTTTTGTAAGGAGATTTTAAGATCACCTCCACTTTTTCAAATGGAATGACATGGTTTTTGATCTCGATATTCTGTATAAAAAAAAAGTATTAACGCACATCGAAAAATTATTAATTGAAAAGAGGTGTTTTAATTTTTGAATCTGTGAGATCATTCCCATCACCAGTCGGCTACTATCGACTCTGGGACACCCTGTACATTCATGTGTAGTGTATATCAATATCGGTAATATAAATTTTATTAGCACTTAATGCGAATGTCACACATCTCGTCGATCGACGATAAGATCAAATTTATTGGCCGTTAACTGTTCATGAGGTATAAACCCCATAATAACAACTGTACTAATCTAAGACAGTATAACTATAATAGTATAATACTATGACTATAATACAGCTTGATTATAATAAAGTAACTATAGCATAATTTGACTATAATAATATAACTTGTATAGCAAAAGAATTGGCATGACAAAAAAACACTGGATAAACTAGTATGGCAGAAAAAGATAGTATAATAAAAAATACATTTGTTCGATAGGATCAAATTCAGTACTTAATAACTCGTAAGAAAACGAGTTTCTACGACAATACTACGAAATTCTAAAAGAACTTTTCAACGATCTAACGATAAGACAATGCTATAGATCCTCTTATCTAACACGGTATTCTAAAAACATGGTTTCTACACAACACGGTGCAGAAATTGCAAAAAACTGCCCTCCTATAATATAGTATTCTGATATAACACATAGCTTCCACATAACACGATTCAATAAACTCAGATAACCTTCGTATAGCAAATAAATTTATTACAATACAGTATACTGAGTAAATAAACTCGAACAACCCTCAAGCAAGTCCAGCAAATAAATATTTCCATTGTTCGTGCATTATGCGCAATTTTAATTTTAATTTCTATTAATTGCAAGTTTTGAATTCTTAAAATTGCAAGTTTCCATTTAATCGTAAGTTTCGAGTTTAATTTCAATTTCTTCTCGTTTCTTTGAGTTTGGCACGTGTTACGAGAGAGTTGACTAGACAACCGAATCGTTTTTCATTCAGCAACGATACGACATGTACAAAAAGTACATGGACAACAGTCGAATTGACGGACACGGACAATTCCGGGAATAATTTCGATTTCACGGCCGCTACTTTGAAGCTAATTGAACGCCGACTGACAATTTGGATAATGTAGAATGTACGAGGGACTCGTGGAATGGTATGCCACGGTTGCGGCCGGATCCGCATTTGAATATTGCTGGAAGCCTGTCGTTACTGGATTTTGGCGAATGCGATATATGTATATCAGAACCGGAAACCGTGAAGTACGTACACGACCCCGATTAGAAGACGATATAGGGCAGGCGATCGTGTCGGTTAATCGGACTCGGCGTAGAGCGACGAAAATCCCTTTACACGATCATCGACATCCTTTGCCCTCGACAAATTATTTTTTCCATCCATTTACCAGCAATTCATTTACGAAGCGTCGAAATTCTATTTTTCGAATAGAATTTTGTATTGCATTTTATATTTTATATTTTTCATAAACTTAGTTGAAGAGAAAAAAAGAAAAAAAAACGGAACTAAACAAATTTTCTTCTACTATTAAATATTATAACTAGATAGCATTTTTGGACTTGAGGACTTAAAAGTCTGCAGGATGTACGTTTATAGTAAAACATTATATGAGATAATGAAAGTATATTCAGCAGATGTTTTATTTCTGTTGATTATGTTCATGAAAGTATTAAAAATCCACAGTTCGATTTACGTATTAAACGAATATTCTACTTTCTATATATATATTTTTCCACTCTCAAAATTCCTCACACATATTGTATATATTGTATATCAAAATTTGTAGTATACTAATCATATTATTACTATTTTTATTATTATTATTATTATTATTAATTATTAATGCACACATAATTTCTTAATTTCTAAATACAATATATAAATGTGCATTCTGACAGCGACGTTTCCGAACAAAGAACAATATTAATTAATTGTGTCAGAAGCACTTGCCACTTCTCGCTTCCGCCAGAAGAATCCAGAAAGTACGAGTACAAAGCGCGTTAAACGTGAAATCCAAACGCGCTTCGCGGTAACTCGCTTTTAAAGTCATTATCGGCTTACACGCGACTGTCCCCGATCGTAATCGCCTTTTGAAAAATCGGTTTACGCCGATCGCGGCAAATTATTATATTATTTATCGCCGCGTCTCGGAAGATCGCCGGCTAAGAAGATCAGATCCCCACGAGATACTAACCAGACAATGAAAAGCTACGAACAACTTGTCCGGAAATAGTTACACGAGATTCCACTGTGAATCATAAACTCAGATCCAATCTCGGGACTCGCGAATCCCGGCTCCCGACGAACAGATTTATGAACATACCTCGCGAATTTTCGCATGAATTCTCTCTCTCTCTCTCTCTGTCTCTCTCTGTCTCTCCGCTCGATCGTTTGACAGTTCGCGATAACGGAGAGTGGAAAATTTGCTCGCTGAATCGAGCGATCTGCCGAATTAAGTGGAACGAGTCAATTGAAACGACTACACAGACGTTCTTCGTCTGTTGTCAGAGGACTTCTATGTCGTAGGAAATCGCATAGTGAAAAATCTAGAACGCCTCTCAGGCTAGTTTCAGTTGTAACTATTCCCTAAACGAAAGTCGCGAGATATTTTTATTTAAAAATTAGGTGTTTCGGGAATATGTGGAAAAATTGTATGAAGGACATTCTGTATGCAGTAATGAGAGTTAATCTACGATAGAAGAGAAACTGAAGAAACATCGGTACTCAGTCCAATTTTTGATAATACTTGTATAGTTTCATTAGCATCATCGTGCAAACGTGTATCTAATGAATTTCAATTGCAACGAATTCATCCAAAATTCTTTGTCTACTATTTGAAACAAATCTCAATATATTTTTGTTTTAGACAAATCTCTGTTAATAACTTTCATACAAAGTTACGTTTCCGATATTTTCTAAAAATTTGAACGATCGTGGAATATTTTATACCTTAATATTTTATATGAATGATAATATAAAGTTATTAATATTATATTAATAATAATATTATATATAATAGTATATAATATATTAATAATAATATAAAGTTATTTTTACTTTTGATATTTTATATTTTAGTAAATTTTTTACTTTGATATTCCAGTATTGTCAATACTGTACGAAGCTCACTTTTCGACCAACTTGCAAACTTCCATTTAATTTAATTAAACAATACGTTTCACTTGTCCACGCGTATGGTACGTGTGAAGATATGTAGTGTTAACACTGTTTACGTATCTGCCACTCGCATTACGAACGACGAGATTTTATCGCGTTCACACGGAGATTATATCAACTTTCTATGCTGCGTGTGCACACACGTGTATATCGTAATGCGGTCACTATGATTTATTGCCGTGTACGACGCGCATCATGCGGATATTGTTTACTATTGTTGCTTTAATGCTCGTTACTAACAAAAAGAAAAAAAAAAGAAAAATATGACTATTTTGACGTATCATTTTATCTGAATCATTTTATGGGAATTTTATTTTATGTACACTGTCGTGTGTAAATAACACCCGCTGCAATTCCATCAAGAGGTTGATATTTTTGTGTCGTTTCCATAGCTGCGATCGACAAACATTCCTCCATCGTTAGTTTTCCACGTTTTACTATAACCAAGATCGAATGCTTCGTCAAACTTAATTTAGCAAGTAATTTAATAAATAATTGACACTTCATAAAATTTTCTGAATCTGAAAGTTTGATTTAAATTTCACGATCTGTAAAAATATTATATTATTATTTTTTATGTTACATTATATTATTTATTTGTATATTATTATTTTGTATAAAATTTTATGAAATCTTGTATTTATTAATAGAAATTCTACTGATTTATAAATCAGAAAATTTTAAAAATTTTAAAAATGATTAACAGATCAGTGAAATTTTTTTCTATTAATATCAGTTAATAATAACTTTTCTCTTTTTACACATTTGCAGGAAATTTTCAAGTGTAAGACTGCATTTGAAGGAATGTGCACGTAATACGAAAAAATACATAAAATATCCAAAGTGCAATATTTTCTATTTTATACGTGAAGCAATTCAAGAATTATTTAAAATCGAAATATTTGCCAAAATTGTGCTCTATGAATTACAGACGTTTCTCGAGATATTCTCTTTTATATTATTGTCAATAATTGTACTGCAATAATTCATTCAGTTATTAAGAAATTAAATGAAATATTTCGTACCAATAATTCTAACTCTTCAGTTTTCTATATAAATATGAATTTTCATAAAAATCTATGGTCTAATTATAATGAAATAGAGTATACAGGATGATATATATTTATACATATATATTTCTATTGATAAATAGAAAAGATTCAGATAATAACAAGTTCAAAAATGTACGTAAATCATTATGCAATGAAATAATGCACAATTCTTAAATTCTTTTCTAAAAATACCTATTAAATAACAGGCCCCTGGAATTTTCTTTCGAGCGTAAATGAAATTGTGAATTATCTTGCAAAATTTGTAAGTTCGTCCATGGCACGAGTGACGTCGAATGTGTTAACATAAATTTTTCTTTCTCCCTGTCGTTTTTTGTTCACCGACGTCCAACGCTGCTCGAGTACCGTGAAAGTTGCAAATGGCCACCATTTGGTCCAGACCTCACGAATGGACCAACGAAGTCGAGGAAAGAGATGAGTGACTTTATAGTATAATTACAGAAAATAAAACGAAGAGACAAGAGCAAGATAAATGGTAACGAAAAAGAGCGAATCAATTTTCGGTATTTCAGCTCATTGGCAACGAAAGAAGGTTCATAAAGATTCAATGGTACGGAAATGAGAGAAGAATGACTGGAGTTGCCATTCTTTGGAAACTCGCAATGATATACAATGCATATAGCAATTAAATTTCTCAGTGGCACGAAAAAAGTGAAAAGAAATGTTTCAAACTTTCTGAAATTGTTATGTACCGAGTTACTAACTTACTAATTTATGACAATTTGTAATAATTGAATCTCTCTCGGTATTAAAAGTATTTTAAAATATACTGTTCACTATACAATGTACGGGATATATTTTCTTGTTTTATTTAGTTGTTTATTTCCCTTATTTATATTACTGGAAATGTTGGTGTGCATTCAATATTATTAATTAATTTTTCGTAGTATATTGTTAACATATCAAGAGACACTGAGACAATGTTGGAATGCCAAATAAATCCAGTTCATATCACTATGATACAGACATTTGTCAATACATATAATAATTAATATTTAAATTGAAAAATCTCTTGAAACGCAACAAAATGTATTGACAAATTATAATACTTGTGATGAAGAAGAAAAGAATGTTAGTACAAGCATTTCATTGTTTTCATAGCTCTTTCTTCAATCTACTTTTGCAATTAAGAAACATTTGCATATATTTCATTTACAAAATTAAAAATATTTCGTTTTATGCCCCGGATTATTCGAACAAAAGTGCTTTTTTATTCAAATCGTACAGCATATTCTAAAATTTAGAATATTCGCAAATATTTTGAATAGTAATAACACTTGAAATATATTTTTCTTCTTTTGATCAGCTCTGCTATTATATATATATATATATATATATATATATATATATAAAATATTTGGTAGTTTGAAAATTTGTCTAAATTAGCCTCCACCGTGTATGTATTTCTACAGTGTACATAACGTCAATGCTGTTATTGCCTTGTTGATAGTTGCTTTTTCTCTCTCTTTGCACATACAAGTAGTATAAATCATATCGCGTAATTACTTTGATATTTCTCCTATTTATTCAACGAAATGGGGGAGAGCGTGTTAGAACTTACGACAAAGCAAACCGATCCGATGAAATCAATTTGCCGCGTAATTAATTACGATTTTGCATGGAGCTGGTGTCTGTCGGTGAGACGAAGGAAGCAAAATGCAATTTATTTGATCGGCCAATATTCGACGATCAATACGAGCTTCGGTTCGCCTCTCGTGGATCGGAGAAACGGAATTAAATTTACGAATTTTTCGTGGCTTCTGATATTCCCCTTTTTTCTTCCTTTCATACTTGCATCTTGCGCACGTACCATCAATTCGCCTGTCTCCATACACGATGTGCTAGTTTCCGCGTGATCGATAATTGTGCGTGTGCTGTGCAATTTCAAACAGAGAGTGGGGGGGAAAAAAAACGAGCAGAATGTAGAAAACGTGCAACCGCGTGGAATCGATGTTTAACCTCTCGCGCTGGATTGCCACGCACGTCGAGAAAATTGTGATATTTCCTCAGTTTTAAGTATATCTTAGTAAAAAAAGAAAAAAAAAATAGGTGAAACAAATGATAAATTTCAATCGCTTCTCAATAATTTCTATCAATAATTCTATCGGTGATATCATACGATATCGACGAGTTCGAAAAGAAAGCGGCGAATTATTGTATACGGTTCCGGTCACTCGTTATGGTCCGCAATCAGTTTGCCAGCGCAAGCGGTTAAGGGACGCGCTGGTGGTTTCACTTCGTTCCGCGAATTATGGCAAATTTATGATGGAATGAATTCGTAAACAGACGATTGGTTAACGCGTTAACTAGAATATCGTGCAGATAATGTCAGACGCTTGAAACAAAAGAGGATTTTGAATTGTTTGACTATTGAACACGTTAGAAATCTAAAAGTTTGATACCAAGTGAGATACATATAATTCGATGTAATACTGTATAGTTACGTAACACTATGTGTTTCTTACTTGGTATTAAATTTTCAGTACTCCAAGAGACAAATTAATCACATAATTGGGCAGAAGCAATTTAATAATTGAGTGGAAAAATGAGTTAAGTAATAGTTTAAGTGAATGCACTACTTTTCAGCCGTTTCAAAATTATACTCCAAAAATTATAAACCACTTTAAAATGATAATGCAGTAATAATATTAAACTAATACAACAGTAATATTATACCACAAATTATACAGCGATCAGAGTATCGCTCAAAATCGTCGCAGATCCGATTTATAATAATCGCCGAAACATTAAAGACGAGAAAGACGAGAATTCCATCAGCGAATTGAATTTATCCCGATCGATTATTTGTGAAATTGCGAAACGACGAATCGCGAAATATTCATAAAATTGATTATCGAGAGTTCGGGGGAATAATTTATTGTTTCGTCTTTATGCACGATTTGTCGCGTCCTTCAAAATCGTTAATGCTATTAATTAAACACGGCGAGTATTTAGGATCGTATCACGCGATCGTCGATCCGTGTATGTCTAGTTCGTGATTTATATACGAACGATAATGTGATAAAATGAATGGACTGCACGCCGTTTGTACTGTAGAAACTGCATTATACAGTCGGTGATTATGTTTATATATACTGGTGCGTCTACACTAGTAATTGACAAACGACGGTGTTGTTGATAATTAAATAAAACATTTGTGTCAGACCGTTCGCTTCAGTGCAATGCTTCTTAGCTTGCGATTATTCATCTAGGTGGAACGTAAAATGATATTAAAAAACAGACGTGACGAACACATTCCCGATATTGTTGTAAAAACGATGCAGTATTCACTAATTTAATTGCGGATCCGGATTAATTCATATTTTCTTCAAGCACGTTAATTATCGTGTTCTCTCTTCTGTTTAAACGCATGGTACAAGAAACCATAGCAAATTAAAAACGTAAGCGTAATTTAAAAAAGAAACTAAATTACTTACGTGGTAATAGAACGTAAATTAGAATGTCACCTTTAAATTATTTCAAAATGAAAGTCTTTAATTCGTAAATAATACAGTTGCTTGAAAATAAAAAGTTGAAATTAAACAGTTGCTTCAATCGAAAGTAAACTTTCGTCTAATCTAACTCAACAATTGCTCGAAACTGAAGACTTCAAAAATAAAACTTTGCCTAATCTAACTTTGCAGCTGCTTGGAAATAAAAACTTTCAATCGAAAATAGAATCTTACCTCGTTCTTCAAAATCAAGAGCTAATCCAGCAGTTACTTAAAAAATGAATATCTTTAATTGAAAATAAAACTTTACCCAAACCTAACTTGCAAGAGCAGAGTAGTAACTAATCTAAAGTGAAAGAAAACTTTTAGAAACATAAATTTATCAAAAAAAAATAGCGAACTCTAGAGCTTAAAAACGAAAACTTCAAAAATAAAACGTTGCCTGATCTAACTTTGCAGCTGCTTGAAACTAAAAACTTTCAATCGAAGATAGAACCTCACCTCGTCCTTCAAAATCAAGAGCTAATCCAGCAGTTACTTAAAAAATGAATACCTTTAATTGAAAATAAAACTTTGCCCAGCCTAATCTACAATTAGTATCCAAGCTAATAGTAACTGACCTAAAGTAAAAAAAAAAAAAAAAAAAAAAAGAAACACAAACTCATCAAAAAGAAAAAAAAGGAAAAAAGAAATAGCGAAATCTAGAATTTATAAGCTTGAATTGACTTTGGTCTCTCAAGCCGCATCCGCAATGAGCAAAGTACGCAATGAGTGACAAACGCGTAAGTGAAGAACAAGCCGACAGAAACGAAATTGCTCGATGGATCCATGGATCGATGTATATACATGTATATACCTGGGTGTACGTCATCCAGCAACATGGCTCCACCTGATTGGAGTCGAGGCCCCAAAAGTCCAGCTCCTCCTCGAACAACGGGCCGCAAACGTCGGTCGGATAGTGGAGCTTGCCGGTGCGATAGTAATTGAGCACCTGGGCGAAGACCCCCGGATGCCTGTCGAAGAAGTACTCGTTGAGGATCGGGTCGTAGTTGCCCAGTGCCTCGGTCAACTTTGACAGCCTGGTCGCGGGGATCTTCTTCAGGGTGGCCTTGTACGTCTCGTGCCGGATACCGCCCACGTTCAGGATCACGCGGTTCTCCGAATCCGTGTTCAGTATGCTCATTTTGATCGCGGCTCTGCTATCGCCGGTCCCGACTCAGAGAAACCCACGCGGCCTGCAATGAGAAACGAGAGCATCGATGACACGCCGAGATTGATGGAAACGGTGCCAAGCTCTGGCGCTGAACAGGGGTTAAGAGGGGACGTGTCAGGTTATTTGTCGCGTCACGCGAAACGGGGCGCAGTTTGCGGGTTCCCATGGACTTCTTGCGGTATCGATTCGACACCTGGCGAGAACAAGCGAGGATGATGGAAGAAAGTCGCATCGAACGAGTGAGTTTCTTGCTGGGGTCTGAGATTATTGTGCAGACGTGGGATGGAGAAAAAGGGGAAATTTATTAAGAGATACTCGCGCGACGTGTAAATTGTGTTTTCGACGGTTTCTCGAATGGAGAATGCTTGCAAAGGAAGTGAAGGCTATCCTTTATCCGTCTAGTTCTGACATCTTGATTTACGTTGCGCCATTGTTAGTTTATAAATGCATATCCTGACGTTGCTTGTTACTTTCTCGAGAGAGAATATGCAAAGACTCGTATTTTTAAATGAAACTGTACATTTTTTAAAATACATCGATCAACGTGATATTATATTCAACGTGATTACACGTTATTGCAACGTGATCGTTGTAATCAATTTTAGAAATTAATTTAACAGGAATAATTAGTTGTTTGGTTAATCTATCTTCTCGAACGCTTGCATTAGTATTACAAGCAGCTCTTAATTTGAGTCAGATCGAAGTTCAATAAATAATTGCAACAAAATACAGGTCACGTCTGAATTATATCAACGTCAAGCTTCGAATCGACGTTTAATAAATATTATTTAACAGCACCTGTAGTCATTAAGTATTTGTATCATTATTTGTCTAAAGCAGTACTACAATTATAAATAAATAAATTTCAATAATAAACGAGACAACAATTCGAGGGAATTCAAGTCGATCGTTGAAACATATTTACAAGATAGGCGTTTGCCGTCGACAAACACAAGACGACAAGTAAGACCTCTTCAATCTAAAACTGTTTGCCGGTAGTCTCAAAATCCTCAACCTATCGAGTTATGTACATCCTTGAACACATATATCTTGTCTTTCAAGAGCTCTTCAGCTTTTCTTCCACTCCTATTTCCCGTTCGTTTATACAGGCTCGCGTCTGTCTATTGGCCTCGCAGTTAGTATTCAGCTAACGTTTGCAGATTTTTGATTTAATATACTGTTCAATGTTCAACGGACTCGACGGACCGTCGTTTTGCATTTTTTTTTTTTTTTTTTTTTTTTGATATCGCGAAAGCTGGGGCAATTGTTCGATTTTATTTCTACCACGCTATTTTATTTTTATTACTGGTCTATCGTTAAGACGTTATGTTGTAAATATTATACAATAAAAAAATAAATAAAATTAATGTGAAAGGATAATAATAGTAATTATACAATATACAATAATTAATTATATAAAAAAATATATTAACATTGTATAATTATTATATGACAATAATTTATATGAAATAAATATGAAAGGATTGAATCATACAATTAAATTATAAAGATTGAATTAATGAATTTTTATTTTTTTCCTTTTAGTATTTCCAATACTGGAACTACCAGCGACTAAAGCATAAAATTTTCAGAGACAAGTAAAGCAAACGAAAAAAATCGTCTGAATCTCTAAAATACATTGTTTTACATCTGTAAAACTTCTAATTTGAAATTTGATCATTCTAATCACTCTGGTAGTTCTGGTGTTAGTAATCTCTCTGGAAATTAAACAAATTTCATCGTCTATTTTAATTGTTTCGTTTTATTTTGGACACTAATCCAAAAAAAAAAGAGGAAGAGAGAAAGGAATTCAATGGAAGAATGATCCGTTTTCGATGCACTCGATCGTACGAAATGAGAGAAACGTTGCTAACGTTCCTCATTTTTACTGAAAACGAATCCAGAAAGTAGTGGTACACAAGGTTCGATGTCCCCATTCCGCGTGTAAGCCGATTTCCGTGTGAATCGTTGCCGAGAGTCATTGAAACGGCACAATCGAATGCTACTTGCGATGACGATGCCTAATCCAAGAGATTGGAGTCGTGATTCTGTCGCGAGAGGAGCTTGATAAGCCAGGGACTTTTCGTCGAATTTAAACCTTTCAGACTATATCGTTTCATATTATTTTTTTATGAGCACACGGAGTACGTCTAGAATAAAAAGTCTCTGAAACAATGAAGTACCGTCATTTGAAATTAAATACCACTTGAATATTTATTTTACCCGACAAGCGATTATTTATTGAAATTGTTGAAACACACAGATTAAATTGAAATAATAATTGTTCAGGTCGCGTTCGAAATTATTACTTGAAATAGTATTTCCTCCGATTATTTCGAATATCTTTGATGCTGCTACTTTGAAAAGAAATTAATTGAAAAATATACGGAGAGGAAACAGATATTAATTAATAATAATAATAAATATTTCTAAAAAGAAAATGTTGTGACAAAATTGCAATAAACACGGCATTTCATTTTACAGCATTGTCTAAAGTGTTGTTCAAAATTTTTATTAAATTAGTATTTTATTAAATTATCAAATTGAAATATTATTAATATTATTAAAATAATTTTATCAAATTATTTTACTAAAATTTTTATAAAATTAGTATTTTATTAAATATTTTATCAAGTCAAATAAGTACATTGAATAGTCGTCTAAAATTTTATTGTCGATAACATTTATTTTAGTTCCATCATCCTAAAATATTTACAAGAACAAACTGCAGCAAACCGTGGCAGTGTAACAGGAAAAAGTAAAAAGTTGAGCAATATTTTTCACTGACAATGAGAACAGAAACTTTCCAACGTTTTTCAGTAATATGAATTTCCACTATCATTTTCATATTTCTTGGCATACGTTGTTGATGCTCGCGGTAGGAAAACTTGGGATTCTAATTAGAACTTGTAAGACTGCTTCTCTCGGAGAGTTACTTACCACTTGTCGATAATGATCGACGTATTATAAACTAGCAAGAGCTTCTAGGAGAGAACATTTTGGAGAGACCGCTTTGGAGAAGGTAAGTCACACGGCCTGTTAGAAGCGAGTAACTTACAATTTATTGTCACTAATGGAGAGACGAAGCTGTCGGAACAGTAGCTGATAAATACAGCTGTTCCACAATTTGCGACGTATGGCATTATATAGGACACGCACCTATTACCTGTTGGATATAATTTCTAAAATTATATTCGAACTTGTTTAAATTCTAAACATTGAAATTTGATTTTCAATTATATTTATATTGCGCATTTGTTCTTAATACGTTCGTCACTGAAATTTATTCTAACTCTAAATTCTGTTGAAATTTATTTAAATCTCAAATATTGAAATTTACTTTAATTCTAAACTATATTTACATTGCGCATTTATTCTCTAGTAACTATATTATCCCAAATTATATTTAAATTTATTTTATCTCTAAATTAGATTTTTGAATCAAATTTCAAAATTATATCAATTAGATGGTAAGAGGGTGAAACAAGAAACGTCATAAAATTGTATTCCAATAATTAACATTAATATTCTGCTTAATATTTATTAGAAGATTTGAAAATAAATTATTTAGGGTAATCTAAAAGAAAAAGGAGTATTTAGAAATTCTGAAAGGCTTGAAATTAATATTATTATTCTAATAAATATTGCAATATAAAATACTATTATATATATTAGTAAATATTGTAATATTATTATACCTGTAAAGAATTTTCTTATACTTAGATTATTTCCTATTTCATCTCGATGAATTGATTCAAAGTGAAGAAAGAAAAAAAAATTACTTGCAAGTGATTTATTTAATTCGAACGAAAAATAGATCTACTTCTTTCTTTAGATATTTTTGAAAAAAAAAAAAAAACAGAAATTAATGAAAACGATTCATTATTTCGATTTATATTCTGTTACATTTTATCTGTATTGCACGCATTCAACTCGAACTATTTCCCCCTTTTTTCGACATTTCTGCCAAACAAAGGTAAGAAATTGACGGAAATTTCGTTTGAAAATTGTCACTTTTCAAGTAAAAAGTGTACACAAGCCTGATTGGTGTACATGATATCACGTTATCCTCGTTTATCGACGCACGAAACTTTGCATTGTGCTCGATGTTCGGCGCGTACTGGCACGATATCCAACAGCCGTGTTTCCCACCGTTAAATGGAAAACTTCACGAGACCGTTAGAGAATCGAGGCAAAAACCTCGTCCCCCGTCCCGCACTTTTTTGTCAGCTCGTTTGATTTATACGGGCATCGGTCATCAATAACGCGAAATTTCATTTTCGACCCTTTAACGAAAAACTCGTCGGCTTTTTTTTTTAACCACCGCGCGAGAGAGCCAAGTTTTTTCCCCCGCAGGAGGTTGTTCGATACGGGCGAGTGTGATCGCCCATTGTGACCACGATACACTCACAAATTTGCGAACATTTCTCGCTGACAACGCGGAAATCGGGGGAATTTTTTCATTCAACGCCAGATCTTTCTTTCATTACCCGTGGTAATTGGAGTTTTCCTTTTTTTTTTTGTTTTCTTTTTTTCCCACGAAGGCGACGCGAACAATTCGGAGAAAGTCGCGAGACAACGAACGAGAGAAAATTTGGAACTGGATCTTGGTGAATTTGTAGAAAACTTCAGAGCGATATGGAAAGAATGCAAGACAAACAATTTTCTTAATTGTGTTCGTAGAAAAATAGGTACGAATCTGTGTTCTGATAATTGGACATTTTTATATTTTGACGACGAGATGAAATCAAACTACTTGCAAATATCATTGTCAGTAAAATTTATTTGGCGACTTTTTTCATCAGTGGACGAAGATCGTGTCTTTCTGTAGTATTTTCATTTTTTCAGTAAAGTAAATTTTAAAATACTGTTAACTTCTTGTGCTGGAATAACGTGCCACGCACATCGAGAACTTTTTGTCGCAAAATTGCAATATTTGCTCAGTTTTAAGTATATACAACTATAACCAAATACACAATAAATTTAGTAGCTCTCAATAATTTCTATCCAGCGATATCACCGACGAAAGGAAAGCTCGAAAGAAAAAGAAAACGACGAATTATTGTATACGGTTCGGTCACTCGTTATGGTCCGCAATCAGTTGCCAGCGCAAAAAGTTAACATCAGATACAATTAGACCAAAATTGACCGTGAACAGAATGGTAGAAATTGGCCGATTCACTTTCGCAACCCACTGTTTTCGTTTTACCCGTACAGAACATCCAGAAACACGCTTTCACTTTATTTTCAAGTTATTATTGCTACAAAACGCGTGTAAATTTGGAAGAATTGGAAAAGTTTCGGCACTCGTGGCGTTTTCAAATGAAATACTCGATACGCGATATTTCGAGCCTGTGTTTTTTGAAAAAAGAAGAAAAAAAAAAGGAAATTAAATTCTCACCGTGTGATCCAAACTCTTTTTTACTCGTCAAGAGAATCGACTGTCGCTGAGTGGCGCGTAATTGCTACGAGCTCGCGATCATTTTTCAGGAGCCGCGAGAGCAGCCAAAGAGAAACTTCAACGCAAACTACTCGCGCCCCTTTCAGCGCGGGTGAAAAGCAAATCTTTTCACGGAAAGTCGACTCGGTCGTCACGATTGCTGGGTGAATTTATGATTATTTTTCGCGACGTTGCGTTCTGCCGATTCCAAAGGTGTTTAACTCGCGGAAAATGAAGATTCCGTCTGTTCTGTCTCTTCTTTTTTTTCTTCTTTTCTTTTCTTTCGTTCCCTCGTTGTCCGACGATACATTCCAGCCGGAATATCGATATTCCCTGCCCCGACTGGAGCGTTGCGAAGATGGATGATTCTGTCAGGAAGCTAGGTGAAATCGCGCGAGTTCTTCATAGCGGAGTTTCCAACATTTTATTTTGGAAACGGCTCGATTCATCACTGGCGGTTTCCTGCGTTTTATCGATATTCAGCTCTTTTCTTCGTTCAGATTCTCTTTTTGTCACGACGGTTATAAATTATTGACATCGGCGACACTGTCCGACAAATTTTAATAACTTATTTCTAGAGTGGAGTACGAAGTTTCTTTTCCTCGTATCATTCTCATTTTGCGGTCGAATTTAATTAAATTGAATTTCGAGAAACGAGAAATTTTAAATGTTACAAATATCTTTTAATCGCTATGACTTGGCCAATATAATTCTGATTATAATATTGTTACAATCATGTATATACGTTTGATCATAATATTATTACAATTATATAACGGTATACTTTCGATTATAATATTATTATAATTCAATATAATTTTGATTATAATATTATTGCAATCATATAACATTTGATCATAATGTTATCACAATTATATAACGGTATACTTTTGATTATAATATTATTACAATTATATAACAGTATATTTTTGATTATAATATTATTACAATCCAATATAATTTTGATTATAATATTATTACAATCACTGTTATATAACAGTATTATTACATAACGGTAATATTATTGATTGCGATGTTTCGATTTAATTATAATTTTCATTGGTACTTCGGTGTTATAATTGTCATTATAAAATTGCACAATGTTTCATACAACCGGTAATACTGTTATCTGTAAAAAGTTCTCGCCAAGAATATTTCAATACTTTCGCGAGCATAGAAACGACGAAAACGGGGCATATGAATGATAATAATTTTTACAAAATGTATTCACACGTCGATGCGCTTCGCATTCCACTGCATTTCAATGGAAAATTCCTTTGCTAAATCTGTCTGAGTGTTTGGCTCCGAGGGGAAAAAGAAAAGAAATAGCACTTCCAAATACTTCACGAGATTGAAGTAATCTCGAGCGAGTTAAATTGACTTGAAACGACATTTTTATAATCACGTTCGCCTCGAATCGCCACTTTATCGAGGAGATAAAAATTCAAGGAAATTCTACCGGCAAGGTCACACCCGTGCGATTTCAATTGTTCGGCGCTCGGCGCTTCGCGTTCGCGTTGCTCGTGCAACCGTGTTCTTAAATTCGTCCGTGACGAGTCGGACTTCCCCTGGAAGTTTCTCTGCGGCTGGCGCATATTTTCTAATTATACGCTTTCGTGACTTCGCCATTGACGTGTGCATATTTAACAATTGCACTTAAACTGGGACAGACTAAAAATACGAACTCTTTATTCCTCCATCGTGTCCAAATTCTCATCTTTGAATGCACGTTAGCTGCCCGGCCAATTTAGCACGAAAATGGGTCCAGCTTGGCCGATAGCCACGACGAGAGCGAACTGACTATGCTCAGAGTGAGCTTTATTTAGTCACTTACGGACGAGAATATTTTTGTCACATATTTATACGTTGCACTAAATTATGAATCGTTGTAAACTTCAGATTGCTAGCTCCTACGTTTTTGAAAAAAAAAAAAAGAGAAAAAGTCACACTCCTGTCAATATATATAATTTACTTGTTTAAGCTAATATCAATACGATTATTTAAATTACTCTTTAATGATGTAATATTATATCATATAATTAATATTAAAACCGTCGCGGGTAAATATTTAGACGATTCAGTGGCAAATATATAAAATAGAATTCAAATGAATCTTTTTCTTTTCATTCGACTGTAACATGCATAACGTGAACAGTTAAAAATTGATTAAACGACACCGACGAAGATATTTCATTCTGTGCTCGAGTTTAATTGAAAAAAAGCTGCTGGAATATCAATTTATCGCCGCATTGTGATTGATCTTAACGACGCTGAACGATCTGCAGGATTTCAAAGTAATTCAAAATATTACGTGACCTGCCGCGAAGAGGGCGAATAAGAAAAAATAAAACTGACGTCATCGCAATTGGCACGACACAGTAACGGAGCATTGACGCAACACCCCGAGCGACGATGGTGGACGTTGCTCCAGTAAAAACAGAAGAAAGAAAAAGAAATTCGTTGCATTGTAGAAAGCAATACGACACTGTATAATATTCAGATTCCTACGAGAAAGTATTAACTTTTTCTCATTTTCTTCGTCACTGACTTCTTTTTACCTAATTTTACCTAGATGTAATTAATATATTTAATACAGTATACTATAATATAATATATTATACTATATTATACTATAACATATTATACTATATTATACTATAATAAATATATTATGGTATTATAGTACCATAGTATAGTATATTAAATATATTATAGTATTATAGTACTATAATATAGTATATCAAATATATTATGGTATTATAGTACCATAGTATAGTATATTAAATATATTATGATATTATAGTACTATAATATAGTATATTAAATGTATTATAGTATTATAGTACTATAATTTAGTATATTAAATATATTATAGTATTATAGTACTATGATAGTATATTAAATATATTATAGTATTATAGATAGTACTATGATAGTATATTAAATATACTATTGTGTTATAGTACTATAATATACAATAATATATTCAATACAGTATTAATATATTTTAATACAGTTAATAGCATACGGGAAGTGGAGCAAGTAACGATGAGAAATAACTCGAGACTGTGAATTTTTATGCAATTTTTTATATTTTTTCGAGTATAATTAAAGGAATTTCGAACAAATTGTGACCTTTTTCCGGATATTTTACACGCATGAGAAATTTCTCAGAACAATGTATGCTATTTCAAAGAATATAACAATAAACAGTAGAATTTCTTGGCGTGTTTGTTTTTCTGTGAGATTTGGAAGTCAACAATATATCTTTCACCGAAAGTTTATATTCGATCGTTTTTTTTTTTTTTTTTTTTTTTTAAACAAAAACGTCGGAGCACCCGCGTCGAAGAATGATTTAGCTCAAAGTACGTTCTAAAAATTAACTTTTTCAAACTCGACGAAAAAGAGAAAGATATTCTTGAATTTATATTTCCCTTGCCTTTCGTTCGAACGAAATTAAAATTGAGACGCTTATTCAAGCATTTTCCCAACATAAGCACCTTTTGTGCTTTCCATACGGGGAAATGAAAAATCGCGTCGTATGATATACAATGAAACATGGTGTTCCGTTGAAAACGGATCGATAATCCTGACTTTGAAGAAAAAAATCCTCACTGTTTGAAGCAACTTTGTTGGAAAGTTTCCCCGTGCAACGACAAACAAGCGTAATACGTTTACAAGCAGAAATTTGCTTGCAAAATTAAATGTTACAGCAACGTACCTCGTTTTCCATATTTTGTTTATTTTCACACACTTTTGTGCGTGCATTTTTGCAACCTGAAATTTCCGATAAACGCAGCCGACTTTGTCGACAAATTTGCTGTTTGTTCAATGAATTCGCCCGAAAATAATGTGAACTCGATGGCGCGAATGTTTCGCGAGACGGAGAGAGAGAGAGAGAGATCGAGGGGAGTATGAACGGTGTTGGAATCTTCGTCGATAGCGAATTACTGTCACAGGCTTGATAATATGTGACAGGATCTCTGGGAGGTTTCCATGAAACCGTATCAAAGGAGCTATTGAGGTGACATTCCAATTCCGTTCAAGCGTGATTAATGTATTAACTGTCGACTGATCCGATATACGATTCCTTAAATACGCGTGGAGAAGAAGAAGAAGAAAACGAAACGAAAGTGTCAAAGTGCTGTTAATGCGTCATTCTGATAAATTTGATAAGCGCGAAATACGATAAAAGGAAATAATATCTAATGTATTATACAACAGACGAAGTATTTCTCTGGGTTCTCGAATTATCTTCGCACAAAAATTATGAAATTACATTGAAATCTCTGCAGTTTTGCGAATAAATGTCAAATTAGAAATGATATTCTAACATTGAATATCGTCATTTGTCGCAACGTCAAATGTTAACGTTCGTTTCTGCTTGGATCAGAAACAATTCTCAAAAGCGAATCCTGTTACACATCGCTCGATATACTATATCCACTTCCGCCTCCTCTCTCGCGAATTTTCGTTAGTTATTAACCCCTTGCGCTGGCAACTGATTCGCGGACCATAACGAGTGACCGAGCCGTATACAATAATTCGCCGCTTTCCTTCCGTTTTTGAACTCGTCGGTATGACATCACTGGATCATTACGAAGCAATAAACTTATCAACTTGTTTACATTTAAATATATGTAATAATAAATATGTTATTTAAATAATATCTTATCACTGGGTTACATTTAAATATACTTGAAACTGAGAAAACGTTGCAGTTTGGGACAAAAAGTTATCGACGTGCGTGGCAAGAGGTTGAAAGACGAAATTCAGTCGTTTTAATTCAATCCCGTGGGACGCGACATCGCATCGATTCGTTTGGAACACTTTGTATGCATTAGGGGTACCGGAAATGAATCCATTATTTTCGATCTTAAACAAAACGTTGTATTGTCTCATATAAATTTTTGAATATCAATTCAAAGTATAATTCCCTTCTTTCCTTAGGACTGTTTCCCATCTAATAATCCACTTTTCAAAAAATTTACAGGTCTTGAATTGGAATAATCCTTGATGTGAGTCTTTTGCACTTCGGTTAAATTTTGAAATGTTTTTGTTCCAGAGATCTAAAAAGATTTTAATCGGAGAATAAGGGGGATGATTAAGAACTTCCCAGTTTAATTCGCGAATGTTTTCACGGGTGATCGATTCTGTATGGGGTTTTGCGTTATCGTGGTGAGGGGTTATTTGCTTTCGATTGACTAGAACTGGTCGTTTTTCTTTCAATTGCTGGCAATAAACATTAGCTGTGACAGTTTCACCTGGTTTTAATAGCTCATAACACCAGAAATGTCCCACCAAACACACAGTAAAACATTTTTAATGCGAGTCCTGGTTTGGCAGTTGGTATAGGTGTTTGGTTAGAAGAAAAACATTGCGATTTTCGCTTTCTGTTATCACAGACGATCCATTTCTCGTCCCCCGTTACAATACGGTGTAAAAACGGGTCATTTCTGTACCTTTCCAGCAAAGAATTGCAAATCATTACCCTCTGTTACTTATTAGCGGCTGACAATTCATGCGGTGTTCCAAATTCCCATTCTGTTTGTTCTGCCAGTGAGTTTTAAATGTTCTTGCACCGTCGACCAAGGCGAACGGAGCTTTTCTGATATTTCGTCAATCGTTAACCTTGGGTCACCTTCGACCAGTGACTCCAAAATGTCATCGTCATCAAAATCAGACGGTCTTCCTGTCGTCAGATTTAAATTTTCTAAACCACCATTGCCATCTGTTTACAGATAAGACAGTAAATATCAATGATTGTCTTCGTTGCTCTAGTAGCACTCATACCCTGATCGAAAGAAAGCAGCATAAAATGCCTGATATGCTCATTAAGGCTTATCTTAAAATTCCAGTTACGTCCTGAGAAACAAAGTCAATGAACGCTTAAATAGAACAAATACCAAAAAGTGATCCATACACTACGTATCAGCGTAGATTGCCGCAAAGTTCAAGCATAAAAATAATAGATTATTTTCCGGTCCCTAATATATAGAGAGCTGGTTGATGTCGGTGGCCACTTTTATCTCGATTCCGTTCCATCATTTCGTCGCATTAAAGCTAATTGGACTACCACCGAGTGCAAACGATACACACTACGTGTTTGACGATCCTGGTACGGCGGAACTCTGTTTACAGACGGTGTTTCCGATCCGACGGAACAACCAAGAACTGACGACGAAAAACGAGAGGGCAGAATTTTCTCAGTTGAAATCGAGTTTGGAAATTTACTGTTTTACGCGTATTGCAGGTTCGTGTAAAAGGTTCCAGTATAGTGAACGAAAATTTACTTTCCAATGCAACGTTGTATTTTCTTATGTAAATGTAACAAACGTAAAACGTGAGAAAATTTTTAGGGGAAAAGTGATAATGAACAAGCTAGACAAATGTTGTCAAAAGTAAAAGTTTCGGATGGAATGGGATTTATAAAAAGTAAAAAAAAAAAAAAAAAAAAGTAAGAATTTTCCTGTTTTCGGAGAAACAGTCTTCAATATTTGTAGGAAATACGCTGAATATTGTTCAATGAATTTCGATTATATTTGAATAATTTATTATGAATTTCGAAAATTGAATCTTCTAAAATAACCAGTTTCCACGGATTTCTTTTCTCTCCAAAATTCTATTCCACGAGAATACCATTTAAAGGTGCAACTATAAAAATTCCACAGAAACAGATTTTTCTTTTCTACGAAATATAAATATAAAAAATATTTAATATGAATATTAAAATATTAAAAATATTTAATATGAATATTAAAATATTTAAAATATTAAATATGAATATTAAAATATTAAAAATATTAAATATAAATATTGAAATATTAAAAATATTAAATATGAATATTAAAATATTAAAAATATTAAAATAAATTAAATTTTTATTAAATAAAAATATTAAACGAACGTTCGAACAGAACGGAAACCTATTAATTTCGATCACTGGGAAATTTTAATTCGCCAGTGATACGAAGTTCACGTACAGTTGTAGTGCTGAAAACATAGAATTCGACATTCGTTGAAATAAAATTTTTCCAGCGCATCCAAAAATAAATGCACTTTTAATATATTATACAGGCCTTCTCATTAAACTTCCAGGTTTTTGATAATTTTAGCAACCACCGAAGTATGCTTCAAATAAATGGAGTTCATATATGCCGAGTTCTGCTACGTCATTTCTCATTCCTCGTTACGAAACGAATTCTGATTTCGCAAATAACGATATTCGTGTGACGTGCTCCTCGAGAGAAACCAGATCTTCGCAATTTCGATCTTCTCTGAATCCATCCTCTATTTGAACGAATAACTAGGGATTGATTAAGCACTTTGTATCGTTTCTGCGAGCATAGTAATTGAACGAGTTCCATGGAGATATTGTACTGGATGGATGGAGAGATTGAACAATAAATGGCAGGTTGATCAGGCAACAATAAATTTGTAATAAAATTCTGATTAATCCAGCGGAGGTCTCAATTGAATGATCGTGAAATTAAAGAACGTAAAAACTGGACAGATTCGATCTTTTAACGAGACAGTATTTCAGTTTCGTATATTTTTATACATTTTTATACTTATTGATTTTAAGACTTTAAAATTGAATCGGTCCTTTCTCAAATTTAGTATACTATATATTTGTATTTTTATTCTTTTATATGCTAACTGGTATCGATATTTCTTTCTTCATCGGACTATTTATATTTAGTTTGAAAGATGTTGCAATCTTCATTTTACGTGTAAAGGACAAAAAGGAATGTAGTACCTTTCTGCTTATCTGATTCTTGTCTTTCGTGCACTATGCTAAATTTGGTGGAACGATAATTGAAACATCTCTTGGCGTAAACATTCTCAGATACAAATATACTTTTGTATTCTGAATAAAAAAAACTGCATCGATTGATACAAAAAAAAAAAGAAAAAAATATATTTAAAACAGAACTCTGATGAGAATGATACGATCTTACAATAGAGTGAATCTCAGAGAAATAATTTGTTTTCACAAATTATAATTACAATCTGTAATTATACTTGTGCGATGTAATGTAACTTGAAGGATTTTCACAAAACCACAAATAACGATGATAATTCAGGCACCCTATACATTTTCCAAAAAAAAAAAAAAAAAAAAAAAAGAAACTCGTCGAAAGAGTAATCACCGCGAATTTAGTGCACGTAACGCAGGCTGAGAAAAAAAAGCCGCCTGAATAGCAGCTTCCGTGACGTTTTCTCCAGGCAGCGACTTTGAGAGGGCTTTCATGTCTCCTCTTAAAGGAGTCGCACATACGCCGTAGCCAACAGAAAAGCACCCTGAGGCTATTTCTCCCGTAAAATTGTTAAAGAAAAAAAAAAAAAAAAAAAGAAAGAAGACGAAGAAGAAATCTTCTTTACCGGCTCGGGCAGTCTTGGTTTTTAAACGCTTTTAGTCCCTTACGCCGGCGTGTTCAATGAAACGTTTTAGGGGCTAAATAAATGTTTCATTTATCGAGCGTGCAAATAGATTCGGCTGTTCCTTTTCTTTTTCCAATCGATCGTAACTTCCGTCTGAATTTTATGAATTTTTATTCTCATGTCCTTGTTATCAATGGGAGAAACGGCGAGAGTTTTTCTTACTGGTGTTACTCATCACTCGGATAAATCAGAGATCAAAGGGAATGAAAATTTCACGTTTAACTCTCTACAATGTTGTATGCAAAGATTTGTCATTTTTATTGGAAGATTTCGGAGAAAGATTGTTAATCAATCTGGCTACTTAAAATCTGGCGATTTAAAATCTATGAATTGATTATTTCTAATGAATGCTCATATTCTAAACTATTTAACTGTGATGTTATTATATCAATTGTACTATATGTAATATATTATTATATTAATATTATTTTTATATAATATTAATGTATTGTATTAATATATTTATATAAATTTTAATTCTGTAATTATAATTTAAATATTAGTACTCTGTGCAATGTGATCGATATATAGTTATACAGATAACTTGAAGCTATTATAAAGAATTAACAAATTAATAAGTTCTCGTAATTGGTTCATTGAAGCAAAAGACCTTGTAATAAGTGAAGGTTAGAATCATTTTTCCATTTACAGACTGTAATAAATAGTTGCTAAATGAAAAGTTCCAATAACATCAATATCTTCTTTAAAAATGTTACAAGTTTTCTGAAAGCGGCGAAATTATTTACTAATTTCAAAAAAGGACTGGAACATTTAAAGTGGAAACATCTTATTTACAAACTGCGTTGTATAAAATAAAACTATTGGATTTTCAAAAATTTCAGTTGCTACAGAAAATAACAACAGTCTGAAATGGAAAAAAACTTGTCCATACCTATTCCGACGAGAAATCAAATTCTAAGCAAATTTATTTGTTATTGTAAGTAATTAAATCAAACAAAATCGCTACATTTTAAATGAAATATATTTCAATTTTCATAAGTCAATAAGAAACTCGACAACGACCTGCAGTCGAAATGAGGTTTCGAAACTGATTGGTAACCTCATTTCGCAACATTTCAACTTTAAAAAAAAAAGAAAAGGTTGAAATCTGAAAGCTGAAAGTCACAGGTTATAAAAAAAAAATTAGAACTTGTCGTTTAATGGCTACTCGCGAAAGAAACTTTTCCTATTTTTTGAATCCTTTCCGCATAACGCTAATTAACGTGATTATCGTTACTTTAATTATTCTTTGCAGTTTTTACCGACGTCGCGTCATTAACGCGGCAAATGGCAGTTTAACGGGTGGGAAAATAATTCTGGACACGTTCCAAATTTCCACCCTTATTTCCCGTTTTATTTTTTAGTACACTCGCCGCGGTTTTCTGCCATGTGTAAACGACCTCGTAAATCAATATCAGCTTCTGCGGTTTCCAGTCCGGCAAGTAGTTTAAATCGCCAGTAACTTTAGGTATCGTAGGCATAGAGAATTAGCCGTCTGTAGTGGAATATGGTGCCGTACACAACAGCCAGCAGTTTAAAAGCAACGTATATAGATAATTACGTGAAGAAGCATGGACAAGTGAATTCCAACGATAAATATAACATAATTTTGTTTAATCAAGATAAAAATACCTTAATCGAAAGTATTTCCTTCGGACATTATAAATGATATACGTATAACTATAATTTTTTATTTTTTTATTATATATAATATTGTCTTTTATTGTATGTAATGTCTGTTTATTAATCTGTTTTATTACATATCGCGCATTAACTGACAGCACATTCAAATAAATTAAATTAATTTAAAGTTGTATAAATTGTAATTACATAATTTTTTATTTTTCATTTTCTTATTATACGTGCTGCCTGTTTGCTTATTAATCTGTTTCATTACATACTATACATTAACCGTTCGTACGTTCGAATAAATTGAATTAATTTAAAGTTAAATTACTCATATACATAGTCAATTGCAGAGGCTGCGTGCATTTGCAAATTTCGAATATTTAAAGAAGAACAGACGCATCAAACATTCCATAGGCATTGATTTATTCGTTATTTTATACGCATACAAAAATCACGGAATATATCGCGTAATTAATGAATGTACAATTGATTCATTACCATAAATATACAACGTGTAAAACATGTTATTATTATTATGAAGATTTTCGTCAAAACTGTGTTTTTAGTTTACTTACAATTATAATTGATTTGAAGCAAGTATAAGAAACACTATCGATAATTTAGAAACGCTTCTGAGCTAATTGTTGTTGACAAATTAATTAAGATCTATAAAGCTCTCCATTTTCTGTTTTAGGTATTGAAAATTTCACATGTAAATTTCCGTGGTTGTACGTCAACGAAATATCCACAACCCTTCCTTTTCTGTTCTAAATATTTGAAATTTCGCGCATGTATGTAAACTAGTTCTGTTTGCAAACTAGCCAAGTGCAATTAATTTGTCTAATTACTCGGAAACAGAAACACGCAGGAAATATCATGCTGAATAACTTTATTGCCACTGAATGAAACATCCAAACTTTTAACCACTCTAACATTTATAATAATTATTAAACTGCGGGTTTTTATGCATCCATAGGAAATTTTAAACACGCGCGATACGAGAAAAATATATAAAAAACAACCACAATGCCGGTGCCCTTCGTAATATTTGGCACAGTTTCCTATCTTTTTCGTTTCATTCCCAAAAATATGAATTCGCGTGGTCTAATAATTACGCTGAGAATTTTTATGGAGTTCCATCTATTTTTAAGTAATTAAAAACATTTCCAGAACTCGTCGAGTATAATTATTTTATTTGTTACGTATTCTGAAAAGCGTTATACCCCAGAATATTTTATATACGTACGCGAATGCACTTGCTTTGTGATTTTTATACAAATGCACAGAGATCTGCAGTGAAGCAATAACGAAGCTTAGCATCCATTGCACTTTCGAATATTCGCTCTCCATTATCGTTATAAATGTCAGCAAGACGAGGAAAATTGAATTACTTACGAATGTGTAACCAACGCGGCTGTTTAACCTGAGCGGTTGAAACTTTCCTTTTGAATGAGAAAGCCCATTCAACGGGCCTGTTACTTATTCAGTCGTTTTATTTGTTTAACCAGGGAGAAATTTGCGCCGAGCCGCCTGTCAGACATTGTGAAAATATCTGAACCCTCGTCAACTGTGAAATTTCATTTTCACAGCCTTTTCGTTAGTCATTGTTCAAGAACACGTGGACTCAACCAACAGAGATTCTTCTGTAACTCAATTTTCATATAAACTTGAAAAACTTACGCGTATATCTAAATTTCGAAAATATCGTTTCACTTCATTGTATTCCATCGATGAAAAATTATAATCAGATTTCTTAATCGGAGCAAACATCCAGAATTAAATGATAATCTTCTCTTTCTGGTAAGCAAACGAAATTCTAACGCTAAGAATTAATGTTTGTATTCAGTGTTCGCGATACGCGATTTATATCGATTTACATGACGATTTTGTCAATAATAGACGACATTTTTTACAACAACTTCTTCACAACTTCGTCGACCAACACCTAACATGTTAAAAAATTATTAATAACATATTGATAACATGTTAGAAAATTATAAAAATCGGGAGTGGCTCTGATTTTGCAGATACAGTGACGAACGAGAGAAAAGTTTAAAATTTGTATTTGCATTCTACATAAATGCTAGACAGTTTTTCATCAACGTGAGTAGCAATCTAGTCATCTAGTTAAATTATTAATTAAATTAATATTTTATATATAATTTATAATAAAATATAATTTATATATAATTATATTAAATATACTATATTATATTAATATAATATTATAATTAATATAATTAATTATATCATATTAAATATGTATAACAAAATTAACAAAACATTCCATATAATTTAGTGAAAATTAAATAGGGGAATTTAAAATTAATAATGACAAATTAAAGTAATCGCGGTTAAATTTATATTCTAAGTTAATAATTTACAAATATTGTAGTAAATTTAATTAATATTCATATAAGTTATAATAAAAATAATCGTTACATTAAATTTATTAATTTTACGTGAAATTTAAATTGATATTAACAGTACAAGCTTGTACATTAAAATGTATTAAAATTGAATAATACACCTATCATGTTATATAGATACCCGAAAAAAAAAACCGAGAAGAGAATCTCAGAGGCCGGACGCGGGTGTCCTCGCCGAAATATTCGCCCGAGTGTGAAATATTCGACGCGCGAGATCTGAACTCTGACACGGGGCTGCAGCCCCGTGCATTGAACCTATTTTCTGCTTAAGCGCTTATCTATCTCATTACCGCGATCCGCAATTATCAGATTACGCAGTAGATTTACAATTCAGAATTCTAGCCGCGGTTTAATTGATCGAGGGGTTGCACGCGGGCGGCGAATTCGCAGTGGCGTTCCGCCGAGCTTTAAAAAAGCAAGCGAGTTTCCACCCCTCTCCACCTTCTTCGAGAGAAAGAGAGAGAGAGAGAGAGACGAGGGATAATGATCGAACGTGGTATAAATAGAGAAGGCGGGAGGAGAAATACTGCTCCGTGGATGGTCGTTAAATTCCAGATAAGGGAGAGCTGGATTCAAAGGCTGTGCACTGCCCGTTACGATAACCCACAAATGATAAGCAAATATTAGTAGGAGGTTCTTGCTGCCTTTAAGCTTGTCTTGCCGATTTTCAACACGCGGCGTAGCCCCGGCAACCGAATATTATCGCGAAAATTTATACTCCGCTCCGGTGTGTGTGTGTGTGTGTGTGTGTGTGTGTATTTCGTAGACCAACTTCTGTTATTTATTTATGGAGCCAAATGTATTTTGTAGAGTCGTTGCTCGCGACTGGAATTCTTTTCTTTCCCCCTTTTGCAACGATTGCAAAAAGAAATTTTAACCCCGTTGCGCCCCGGCAACTAGTTGGTCGAACCGTATACGATAATTTGTCGCTTTCTTTTCCTTTTGAGCTCGTCGGTGTGACATCACTGGATAGAAATGATTAAAAAGTAATAGACTTATCATTTGTTTTGCCTGGGTTACGTTTAAATATAGTTAAAGCTGAGAAATTGTTGCAATTTGGGACAAAAAATTGAGGCGCAGAGCTGCAGACAACGTGCAGGAGACTTCTGTCATTTTCGAAGACACGATGCACGCTTTGAAGTACAAAATCTATTGTGCCTTGAATTTAGATGACTGAAAGTGCTTTTCAAAAGTGAACTCAACAATTTTGATTTGCACTCTTTGACACGTCCAATATTCCAACTACGTTTCTCTGTGACATTCACGTCTGTAAGACAGTTCTCTAGTCGTGTTCTCAAGAATATAATTATATAAAGAAATAATTTGAATAAAAATTCTAAAAATATTCCTGAATTCAACCAGAGAGTATTTTTTATACGTTAAAATAAGTTGGAAGGAACTAAAATAAGTTATTTCGCTTGAGAAAATTCGCTTTCAAGAAAATTTGTCAAATTTGTGTTCGATAATTTGCAGAAGCGTGTCCCGCTTGCGTGCATAATTGAAAAATGTAGAACAAGATTTCTCCGTTTCCCAAGAAAATAGCATTTCTGTTCCAAGAGAATGGAGTTTGACAATGTTTAGTTAAGAACGTAAAATGCGCGTATAATCCCATTTCGAGCTCGTTGAATTTTTAAATTTAATTTCGTCGAAAGCCTCGTATGAAAGAATTTTATTTCACATTCTCGCCTCACTTTCCATCGTGGAATCCAATTCGTACCATTCTCAATCTCACTGCGATGCTCGAATCTGTTATATTTCAATTTTTAAACATTCTCTACTCTGAAAAGATGTCAAAACAAGAGAAAGTCCTTCTCTGAAATTAAGGTACTTGTTAATTTTAGAGAAATATAAACCTAAAGGGTGCAGCGTGGTTGTTGATTGTGAGAAATAGGAAGCTGCGACGAAATTACGAAAGGTTTTTCATAGTAACGCGTTGTTAAATACGAAACTAATTGACGTGAAATATCACGGCGCGACTAGGAGCGCGAAGGTTTAACAATTAATTAAGCTTTGATCGTCAGCCTTAATAGCAATTGCCTTGTTGCAATTTAGCCGGTAGAATCCTCGCGACCTCAACACGTGGGCCACAGCCCTCGGATGTGGTTACAGACTGCTGAGACACCGTTAATTGCCGGAAAACCCGGCATTGTGAATTAACAACTGCCTGGATAGTTACATTCTCCGGGTAGAATTAACAAGGTGTAACGTTAACTTCTTGACGGGCCACTGTTCACCGGCGAAGCTTGAAAAACCGAGTTACGAGGGCAGACGAGGTCAATGTATGTGTAAGTAGAGTATAAGAAAGTGTGGTCGTCGAAAACGGAATGACACCCGTGAAAAGTGCGAAGTATTTTTTAATTTTGTTGCCGATAACTCCCTAGTATTTCAAGTGTTTTTATTTTTTATTTGAAATTTTTATTCAAAAGACAGTTTCTCGACTGGTACTTATTTTAAACAATTTCCTTTTTTTACTAATTATATCAAGCACAACTCCCGAACTTTGTTCTAACTTATATCTGTGGAACTTGTAAATTTTTTTTAACTAAAATTTCACCAAATTTCAGCAAATGAAGGTATCAGTAATTTTCTTTAGTTTTTTTAGAAAATTACCAAAAATTTATGTTTACCATTGAGTTGGTTCAGAGGAAGAAAGAAATTGAACAGATTAAATTCGATTTGTTCTACTGTTGTATAAACAACGATATATCCATTTTGAGGAATCTTGCACACGTGACTATTAGACGATTTATTATCCGTGTAATTTCCAATTCTCACCGCCGTTTCAAAGTCAATTGCAATAAAACAACGACGACACAGATCGTTTAATATCGTTCGTGTTAACGTACGAGAAGCCAAACACATTCCGTCGTTTCATATGGCTCTCGTACACGTAAACGAGAATTACTTCCCCGGACGGTCCTTGTAAACAATAATGCGCGCCGCTGGCGGCAATTTGGGATTATGAAACACGTGCCAAATATGGCCACGAAGCGTGGCTATATTTTTTAACATTTCACCGCATCGGCGACTAAATTTCGGATATAAATTTCAATTTACGTTCTCCCGCGTTAATAATTGCCAATCAGAGCGGCAAAGTGAATCGACGAATTCTGATTGTGTTTGCACGTTTATCGATTACAAAAGGGAGACCCGCATAATTCCAAACTGCGTGCGTGTCACTTGATTAACTTGATTTGCGACAGATAAATCGTTTGAAAACAGCTGAAGAAATTGAAGACAGAAAATTTCAGAGAAATTCGAGTGTAGGTGAGAAAGCGAGCTCCGATGTCTGACCGATGATTGACCTGTTTCACTAGCTTTCACTAGGAGAAGTATCGTATTATATCGGGCGCGCAAGCAACTATTATTGCAATTTTCTTTCTCGACAAATTATCGAATTTATAATTAGCATCGTGGGTTTTCATGCACTTATGGGAAATTCAAGGATGTGAAAGTGTAAGAAGTGTGGAAATAAAATAAAAATTTTTATTCCCCATTAGCCCTCGTTTCACTTAACTGTATCTGTAAAATTCACGCAGTGTCTATTTATAATAAATACGCAAATATTTTTCATATACACATGTATTGATGAACAAAATATGAACGATTAAAATATTCAATAACACAAGTATTTAAATAATACTGTAAAACGAAAAATTTTACTGTAACATAATAGTTTGCAAAGATTAAACGTTTCGTATAAATCTCACAATGGCAATCAACAGAATGAATTCTTTCTCTCTCGTATCATAGGTTTTACAAAATTAAACTGCTTAATATTTTAATAATAAATTAATCGTTTCACACCGTAAATCGTTATCGATCGATCAGTGCACGATTCCACTAAAAAGATCTTTTCGTATTCAACAAACGAACTACACTTTTCTCAGAAAATCGAACAAGCTTCGACAAATTTTCCTTCCAAATAACGAACAATTCTGAAGATAATTGCGTTTGCAGATTACGCGGAGCGCTCTTTATTTACGAATTCAAATACTGGTCAAAGCACACTTCTAGCCTCTCCAACGTTCTACGAAACGACACCGGAGAAGCATGTCACTGTACTCGTTAAAAGTTTCCGAACTTCTGAAACGAGGCGTTAAATTTCTCCCCTCTTCCTTCGTGACTTTAAGCCGGTCCTCTCGTTCGTAAAAGGAACGGCGCGTCGATTCAAACTGTACATAAAATTTCTTTTCAACACCCCCCGAAGCCGGGCGACGTCGGAAGATTAACGACCCCGAAAAAACAATCGCGCCATTTTGGGCCACGACCGTTGAATCCGTCCATTGATAAATGGGACGTTCGTTAAGTCACGAATGTTAAAGGTATTTAAATCACCATTGCCGAATCTGGAACACTTTGACTTTTTAAATGTAAATTCGACAAACCCTCGTCTACTCCCTCCCCCCCCTCCATTCCATTTGTATTTCTTGTATCATCAGTGTTGCGATTAATTTATCCATGAATTTATAATAACATTGATGTAGCATATAGAATAATTTTTATATTATTTAATTTTAACGTTAAATGTTTATCCAATTTTAATTTATTAGAATTGAGTTTCAATGAATAATTATTCTATATTGATAATGATACGTTTAATTTCTCAGATAATTTCATTTGAACTTTTAATATTTTTAATTTTATTTAGAACAATAATAATAATAATAATAATAATAATGATGATAATTGAAGATTTTAAATTAATTGATTTAGTTTATCAACTAAATTTTAAATTTTTTATTTTTTTTACATCCTTTATATTTTTATTAATTGATTTGAATCGAATTCCCTTTGATTGAATTGAAGGTGAATGAGAATTGATTTCACAATTTAATTTAGAGTATTATAGAAGATTATTTATTTATATTTTTTTATCTGAATAAAATAAATTTATTATTTACAAGAATAATTTTGGTAATAATCTTTTATGGTTTTTTTTATTGAATTATATTTCATTTAACTTATTAAATATATCATTAGTTATAATTCGAGGTGTTTTAACTCGAATTTGATATGATTATTTAATATACGTATATATGTTGAATAGAATTATTAATTTTAATTTTATATTATTTCATTTATTTATATTTAACGAAAGAATTAATCAGTGCAATTAATTTTTATTAAATTAAAAGAATCAACAGAGCTACCTCACGGAATTATATCTTATTTAATTTATTAAGTATAATTAATTTCACGTTATTAGTTATAATTCGAGGTGTTTTAGCTCGAATTCGATATGACTATTTAATACATACATATTGAACAGAATTGTTAATTTTAATTTTATTATTACTTAATTTATTTTTAACAAAAGAATTAATCAGTGCAATTAATTTTTATTAAATTGATAGAATCAACAGAGCTATCTCACGGAGGAGGCAAGCATTGTGCCTTCTCTGGATTTATCCAAACGATATAATTTTTTTTCCCCTCTTTTCCTTTCGCTCTCGTCGTGCAGTGAAAAGCAACTTCGCTACTTGCATTGAAATGCGACTGCACCAAAGATATCATACGGCCAGAAGGATAAATGCAAACTCTTTTCGTCGACAGCAAGGTGCTCGTTTCTTTCTTTTTTTTTTTTTTTTTTTTTATGGATCTTTCATCGAAATATGTACTCCTTCGTTTTTACAGTGTCTCGATTGTCTCTTTTCTTTTTCAACTCGTCGAGATTAAATCTCTCCGCATTGTCGCTCGTTTGTTGGATTTTGAAAATTCGAGGTTGCTTTTTATTACATTCAGTTTCTAGAGCGTCGATCTCTTACTTTGTACAATTCCCGATTTGGATTAAATGTAGGATACGTTCAATTTTTAATGTTGTCAAATTTCAAACACTGTTTCTCTGAAATTTTCTTGAATCGGTGCATCTGCTAGCAAGTTTTGTCTTCTTCTAACGAATAATTTTTCCGAGTCAAGCAATATTAAAATTCTGCTAGATTCCGTATTTGAAATGTAACGTACATCATTAATAACGTAATAATATATATTAATTTTATGCATTATGAATAATTCAAATTTATGTATTTATGTTGTATATATTTACTACATATTATACGTATCGTTAAAATTATTACATCGAAATTAATTATAAAACAAAAAGACATCACTTTCTCAACAAACTCAGTATAAAATACTTCATTCGAATGTTTCAACGAGAAATTAATTCCTCGATAGTGTAGCTACACGTGAGAGAAGCCAAAATATAAATTTTGTGTGTGTCGTCGGTGTTCGAAAATCTCGCCTGATCTTCTCGTAAGAAAAGAAACTGTTGAAAAGGCTGGCAGCAGATAAGGGATCCTTCAAGAAAAAAGAAAAAATTCGAAACAATACAGCGGCGGTCGGAACGAAGACGAGAGGAGAGGAGGGAGAGGGGAGAAATAATCTACAAGTGGTTTTAATCGGAGCCAGTGGTGCTCGAGAGGGTTGCAGACTACTTCGTTCTCGGTCAACGTTCGCCACGAACCACCTGCCAACGGTGGCTTCGTGCCTGCCTTCAGCGGAATCGTAAAGTCGGCGATCGAGTTTTACTTTCAGAGTGAGATACCGGATTCTCAGAAGGCTGCCTCGACCCTTTTTCGCTCGATAAAAATAAAAGGCGAAAAGGGAGCTTCCTTCCTCTCCGACGAGAGCGAGAGAAACGTACAGTGGACGTCTATAACGAAAGGTTATCATCCCAATACTGTCTCACGCAAGGTGGAATATGAGAGGAATATCGATCGAAATACCGCGCTGGTATTTTCGCGGTATTTTATCCTCGAATGAAGATAAATATTTGATAAACATCTCGCGACTGAGATTACGTTTCTTTCTTCTTTAATTTCTGAAATTCACGATCGTTGCGAATTAATTGCGAGTTAAACGAACGTGGATCACATTGTGTAACACAGTATCATACGTTTAATATAGATCCCCCCGGGGATTTAGTTCATTTTTTTTTTTTTTTCTAACAATTGATCAACTTGATTATTTTGGACCTCGTAGGACTATCAATTCTGAAATTTAAAAATTCTTGGAACGAAACTGTTGCTGATGTCGATTTTTAATAACCTTTGAGAAGTTTTCTTGTTAGGTGAAGGTACATTTATATTTTCTGCGACGAAGAAATTAAATGAATGTGCCTTAATTTTCTTATTTACTAATTTTCTCCACACTGAATATACGTGGTTTATAGAAAATATCATTTCTCCAGTTCTTGACTGACTGATTAATAAACAGTGAATAAAAAACTGAACGAATTAAAATATTCGTAAAGTATTCCTCCAAATACCTAAAATCCTTTACCACGTTTCCCTCCCTCGTCGCGTTTATGACATGAAAAAACTAAAACACATAACATTTCGATATATAAAATATCGCCGTGGAAAAAGAGTATCACAATACCTGAAACATCGTAATTAACCTAAAATTCCTTTTCACAGCGCGACATACTAAAGTTCCGCCCCCTGTCTTATTCATAAAACCGACCTCCCTCTTTCTCTTTCTCTCTCGAGGTTCGTCGTTCTACATTGGAAACCCGCCGGAACAAATTGGAATCTACGACGAACAACGATCGAGCGGTGTTCGATCGCCGGCGAATGAAGAAAATCCAGACGATAGCGCGCACGTGTCACGTACGATCGCTAAAGCCTCGTCGGAGGGTTCGATTGACGAGCTAGCCGGAAAACGTGGCGCGATCGAATTCTAGGTCGGTTCTCTCCCCGTTCGTGTCGTCGTCGTTGCCAGATTTTCACGTGTGCGTAGCCACGAACACACACCGGCGACCTGACTCCGCGTGTCGTGCCGATTCTATGTAGGACAGTATTTGTCAACTAGGTCGTATTCGCTCGAAATGGATACAGCGGAACCAGGAGTTAGACCAGTGAGTAGAGATGGGATTGAATACCTCGCACTTGGTATCAAACTTGACTCGAATTCGTAAATGAACCTATCCCTACTTTGTGAAATTCTGATTTTTAAGGTTTTTGAATACCATCTGCGAAAACTTTGAATCTTACAAATATTAAACTACCGTACATTTCTGGAAACTATAGTCATTCCAGAGATTGTGTAAAATACGAATATGTTACAACTTTATATTTAATTTCCATTGTTAGTCAAACTTGACTCGGATTTGTAAATAAATCCATCCCTACTTTGTGAAATTCTGATTTTTAAGGTTTTTGAATACCATCTGCGAAAACTTTGAATCTTACAAATATCAAACTACCGTACATTTCTGGAAACTATAGTCATTCCAGAGCTTGTGTAAAATACGAATATGTTACAACTTTATATTTAATTTCCATTGTTAGTCAAACTTGACTCGGATTCGTAAATAAATCCATCCCTACTTTGTGAAATTCTGATTTTTAAGGTTTTTGAATACCATCTGCGAAAACTTTGAATCTTACAAATATCAAACTACCGTACATTTCTGGAAACTATAGTCATTCCAGAGCTTGTGTAAAATACGAATATGTTACAACTTTATATTTAATTTCCATTGTTAGTCAAACTTGACTCGGATTCGTAAATAAATCCATCCCTACTTTGTGAAATTCTGATTTTTAAGGTTTTTGAATACCATCTGCGAAAACTTTGAATCTTACAAATATCAAACTACCGTACATTTCTGGAAACTATAGTCATTCCAGAGCTTGTGTAAAATACGAATATGTTACAACTTTATATTTAATTTCCATTGTTAGTCAAACTTGACTCGGATTTGTAAATAAATCCATCCCTACTTTGTGAAATTCTGATTTTTAAGGTTTTTGAATACCATCTGCGAAAACTTTGAATCTTACAAATATCAAACTACCGTACATTTCTGGAAACTATAGTCATTCCAGAGCTTGTGTAAAATACGAATATGTTACAACTTTATATTTAATTTCCATTGTTAGTCAAACTTGACTCGGATTCGTAAATAAATCCATCCCTACTTTGTGAAATTCTGATTTTTAAGGTTTTTGAATACCATCTGCGAAAACTTTGAATCTTACAAATATTAAACTACCGTACATTTCTGGAAACCATAGTCATTCCAGAGCTTGTGTAAAATACGAATATGTTACAACTTTATATTTAATTTCCATTGTTAGTCAAACTTGACTCGAATTCGTAAATGAACCTATCCCTACTTTGTGAAATTCTAATTTTTAAGGTTTTTGAATACCATCTGCGAAAACTTTGAATCTTACAAATATTAAACTACCGTACATTTCTGGAAACTATAGTCATTCCAGAGCTTATGTAAAATACGAATATGTTACAACTTTATATTTAATTTCCATTGTTAGTCAAACTTGACTCGGATTAGTAAATAAATCCATCCCTACTTTGTGAAATTCTAATTTTTAAGGTTTTTGAATACCATCTGCGAAAACTTTGAATCTTACAAATATTAAACTACTGTACATTTCTGGAAACTATAGTCATTGCAGAGCTTGAGACTAGCTTGTGTAAAATACGAATATGTTACAACTTTATATTTAATTTCCATTGTTATTCAAAACTTGACTCCATGACTTCAAACTTGATCCCATCACTACCGACGACCCAGACTTGTCTAAGACTTTCCAAAATTATGGTTGGAGCGGCACGTTGTAAGGTCGTCCTTCTGTTACTTACTGACCCTGGCTGTTGCACGCGACGTGTCGTCTGGAGTTTCGAGGGACCACCTAATCCTGGCTGACTACGATCAAACTGTGTTTCCTGAATGAGACTGGTTGATCGAGCGTTCTCAGCCAGATTAACTAATATATCTCCTGATTGAGACCGTTGAATTTGATCTTCACTAACTGATACACCGAAGCCCACGATTTCACGTGCGAGTTGCTTTATTGCGATCGATTATGTTTGTTAACTGTTAACCAATTGGTAATATCGCTGGATATTAGAAGCTGAATTGCTTAATTTCGTAAACTTCAGTTTGATTTAATTTTATTACCAATCTTCAGCAGAGGAAGGGAGAATGTAAAATACAAAATAAAATTCGATGCCTTGTATTTTTATAATTAATAACTAATTGGGAATTGGGACTTTCTGTGATCAAAAAATTTCGTCTACTCGTAGAAGAAAGAAAATTATAATTATTTACTGATAATTGGTATTTCTTTATTACAATAATCAGGTAATAAGTAATTAAAAGGTGGTAGTTTGTAAATGTTCCTCTGATTCTCAATCTGTAAATGTTCTCGAATTTCAATCTGTACTACATTATTAACTTCGTTTATTTTGCATTTGTCAATTTAACTATTTCCTGCATCATATTCTGTATACCTTTCAAGTTTCATACTGTCGAAAATACGACAGACTGAAACACACAGACATCGTATTTGTCAACATAAAAGAACGTAACATAAAAGCCAAGCAAATTCCAAACTACGAACAGCGATCGAATTGATCTCGATCTTTTATTGATCCCAGCCCCGAATCGGTCGTTCGCGTTCCTTCGTTTAACAAGCTACGCCTAAACAAAGATACACACACAGACTTCAATTAAAAAAAAAAAAAAAAAAAAAAAAAACGCTGTGCACCCCCAGCTGACTCACAGATTTATATCACAGAGGTGTGGTACATATGTGTCACTCGCGCGTAGCACATAACCCTTCTCTCTGTACTTCCGTGGATTCGCGACAGGTGAATCGCTGTCGAGTTTGCAACGAGTTAAATATTCCCAGGTAAAATGGTTTATTGGCGTTGCTGCTCGTCGGATTAGAGACGTAACTCGACGTGATTCACGCGGAATCCTGTCATAAATCGAAGCGTCAAAACCTAACAAAAACGCGGCTGATACGTCGATTACAGATCGCGGGATCCTTTTACACGCGGCATCGGGAGGTTTTCAAGGGTCAGGAGAGTTTGAAATTTTCAAAAATCTGTATCTTTTGAAATTCATTAAATTTCCTTACTTTGAATTTAACCCTCGCAAAAAAGAAAAATTTCTAGAAATATTATTTTCTTTGAGAGAAAAATTTCAAAGAGTTATTTTTCATAAAAATCACCTTCTGCAAGGTTGATAAACTTTGAAAGAGCGAAGAAAGTGTCCATAGAAAAAAATCCATATTTCCTCAAATTCTTCAAATTTTCTCGCTTTAAATTTAACTCTCACAAAAAAAAATTTCTAGAGATGCTATTTCTTTGAAGAGAAAAAATGCAAAGAGTTATTTTGATAAAAATTGCTTTCCACAACTAACAAAGTTTGTTGTTAGTACAAGATTAGCACAAGATTAGTACAAGAAAAATCTGTATCTTTCAAAATTCCTTAAATTTTCTTGCTTTGAACTTAACCTTCACCAAAAAGAAAAATTTCTAGAAATATTATTTTCT
The DNA here is from genome assembly GCA_036937485.2 of Tetragonisca angustula. Taxonomy (NCBI): domain Eukaryota; kingdom Metazoa; phylum Arthropoda; class Insecta; order Hymenoptera; family Apidae; genus Tetragonisca; species Tetragonisca angustula. The sequence continues at coordinate 476,942 of JAWNGG020000023.1, read as the reverse complement.
TCGAGAGAAAAATTCCAAAGAGTTATTTTCGTAAAAATCACTTTCTACAAAGTTGACAAACTTTGAAAGAGCGAAGAAAGTGTGCATATTTTCTCAAATTGTCTCCTTCTAAACTTTACCCTCGCAAAAAAAAAAAAAAAAAAAAAAAAGAAAAAAAGGAAAAAATTTCTGAAGATGCTACTTCCCTCGAAGAGAAAAATTCTCGAGAGTTATAAAAATCGCCTCCCACTGTTGGCGAACGCAGCATTTGTTAAGGGTGAAGGGAACGTGCGTGATATCGGTGAAAAACGGTATCACGTTTCGGCCATATTTCCTTAGACACCGGCGAGCGTCGTTCGGCTTCTCGGACGAAAGCGTCTGTCTTCGATTGCATCACGTTGTACAATAGCTCGCGCGGCGTGCTGAAAAATGATGATCGATAACGGCGGCGGGGGTAAGGAGTTATAATAGCGGCTCGCCGCAAGGATTACAGGCAGACGAGGAGGATTGATGGCGGTGGTTTCTACCTGTGTCATAGCGCGCCATGATGAATCGCGTGCGCATTCACAATAAAAGAAACCCGTGATAACGGATTTCTATTGTGCAAACGCGAAACAGCGAACAGAGACGACGATAATACGATTTCGTAATCCGCGGTTTTGCGATACGAGATTATCGACTGATGAGGCGCACTCGATTCACTCGCGATAAAAGCAACGTGTACACACAACACGTCAACACGTTTCAACGAATTAATAATGTTTTCACTATCGCCGGACAGGTTGTTGGAAAACTGCTTGCGAAAAATTCTCGAATTATACAGGTATCACGCGCGTTTTAACGTTTCGTATTGTAACGAGAGACGACTGGGAATCTTATGCGATCAAATTACACAAATTTGAAACAGATTTGAAAATATACGTGTGGAAATTGATGCAAGATGTAGTATGTACAGATGGCAAAAGTATTTCAGCGATTGCAATTCACAATAATTAGACTTAGGCGGAATTTTAAAGCACGATGTACAAAAACGTATTTAAACGTATATCATCTGGTTGGTTGTTCTTTACAAATGGAATTAAGTGATTTCGTTTTTTTTTTTCCTTTTATCAAAGAATTTGTGTATCTCTACGTTCTTCGAATTGTACAAGAGCACCTCGCGTGTATTGAAATGATTAATATTTCGTCACAGTGAACTCGACTCGTTCAATAATTGTAAGTAACTATTTTCTAGAGTAATAAATAATTCTTTTAATATTTTGACATTAATAATAATAATAATTAAAATAATATATTAATAATATTAATAATAAAAATAACATATTTTCAATTTTATGTTGCACTTTAAGTAAATACAACTGTAAGCAACATTTATCCATACTGTAATGTATTCCTCGATTCATCGCGGAACTATAATTCCACTACAGTTTCTATAATACATATTTTTAATATTTTATTATCAGAAAGCGAACAAATTTATTATAAAATATATATTTGCTATTTGCTATATTGTATTATCTATATATCTATTATATAACAAAACAAATTTTTCCTTAGGTTTCATTTCTTTATTAATCTTCGTAGAAACACAACGCAATAATAACAATTAATCTTAATATTCTGATCACTTGTCATATTCATCATATTCGTAAGGTGATTTGTGTTAAATATAATATCTGCAATAAATGTATATCCATAAAAAAATTTAAATATAAACATTGTATTCAAATTTTTATTATTTCCAAATTTTAACATAACGTTTGCAATAATGAATATCCCGTGACTTCAAGATAAATGCTGATTTTATAACGAGTCGACTCCATTACTTTTAACAAACGATGAAAATTAATATAACGAAGTTTATAATTAATGCAAGTGATACGATTTTAAGACGTTTCATATAAAATAATGCACGCGTTTAAGTTCTTCCAATGTTAACACGATTCGTAGGTTTTCGAATTTCCAACTGATGACTAATACTTGATTAATACTGAAATTCAAACTTCACGTACGTGTCGGGTAAATTTCCATCAGATGGAACTCTCGGTACGTATAACAGCTTATCAAAAATACGAGCGCGTGTCCTCCGGACAAATGAAACTCTGAATTTTAAAAATGCTCGCTGCGACGCACTGCGAGAGAGAGAGAGAGAGAGAGAGAGAGGAATTATACTTGTTAAATAAGTTTGAAGTTGATTTCGTCGTGCGCTGCATTCTCTAGAATTCAATTTGTCGACCTGTTTTAATTCGTCGAGTTTTCACTTTTCGCGCACTGTGGAAACGTTTGACTGCAGGCAGGACCGACAGCCTGAATAGAAATGCCGGATACCGGATTTTAACCATGATAATTGAAAACAGATTGCCACTCTTTGAAATATTTGGCCACGGTATTATTCACCGTGGCAATTTACTTTCATTTCATTTCGGCAAACAACATTCGCTTGGAACGACCTGTTCTCGCTGCGAACGATAATCGTTATTATCTCACTATCAACCGAGTTAACGGAGTCATTTCCATGTATAATAAAAACAAATCGATCCTCGCGTTTCTTGCAAATGTAACTTATCTTGCATATTATACGTAAATTATTATACATAAATATTACATACAAAACTAGTATTTTAGTTTTATTATATAGTAATATATATAAATTATATGTATTGACATATAAAGTAATATATACGTAATTTATTATATTAAATAATACATAATTTATGTATAGTTTCTTATGTTAGTTTCTAATTTATATATAGTTTCTTGCAAATGTAACCTATATATTATACGTAATTTATTATATATAAATAATATATAAAACTAATATTTTATTATATAATAACATATACGTAATTTATTATATTAAATAATATATATAATACTATATAATTCATATATAAATATTATACGTAATTTATTTTTAATCAGAATGATTCTAAGCTCAAATGAAGAATCTATAAAAATTTAATAAGCGAATTAAGTATTCATTCGCTGAATAAATCAAGAAATTACTATATTTAAAATATTGGCATCTTAATGACAAATCAACTCACTAACAGGGAATTGTTTCCAAAAAAAGAAAAAAAAATTATTCGATTCACCGTGTTGCACAGCTTCAGAAACGAACGTGAACTCGACAGATCTTTGTTAAATTCATTTAACGTGCCCAATTAGGAGACACTTCGCAATTTCTCAATTAAACAAATTCTTCAAGATTTTTTGAAGAAGCTCGAAGTAATTAAATTCAGCTAAAAGCAGCCAGTTCTATTATTCGTAGTATTTCTTCGAACGACACCCTTCTGTTGGATGAAAATTTCTTCGGCAATTTAACTTCCAGAGGGGGGGGAGGGGATATAAATCTCAATTATCCCTTAATCGATTCTCAAGATACTCGATTAGCTTTAAACGAGAAATATATCTCGAGCAAACACCTACACGGTATAATCCAGTGCGATTTATAAAATACAGCGCCATCCGTTTCATCGAGCTTTTCATCGTTTAATTCTAGAAGAAGTAGAAAAAATTCCAAAAGGATGTTTTCCTTTTTTTTTTTTCATACGCACTTTAATATTCGATGCTTCGTCCGATTTTAATTCTTGGCTGGACCTTATTTTGTACTTGTGGCGATGAGCATTTTTGTAATTATCTCGCGCATAATTGACTTGTTGATTCAAAGTGTTGTTGTAAATTTCATACTTGGTGGAATTGGATGCTGTCTTATTGCCAGGTCTCGTTTCAACTACCCCCCAGAGGTTTTCGATTCAACGCTCATATCAGAACTTTGAATTGACCATGGCAGAAGTTGGGTACCTTTTCTCTTGTTCCACTCAACTGTTGTGAAATATTAGGCAACCAAGAAAGTTTTGTCGCTTCTTCTCGTGACAGGGAAGGAAACGTTATTTTACATAGATACATAGTTACTCTTGTATCAGTGTTCCTTTTTTTCCTTTTTTTTTTTCTTGAGAACAACAAATTCATTTTACATTCAATTGTATTTTCTATTTTATATTATATTGAGATACTTTTGCCAATTTTGTGAAAAAGACTGTATACATAAGGAAATATTGGTGTTTTCACGATTTTTGATTGCACTTGTAATCCGTGTAACATTTATCAATTAAAAATTTGTGTTTTTAATACGTTTATTTTATTCTTCGCGAATGTACACTACTGTCCACAAATATTCAGGCACGTTCAAATATGTAAAATATACTTTGAAAAAGACTATTTAATGTGATTTTGGTTTTCCTATGATAGAGATATATTCATTGAAATAGATATTAATGATATATTAAATAAAATATTATTAATTAAAGAAAGGGCATTTGAAGATGAATGAAAATTTCTGTCTGTTTCATATTGAGATTTTAGAAACATTTTATTACAAAACAGTCTCTATAAATTTCATGAAGTGTCAATTCGTTATAAATGATACCTATTATAGAAAGTACCTGATTTTTCATTTCACTTTCAATCTGGCAGATGGCTTTGCTAAATTACACGAAGCAAAGGCTTGACAACAGAGAAACATTCTTCTGTCACTGGAGGTTAAACAAATATAATATAAAAAATATTAATTTATTTATTTAGTTAAGTTATCTTAAACTAGACATTAGACTGTGGATTTTTATGCATTCATTAGAAATTTAAAGATACAAAAGATATATTTGTACGAATGAGTATAAAGTAAAATGCTTGTTATAACAGCTAAGAACGAAAATAAATTTTAGGCTCCACATTTTCCAACTGCATTCGAAAATAATTGCATAAAAGTCCGCTGTCTGATACACAGATGCTTTAATTACACTGTCCGTGTATTAAGCATCCATGAAATAAAATATTTCTATTAATCGTACAGGTTGTCCTTAATAATTACAGAAATTAAAACACGGATACATTAATCACACTTGCACAAATACTCCAACAGGAATCACTTTATCTCTCTCGTTTCCTTGCCATTCTAGTTTCAGCAATTTAACGCATCGTCGCGTATTTTCTCCAAGTGTCACGAGGCATGCGAGGAGCAAGTGATCGATGGAAAGTCCGAACCCGAGAAATCGCCGACAGAATGGCATCGAACGAACGAGAAAAAGGGAAAACGAAAGAAAAACGCACGCACCTGTGTAATTAACGCGACCTGTGCCATGGCTCGAAGCAGTAACACAGATATTATAGTATCGTTTGCGAAGCTCGCGCGTCGTCGAACAAAGGCTAGAAAAAAAAGAAAAAAAAGATTACGTCGCGACTAAATTAACAAAAAAATTAGAACGCTTAATACCGAGGAGGAGGCGCGACGCGTCCACGTTTTGAATAATTACACGTTAATTCGACCCTACGCGCGTTCGAGCCGTCGAGAGGAATTTTTCCGGAAAATTCTATCTCGTATTAACCGGCAAAAAATTCCGTGCAATGCGAGCACATATACGTACGTGCATACGTACATGTATATATATATATAGGAGAAGAACGCCCGGTTCTCTTCGAAAAGCTGGAAAGTACTGTCTGCTGAGATAGAACGAATAAACATTTGGAGTAATGAAAGGAAGTTGTAGGATTATGCTAAATACACAAGGCGTAGAATTAAAAAATAGCGAGATATTCGTTTTAGATCATTTTTGCAATTGTATGTAGTGTTATTGCGATATTAAAACGGTATATAATTCGAAGATTTTGTGAAAATACCGTACGAACGGTAATTTGAAGATTTCATGAAAATTTGGCTTAAACAGTAATTTTAAAAGTAGTTCCACTGTTTAGCAAAAGGAACAAGAGTTTTTCCTTGCAGCGAGGAATGATTGTATTCTTCTTATGAGAAAACATTATTGTAACTGGAAAATTTTACTTGGTTTAAACAATAATTTTAAAAGAGCAGTCCTATTTCTATTTCATCTGAAAGGAACATCGAAAAATAAACATTTATTTGCACTTAAGAAATCTTCGCTTTAAATACTCTGGATATCTTGTAATATTTCTCTTACAATATTACAATTCTCGAGTTCGTTCTTTTCTTTTCTGTAATTTGAAAATGTTACCGAGACCCTGTTGAAATGATAATTTTTAAAAAATACAGTTCTGTCGTTATTAAACAGCAAGAAAAGCAGAAGTGCGTTTCCCAACGCGAAAATATTTGTCTTGAATCTACAATATTTTGTCCTTTCTTTTAACTATAATCTTGGAAATTTCGAGTGGCAATTTTTGAAGAGCAAAAGTCTGTCGTTTCATAGTTTTTTGGTAGAAACTTGATAACGGGTATTGATTATTGAATATTTGACTGACACACGTAGTTAATATCATAATTCGAGCATAAATGAGGGAAAACGTTGTGAAATATAAATCATTTTTGTAATGTTGCTGCGATATTAATAAATTTGATGTATCAATCACTTAGTCAATTAAAGAAAAAGTTCATAGCACAGCGCGAATAATAAATACCCGTAATCTCGTTTAAAATTCTTCAGTGGCCGTAATAAATTTGACGAAATCGCGAAACCAATCAAATAAATTTTACTTCCTGCTTGATGCATTACGTTATCAGAGGGAAAATTTATAGAATGAAATAAATAAATAGAATAAACGATACACATGTATATTATCGTTATCTCGCCGAGAATTCTACATAGTGGAGCAAATTTAACAAAATCGCGAAACGTATAAACAATCTACCACCAAATAAACTTTATTTTGTGTTTAATACATTCTTGAAAGAAACATTCGTAGTGGCAGTAAAAATTACAGAAGCCCGTAATATTATCAAAAGTTTATCCAAGTGTACTAAATTCGATAAAATCAAACGAAATCAATCACGTAAAAGATCTGCCTGTAAAATGCGCCTATAGAATTCTATTTTGTGATTAATGCACCACATTGTTAAAGAGGAAATTTATAGCATGATGCGAGTGATAAACATCCGCCATTTGACCAAAATTCTAAATAACGGAGCAAATTCGACAAAATCGCGAAACAATGACCTATAAAATAAATTCTATTCTGTTCTTGATACATCTCGATGTTAAAAAAATAGTATAAAGTAAATAGCCTGGTATAAATGACAAAAATCCATAATCTCCTCGAGATTTTTTAGCATAAAAAAATTCGACAGAACCGCAAAGCTACGGACGTTAATCTCTGAAATAAATTCTATTCTGTTCTCGATATCATCTCGTTATCGAAGAAAATAATTAAAAGAATAGATAGCCCGGTGTAAATAATAAAAATCTTTACAGTCTTCTCGAAATTCTAGCGCAGAAAATTCGACAAAATCGCGAAATTAACAACGCAAGACATCAGTTTGTAAAATAAACTCTATTTTGGGAATGTACGACACAATAGATCTCGTTAGAAAATTAAAGAAAATAATAAAAAATAATAAAAATGATACATATAGTAAAATAATAATATATATTTATTATAAATTTTTTATTATAAAATAATAATATTAAAATATTAATTTATATAGAATTTTATTATAAAATAATAATAATTGTAAATTATATTAAAATAATAATAAAAATTTTTTAAAAAAAACAGAAATCCACGAGATTCTCCGCACGGAAAATTCGACAACGACGCGAAACTAATAATAAAGTGCCAATCGATCTCTAAAAATAAATTCCACTTTGCTCTTAGCACATCTCGCTGTCGAAGAAAGTATTAAAAAAAAGACAAATAGCCCGCTGCAAATAACAAAAATCCACAATCTACTCGAGATTCACAATCCTCCGCGGAGAGAATTCGACAAAATTCGCGAGACTGGTCAACGCGAAACGTCAACTCGCAGAATAAATTCCATTTCGTATCCGAGCGGAACGCGAGTTCAGTTCACCTCTATGCACGTCGGGAATTCTTTGTCGCAAAATTGCAACATCTTCTCATTGGTTAAGTATATTTAAATGTAACGCAGGCAAAACGACCAGTTCGTTACTTCTTAATCATTTCTACCCATGTGATGTCACGCATACGGGCGAGTTCGAATGGGAGAAAAAGCGATACGAATTGTCGCTCGTTACGGTCCGCGAGCCAGTTGCCCAGCGCAATGGGTTAAAGTGAAAAGCCAGGTCGGCGGGATCCAACGTTCGGTGACCGCGTTATTAATCGTGCCGAATCAGAAATTGCAGGTTAGCGGAACTATCCACAACCGTGGTGACCGCGAGATTCCGGAACTTACGAAATTCCTGCGACCGCAGCCCGCCCAAGAATTCCTGCCCCCTCGTCCCCCCCCCTCTATACGAGATCCGCGAGATCACGCACGTAAACCACCTGGTCATCGATCACTGAAATCACGCGCGTCGAGTGCCCTCTCCCACCTTTTATATCCGCGTTATCGCCGCGCGAATCGACCGCCACTCCGCACACAACGATCCGACACATCGCGCGGCGTGTGTGTACATTTGACATCGTTCGAGGGAAGGTTGTTGACCATGCGACCGCACGTACGACAGAGAAAGCCGCGGTAGTACGTGGAAAGGACGAGGCGCGATGCTGTCACGAGCGGATTTCTAGTCGAGGCTGGTTTGCAAGTCGGCCTGAGCGGCGGCAGTAGCAGTCGAGGCCCCCCTTGTCGCCCTGGAATCGATAGTCCGCGTGCACAAAACGCCGATAAACGCTCCGGTACGCCCAACGCGATTCCTTCTTTCCGATCGTTCGCCACTCGAAGACAGCGGGAGGGAGAGAATGAAGATTCCCTCGATTCGGATTAGTCGGTCTACTTGAACGCGTGTCGAGTGAGTTTAAACGGATGCTCGATGGAAAATGGATACGTAAAATGTCGTCCTTTATGCTCCGTCGCGATTGTGGAGTAAAAGTGGAGCGAAAAGTGTGCTCTCGTCGGGAATGAAAAGACACGTGAACGCAGGCATTTCCATTTCACGGTTTTGTTTCAGTATTTCGTAAACGTATACACGTCTTTCTGTTCTAATGGTTCCTTTTCTTTTTCTTCTTCTTCTTCTTCTTCTTTTTTATCCTGGATTTATTATTGTACACGAGGGGTCGAAACACGAGGGCAAGTAACGAAAGAAATAAACTTGGAATAACCTGTTTCACCTGGCAACTGTTGTCCCCTTCGAATCAAGGAACAGTTGAAAGAACTTCAACTCTGCTCGAAACTTGGGAGAGTGTTTCACGTCGGGGGGAAAAACGATAGATTCGCGTTGATAAAGTATTCCAAACTTGCCCGACGTAAACGATTCGAAGCTTAACAAGAGCGCGCGCCGAGTAAATAACAAATTGGCACGCGTGATGGAAGTTTATGTTAAGTTCGGGTTAGGACAGTGAATAAGAGGTTGAGAAGTTTGGATTAGAACGGTGTCAGGATGCTTCGAGCAGCTTGAGTCAAACGGCTGGCAAGGCCGGAATTTATCAAGCTGAGTGAATAATGGCTTTCAATCTGCTGGAATTCAAGTTGCTCAAGACGAGTCAAATGGCTAAGAGCTTCAGCAGCGAAATTTTGACTGGGACAGTGTCAGAATTCGTTTCAAGCGAATAACAGTTTCCAGTCTCGTTTTAGAATTGAAATTAACTCGGCTGATAATAAAATTCGGCAAACTTAAATTGAAATGATAGTGAAAGAATTTTTTTTAAAGCTGAATGAACGATGGCTTTCAATTCGACGAAATTCAAATCGTTTCGAGTTTGGATTAGAATAGGATCACGACTATCACTTCACTGGGACTTGATACAGACGACTCGGCTAGTGAGAGTTTCAGCAGAGGTTTAGAACAAGGTTAGGATATTTCAGGTCGATGATAAAAAAAAAAAGACAAAGATTAGAATTTTTCAAATTGAGTAGAACTTTCACTCCAGCTGATTCGAACAGCAAATAAAAGTGTCAGCAAACAGCTCTGAATCAAATTAAGATTAGGTCTGCATCGCCCAAGTCTACACGAATGGAAAACAAAAATTAGAATTTCTCTAGTTTTCAATTCAAACATGATTGAGATCGTTCCAACGCAACTCACTCGATTAACAGAAGCATCGACAGAGAGGTTTAGAACGGGATATTTGAGATCGACAGTAAAAGGATGTAGGTCAGGATTTTTTAAGCTAAGCTTTCAAACAACAGCCTCCGATTCGCTGAATCTTAAATCATTCAATATTTCACGTTCAGGTGGCTCGACTACCAAAAATGAGAGCTTTGGCAGACAGGTTTGTTCAATCAAAATTACGCCGTAAATTACAGAAAAGAATTTCTCAGAACGAGCGAAACGACAGATGAAATTTTGCAGGTGAGGTAACTAAACTCCGATAACTAAACCGAGCGAGACAAAGTCGAACCAACGCGAGCAACACGAGAGAAAACGGGAGATAGAGAAACTAGTGAATCCGATAAATCAATGAACGAAAATACTCCGTACGACGAGCGTCGGAAGAAGGAGGATACGACGACGACGACGACGACGCCGGTGGCGTGGAAAGTTACGGGGGCACCAGTCGAGGCGGGTGCATCGAACGGAATCGCGCTTTGCCCGAAGAATTGATAAGGACAGGGACGATTGAGAGACTGAGGGAATTCCGTTCCCTTTCGAATCAGTCTATCCTCTTTCCCCCCCAATCTATCCTGAAGGCCCCTCGCTCGACCGAGAAGAGGCGATATTAAAAATAGTCCGCCGCTGATCGAACGATCCTCCCACTTTGCTTCTCTCGAACTCTCGACGATAGACGATAGACGATAGACGCGAGATCAAGGAACAGCGACGATACACGGTGCAACGAAAGAAAATACAACAATCCTCGTTGAATTTCCCCGCGGATAAAAGTGGAAAAGGAGGAGAAGGAGCGCTGGAAACGCGGGTGGAAATCACGGGCGGCGTAATCGGAGCACACTCGAGAAAACTGTCAGCGATCGCTTGGCAAAGTAATCGGCCGACAGAAAACACGGCGAATATAATTAGCCGCGGTGGCGAGCGGTGTTTCGCTCCGCGGTGGTTGAAGCTCTCGTCGGCCGGAGCCGCGACGCTCTGGTCTGGCCAAGAGTCCCCCGAGGCGAGGATCCACTTAGGATAACTCCGCCACCGGAGGGCGGACTGGCAAAGGAAAATCTACTTACCCACGGTCGCGCTCTCTTCATGTCTCGGGACTACTTCACCGCATCTCAACGACACTATTCCGCTTTCGTATCCTCCATGTCGATGCTGGCGAGTGACGATGGCGCTGGTCGAAGTACACCCGTACTGGCTGGCACACTATGGACACTAGCTCTTTCGCTTCGACGTACCGCTCGACGAAGCCGGGTCTATCCCTCTCCCTCTCTCTCTCTCTCCCCCCCTCTCTCTCTCCTTTGTTCCTGCGTCTAATTCGAACTCCAGCCACCGATCACAGCGTACGCTGGCTCGCTCTTCCACCACCGATAAAACGCGACTCGTCGTTGGTTTCTTTTTATCCGAGCGGATCCAACTCGGCTTAACCGGTTGATTCTCACCGTACCACCACCCGACGCGAGCGAAAGGTCATCGTTACTTCGGTTCGCGTCGCGACTTTGCCCCGACCACGTCAGGACGAATTCTCCTCCACTCCGTTATCTCGGCTCGTGCGCGGACTGGACTAACCTCCGTGGCCAGCCGCCGTTTCTGTCCTCTTTGAGTTGCTGCTTGGCGGCGCGGGGCGGCGGGGGTGGGGGTAGACAGGGCGCGGTGGTGGGGGGGAACGAGGTGCGCGCGCAGAGCAACGAGTGCGTATGCGTTGGGGTAAGTCAGTCGCTACGACCACCACCGACCCCTTTTGCAACGTGGCTACGACCGAAGACGACGAGGGCGACTACAATCACGACCGCGACCACGACCACGACCACGACCACGACCACGACGACGACTGGCGAAAACGTGGCCGCTCAGCTTGAAAGGCGACGCGGTTTTTTCCGGGTTACGCGGGAGCACCGATTTTTTTTGGGGAGCTTGCGTGCCTGATTGTTTCTTTGTTTCTGCCGGTATATAGCGCACGTATGTACATACGTATGTATACATGCGGCGAAAACGCGGATACGAGGCTGCGGGGCATTCCGTCTCGGTTCCCTGAGATCTTTTCCAGCCGTGGCTACGCGAACTCCTCCCCCCTAACCGGCCAAGTTGCTCCTCTGCCCAGCTTTTCCATTGGGTGCGCGTGTACTCACGTACGTACGTGTGCACCCGGCGGACGTTCCGTTTTGTTGCGAGGGAATTAGGAGTGCGTCGGTTTCAGAAGGCTGTTGCGTCGAGAAACACGAGCTTCCTTGTTACGTATCTCGCTGTTTCGCCGAAACTAGCCGAATTTTTCACGAAAACTCGTTCGCATGTCGCTCGAGTACCCGAGATACGAGGATCCGTAGACATCGATCTTTCGTGAATTTACAGAGTTCCCCATCTAGGTGGGTAAAGGGTCGATGGACAACAAAGGATTCCAATTGTGTTTTAATTGTGTATCGCGATATTCGCCCATCTTGGAATTAAAGAACGCAACGAACGGAAGAAGCAAATCGAGTTGTTCGCCTGAAAATTCTCGTAAAACTTTTTCACTTTTTCATGCTGTAGCAGTATGCGTAAACGTAATGTACAAAAGACAAATATTTACGTGCACTGTTCTCTCTCGCGTTCTTTCTCGACGTCGGGACTGTGCCTGAAGAGTAAAAATGTAAAGGACGAATGATGTATCGTATTTGATTTTCTGTGCAAGGTGTCCCAGTTTTTATGACGTAACCAGGAGGAGGTAAATCGAAAATGTGAAGTAAAATGGCAAAAGTAAATCGAAAATGTGAAAAATAACATTCTATTTTACGTTCGCACGACGCTTCGTTTTCGAGAAACGTTAAGTAAACTTGATTTGGACTGGTAATTGATAATCAATAGAAGATTACTTTATGCGTGAAATAAATTTTTTTTACAAGACACTTTGTTTTCGAGAGAGTCAAATATATCAAGTACCGCATCTGTCAATTTTTCACGAAACATACTTTGAGTAAATTAGCTAGACTCAGGCGCACTGGCAAATTTTCATATTCGCCATTTTTCGAAAACGAAGAAACATTGTTCCTCCTTTCTCGCGTATTTTTGCTTGCAGAGAACAGAAGAAAATTTTGCAAGCTGTGAGTGTTAATGTATAAACAAATAGTTGGAGATTTGAGATAATTGGAAACACCTCTATCAAGCTGGTCTCGTTAATTTGATTTTTCTCTTTTATTGATTCTCTTCTGTGTTCCAATCGTTGATGCGAAGAATGTGCAAGACTCGCAAGGAAATACGGGAATTTCAGAATAACAAGAGCGAGCCAATATCAACGAGTACAACGGCAAACATTTTTACTAATAAATGTACAGAAAAGTCGTACGAATAGAGAGGCTGACGTTATTCTTGTCGTGCAAACGTGTATTTTCAAACTTTCCTCGTAACTGCACACCTTTCTTACTCGCTTTTCTCGATTTTATTTTAATTTAACATTAACATCACGTGTGTACGTTATCTTCTTATTAAACTAATGAATGCATTTAATACGTGTTCCATTTGCTTCATTTTATTAACTCGTGTCTTTATGTTAATTTGATAATTAATATGCTGTGCAGTGTCATATAGGTATTTCATGAACAAGATGAAGTATAAATACTTTATACTTTGCTTAATTATTATGAAATTTCGTCAGTATTATATATGAGAAAGATGTTTCCTCAGCTCTTCGTCGTAATTCATAAACAATTCCTGATCATCGAGTTAGGATCATTTAAGATTTTTAATATGTTGCAAATTTTAACAAACGATTTTAAATAGTAAATTTTATATAGATTCATTGTAGCATGTCCACTTTTTTTTTTAAATTTCCTTTTCGCAGTATATTTTGGAAAATCCTTGTCTTTTGTTTCCTATTTTCGTTTTTATTCATTTAATACTTTTCATCTCATCTTTTGTAACTAACACTCTAGTCCAGCAAAGCAGTTAATTTCTGCAATAGTTACTTATTATACCAGTACAATTAATAAATAATATAACATATAAAACATGCAAAATTATATAGTAGTAACATGATATTAACGAATAATAAAATATTACACGTATTAATATAATAATGTATCTTATTATATTACTGATATTATATATATTATTATATATATTGTAATACTAATTAAATTTTATTTAGACGTTACGATTGCTAAACACGTTTAATAGAAAAATTGGGAGGTTGCCAAACAACTTTGTCTATTTCAATTAGAAAAAAGATCGTTAGGACAGTAACCCTTCAACAAGTAATTACAAATCATTGTCCAACTTCCCAAAATCGATCAACATTACACGCGTTACCTTCACGTTATCTTCATAACGTCCTCCCTCCCCGTTATTCGTCATCCCCTTCCGACCTTTCTCACCCTATTTTCTCTCCTTTTCCCATTCCATCCCTTCTCTTTTCCAACGAGGTGTCAACGTCTTAAAGAGGCTACTACGAGTGAAGCTTGCTCGATGACGAGAGCGACAACGATCGATGCACGAGGCTCTTTTCGCATCAAAAAGATAGGGAACGCGCTTGCGAAATAAAGCTCCTGTGCTTATTGCTCGCCACCTTTCCATCCCGCTACGAACGCACCTGTTCTCCAAGTGGCATCAGAATAACGGTTCCCCCACGACTACGTGGGATTACTTTTATCGCTGCTTCATAGGACTGATTAGAGAATCCTTGCACCTTGTCAGTTTTTACGTTCTAGCGATGAGAGGAAATGAATAATGAGACGAGAGGTTACATGAACACGCGAGCTATCGAAATATTTCTTTCTTGTAAAAGTATAACGCACGTCTCATGTGACATTGATAATTTTATCGTTAGTTAATTGTGCAAGTAAAAATATAATAAGAATGAAATATTGTTTGGGTGTATATTTGCAAATGAAAGTAACAAAGTTGAAAAGTATGCTCTGCTATAAAATGATAATAAAGTGAACTGTGTTGTACTATAAGAATGTAATAAAAATGAGTATTATTATAGTATTTTTAATAGTTATTATATTCTTATAGTATAACATAATTCACTTTATTATAATTTTATAGTAGTGCATACTTTTCAATTTTGTTATTTTCATTTGTATTTAACATCTATATAGAAATAAAAATAACAAAATTGAAAACTAGTATAATATATATACTTGTATAATATATATTATACTATATAAAGTATAATAAAGTACTGTACTGTATACTATACTATATTATACTATATAAAATATACTATGCTTTGCCTTAAAGTGAAAAAAATATTAAATGTATACATCTTAAAATATCTTAAAAGAATATGTCCACATCCTGTATAAATTTCTTACAAAATTACTCATCTTCTTCTCTAATCTTTCCTCGTCACTAATTTATCTTGAACTTGGAAAAAGACAATGCTTGTTCGTATATGTCACGTTGAGAAAGTGAGTCGAGGAATAAGGCGGATAATCGTGGAAATTTATTGCGCCTTTTCGAATCGATCAGCGATAGAATAGGCGTGCTACGCCTTATGGCTCGAGGCCAGCAAAGGTTCAGAACCCAAGAAGGTTCAGATTGAATTTAGGACATCCCAAAAGTGATTTGCTACAGAGGACACGAAGCGAATTCTTACTGTAGCTAATACTTTCACGATAGCAGGGATTCGATGAAAGTGATGTAATTTTGTTATGGATGTACCTGCTTACACTCTAGCTCAAAATACTTGTATAAAAACACGTATGAAGACTCTTTTTCAACAGATTATATATGCTACGTCAAACGTTTCTACACGTTGTGACATTTTACTTTCACTATGATGATCAAATTGGACCGAATTTACTAATTTAAGAATATACATGGAAATTAATTATCGCAAAAGTATTTAAATACTTCTGTCGTATGCTATTCATACTTAAATGTAATAATAAATGTTCTATATTTTGTTCACGTGTTTTTAAATTTTACGTACACTTGATACAGTCCCTTGTTTCAATAAAACACTGCTCGCCGATATTTTGTTTCGATAAATTGCAGTGTGCAATTTTATCATAATTTATTTATTACCGTGCCATTCGAAGATAATTATTAATGACAATGTTTCACCGAATATGTACAAATTTACAATGAATATCTTGTAAAATAACTCCTAACATACATTTTCAAACATTATCAATATAATCATTGATCGTCGTGTCTCATTATCATCTCTGCATGTTGTATGCAATTTTTGTGGAGATGATTAAAAGAATGAGTCCTAGGTAGAAAATTAATTTAACCAGTAAATATTTCCTTGTGCTTTTGTAGATCACATATAAATCCAAAGTCTACTCATCGCAGTATTAATAAAATTTTAAAATATTTCGTACATTCTACACATGCACGTATAAAAATTCTTTTACGTTAAATGGTCAAATATCTTTGTTAGTCATAATATTACAAAATATCATGTCATAATAATACGAAAACATAGTTTTTATTAAGTTACAAGATTTTGTGGAATTATTGAATTGAATTTAATGCTCAATACTCAAAATCCACAGAAACGAAATACAAATATAATATTGTTCGACGAGATAAAGGATAGTTTCGACAGTTAATTTAATTTAGCTGAGGTTTTCAAGTTTCTTCCGCAACGATTCGGCGCTTCATGCATTTCCAATGCTGCCGCGCGGAGAGGTTGAATCGTATTCAAATAGGTTCGATTATGTTCCGAGAAAGGAGATTATCTCGCATTTCAAACACAATGGATCGTCAGTGACAGTCCAGACGATTATTGTCGATCGAACTTTATATCGAATTCGCGTAATAATTATCCAGCGAGTCTAACTTCGACAACTACGATAATTATCGGCCCGCCTATACCGGTTTGGAGATGTACATTTGCACAGTCTGGACAATTTACTTGGCGAAATGAAATCGATGAAAAGCAAGCGTAACCTTTTCGCAGCTCTCTGATTGAGTTCGAACGTGGCACAAGCCTGCCGTCTTGTTACGCCCACGTCAGTCAGGTTACTTTCGTTAATTTGATGTTGCTGCTGAAGTTCTGAAAGCTGTACTCTTAACACTTAACGAATGGAATCTCATCACAAAAAAAAAAAAGTGTTACTTCGTACACTTTTCAAATGAATCTGATTTTTACGCGGAAGAATTGCCGTTTCATTTTCATTCAGCCTTTGTAACCTTTAGCGAGACTTATCTCGGCTTTTCAAACATGTGAGTCGATCGAGTTTATCCTATTCTGAGATTATGTTCCTGACGCTTTAACAGTTAGTCAGATTAATCGCTGATGGTTCACGTTTGTTTGAATTTTAGGCAAGTTCGATTCTCTGAAAGTCACAGGGACTGCACACTGCCTTAGAACGTGGTCTTTCAAGATTGCATTTGCGAATCGTACCAACGGGAAATTACAACAGGTTGGCTCTCGCTGACGATTTATTTTGCAGATGAATTCTATGGAGGAATCATGGCGTCGCGATACAAAAGTTTTTGAAATTTATATGTCATTTTCGCATGGATCTAGATGTTAATTGCATCAAGCACGCAATGTTGCAGTGTTGTAAATTATATCATTAATTCTAAATCTGTGATTTTGAAATAAATTTCTGTGCAATAGATTGTGCAGACGCAGTAATGTTCGTCAAGTAATCGAGAAAGTGACTGATTTCTATTGAAAAGAACAAACATTAAGAAAACGCAAGAACGATAGTTAACGATACTAAGAAAAAATTATCAATATGATAAAGAATGATCATTGAAATTGTTTCATTTTATCTTGAAATTAAACTTTGAATTTTAATAATATCGTGTGACCGTATCTCTTTGCCTGCGTCTGACTAACTACGGGTTTGTTCTACTTAATAAGTTTAACGTGAATCCTACTAGTTTCATAGGAAGATAAATTATCTCGCAGTCATGATGTATATGACAGATTAACGTATTAGAAATGAGGTAGCACTCAGAGCAACTAAAAGACGTAATACAGTACAGCGTTTCGTTTCTAAATCCTCATTATTCGAATATCCTCTAATATAATCGAAATATTCTATCTGAGTATTCTATTATCCGATTAGAATATTTATTAATACTAAATGTCTTTTCCTATGTTAAACAAGTTTTATGTGCTTTTTATAATTACAAGAAGAACCTACTGAAATCACCTAATGAGATGTAATATTTTTGTAACAGTACTGGTGAGACAAGAAATTATATTTGATTTCATGAATTTTTGTGCATTTTTAAATGTCAGACTAAAGAAATGGAATTTGTTCTATCTAAATATTATAATAAATAGTCTATTCCGGATATTATATGTATTGTTGTATATATAGTGTCCCATAAATGCATAAAAATTCCACGAGCCAAATAAGTAAATTCAGTTTTGCGAAAATAGTAAAAAACATAAGAACTGGACCTTAAGTATTACAACGAACACTGTATATTGGATATTTTATGCATTTTTATTTATTACGCGCGTTCTGTCCGCTTTCGCATATTCAAATCTCCCATAAATGCATGGAAATCCGCGGTCTAATGTTTCATTAGCATAACGTTTTTAGTAAAACCTTTTTATCCATTTGTCCTGCATCCATTTAGAGATGGAAAAGTATTCATACCACGCAATGAAACTGTACAAAAACTACGCGAAACGGAGTATTCGTTTGAATTTTTTCACTAGATAAAGCAAAGATTTGTTTATGAAAATTTGAAGTGAAAATAGTTTGCTGATAACAGTCCGTATTAGCGAAATAATGTACAGAAAAATTACAGATAAATAATACAGGAAATATTATTGGAAATTCTCTGGTAAATTAATTTGGAAATATTAACAAGTGTTTGCATTTCAGCGAAATAATATACAAAAAAGTTACAAATATCTGCAGACCAACCAATTGGAAAATATTTGTATATTGTTGGAAATATCATTATATTATTATTAAAACAATAATAATTCGCGTTAGCGAAATACTACGATTTAACAAAAAAATTGCAAATAAATAATTTGGAAATGTGATTATTGGAAATTCTCTGGTAAATTAATTTGGAAATATTATTCGTATCAACAAGTGTTTGCATTTCAGCGAAATGATATACAAAAAAGGTACAAATATCTGCAGACCAACCAATTGGAAAATATTTGTATATTGTTGGAAATATCATTATATTATTATTAAAACAATAATAATTCGCGTTAGCGAAATACTACGATTTAACAAAAAAATTGCAGATAAATAATTTGGAAATATGATTATTGGAAATTCTCCGGTAAATTAATTTGGAAATATTATTCGTATTAACAAGTGTTTGCATTTCAGCGAAATAATATACAAAAAAGATACAAACATCTGTAGATCAACCAATTGGGAAATGTTATCATATTGTTGGAAATATCGTTATATTATTATTAAAACAATAATAATTCGCGTTGGTGTTTTAATCTAACAGAAAGATCGCGGACAAATGTTTGCAACTTGGAAATATTGTAACATTATCGTTTAACTCGTGCCAGCGAAATAACATGCAAAAGAAAATTACAGACGAACGCACATTCGTAGATCAAATAATTGAAAGTATCATTTTCCAAATATTCGCAGTAATAAGTTGGAAAATATTATAACGTTATTAATATACGCATTGTTAAATGTACTAAATTTCGAGTCAAATTTTATGCTTTAATATTATTGTTTAAATTATATATTTTGCTATCATTTAATTTATTATTTATTACAATTTTAACGTATATATAAAACTTTGGCAAAGCGTAAAATTTTGTAGGTCGAATAATTTGGCAATTGGAACGTACGCGCACACGAGAGATATGACGAGCGTCGAACGTGATCGACGCCTTAATTCGTACCTTGATCGTCCTGGGCCGAGTACGTTTTCATTTCCGCGTTGCTAATCGCCGCGTATGCGCCGACGTGTATCGTGCAATGTGCGTAAACACATTGTAATGACAGATTGCTACCGCTGTGTGTGATACGCGTTAAATTCAGAACGTTCAGCGACCGCTCGGAGGGTTTATTATTTTGTTTGCGTAAACTGTGCAATATCTCGACGGCAAATAGAATTATTAACGTAGGGATATGCAGCGAGAGCGGACGGAAAGGGGGGAAAGGCGACCTGCGCGAGCCATAAATTAAATTATTCCAGTCTGTTTATTAGTCTGTTTATGGACTTTTCTAGTAGCTGTCGCGTCGCATTAAATAACGAGAACGTAACGCGTTTGGGAAGTAAGAAATGCCTTTCAGAAAAATCGATATCGTCGTAGCAAATGGGAATATCAACCCCCCCCCCCCAAAAAAAAGGGTCGCTCGAGATAATAACTATGGAATTTTGATTAAAATTTCGAGTCTGTCGTCTGGTTAATAAATCAAATTTATTTAAATTTTCTCTCACAAGTAGATATTGTTCGACAATTTTAGTTTCATCCGCTCTCGTCGAAATTGCTATTTCAATCACGACAGATGTACAAAGTAAAATGAGTTCAGTCGTTGCAAAACGACGAGATGTTGTACGTTAATTTTCAACTAATTTTTGTTTCGTCATTTATTTTCAATTGTTCAACTCTTTATTGCCATTCGATCGAGTGAAATTGATCCAGGCGGTGATTCAAACGCAGCGACTAGTCGCAAATATCGAATTAATTTAAAGCCGCAGTATTATTGTAGAGGGGAGTCACTTTCGACGTCGCGTATGGCGCCAAAATTGCTACGCCGCAATTCTGAGGCAATGTACATCGTACACACGTTACGTTAGGCGATCGTGACGGGCAATATGCCTCTGTTCTACTTCGGCGAGGATCTCCCCTCGGGTGTTTCATAAGGCAGCATTGATACGAATGAACAATTACATATTTAAACATACGTCCGCGTTTACGTAACTATAGATCGTTTCCGGCAGTTCGTTACATCGATTTTTTTTTTTTTTTTGTACCTCGTTGGATGAAAGCTAACGAACGTTATCCGTATCGACGGATCGTTGTTTTCAAAGGAAAAATCTGTTAAACAGAATTGGTGGTATTTTCAGTTATGTGACAGCTATTGGCCTGTTTGTATTTGTAAATTAATCTTTCGCAGAGGGATCTTTCTTTTTTCACAGTCCAGTTTCAGTTCATTCTTAGTTCGTACTTGCAGTGAAACTACATTGCAACGCGATCCCATAAGAAATGAAAATGGCTCTGGCTGTGGATAAGACTGTGGACTTTTATGAAAATTCATGTAATATTGTATGAAATAATAACATAATAAATTAATGTTAGAATAGAAAGATGGATGAGTAGTAGAAAATCTGTTATTAAATTTATTGTTGCGTATAGAATGCACTGTAATTTGGATAATTTCCATGTTCCTTCATATTGCAAGCATTACTATATACAATAAGATTCGCACTTTAAATTTCTCCATAGCAATAAATGCTTTTTCAATTGGCCGAAGCAGGTAAATTTGCGTCATAGATATACGTATATGGTGTCTGATTTAATCTTTTGTGTCAGTCCAAATTAATTAATGATATAAATATCAAATGCAATTGATCAAATGATATCGAATATAAATATAAATGTAAATAACAGCCAATTACTAAACACCATTTACTAAATTAATGATTAGTAAAGGAATCTTTTTGTTTTCTATTGAATTCTAGTTGGAGTAAAATCATGTTGCGATTTGATGTTCTTCCAAGAAACTACATATGTATAAAGATTTATTTTTAAAAACGTGATAAACGAAATAGAGACAGAAAATTAGTGTACCTAATACTATGAATTATTTAGACAATATAATATAAATTTAGATAGAATAATATAATATACAATATAATAGATTATTTAGACAATATAATATAACAATATAATATAAATTTAGATATAATGTAATAGATTATTTAGACAATTAAAATACAATAGATTATTTTGCAATTTAAATGCATAAAAATGCATGATCCAGCGATACATCACGAACTTTGTTTCCATCGTGTATTTCTGGGCAAAATAACGTGTTTGAAAATTGTGCGTGACACACGAATTAGTTCTACGCATTATTTGTAAGGGGATCTTTCTTCATTGAATTCATTACGAATTCCAGTTGCTAGTAAAATCATACTGCGACGAGTCCACGTTCTGTAGAGAAACCAATTTTGCACGACGGTGGTTGTCGCGAAATGCCACAAAGGAATGGCAAGTAGATTACGAATTCTCATGCAAATGTATATTTTCGAGGATATAATAAAATCGAAATAGAAAATTGTTTTGGGTGAAATAATTGCTGTGGAAAGCATCGTGGTTTGTATATTTCGTGCATTTCTTCTTTTATTGCGAATTTCGAACACTTTGAAATTCGTACTTAGAAAATTCCGCAGTCTCGAACTTTCGTGCAGTTACGTGTTTTTGTAATTTTGGAATTTTGCATTGTGCAAACGCCAGTTTCTCAAAATAGCACATTTAAAAGGCAATATATTGAACGATGCATCATTTTACTTAGCTAGATGCCATTTGAATAAGAAATCCTTCGGAAAATCCTAAATCCTACGAAATGGGACATCAAGTTCTCGAAAATCATTGTAAAGACTTCAATTCTTAAACCCCATTATAGTTTCAGTCATGGAAAGAATTTTTCAATGTTTGTACATACCCACTGTAAAAACATCTTAGAATAAAATATGCCTCAAAATAGGAGACTCCATACTCTAAAATGAGCTCAAGTTTATTATGCAATAAAATTATAACGATTTCAATGTTTAGTGTTCGAGTATTAATGGAAGTCACTGTGAATCTCGCAGAAATTGACGAAGGGAAGAAATCAAACTAAATCTCTCTCACTGTCGAATTAAATTTCTTCATCAATGATGAACAAAAAAAATTTTCGGAAACTTGCAATCGTTATTCGTCACCAAAAACATTTTAGGTAAACTTATTCCGTGACCTTTTGTTATTTCAGTTATAATAATTATGCCGGTCCCCGACAGAGACAATGCAAATTCTCAACAGCGTTGTGAAACCTAATTAAAACAAAATTTCGTCGAACATACATGGATGAAACTGCTTTTAAAACGACCATAACTGATCACCAGAGTTTGCTTAAAAGAATCACAGACACTCGAATCTTGTCTTATCTGTCCTTTTATCTCACTCGAACAAGAAATTATTTGTCTCTCTTGTCGAATGAGTTATTTCAGAATATAACAAATGTGACAAATTCGTCGACAAATAATTCGTTATCTCAGACTGTTGTCTTTCATTTTATTTCAAATGAAAGAAAAAAAAAAAAGAAAGAAGAACAACTTGCATCGACATTGAGAATTAAGTTTTCGCGTCGTGTTCGTAATGGGAACTTTCTTCTGTTTGGCTGATCGCGAATTCCGGTCACGGTAAAACCATATTTGTAACGCGATTCCACGTTCTCTAGAGAAACCAATTTTGCCTGACAGTGGCGAGACGCTACCACGCTAAAGGAATGGCGATAACTCCCGACTTTTGTTCGGCCGCGTATTTCCAAAGCAGACAAACATTACCGTTCTGTATCGAAGTCGCTGAACTGCGATGAACTAAGCCGAAGTCGAGCTGAATACCGTGCGGTCGAGCCTCCCCTTTAAGGGGAGTGCATAAAATAAAAAATTAAAGCTTCCAACTTTATAATTAGATATAAATATGTTTATTTCTAAATATACAATTTGGTTGAAACATTATATCTTCGATGTAAAAAAAATTTTAATTAATATTATATTTAAGAAATTTTCAGTTTCATTAATATTTTCAATATTATGCTCTCTATATATGAGCTATTTAAATATTACATATATACATATATAATATAAAAATTAATATTAAATATAATGAAATTTTATTAAATATTAATTTTATATTTTCTAATATTAAAATAAAATTATAATATTAGAAAATATAACTTCATAAAAATTTTTTTCATAAATAATTTCATGTTTATCTAAAAATTTTATTAAATAAGAAACAACAACTTTATATATATTTATTATAGAAATTATATAAAAAATAAAATTTAAAAGAAACTAAAATTATTTTTAAATTAACATTTAATAAAATTAAATTAAAAGTAGAACCTAAAATAGATATTTTAATAACAAAAATATTTACAAATTTTTAGTAAATTTAGAAATTATGAGTTTAAAATTGAAAATAATTTTTCTCAATAATAATATTCTTATTACTATAAATATTGTACAAAATGCTCGACTGATTGAATACACCGACATTCTACTCGGCTTGCTATATACCGCTCGATCCGAAATCCCGTCGATACGGGATTATAGCGTGTTTTGAAGCAACCGAACGTAATTTCATTTCATATCGCGACGAGATTCGTGCCCGTTTCGCGTGAATGGCGACTGAGCCACAGCGAGGATACATGAAAGTATTCGCGTACGGTCGAGACGTCGAAGTGAAAAGAGTATTGTCAAATATAGTCCACGTGCTTCGTACAACTAATGGAGCTGTATCAAACGAGGCAGAAAGAAACTTGAATATACACGTCTCATTCTGTAATTAATTTCCACTTATCCGTCTTTTCATTTGCCCCTGTAATAAATTTTTCAAATTGTAAAGAGACTTTATGGACCCAACTTGGGTCTCCCCTCCCTCTCTCCAGAAACCTGCGCCCGTCAGAATTTGATCCCAGTTCGAAGCCACGCGTTATTCCTCATGGGCAGCGAAAATCGACCGGAATATGTATGGAAATCGTTTGAACACGTCGATAAGTCAACCAACATCCGGTAGCTGTGCCGCGGTTATAGACGATTACGAGTAACCAACCGACTCGCAGTGCGACAACCTACGACACGGAACGCCGCGTTTAATCGATTACAAGCCAGCATGTGGAACGGTCGCACGAGGGGGTTGGTCCACCCTCCGTCCACCCCCTCGCGTGTGAAAAATACCTCTCGGACCATGCGGCAAATTTCGCGGCCGAATTTCCCGATGACGAATCGACCAATGGAACTGCTAACGTTATAGTCTTGATAAACGCCTGTTGGTTCGTACCACCAGAGATTTATCGGGCGCATTTTCCGTGGACGATAACGGCGAATGACCGTGGCGATTATATGCTCGAGCATCGGCCGTTAGGACAATTTTTACGTGCAGGTGGACAAAAAGTATTCGCAGGCTCGACATGAACGATCATCGACGTGTTTCGAACATTTCGTGAAACGAAATTGCACTTGATCGATCGCGAAGCTCGAGTTTCTTTCCTCCCAAAAATGTTGATACTTCTGTTGTCAAAAATTATGAAAATCTAAAAGTGCATCCAGAATCTCTCTTTGCAACGACGTAATTTGTTTATCTCGGGGACGACAGCCCTGTAAAAATCTAAACAGAATTATGAAAATTTAAACGCAAAATTGTTTTTACAACAATGTTGTATACTATTAAACAATAGTGTTGAGGATTGAAGTTTCTCCTTAACTATCGAGCTCTCGAAAACTTGTTGCGCGATTCTTTCTCGCCGTTTTTATCGAGTGTCAGAGTTAAACTAGACATCATAGAATTATTTATTCTTGTGAATATTTTTAATAACAAGTTTATCTGTACATTTGACGCGCATTAACTGTTTTAACTAGGAATTCTATGAAATAAGTGAGAACATTTTCACAAGTAATTTTAGTCGTTTTATTCATGCACGTAGTATAGAATCATCATTAGGAAGTTTATGAAAACTAAGTTATATCTCAATTACTTTTACATTCTTTTGATAAAAAATATAAATTCATCGATTCACTAAAATTCCACTGGAAAAATATTCAATTAATTAAATACTAGAATTATCTATTCTTACAACGAATTATGCATTAATATACTTATATTATTATATTATCTATATATATATAAATATATATAATATTCAATTAAATATATATATAAATATATTAAATATTTCTATTTATTTACTGGTATATTTAGAGTATTAATCTAAGGATATTGTTCAATGGTTATTAGTAAATACTGAAGATGGATTTTATATTTTAAGTTATAATTTGTATATACAAATGATTTAATACCTTATTATATATAGTATAACTTTAATATCTCTATATTGGTTGATTAGAAATTCTATTACACTAAACAAAAGAATGTAAAAATACGATTCATCGAACTCATAAAACTCAGTTATTTTTTCTTTTTTTTTTTTTTTTTTTTTTGGTGATAAATCTATCTGTTCGTGCACTCGGCATGAATTTATTGCTTCATTAAAAAATTTATCAGACGTATCAGTCGCGTGTAAGGTTCTTTCTCGCAAAGTAATTATAACGCCGAATTTGCTCGTGTATCTGACATAAATTCATTAGTTCGCCTCGATGTTTTTTAGGGGCTGCTTTAATGACAAAGGTTTTGCTGCTTCTTCGCGTTTATGCTTTCACGAGAGTCCAGCAGTGGATTCTGCGTTCTCGACATTGACGCATGCAACGGATTAACAGGCGTGATATCTTTTCACGATACTTTAGAATTGAAAACGTACTGCACTTTTTCTTATCTAACCATTCTTCGTGTTCAATGATGTACGAAATGAATGTGAAAAGATTTGCACTCCACTCCTATAAATGTGTAGTTGTCACGACTGCGACATTCTACGATTTAACCATCAAGACCAAGAAAAAGTGAAGGAACTTGTAAAACTTATAAGGCTGAAGCTTGTAAAAATGTAAAAATGTAGAAATAAAAATTTCCCTGTCGGAGGGAAACGAATAATTTGTTCATTAACATTGAAAGAAGCTCTCAACATTTGCAGTAAATATTGACACTGAACGTTGTTCAATGAATATGAAAATGATGAAAAATTAAAATATAAATGAAAATAATAATATAATATAAATACGAAATAAAAATTAAAACAATAATATAATATAAATATGAAATAGAAAGTAAAATAATAATAAATTATAAATATAAAATAAAAATCAAAGTGTAAACATAAAAATTATGAAAATGTGAAAAATTGTTCAACATGTTTCCATGGAACTTTTATTATACAGACCGATGTTTACGCTGATTGAAGACGATTTTACATTATCGAGATTCCATGCAATATTGGCGTAAATTCCTCGATTTTGAAAATAACAAATGTGATCGAAACTCGCGAAAGTATTCGTACGCTTGTTGACACAATTTACAAACGTATTACGCACGTTGTACGAAACATTTTGAAATTTCATTAGCGTTGCAAAGGCATTCTCAACTGCGACTGTATCGGTGGATTTTTAAATTACTAAAATTGATTTGTTTTGAAAATGCGATATATTATTATCAAAGTAAATAATTATACGTTATTCGTGCATTATATATTATTATATATTTCTCGATATATTGTAATAACGTATTATTTATATATAAAATGATTTGATTAATTCGTTTTCCTCTGCTTTCATCTGTCGAGGCCACGTTTCAGTTCACTTCGTTTCAAAAAGACATCATTCGATATCGCTTATTGGCCCTATAAATATGCGATTTGATATAGGAAACGAGTAATTCACGATCGTTTCGCTTGTTTGTCCATGGATACCTGGTGGAAATCTCGGCTGTTGTTAAATCGATATTTTCTGACGGAAACCAGCGACAGTCAGTTTGTTCTCGTCATCGAACACGCGTGATATAATGACGATACCCTCTTGACTGTTGACACAGAATGGTAACGTTGGTTGCAGGAATGGCAACTCGGTGACGAAAGTCAATTGAGAGCCAGTAAGTTGTAATTTCAATTAATTGTTATATTACTAAAATATTACTAAAATAAATGTAAGATATATATTAATAATTATATAAATTATAGTATTTAAATATAAAATATATTATAATAAAAATAAACATTACTTTTAACACTGCTAAAGTAAAAAATTTCAGATTATCTCTTTTTGAAACTGCTTAAAAGACAAAACTAAAACTGACGTATCAAAACTGATGCATTTGTCACAATTGGACTGTGAATCTTTATCAACATAAGAAATGGAACCTCAATATAAATCTGTTTTATCTGCTAAATATCATCTATAACAAATACCTCTAATAATTTTACATATTTTTCAGTACATTGTTAAGAAATAATATAATGTAACATGTCAACAATGTATAATTATTTAATTTAACAATAATACATTATATTATCAAAATGAGGAACTTTATTTTCAGAATTGTTCAAAACTTGACCAACACGGTCGCATAATTTTAAATATACATTTATATCGCAATCTAGTTGAAACATTTAACAGCACAACGAAATTCCATCCGACGATTGCAATTTCATTCGACTCGCTCGAACGACTGTTTGAACAATAACGAAAAACTGCCTGCTTTTTTACTTGCCTGAGCGGCGTTCCATCTCAAAAATTTCATTAAAGCTGCATCGTTTGTTTGAACAGGTAGATTTTATTTCGCGCGTTTCACGCGAAAGCTTCTTGCGGCTCTTTTGGTACGTGCAAGTTGTCACTCACTGCCGAGTGAAGAGAAAATGCATTCCCCGTTTGTTTGGCGGCTGGATAATTGACATAAGAAACATTGTTCGTGGCTCGAGGAACCGTGCATTGAAGCCTCTCGCCTCTATTTCTTTTCTAGTTCGAGTTTAATTAACGAAAGAAAGAAAGAAATAACCGTGAAATTTCTAGGAGAGACGAGTGAAAGATATATATTCGATGAACGAAGGGGCGTTATTAACGTATTCGTTTCATGCATTCGACGGCATTCTTTTTCACTGCCTACCTTAAAACGTTGGCGGCTCGCTTCGAATTGAAATACACGAGTGTATCATTTTTTTTTTAAATTGTCGTCTGAAATTTTCATGTTTATACTTTGCCAGTGCGTATTTGTAAAAATTAGGCTGAAGCGAAGAACGTTGCAAAACGTCCGTTTAAATGCAAGTTACACAAATTACCATCATTACTAATTATTTTCACGAAAATGTAAAACTTCATTTAACTAGGACTGTCGTGTGACAAAAAGATTTATTTACAGCTTACTGATAAACGCCATTATTACCATATTAATTTTTAGTTTGAAATTGCCTAAGTTATCGTTGCAGTTTGCGAGTTGCAACGTAAAACGAGAAAATAGGAGAATTTTCGAAAGTTAATTTCCCAATTAACTCTTCGCGTATTAATTTTACTACCTAAGAACTTAGAAAACGGAAAGAAAAATTACGTAACATATTATCCCGAAAGTTTCATAATTTTCTGAATCATCCAAAGTGCAGTATCCCCCCTTTGCAACTATAAAACACAAACTTTCGGTCGGGACGGCTTTAATGCGTTCTTTATCGCCCGAAAAAGAAGAGTGAACATTTTGAATTTAAGATAGAGCTACGGGGAAATCAATTTCTTGCTTATCTGCGCGTTAATAGTTGATTGTGCAAATTAAAACGACGTGGAGCGATGGTAACGACAAACGATATTAAGAGAAACGATGAAACGTTCGCTTCTTGTTATTTGTTATTCGCATAAGACAGCGTTATTATTCATCCGGGACAAACAAGCTTCTGGTTATTACCACGTTACTTTATCGTCGCGGGATATAAACTATTGACGATCGTAAAGAGCAATTTCATGAAGCTCTTATCTGCTGCATCAGAGATCCATTAATCCGGATGCAGAAGAATATTCAACAATCGGTAAATAATAAATTTGTGCAAATGAAATGGGCGCGAATAATTCATCAATGTGTAATAATTTTGCGATAAGTAAACTTTATACAACTTTTAGGATATAATAGGTGGAATGTATGAAACTTTTGCCAGCGTGTTTTACAGATGAAAATATACATGAAAATATCATGTGGCAAAGAGATAAATTCATTAAAAGGTTACCTATGAGAAAAATACGAATACATTGTACTTATGTTTACAGTTTAAAGTTGTCCTCCTTTATCGTTGTGCTTATAAATTTACATTAAACTGAATGTTATAACGATTTTTAAAGACAAAGTGACATCGTGTGGCCACGGATGACTATAACTGTGTTGTTCATCTTTATTTTGTGTTACACATTTCGCATAGAAATTGAGAACGAAATTAAATCAAGTCAAAATTAAAACATTAATTAAATTAAAACGTTGTAGAACAGAAGACATTAGTCGGAACAATCGAGCTGTGCCAGTAAAGACATGATTTTAAATTGATTAGAAGAATGAAAATGCAAATCCACGTACAAAAATTGATATCAATCAGACGAAGAATCAAGACACGAAATTTTGAATTGAATTGTAAGAATCAAAACTGCGTGCGAACAAATTAGACAAAATTGAAAATGAAGTTTCCAGCTCGTTGAATTTACAATTAGCATTGATAGAGACGAACGATAGTTCGAACGCACAAGTATGTGTAGTTTTACATTTCATATTTTTATCGTAACTTTGTAATAAAACATTCATGGATATTTTATTCTAATCCCATTGGGAAAGAAGAATTGAAAGGATTTGAGAATTATGACGAAAATGATGCAAAATAATGCGGCGTGAGGGTGAAGATAATTTGAATTGCATTTAAAGTGATTTCCGGCGAAAACGAAATTGAAAGACAATTGAATTAATTCAAAGTCTTAAAATTAAATCGAAATATTTATGTTCCATCTGTTAGCCGCGTGGCTAAAATTAAAATACGGATGTACTCATCAAACAGTGCGGAATAAACACACTCGTTTTAAAATTTAATGTTTTAAAATTTCCTTCAGAAATTCATGATTTTATTTTATTGACATTATATTATCGTCAAAATTTCAACATTTATAATTTCTTTGCTGGAAAATAAAAAAAAGTAAATTCAAAATATTGCGAATTGAAAATTTGATTCATTTCTGTTTTGGTTCCGACAACAACAAAAATTAAAGTAATTAATCAGTAGGATGGATCAGTTTGATGGATTTTCATATTTTTTGAGAATGTAATTAAAAAAACAAAGCGAGGAAGGAAAATTGTTTTATGTATTAAATATCATAAATATTGTTATATATTTCTTATATTTTTATGCATGCATACTATATATATATATTCAGATATAAAAATCTACAGTCTACTAATTAAATATATCGAATATTCCATTTATAAAAGTTTCAGAGAACTAATACTGCAGTGTTAACATATAATTATCTTTTCAGTTTCATTATTCCTTTTGAATTTCATATTTATTTTATGCCCTAGTTTTCGTATATATATCATTTCGCGGTTATTTCTCAATTTTTGACCAACTTTTATTCGAAATGGCAAAGTAAAGTTTCAAAAATTGGAGGATCAAAGAATTGCAAGGGGAACAGCTTTCAAATTACATTTACAGAAATGAAACTTCCTCCTCTCAATGAAACTTCCTGAAGTTTCAGGGAAAAAACACGAAGCATTTAGCATCTTGCACTTCGTTTTTTCCAAGGATACATTTCTGGGAAGGAAGTCGAAGTAATCGTCTAAAAGATGTGAGACTAACTTGGTAACTCTTCTCTTGGAAGCAAGGCAAGACAAGAGGGAAAAAGCTGAAAGATGAGAAAGATATCGAGAAAGAATGCGTTATTTCGTAAGCAGTAAGAGATAGACATATCTGTGATTCGTTGCAACTAGGATAATTTCTAATGTAATTTTCATTATTTATATCAATTTTAATAAATGATGAAATTGCTTCCAAAAATGCGTATTGCTTTTCTATAAAACTCAAGACTCTATGATGTTAAAAGAATAATAATTTAATATGTGAGTAATAACATATTTCTCGTTGTGAAAAAGTGAGAAAAAAAGTATTGTGCCCTGTACAGTATGTTGTTATTTTTTAAAAATGTAATTGCGCGTGATGAAAAGATTTATTTTAAAATGATGCAACACTTAATCCTACGCGTGTCGAATAAAACTGAAGTCTTTCTTGTAATCAACGTGCGTTTGAGACTTTGACAAACAAGTAGCTTGCAAATATGAATGGTTTAGAATAATTATATACCATTATTCCCTCTTTTTATTTATATATAAATACGTTTCTATATATTAATTTCCTAGTCATTATATGGTTAAACAACTACACTAATATGAATGAAAATGTGCTCATCGATTCGACCCATGCATTGGAGGATTAATATAATTTGGCATGTCACATTATTTATATGTTAATATATACGTGCTATAAATGATTAAACATATATATTTGACGATATTAGATATACCTAATTGTTCACTGGTATATTTTATCATATCATATAAATGTACACGTATCACAGAGATTTATATATACTACAAAAAATATATAATTTTTTATATATTTATTTTATATGAATATTATAAATCCACGGTTGTCAAGGAATTAAAACTAACTCGTGCGTTAATTTCAATTTTGTCAAGCATAAGAATAAATCTACAAGAAGGGATCAAGTATACGTAAAACAAAAAAAAAAAAGAAACCACTGTAGAAACTAACAAAAATTATCCTAACCTCCTCTCAAGCCAAACATGCCACGAAGAAGACACTGACAAAGTATAACAAACCACCAGGCAACAACAATCCATCACGATCCGCGGTGCTTTGCACAGCAAACATCGCGCCAATTAACCTCTAAAAAAAAAAGAAAAAACTGTCGGAGGGGGACTCAGAACGTGACCCCCCCCCCGTGCAATTCTTGCCGACATTAAAAAGAAATAGAGTGATCAAGGTCCCCCCGCCCCTCTGGTGTTCATCCCGGTCTCGAAGGGGGTGAAAGATCAAGAAAGCGAAACAAGGATAGATAGATAGATAGGAAGGAAAAAGAAAAAAAAAATGAAAACGAGAGACAGAGAGCGCACTCTGGCCACGGCAGGTCTTAGCGAGCCTAGCTTGTCAAAGGAAATCGAAGCGCGGCAGTGAGGGGGAGGGGGAGTTCAGCGCGGTTCCTTCTTTGGCGCCCGTTTCGTTCCCTTGTCCCCCGTGTAATTCATCTGGACGCGGTGACAGACCCCGCGACGAGAAGGTAAACCGGCCTTAGAAAAGGCCAGACGTCTACAAGGAGGGGGCGGGAGTGGGTGGAGGGACGTTCTGGTGGCCGCAGGGTCCGTGATACGGGCGAATGGAAACCGGAAAAGAAGAAAATAACCGAGACACACACACACACACACACACAAGGGGAGAGTGAGGCTAGAAGCGAGATACGCGTGCACGCGAGTAGGGTCGCGGAGGGGGGGGGCAGGAGGGGGTTGAGGAAGCGTACGTTTACTCGCGCATCACGTTAGAAGAGGTTCAAAGGTATATACCCGTAGGGGGTGAGGGGTAAAGAGGGGGTGGGCTGTGGGTGGTGGGTACGGGGTTGTTCTCGGTCTCCTCTGCCCCTGAGCAAACTTGCCCTACCCGGTCGATGGCTCACGCTTGCGCCCTAACGCGGCCGTTTCGCGTCAACCTTCCTTCGCCCTCTCCTCGTGCCCTCCTCCGCGCTGTTTGAATCGGTGATTAAAGTTTCACCTCGCTTCCGTTCTTCGTCCTTCGCCCTTTCCACCCTTTCTTTCTCCCTTTCGCTCCCCTCCCCCCGCTTCCCAGCCCCTACAACTCGTTTCGTCTCGCTCTTCTTTTCTCTCTTCCCTCGTCGTTCGTTCTCGTTCCTTTCGCCACGGGTTTCTGTCGCTCTTTGCGGCGAAGGGGATAAGGAAACGCGCTGACGCTCGTGCAAAGAAGCGCAGCGACGAGGGCACGTTGCGCCGCTCGATCGCGAAGATTCGGACTCCTCGTAAATGTTGAGAGTACGTTTTGGGAGATGTGCGACGTGGCGTTAAATTCGAAAGAGGTTGGAGGTTGGCGGAACATCTCTTTCGTTAAACGTAAATCGAAATTATTTCTTAATGTTCGAAGGAGTTGCAGCGACATTTTTCTTTTCTTTTCTTTCTATCTGGGCATTCATCTTACAAATAATGAAGATTCCTTTCATCTCACGATCAACGACCGTATTTATAGAAGTTTTACACAGGACATTTGTTTGAGTGGTCGATCTATACTGAAATATACGGTATAATCTAAAATGTTTAAAATATAATTAGTTTCGCTTATTACCACTTGCGCTGGCAACTGATTGCGGACCATAACGAGCGACCGAACCGTAATACGATAATTCGTCGCTTTCTTTCCCTTTTGAACTCGTCGGTACGATATCACTATCGATAGAAACTATCGAGAAGTAATAAATTTATTATTTGCTTTGTTAATCTATTATATATATACACTGCTTAATCGATACTTGACTTTTAATTTTAACCGCTCAGAATCGCTTAATCACTAAAAGTGTCTTTATTTCCAAAGCAACTTGTGTCACAGAAGATGTGGTATAAATATGCGAGAGATGCTATCTGCTCATCTGCTAACCTCTTCCTTCCCTAGCATAATCGAGTTATCCTTTTTTTTTTCCCCCCGCCCCCAAAAGTCGTCGTCGTCGTATCCTTTCAGCATTTGCCGACTTTGTCGTTTAAATATTCAAAGGGAAGAAACAGTGACACCTGTGCAAAAACTTTGCGCCCGTATCTCTCCCCGTATAAATAAAGCATCTCGCGGATTAAATGCAGACATATACGTACGTAAGTACGGTACGTCCATACCGTCCGAGAGAGCGAGAATTAACTTACCGCGCCAACGAAATTATATGCGCCAGACGCGGCTCGCGTCGCGTTCAACCAACGAAACTGGAAAAATTGGTGGAAAAAGAAAACTCCGTCGCTCCACGCTTGGATCTTTTAAGTCGTAGATAAATTTCAATCGCGCGATTTGACGTTGGATTCCGAACCAGAGTCGGTTTAATTAGAAATAGAACAGATTATGTAGCAATCTGCCGGAAGATAGGGGAGAGCTTAAGAGGAATTATTAGTTTCAGTTAACTGGCTTTACCTCGGAGATTCTTTCTGACGGAAAGGAAATCTCTTCCGGACAGTTTTTATTCTTCGCATCTCGAAGTGCAGCGAAATCGCAGATACCCGTTAAATTAATTTTACAACGTGAACAATCCAATTTTTTTCAGCGTTAAAGTGTTGTCCAGTCTGAGATAAATTACTCGCGTTTAATATGCCAAATAATCGAAGCTCTCACAATCAAGAGTCGTGCCGTGGCAGTGTAAAAATCTTCCACGTGAATTCTACGCGCGTATATTACTTCACTCTCAATCGTATAACCGAATTTACTGCCAGAGCGATAAATATCATCCCACGGATATTTTCCAGAAATGTTAAGAATCGAACCGAACACTCACACACAGACGGGGCACACCGTCGTGAAGATTTCCCAGCATGAATGAAACGAATCCAGGGAATCAAGTTTTACATGCGCACCGCTGTAATCCGAGCAAGATACGAGTCGTGCTATTGAATCGAGTATCATTGTGGAGAGGAGAAAGGGGCTTTTATTCCCGGGGGAGAGATAATTTCCAGGGGGGATGAATTAAAGGGTTACATACCTTTGACAAAGTCGAGAAAATTGATTTATTATCGCGATATTCTTTTGGAACACTGCGGAGTATCCTAAAGAATAATCAACGCGGAGTGTGTCTGCCAGCATCCAGCGGCTTTTCTCCGAATGAAATTTTCAAAACCAGGTATATCAGAAATATCCGAGTGAATTCAGATGAAAGTTCATTCTCCCTTAACTTACGAGAAACTTCAGCCCGACGTTCGCCAATTGGTCATTTTTCTCACCTACTTTCATTTTTATTCGAACGCGATTGATCGATCGGTAATTTGGTAAATGGGTCGGTTATTCCAGGATGAAACTACCCCCATCTTTGGCCTTATAAGTCTCTCAGTTTTAACCACTTGCGCTGGCAACTGATTGCGGACCATAACGAGCGACCGAACCGGTATACAATCATTCGTCGCTTTCTTTCCCTTTTCTGAACTCGTCGCTATGATATCACTGGATAAAAATTATTGAGAAGTAACAAATTTATTATTCATTCCGCCATGAGTTGTGTTGAAATATACTTAAAGCTGAGAAATTATTGCAATTTTCGGGGACAAACAATCGTCGACGCACGTCATTTTAGCGCAAGAGGTTAAAAATGGTCAAATGTCCCTAATTCCGAGAGATTCTTGGTTCTTAAGTTTCTGAGAATAATTTGACCCTTGAACACTATAGACATTGAGATTCATCAATCAAATTGTTACTATAGAAAGTCTTTAGACTGCTCGTGTTTATTGCGTATCTTTATGTAAAATTTCGTGTTTCTGAAAACACGAGACACCAACGATAAATATCATACAACAAGTGCTCTATTTCCCGAATTTTTTCTTAATTTTCTCATAAATTATCTAAACTTTAATGTGTACTTGTACTTATATTTAAATTACGTATACTTGTTACATGTATATTTGCAAAATTCTAAGTATTTTTGAATTTTCGCATTCTTCGTTTCCCCACAAATTTCCCCATAGTTTCTAGCCGACTTATTACATAAATGTATAGAAGTGTCAAATAAAGATAAAATTCAATTATTCTTGCTTGATATGGACAACTTAGAAACCCAATCAGCATTTCTTATTAGAAACGGAAACATGTTCTTATTAGAAGTAAACATATTTTTCTCGTCAGAACCTCCAATCAGCACAAGTTAATTGTAACATTATGATTACAGTATAATAATAAATCGATTGCGTCGACTGACGACAAATGAATTTAATAACAGATATACAAAATATTTACGTGATGCAAGTGGTTAAAATAATTGGCTCGCTCAAAGAAGATCCTCATTCAATGTAAAACTTTTAGACTTTTGATAAATGCGAGCAAACGCGAAAGATTAATGAGAACGCTGTTTTAATTTCTGAGCTCTCCGTACAATTGACAATAAAGAATTCCAAGCGGGAACAGTAAATGAACTGCAAAACGAAACATAAAAGAGAATGAAATAAAATGAAACAGAAACGAGGACAAATGGTCTACAGTAATTAAGAATCAATCTACGGAATGTGTGCCATGCTAAAAATAATAGATAGATGAAACGATAGATAGAGAAGAGTACTTGGATCGAATTTATTGTTACATAGCAATCTTACATTGTTTCTGAAATCTCTGGTACGATGATGTAAGTATGAGATATATTTTTGCAAGCTGCCTTCTTGCTCTCCTCCTCTTGATAAGTATCATCTGTGACTCCATCAACTGTTTTGCCATTTTTCACAGAATTATTGCCAGCGTGGCGAGGAGGCTCCGCTCTGTCAGAATTTATGGTTCCTGTGACGGTAGACTCTTGTGGTAAATTTATCACGATATTAGGCTGCGTGAGAGAAAATAACAACATAACATAAAGAAAAAAAGAAAGGATGTGCGTACAAGTTGTTTGGCAAGTTCAGTGTGTGATG
Source organism: Tetragonisca angustula (assembly GCA_036937485.2). Taxonomy (NCBI): domain Eukaryota; kingdom Metazoa; phylum Arthropoda; class Insecta; order Hymenoptera; family Apidae; genus Tetragonisca; species Tetragonisca angustula. The sequence continues at coordinate 439,790 of JAWNGG020000023.1, read as the reverse complement.
TACGATTTATATCATGGAACAATTTACTAGTTGATAGTAATAGAATTTTAGATTATATTCGTACAGAATAGTCTTTGAAACTTTATGTAATTTAATGTAATCTGATATATTTTACCTTTTTTCTTATATTTTTAATAAGGAATACAGATTTTTAATTTTGAACCTATTATAGAAAATTAAGAATTGTGTTCACTGTTCCAAATGTATAATACGTATTGAGCATTTATAGATGTTCAAAAAATCATTAACAACCTATGATGATGATTCAGACTCTTTGATATTTTTTTGACGTTTCTCGAATATTTTAGCGATCGTTCAAAAGTGTCTAAATGTTTGTAATGTATTGTAATGTATAGAATGAGCGTCATTGAAAAAGTTGCCTAATATGAGAGCCATTTTTTAAAAACAACTGTTGACTAAAAGCACTTCTCTCAAGCTTTTTATTTTTACACATTTTAAAACTGTGATATGTTTTTGTCTTATTAAACATAAATGAGATACAAGTCCGGTCGTGTAATTTAGGAATTTGAATCACTTGATTTTGAAATTCATACTTCATCACTGAGAATATAAAATAGCAGATGGAATTAAATAGCATAAATTTTTGTAATCTCATTTTGTCTAATTACTATAGCCATCATGTAAAAATTCGACGATAGTTGATTTGAGTCAGAATTTTTAAATTTTAAATCCAATGCAATTTATTCATTAATTTCAACAACAAAAAATGCGAAATGCAAAATAGAATTAAACGCCTTAAATGCTCACGATCACAAATTGCTATGGTCACATACGAGAGATGACTAAAGTTTAGAATTATTTATACTCTAATTTTAGAATATTTCTAATAAGAGACGTAATTATGCATAATATCAACAATACTGTTCGATTAAAAATTGAAATTCATTATTTTAGTTTATGTATCAATACGAGATGGTGCTTATACGTGCATCTGTTACAACGTAGGCGATCTTTACACGCTAGCCTTGCACTTTACATTTTGCATTCTCCGCGAAACATCCTCATAAAGCTCCCAGCGAGGTGTTGCTTCCAGCATCTAGCTGGTTTCTCATAAATTGTAGAAGGAAATCTCATTTCCCCTCGCGGGACTGTCTAATGCGTTAAAATCTTGTCGGCGCTTTATTTATTAATTGTACGTCTTCTCTATCGTCCTGGCCATGTCTGTATTACCGTTGCACCTTTTACGAGCATTGAAGTTCCTCAATATGCAAATTAAGCGGACGCAAAACCGGTAGTATCTCATTATTCTTTGACAATGGTGCCCCGGTGCATCCGAGGATTGTGTAATTTCATTTTGTACAGTAATTAAGGGAGCCAGAAATTATTCAATTGTGAAATAAGTGATTGCTGATGTGAATTGATCCTGATACGATATTGTTCTATTTTTTGGAAAAGAAAAGGAAAAATTATTTTGAATGTTGTGCAAAATGGATCCTTATTCTTATGGTTATGTTTGAGACTGTTTTTGGGCGTTTTTTTTTAAAAATGAATATTCAACGAGTAGAAAATATAATTCGTATTATTTCAAAACGACTGCGTGAATCTTTCAGTTGCTTCAGATTAAGTTATAAGATACATTTTTATTAAAAATATCGTTTGTTGCAACTCTAAAGCCTATAAACAATGAAACGGAACAAAGAAGTTTTCATCGTTTGTCATTTAATATATGTATCAGGAAGAAACATTCTTTATTTATACATCTGTAATGACATTAATAATGATTTTTAATAATTCAACTGACACGATTTATTATACATGTATTCATCAAACGTTAAATCATAATTTTCTGTAAATTCATTTATCTATTCAATTTCACGCTATTTATTCTAATTTTAAGTTCATGTAGAACTGTTCAATATGGAACAAATTTCATTAGCATGAAATTAATGTCAAATTAATTTAAATTAATTACGTTTTTTGGTTTGATATTATTAATGAAGTTTAATTCATTCAAATTTTATCGCTCTTAATGTCGTTGGTGTATTAAGGTCAACAATCTATACATAGTACGTTACCTGTAAATTTAAAACATTCTCCAATCCTATGGTTGCTGGTCTCGATCTCATTGTCAGTGATCTAGATAAAGCACTGGAGCCGAATTGCGATTGAATGTCGGTGGCATCCTGATAACTCAAACATCTCGATCGCCTCGGCACTTCTGCTGGTAGCACTCTTCGTCTTTGTTTCGGCAACTTGCTTCGAGCCTGTAACGATTAATTTCTTTGCAGTTAAAAAATGTATCATTTGCAAAAATAAAAAGTACTTTTCTTTTTAACAACAACTCATCCTCGTTGACAGGATTGGCCAAGAAATAACGAGTATTGAATTCCTGAAGTAAATTTAAACTGAAAAGTCTATAACTTCGAATATTAAATATAAAAATCATGTAAAGTCTGAATATAAGTATCGACAGCGTTAATAAGCTCTCTTTTTTTTTTTTTTAACTGGCACATTAACACGAAGTTCAACGCAAAGATCATTTTTTGAATTTATTTTGCTTCTGGTTACGACCAACAAGAAGTTGCATTTTCGTGCAATCCTGCTTCGTTATTTACGAAGACGCTGAACGTCAAAGAAGGTTTGTTAAGTGCATGGTGACGATGCAGGAAGCGAACTTGCTTCAAGAACTTTCACAAGATATTTGTCTTATCGATGATAAACACTTTGGAATACCTGTGGCGATATTAAAGTCTGTACTCCGCGATGAGGAACATTGCCGAATGTTGCAAATTTCAAGATCTAACTTGAGAACTGTCTGTGTTAATCCACTGAAGATCAAGCAACAACGATTCTCATAAAATGGAAGGAACACTAACGGAGAGGAAATATCGAGGGAATTTTTGGATTCTTCTTTTTCGTTGTTGCAGTGATCAAGAAGAAACTCGATGATACAAATTGATTAGAAAGAATTCGCAAATGAAATGACGAGATGAGATGTTGTCCATTAATTTATAGGCTCATCCTCTTGAGTCTGTATGGTCCTAAATAGATTTTATATTAAAAATATAGTTTCTAAATGTTTGACTGTAATATTCAATATAATTTTACGGTTGTATTGTTTGTATATTTTTTATAAACAAAGAGAGATTACTAACAAATCATTTTCGAAGGGAATAATTGCACAAGTTAGAACAGTGCGAAAAGTATTTAAATTAATACGGTGAAAGACAAAATTCATTGAAATTCACTTCGATTACATTTAAATCTAGAATTCTACGCGCACAAGTCCAGAGTCTTTTCTAAATTTCGAATTTCCCTGTCGAAGATCACAAGGTCGATACGTTTCTCGTGCCTCGCGTCAGAAATAATTACAAAGGCAATAAAGTCCAATGAAATTTCGAATTGCATCGGCGAAACTTAATTTCCGTGTCGTCGATAATGCTCCCTCCTTCACGCGTTCATTACTCCTCTACCGGGTATCCTCGAAACGCCCGCGTCGAAATGAGAAGATCCGTCGAAATAAAAAGTCGTGCAATCTCGAAACGTTTAATTTCAAACAACGTTCCCTCCCTTTGGAAGAACTTTCGAAATGCTGGCCATCGCGGCCGAAAACTTTCCAGCTTCCTTAAACTCGGCGAGCGCCGAATCCCGCCGTAATCTGCGCTGAGATAAAACGTTTAATACCGAAGTTCGTGGATAGGCGAAGGGTCCGGTGTGTAAAGCTCGCTAAACGACCTAGGACAGTGGCGAACGATCCAAGCCAAAACAATAACTATCTTTATTCACGACTAAGGGAATGAATTTTGTTCGCGGTGTCTTAACAACTGGGCCAAAAGTTGCGTAGATAGTTGCCAACGAATACGAAATTGAGTAAGGCCAGTTCGATGATTTTAATTCAGGGTGAGAAAGAGGTTTCGTTTTGATTAAAAGGGTATGTTCTTTTTTTTATACTTTTTAGTTTATCGGATGTATCTTAATTTTATATTTCTTGTGTCTTGTATTTTTTATATTTCAACGTTTCATTGATGGCGAGAGTGGTTTATGAATTGACAAGTTTCTGCAAAATAGAGATCATAAAATTATGATTAATACACAAATATGCACTGCGTTTCATTAATTTTTTGTCACTTTGAGAGTCGATAGGGTTCTTCATATTTTTGTTATAGTTGTTTAATGATTTGCTATAAAATGATTTTAATTTTTTTTTTTTTTTTTGTCTGTGGCAATGTTTGAACACTAAAGTACGAAACACTCTATATAATTGAAGTATATACGTAAATATACGTTTATAAAATCAAATAAATATGTCAATTAATGTGACAATGAATAATTATTTCAAACTATACATTTGAGATAAAAAATATTTGAAACAGTAATTGGAATATTCTCATTGAAATGAAATACTGTTTGAAAATTTTTTTTATTTGTACAACAACATGTACAGGTATATTGCAATTATTTATTTCAAACACAAATATAGGAATTATTAATAAAATAATACTTCGCACTTTAAAAATTGCGTTGATCGTTTCAAATATCATTTTCGATACTACTTCTAGAAGAAATTAACTAAAGAAAGTAGGGAGAGAAAACGAAAATGTTAATTAAATACTAAATATCATTTCCAAGAAGTGGTTAACGCGACCTGAAGACAACCTCGTAGACAGAATTTCGTAATAATAAAAAACTGATATAAAAATAACAAATCGCACGACTGACGAGAGAAATAATCATTTCAACACGTAATTAAAGTACGTTTATAACATGCTCGTAAGCTCAAATAAATTTTCAAATAACACTTCACGAAAACAAACCAACGCGAAAAATCATTTCTGCGAGGCTACATTTTGCATTTCATTCGAAATTACTATTTCACCCAACAGAGGAGGGACGATAAGTAGGTGGCCACACTGTCGACCTCCATTGTCGATTAATTGGACGCGGTGTATTTCGAATAACGTTTTGTAATCCGGTTCGGCGGCCGTCATGAAAAATTCACACCGCGAAACTTCTCTGCCCCGATGGGAAAGTTTTCAAATTGGCTGGCGAAGAGTGCAAAAGTTTACATGCTGCCCGGCTGAATGGACTTGGCCTTCCGCGTTATTCATCGTTCGCGCGAGCTCCTGCTACCGCCGATACGCGGCAAGTTAATCCAAGAGAGAGAGAGAGAGAGAGAGAGAGAGAGAGAAAAAGAAGAAGAAGAAGAAGAAGAACGAAAGGAAAATCTTCGCGCGTTCCCTCGCGTCAACTTCCTCGTTGGGAAAAACTGTGTCCGACACGGCGGTTTATTAAATATTACGGATTCGCGTAAAATGTTCGCCAGCGAGGCAGGCGAATTTCAGTATGACTGATGGGCGGATTTTTATCAAACGGGAGGAGGTTGTTTAAATTGGCTTGATTCGTAGGTAATAATTTATCGCGATACTTGGAAACTCTACGATTTCTCGGTACTGAATTTTCAGGGACATGGGTTTAATAGGAACTGAAATTAAAAATTAACTTGAATTTGTGCTCGACTCATTGAGAATCGATTGGTATCATTCTATTAATATCGATCGATACGAACTGTTATAACTTGATTATGTTCTTAATATTCTAAACAGTCTCGCAGTAACTTCAGTTATGAGAAATTCTTAACACGTACAATTTCTTTATGTTTCACACAAAATTATGGAATAGTTTAGAAACGTAGATCTCTGTTTTGGGACAGATATTTTGAGTTCACATTATTATCCTTCATATTTGTAGGATATTTGTAGTTATACGAAGGACAAGGAAAAAATATCTTCTAAATTAATAATTTTTCGACGTGCACGGTTTTGACAAAGATTTTAAAAAAATACAATTCCATTTAAAAAATCAAAATCTTTACAGCCAACGAAAAAGTTAACATCGAAATATGCGCCATGCATCTCAATATTTCTCATTACGGATAATCACAGTGACAATGCACTCAAATCAGATGATAATACTAGTACTATAATATATATTACATGATATAATATAATATTATATGATAATATTAGTACAAACTTAAATAATAGTAATAATATAATATTATGTGATGATAGTATTTACTTCATAGAACAAGAAATTAGTCACATTATCAATTAGATTGTAAAGTCTTACAATTATCTGCGATGAATCCTACGAACATTCAACATAAGACTTCCAAAGTCCTTTCACATACATCGTTTTGAAAAAGACAACGCCTGCAGGATATTGGCCATTCGAATATTTTTCATCCTCGCGATTTGAAAAGATATTTTCGGATGCTGTATATATATTGTCTCGAGAGGAGAAGGAAGGAACGTACGTTTTCGAGAATGAGGTACGAACCTGCGTGTGAGAATAAAACATGGAGAAGTTGCTGACGATAACGGGGACCGGAAGGGCGATAGCTAAAACGCCCGCAATGGCGCACAGTCCCCCGATGAACATTCCGGGGAAGGTTTTCGGTGTCATATCGCCGTAACCAACTGTCGTCATAGTCACCAAAGCCCACCAGAGACCATGCGGTATGCTGTCGAAGTCGTTATGCGGGTTCTCCTACAAATCAAACGGAATATATGAACGGCCATTTTAAGATTTATGGCTTCGGATGAAATTCAAATGTCGTGAGTAAAAGAGGACCGTTTCGAGGGAAAAATATCGTGTCTTATGAATTAATCTTGCTGTTCCTTCTTTTTCTTTTTTTTTTCTTTTTCTTTGAGTATACGTATTACGATTGGAAATAAATGTACAATTGGAAGGACGTTGTTCGAGTACACAGGGTATATTGTGCAATCGCTCTGTTCGCTTTTATAGAAAAATCGAGTTTGTAAATTTATTATTATTGGGAGTATTGAATTTGGCTAGCAAGAGACATTCTACGCTTGAATTTTTCGAATAATTATTTCTCGATAATCTGCGTTTGGAAATGATTTTTCAAAGTAACAACTTTTGGATACTCTACGTTCGAAAATCATTTTTTAAGTAATTACTTTTAGAGATTATACGATTGGAAATAGTTTTGCGAGATAATTGCTTTAAAAAATTGTTTTTTAAATACTCTACGTGTGGAGGTAACTTTTCAAGCAGATATTTTTCGATAGTCTACGTTTGGCATACGTTTGAACTCTATTTCATCAAAACCGAAAATATGTCACCTTACAATTTCGACTTTCTAGAAAATGAAGGATCGTTGTCCATTAGTTTTGTATACAGTTCTCGGATATTTCGTTTTAACATCGAGTATTTTACGATACTTTTAATGTTTCGCGATTTTCGTAAACAAAGTATTGCAAAAGAAAGGCAGACAAAGGCAAGGGAAACAACTGTACTAAACATGACAACAAAGTAACAGATAATTAAATCATTTACGTTATTGTTATTGAACAAGATAAACGAGAAGTGACTCTTGCGTGAAAAAGCCAACGAAATATCGACTTTTCTCTCTATAGCAGTTTGTCAACGGCAGAACAGAGTGCACAGGGAATTAATTTGGAAATTACTTCATCTCGTAACAATTGACGAACGTACACAGTTACAAACGTGCCGCGAACTGGAATTTTTTTTTAAATTTTCCACGAATTTTCTGCGAAACATCGTGGCACGAAAGACCTTTGTGTCCATTTCGAACGTTACGATACTGTCCTGTACATGTTTAGATACTGAAAATCGCTTGCGCCATTTTTTCTTTTATCATTTATCAAAATATCAGCAGGAGCAATGTTCAATTATACGTTATCAGTATGAATCATGATAATAATATGAATATACAATACACGTATCAGAAATATTTTCAAAGTGTATGTATTATGTTTTTAAAAAATTGAAATTAATATATATATATTATAAAGAATTTTTTTAAATTATTATACATAACACCACAGGTATATAATGCAACATTTAAAATTCATAATCAATTCAATGTATATTATTGAATTTTAAAATATTACAGAATATTTAAAAGCGTGTAAAAATGTATATGATTCTCTTGATGTCTCAATTGTTTAATTAATTACAAAATTGACTTCTCTTAATAAAAACAGACTTTTTCAAATTACTATTGTTCCTCTGTGACAATTAAAATTCCTTCAAATCTGTATGTTACTTTTTTAATTATATTCTTTCTGATAATTTCAATTTTAAATTATATACTTTTTAAATTACTATTTCACAATCATTAAGAACGTTTCGTCTCAAGTATTCCAGTCCCTCGCAGGTGGCAGCCAGTAAACCGAGATTTTCTTACAAGCTCTGCAATTTTGTTACATCTCGAGTTAAAGAAAAGAGAAATGAACCGAAACATACAGCTGAAAGTCGCATTTGTAAGTTTTCTTCTCGAGCCTTCTTTCGAGTTGGCCCTCCTGAGTCAAATCTTTAGAAGATTCTTCAGGGGGAAATAAAAATTTCCTTCGAAAAATACACGGATGGAATTTCGCCGTGGTTCGTAAACGTCCCAGTTTATGAGGGGTCAACTCCTTCACGAAAGGAGCGTGAATGATCCGGGTCGCCTGTGAAGGATTAACTCCTTCAGAAAAGTGGCCAAGGAATTCAAAATGAAGCGAGCTCTCGCCAGCGAAACTTTCGATGATCCACAAAGCAAAACTTGCTGGTCGGGTAGTTCGTATTTTAACTACCTTCCAAATTGAAACGTATCCCCCGTCACCCAACGCCACGATACCGTCGTGAAAGAGGAGAGATGCCTAAGCACTTGTCGATTCTCGTTCGTTTCGCAAGAACGAACTCACCTGGAGACGTTCCGCGTAGAAGATTAGACTGGCGAAGACGACGATGCCTAGAACGAGAAAGAAAACCAGCAACGCCAGCTCCTTGGCGGACGCTTTGAACGTATGGATCAGAATTCGAAGACCTGGCGAGTGTCTCGTCAGCTTGAAGAGCCGCAGAACACGAGCTATCGACAGGATCTCCAGATACAGGCTGGACTCGGTGAGGAACTCCGTGTAAAAGCTCAATGTGGCGGCTAAGTCTATCGCGTTCACCGGTGACACGGCGAATCTCTTCAAGCTTGGGCTCACCTGTAATCAAATTAGTGGATTAGACTAGGAGGAAAGTCGCTTCAGTTTCTGTATCTTAGGTCGCGGGAATTGGTTGCAAGTGAAACGGCTGAAAATTATTGACCAGTAATCAACAAATTGCCAAATCTATGTGCTAACGGCAAAATTGTAGGAACATAAAAGATATAAAAGAAATGTTGTACGAACTTTGTTATAAAATTGTAGACAAATATTGAATGCTTGAGTATGTTTGTACTTGCAAGATGTTTCTTAATGATTTTTAGATACATGATATGATTATATTGTATATTGTGCTATATTACATGATATATTATATATTTCAGGAGGAGTTGTGGAAATAAGAGATCTTGAACGCCAAGTTTCTTTCTTGTTTCGTGATAGAAAGATGTTTTCCATAAATTGTTATACTTGATACAACTAAATGAAAATCTACAAAAACTATGTGTGGTATGATATCAAAATGGTATTTTAGAGAAATCAAGATAATTGGCGTGGAGATTGAACTCTGTTCAGCTCTATGTTTTGAAACTTATCAAAATAGATTATGTATAGACACTTTGTAATATAATACATTATTATATCTAGTAATTATATATAATAATATAGTAATATGATAATATATATTGTCACTGAATATAGTTATGTATTATATTACAAAGTATCTATTAATATAATTTATTTTAGTGATTCTCAAAACATGGAATTAAATAACACATTATATACATACTAATGTATACAGTATATGATAATATAATATGATAACAAAATATAATGATGTACACTGTACATATATGTAATGTATCTACAATGTAATATTATATATAAATATAACATAATATATTAATATAAATATATTAACATAATACAATGAAATATATTGTACGTATATCATATGCAGTAACTATAACATTTTGGAATGACTGAAACGTCTAACCCACCGACTCGAAATTTGATTAATATTATTTGCACGTATGTTACAACTAACAAAATTCTTATTAAAATCGAGGTCATTTCATCTATAAGAACCTAGCAATTCTTTTTCTTTGTTAATATTCTAACGTTTATTACGAAATTCAAACTTTAATGTATAGCAAAGAGGTTCGACTCAACGTGAATGTAATAACGAAAGATGAATGTTCCTCTACTCGAATATATCCTCATCCGAACGATCCGAACGTCTTCCTATTAATACGAATTTAATAAGGAAAGATGAGTTTCCCCCCTGCTCGAAAATTTCTCTGTCCCAACGATTATATCTGCCTATTAATTCAAGATTGTTAATGAAAATTCGATAATTGCGCGATTGATCACTGTAAAGCGAGTACAATCTGGATATGCAAGATTTTGCAAATAGGAGTGAAACCTTTCGTTGGTATTTTTCACGTTTCTCCTAGTTGTCACATATTATTGCATTGACTGTTCCATTTCTATATAATATATGTCTGTAATATATTTGATTTCCCTGTTCCTACAAATGAATTAATCAATATAATTTTAGAGTGATCAATATAAGATGAATATTACTGATTTTTAAATGAGATACATTGAAGAACAGAACTGAACCAGCGATTATAAGTTTTGTGTAAAAATTTCTTACTACTGCCAATGATGAAATAAATTTCTTGTTACTGTTAATATTGAGAAAAAATGAACAGAAAATGAACGTAATAATGACGCATCGAGCAATTAAAGCTAATATAATATACGACAAGAAATATACACTGATTCTACTTTGAGCAATAAAGCAAAAAAAAATTTTCTGCAATTAAATTCTTCAACCTTGATAACTTATCGAGTAACGCATAATCTAATTCTTTAATTTCTAGAGTGGCTTTACTGCATTTCGCGCAATATTTTGACTATAATCAAGATTGTAAACGATAATAATCAGAATTCTTTCTGTTGTTCCCTAATTTTATTCAAACATTCAGGAAACAATATTGGTTTTAATAGTTGTTATACATTCTGAATTGAATTGAAAATTGAAAACGGGCTACAGTAGTGCGTCAGATTTTTATATTCTGAGTTCATTTTACATGCCTTTCGTTGCGCGCTTAATATTATGAATCGATAAAACAACCTCATTACTATAACACGGAAAGTAACTGAATATTTGTTACTGCAGGCAAATAAAAAAATATTCACAACTTTGAAAAATTGTTCAAATCAGCATTAATATATTTTTATGTATTTCTATATATTTCTATAAATTTTTTTGTATATTTCAGTATTAATAGCAATTAAAACTGATTCACGAAGCCCTTCAGCTGTGCTCTTTTAAATAATTAACCAGTATGTACTACGAAATAAAAAATGCGTTTTCATTCCCATTGCGCGATATTACACGATATTTCATAAAAATTAAATATCTCGTTTCATGTACGCGAAACGAACGAAATTTCGCGTGGCAGTGAACGTATTAAAAAAAAAAAGCAGAAAAAAAAAAAGAAGAAATCGATACACGAAATCGTATTCCGGTGGCCAAACATCACGCGAGATACAAATTACACGAAATGATCGCGAGTCGCGTGCAACGTCACCGCATTGCGTTCTATTATTCGTTTTGATTTTTAAAAGCTCGAGCTCGTCGAGGCTGAAAGCTATTACTCCGTGACTAATCATGGCCCAGATGAAATTACGATGTGAGTTTAAAAGCAAACGTGGTATTTCACTTTCTAGCTTAGTGGAAATAAATGGTTTTTTTAATTTCTTCGGGGGCTAGACATTAGTTTATAACACTGAAGACGCGCACGTGTCTATAATTTTCAATTGAATTTCAGGTGGATCTCAATGCGTTACAAAATATATAGCAATAAATCGTGTATCAGATGTTCAATAAATCAGACAGTGTTTTTTACATTTATATTTAATCTTCAGTAGCGAGGATTAACGAATGATTTGTTGTTCGGTCGGGAAGCAATAAATTATTTTCGGTCTGGAATTTCTGTTGATATACTTTCATAAATGTAAATCTGACACATTTTGTACACGAGTAAATGTAGTGTCAGTCAGTTATAAAAGTTTGCACACATCTGGCAAATATTAAATATTTAAGGGAGAAAGGAATGTTTCAAACATTTCATACGTATTAATTTATTTGTTGACTAAATGACTATGATAGATTCTGAAAGAAAACAACGTTCCTTGTGTTTCCTTATTAATGATATTTGTTTACTAAGAAATGTAAATGAAATTACAATGCAAATCGAAGTCAGCAAAATATGTTCTTCCCATTATTGCAATTGTAATCAGAATCAATTTCATTTGCTTTACTTGTCCATGCAACAATCGATAGATTTTCGTAGGATCTAAACTTGGTCCAATTTTAACAAAGTAGAATAATCAAAGTTCATAAAATGTTTTTCTTTTACTATTTTAAATATTTCAAATTTGACGGATGTATGAAGAGTTCGTGACTGAATCTACTGACAACTAAGTCGAAGAAAACTCGACTTTCTTAAAAACGACGTCCTCTTCTTTCTTTCTGATTTATTTTTATGCGTAGAATCAATCCCCTATTTAATTGTACTAGTTACAGTTACATAACACTCTGTATATTAGTGGCAAAACAAGATTAGATCCAAATGATTTATTTAAAAATTGTCAATATGTATTTAGAAGTATACCATGATTACGTTATACTGTAATTGTGATATATTATAAATGTAATTGTACTATACGTCATAACTATAATATATAATTTATTGCAAATTTATGATATATAAAATATCATAACAAACATACATTAAATATTATGATATATTATTAATATATGTATATATTTATAAATATAATACAAACGAAATGAGAAAGTTACGCTCGTCGCGCTATTATATTTTTTTCTTTAAAAGTATAATCGTAAATCTGACGCACAAAATATTAACCTGACAATGATTGAAGTTTGTCATCAAATCAAATCCTCAGGAAATTTCTCCAGATATCCAATTGCAATATTTTCTGCAAATGGTTCTTCAATTGTAATATCATTTGCGTAACTTCAAGCAAAATTCCTTCCCCTGGTAAATGTTTTCCTTCGCCAGTAGTAGCTCGTCATTTGCGGTAACCCACATTCAAACCATTTTATCAAGAAACAGCCGAGGCTGTCTGTCGCGCTAATTTATCTCTGTTAGCAATCTAACCCCGAACTAACTGTTTGTCCGAAATGAATTTGTTTATCACATGCCACACGTGGCAAAAACCTGCTTTGTTCTAATGCTGTGTTCCATTGTCTGCCACTGGCGTCTGTGACTCGCGTCTACTTGAAAGGGACGTAATTACGTCGTAGGGTTGCCTGGTCATTCGCTTCTTCTTAGCTTCTTGGACAAAACGTAACGATAATAAAAGGTCGTACAGTATAATTATCATTGAAATCGCCACGTTTCATTTAGCTGTTTTCACGTTCCTATATTTTCTCTTTTCGTTTTTCCTGATATTTTGGAATTTTAGAAAAAAATTTGCACCACTCAGTGAAACCTTTGCTATATCATACGATCAGGTTTGCAAGTCGTATATTCGAGAGGAATAAAAATTTGCCACGAAAAATTCACACGGGTGGACACACGGCTTAGGTGACCGGAAATTGTTAAGGGTCTGTTTCATTTTGCCCTGTTTCAAACTGTGTTCATACATAATCGCGTCTCATCTCGTGCAAATATGCATGCAGCATAGATAATTAATTACTTATAATGGAACGTAGAGGCCCACGTGCAAGATATCATATATGCATTAATGATGATTTCATATTATTTAATGCATATACACTGCTGTAGCAAACTGCGTAATATAATCGAGCTAATTGGTGTCTGCAAAACGTTTGACATTTACTTATTATTATAATAAAGTGCACGCAATCAGCATTTATTCAACATTTCTGCCTTATTGTATTAATTATGTTGCAATTGAAACCAACCTGCACATTAAAAATACACACAATCAATCTACGAGTCTAAGAGTCTCCATGTGCATGGAAGATCGTATTTTTGTTTTATTTATGGAACAAATCACTATTTTAGAAATTATCCAACTAATTAGAACACATAAAATGTTTACCATTCTTTTCTTACAGTTTTAACCCTCTGCATTGTAATTATTTTCTCAGCATTTTGAGCATGAAGAAGTATAAACTTTATTAACAAAATTTTTATTACTATTTTATTAAATATATTGATACATTATGTATTAATAAAATAAAATGTATTTCTTTATAGCAGATACATTTTCAAAGTTTTGTTTTGACAAACGTGACATTTATTCTGAATTAGGTTAATGGTAATATTAATTAATATGTACACTGAATCTTCACGAGAACGAATTTAATAACAATAATTGAATTTTGAGACCGATCTCTCCGAGCAATCTTGTTTGTTTCTACTGGCAATTTTTCCAATAAAACTATTTCTTACTGATTTCATTAACTTTGATCTTGGTTTCATTAACCAATATTTGACCTCGATGAATATTCATTAAAAAGAAGAAAACTTGCACGAAGTAAAAAAAAGAAACAATCGCACGTGACCGAGGAAAATCATCGACTCGACAAAAATCCCAATGATTCTGGTATTAAGCGTCGAAAAGAGCGATACTTTATCTCGTTGTCAATACGTAGAGAAGGGGATGTCCAGTGCTCCGTTTCAAGCAGTAACCTGTCGGCGCCATAAATATCCAAGTGTCGCGGCGGACGCAAGAATAGAACAATTTCGTACGTACCAGGCAGCGAAGAGTAATCTCCAAAGTGAACCAGGCGTTGCACGTGTGCTCAAGGTAAAAGAACACCGGATGAGAGTCGGCGGGATCCGTGTTCCGGCTGGACCCGAAGTGAAACGGTTCGTCGTTCCGTTCATTATTGTTCCTCGGCGGTTTCGTCGCCACGGTGTGACCCTTCAGGCAGAAACAGAGAACCGACAGACAGATGAAAAGTATCGAGACGCCGGCTATGCACTTGGCCGTGGTGGACGAGTACGGCTCGTCGAAGAGCGTCCAAATCCTCGGCCGTAGCCTCTGCCATTTCGTCAATGTCCCCCGGTTGTACTCCTCCTCGCAGCCGAAAAGTCGGGCGATCTCCTCGTCGCTCAGCTTCTCGCCCTCGACGTCCAGCTTGTCGAGAATCGCCAGCGTTGCCTGGGTCTCTCTGTGCACGCTGTACGTGCTCCAACAACACGGCTCCACCTGAAACACGTGTACACACACTGGCAATTATACGTGCGAATGATGATTAGAACTTGGCTAATTGATGATCACGTGGGGGTGGGGGTGGGGGAGGACTCGGTGCTGCAGTAATAATTCGACTTTAAGTCGACTCTTTTTCCATTTCGTCTCATTTTGCCTTTGATTATTATAATTATTTTTACATTTAATCATTTTGCACACTTGTGGATCGACTAATCCGATTCGTTCAAAAAATAATATTTATAAAATTATTTTTCATCCATATTTTATAATTAAAGATGTAATGACAATTATTTTTATTTTGTTCATGTTTGTATATATTAATTTGCAAAATTCTCATTTATTAAGAGATCCAAATAATTTTAAAATGGCGAATCCAATGATTACTCCATCATACATTAAACCAGAATGATAATTCCTGTTTGCTTATTCGACGATTACTAATAAATGATTGTACAGTACTTGTAGTCACTAAATTATGGATAATTGTGTAATATGCGATAATCTAATATTGACAGAAATAATATTAAAACTAGTTGGAATATATAGGAAAAAATACATAATGTATATAACAAAGTGCATAACATAGTATCGACCAAAACTTGAATAAAAATCTTCTATCCCAACAATTAAATGATTTTTATCAAACACTATTGATCGTCTGAATCAAAAAATCTATCTATTTAACAATTGATCGGTAATATTTCGAAATTATAACTATTCTATTTCTATTTTTATTAATTCTTTCCTTTTCATTAAACTTCTTTTATATCACAAGCATGCTTTTATTTATTTAAAAGTTGAGGTATATTTTATTGACTCTGGCATAAGATATAATAAATTTATTGTTAGATTTAACTAAACTAATTATCATATGTAAACTTATCGTGCAAAGATGCATGTCAAATAATTTCTTGGTTGCAACAATTGTTTTCAATTATCGAACGACTATTAATTATAATATGAGGTAGTCTTAATTAACACAGGTGAATTCTATTGGGTCCCGCTAGGAGTAAAAGGGATCAGACGAAGACAGAAAGGTTAATTGATATTGATTATGTTAATAATTAAGAGAAACCCAGTTTCCATTATTTTTTGTGTTTCGCGCTTAATGCACGATTATATTTTCACGATTATAGTTAGTATTCTCTACGAATGATAAATTATTAATTCGGTGCAGATGAAATATCCAAATTCCTGAGAAAACTTTTAGTTCTTAGTTTATATCTTTTCTTTTTTCGAAAATAATATAATATAATTTCGCTGTTGTATAATTCGTATTCCACAAAGTTATGACTACTATCATACTGCAGATTATTATGCACATTCACGTGTTTTTGAGAATGATGCGAATCTGTTCTCGAGTAAGGCGAATTCTGAACTGAATGAAATCCCTATTGGCTTTGTAGGTCGAATTTTCATTAACCCTTTCAGGGGTTCGTTAACCCTTTGAATGTTTAGCCCGTGCCAGAGTGTCGTGCAGATAATCTTATAATAAAATAATGGCCGTTACACGGTGTAAAATCGTCTTTGGGAAAAACAAAAATTATGAAAGCAGAGGCGTTACGCTTTAAAATAGAGACGAAGTCGATCGTTGCGCATTTTTCGCTCACGAAATTAAAACAGTTTAAATTATCGACAATTTTTCATCGTTATTCATTCAGTCATGCTCTTCGCCAAATAAGATTTTCATAGTTGATTGAAGGACATTCGTGTACATTCTCGTCATTGTTTTTTTTTTTTTTTTCAATTTGTGTCACTTTCGTCGCAACATGGTTGAAAGAAAGTGCAGAGAAGATCGCAGAGAATTCAATTTCGTCTACCTCCGTGAAGTGTAATAAAATTGCTTATTTTTTCATTAACGTCTGATGTACGGTCGATAATTCAAAAAGAGATTCGTGGTTTGTTCGGCAATTGGCGACAACTTAATGCACGTTGTCGATCGGAGTGTAAAATCAAACAGCGGATGTTTGTGTGATAGAGGCTGTCGTCGAGCTCGTGACCCGCCGCGTTAGCTCGATAATGGTCCCATGGTTTCTGCATTTTGAACAAGACATTTTCCGCAGCAAAGCGCATTTGCACCCGTGCTGCTGGTCAGGAACTATAGACAAGCAATCAACGTTAGTTATGCGGAATCGTCGACGCCTTTATGAAATAACGCAGTGGCGTATCGAAGCGAATGAACGATCGATTAATGCGATCCGTGGGTAAATTTCATCGTCCAAATATCGTTCCACTTTCTATCACGTTGAATAGGAATCGTAGGAATGATAAGGCACAGGAGATTTTTGGTATGTGTCATGTAAATAAAATATCTTGCACTTTAATTAACACTGCATCGCTTGTAATTGTAATTATTAAAATTTGAAACAAATTTGGAAATGCACGATACGAGATATTTATTGTAAATATATACGTTAATACGTATTTAATAACTGGTATAGAGATAATAACTAGTATATACGTAATAACGTAGTTAATAACTGGTACAAAGCGTGAACAGTATGCAGCTGTTTTAAGCAAGTAACCTTCTCTCATCTAGAGACGAGATATTTCATCTGTTGTTTCATTGAAACTCGACATACAGAAACAGTCGAACACTTGGGGAAATTTTTACGAACATATTACATGTATTATATAAAACATTTTAAAATTTAATTGACATTAGTGAGATTTGACTGTTATAATTATATGATCAGTTTGAAATAAATAATAAAAACACATACATATATGTATATATATAAATTACAAAATATTTAATAGAAATATATTAATTTCCAAACGTCACAAAAATATAATATAACGTGATCTAATTGTAAGTATAATAGAATTTAATATAATAATATTATATTACAATTATATTGTAATACAATCTTTCGTTATATTAACAAGCTTCAATTTTCAATACGACCATCTTCAATTTTTCAAATATAGTTTGGAATATCTTCCAATTTTCATACAAGTATATTTTCAGATTGATTTCAAATTTTCCCAATAACAGGATTTGATAACAGCACTGAATTTTATTTTACGAACAGTAATGAAATTTTAAGGCGTTCGATGTAATACACGTAATAAAAGACGTTTACAAGGCACGTATGTACGTATATCAATTACGCTCGTTACAATTTTATCTTCAAACTTGAGCGTTGAGAAAGGCTATCCCGAGTCATCGATTCCTGTTTCCTCCATTTCCTCGTTTCTTTGCCCTTTCTCCGGCTCAACTGTACGAGCGTAATCACATAGAATTCCCACAAAGCAAAGTCGTTTCGCGAGTGAAATAAAAGGTAATTACAAACCTGATTAGAGTCCAAGCCCCAGAAGTCGAGCTCCTCTTCGAACAGCGGACCGCAAACGTCCGTCGGGTAATGAAGCTTTCCGGTACGATAGTAATTCAACACCTGGGCAAAGACGCCCGGATGACGATCGTAAAAGTATTCGTTCAAAATAGGATCGTAATTGACCAGGGCCTCTGTTAAACGCGACAGCCTGGTAGCTGGTATTTTCTTCAACGTCGACTTGTACGTTTCGTGTCGTACACCGCCGACGTTCAGGATCACCCGGTCGTTCCATCTGCCGTCATCTAGCTTCCTCATTTTTCTGGATTCCTTTCGATCGCATGGTAGAAGAAGAAAACCTCGATTGATAACTCGGGCTACCGGATGGCCTTCGTATCAGGCATCGAAATGGCTAGAACTATCAAAGAGAAATTTATCGTAATGGTAAACTGGAGTAGCTAGCCAGTCCTTGTACATACTTTTCTTTTTTCTTTAAGTAATATATACGTGGTTACAATATTTTGCAGGCTCGAGCATTATTCAGATAATTTGGGAAATAATGAATTGAATAATAGGTATGTTATTTTATTATTTATATGCTATCTGAAATAATTAATTGTAAGTTTATTTGAACGTGAAAACGAGTTTCCTCTAGATTGTTTCATTATTTGTTCATCAAGCAACATTTTATCTTATTTATTATTTTATGTTTGAACGAATTTTCATTCGAATAATTTCTGAAATACTTGCACGCATCACAAATATAGATTTCAGATTATTTATTATTTTAAATAAGTAACTTAGATAAGAAATTATTTAAAATCTCACACTGAATGAAATTACTTTTATTGAAATAACAATAGTAAAATAGTTAGAATAATTCATTACATTAAATCGTTATTTTTCATTTGATTCAAAAATTTGTACAAGCCTAATGTTTCAGGGTAATTTTTAACAAAAAATTGAAACAAGCACATCAGCATGATCTCTTTTATATCATTAATATTCAAACACATTTATTATCTAAAAGTAAACTCTTAAGTAAATAACTTGTACAGATGTCTGCCATAGGGAGACTTATGCGATATCGACATCTTGATTAACGTCACTTCTATTATTCGTAACAAAAATATTTTTAATAAAAGTTGAATGCCTTCGAGGGAAGTGTATTTTGATATCAACTCTTTTTATAGATGAAGATGAACTTCCTGTTACTTCTTTTAAAAATAGAATCACATACTTTTTAATAACCAGTGCTAAACATTACTAAAATGCTCGAAATGACCACTTGCGATTTTTTTTCATAAAAATACACGATTCACAACTTTTCATAGAAATTTTGCAGTTTCAGATACTTTGAATAGCTTTTCTAAAAATAGAGAAATAAAAACTTGTACACTTTGTTATATTATAAACCTGTCCCTGTTTTACACTGTTACGTGTTTTACACTTTTAGTCGCCGTGTTCAGAATATACATATTTTTAGCTTTCATTTTGTGTAACATATCATGTGAGAGACAAAGATAACATGTTTCACAAAATATCTGCTGAACTAATGGGTTTTCGTCGTAAATCGATTTATGCCTCTTTTTTTTTTTTTTTGCAAAGAATGTTCGGCTACGTCGATTAATGTATTAAAAAATAATGTGATTTTGTTTAAAAATTCATACTTGAAATATTTCTCGCCACTGGTAATAATGTGACGTAGATTAGGATATTAAATATCAGGTGAAACGTTTCGTGCAAATGTAAAAAAATTAAAATTCTACACAACTTTGATAAAATTAATTTTATCTAAGATGTAAGACGACGTTTCCTTTCACAACGTTCTCGTCGTGGCCTGATATTTATTGCAAATAAATAGTGATCCTTTTGTCAAGTAAATTGCTTGTTTTACGGAGGAATTAAATTAGGGAAGCTGGTGGCACCGCAAGGAATAGAGATCGAATAAGCTTCCAATGCAATTTTTTAAGATATGACGTCTGGGATATCGGCCCAATCTCGAGTGTGTATAATGTAGCAGAAGTTTTACAGGGATGTTGCCCGTTGCAAAGTTTCTCCGAAGTGTTGCAAAAACTTCTCAGTATCCCGCCAGTTGGTACGATACGCGTAATATTACGGAAATAGAGAATCTGCGGAGCTTAAACGATTACTTACATCACGCCGCATGGTCATTTCACCTATCAAAACTATTATCCACGCGAGGCTGATGCTTCGCAAACAACCAATAAAATTCCACCCGGCGTTTCATTCTTTACTTTGCACATTGCGCAAACACACATCGAACACGCGCACGCAAACACAAGGCGTAACATTAAAGAAGACAGCGCGTAACGTGCCGTACGGACGTTCTCGTGTTTTATTGCTTGTTAGCGAATGTTCCGTCAATATTTTCATATTCCTATCGAAGCGGAGGATGTGTCGGGAAGGCAATCGATATGTACTTTACGTTATTAAATTTACGACGATGGGGGGATGAGGGAGAGGCAGAGTCGCGCAGTTACGCTTGCTGTGACCACTGATTACTCCGACAACTAGTTTTCTATTATAATCCACGTGAAGGGAGGACCGAGGAGGCGAGTATTACAACACCCCTGGGAATGATCGGCCGCCGAGGGAAAATTGATTGGAAAATAGGTTGAAAATAAGAACCGTTCCACGGAGAAATACGAGCAATTTAAAAAACGAAACCGCGTTCAGTCAAACGTTGTATCCTCTTAATAACTTGTTCGAAGGGGCCTTGATTCCTTCGATCTTTCTTTTTCTCTCGCTGGATCGTTACAGTGTACATTAATCATACACGCTAAAATCCGTTTCAAAATTTTGCAACATTTCTCACTTTCAGTTATCCTTCACGTTTTTAAACAGCAAGTGTAATTTGTAATGTAATTAATATAGTATTTTATAGGTTCTTTGTTGTATAAAACATTGTTTCATTTTTCCAATAGATCAACGAAAAGATAATTCTATATTTGAAGCAAGCTTCGTTTTACATCAAATGAAAGAATCACGTTTTCTCTTAATGAAATAGAATATATAACAAAAAACGTGCTTGTTGCAAATTCATACAATCCTTTCATATTAGTTTCACTTGTCTCAAGACTTTAGAACTTGGCTGTAAAGATGTATGTCTATTGTTATGTTTATTAAAATTGAAAACCTAATTTATAAAAATGGAGTGCAATTAATTTTAATATATTTTACATATTCAATACGAGTTAATATATTTTACATATGTTTGCATTCTATTCTTGCAGTTTAAAATTTCTTCTGAATCTATAAACGTCCACAGTCTAATAACACATTATAATACAGCGTCAATTAGCTATTTAAAAGACTCAAGTTTTCCACGTGTGAAAAGTGTGTTTTAAAAATATCAGACTCACACTGGAAAAAAGAACAGTGCGCAGATAAAATTAGAACAATCGTCACATCGTCGCATCCTTGAATAAGAAGTAACAAACTCGTAATTTTCACGCATTACGATTAAAACGCACAAGTATTAGTAGAAATTCACAATTCGACTATTTATATTTGTTTTGACGAAAGATAAAGTGGCAATTCTTACCGATGGCACACTGCGTATCCGTTAATCATATTTTTGTAACGCACAATGTTACGTAATCAACAATCTGCCGAGATTAGAATTCGTACTTGATAAAAATTTATGCACACAGGTATTCGTTTTACACTTGAGATTCACGAAAGATCAGAACGAATCGCCGATAGAGAAAATGTCGATCGTTCTCCGCAGTCGATCGAAGAACTCGAGTTTCACGAAGTGGAATAACCCACTGTGCGAACGTGGTTTCCAGTTCTATAAATTCGACACTGTTTATTTGCGTGGCCAGCCGCGAACGTTCAAGTTCCATCGACACGAAATTATTCTGTCACAAAAACCAGCTGAGAAGCAATGTATTTGTTTTCCAAATGTCGTGCTCGTTTGCGTGAAAATTAACTACAAATAATAAGTACTAAACATTAATTTCAGTATCGCGAACGTAAGTGAGTAGTGAAGGTTGTGAGGTGTAGTTAATTCGTGTACTAGGTGGAACTTCGTAAGAAAGAGAAAATTAGAGAAAAGGAGCTGAGGATCATTAAGTAATATCAGCAGCTGTTTATTCAAGGCACAAAAGAGACATACTCGTACGAACTATTTAGCATATATTACCCATTTGTAAATAAATATCAGATATAAGCTGTGAGATTTATCATTAGAATTGTACTATTGTAACTTGTAACTATTGTACTGTACTATTGCAATTAGAATAGATATTATGGAAACTTAAAATTGGAATAGTAATTGAAATTAGAAATTATTCCACAATTATAAAAACACAGAATCAAAATAAATTAATGATATTAATTATCATATTAAATATTATGTAATTATATATTATATAATTTATATAAGTTGTAAAATTGATCAGTAAACTTGTACTATTACACAGAAATATGGAATTAAAATAAATTACTGTTTATGTGAACAGTTTATAAATATCGATTAATAAGAACATTTTGAGACTTGTTGCAAATTAAATTTCATTTACTTATTCAAACTTCTTTGGATTTTATTGCAGTGATTCTGTGTAATATATGTATACATTATTGATCTATTGAATAAAGATTGATATTAAAAACTGTATTTGAATCTTATTCTACCACGCTTTTATGCTTACGAATAATTTTCATTCGTGTTTGGAATATACTTTGCGATTAATTAAATATTTTTGGTGCTTCAATTAATACGTGCGTAAAAGTTTATAAAATTTTGATATGTGACGTTTGTAATGTGCTCCTTATTTACGACCAAACAAGCTATTGCCATCTGTTACATTCGAAAAGAACCGCGAGAAATTCTATGGGATGTAATAGATGGCAGCATCTCATTCAACCTTAGACAAAATACACACTACTGTGTAATAAGGACAGTCATAATGATTAGTTCCATCATTTCACCGCTACGTGATGATAGTGTTTGAATGTTCATAAATCAATCAAAATTTCATTTGTAAAAAAGACTAATTAACATGTTTAATTTATGATCTTTGGTAATTACATCTGTCCATTTAAAACCCTAAATTTATTTTTTATTTGAGCGTTGAATGCGTGCGTATGTATGTACTATGTAGTTCATCAAGCTAACCTATTATGTATTAAAGAGAGAATTATAAAATTCTGACAATTCTGTAGCTTTGTATATTATTATTAGTAAATTTCAATAAACGTTTAGTTAAAGGTAATTATTTATTATGCAATGATCTTTCCAGAAATTCTGAAAAACAATTGAAGTACAATTAAAGTACTTATATCTTAGAAGAATTTGTTAAAAGTGTATGTTTCAAAGACTTTAATTATGATAGAAAATTAGATGGATTCAACAAACAAACAAGAACAATAGTTCTGCAAAACAAAAGATATCTTACACTGCAGTCTTAATTTAACAAAATCAAACAATCTAAAGAATTTATAATCAGGTTTGGAAGAATTGAAACTAATTAGAGTTTCTGGTAAGATTGGGCATCGTTCCAAATCTAATACATGATTCTATTATCTTAATAGAGATTTACAAACAATAGACACATATTGTATGAAATTCTTTCGATAGCATGACAAATACTGTGCCATTATATTTTACACTTCATGTAAAACCAAATATACAACACAACAAAATGAATCACGGATCAAAGCATTGTTTGAATTCTTATTGAACAAATAAAGATTGTAAAAAGAAACACATTCTCAAGTACTAACCTGGAAAAAGATTGGGATGTTTCTTTTGCTTCCTGCAATCTGCTGCAGTAAATATAAATATCACATCTAATTCAATTGCCAAAAACGACGAAGTCAACATTATGAAATGATTAATTGAAACGGTGGTTTAGAACAGTACCTATAACGGAACAATTTTGTTAAACATAATGAATATAATTTAAAGGAATAAATTAAATTCATCGAATTGATAGATCTTAAAACCAAAACTTACAATTGAAACGCAATTATTTCACTTAGAACGAGTTTTGAAAGCTAAATCTTCAGAGAATTATCTTACTTATTGAACGAAAAAGTATTAAAGGAAGGAGTTTCTTATTTCTTGTTCCAAGACGCGCGATTTTTGTATGAAATGCGCGCGCAATAATTTTAACCTCGATACTGATTACAGCGCCAATGAAACGGCGAAATGTGCAATTACATATTGCGATTCTCGCATAATCGATATTTCTCGCAATCAATCTATAGTATTGAAATGTAACCATGCAATGTAAAAACGTTAGTTTTCGGCGGGAAGCAGAGCAAGAGGAAGCATCATCGAAAAATTGTCAGGTAAAAGCTATAATCAATGGCTCTTATACTCGTTTTTGTATCACTGAAAACAACTGTAAGAAAATTTAGAACAGTCATTCTTCATATATTATTTATCATTTGATGCATTATTATTCACCTGTATATAGGTACATGTTGTTTAATCATGAATGTTGGTTAGAAATTACGAGTTCTCATAGTGTCAGTTCTTACAAAAATCAGAGCTTTTTGTTAATTATTAGAATTTCGTGTTTCATTATCTCAAATTTTTTGAACAATCATGACTGTGTCATTTCAAAATAAATAATATTCTAAATTTTTGTAAAGATTTCTCACTACTTCCCCTTCTTGACAAACAATTTACTTGTATTTCGAAAGTAGTTTTATATTTCGCATTTCATTTGATTTCATGCTCTGTATTTTATATTAATCAAAAATTGTGATTAATATAAAATCTGTATATTATCATTAATCAAAAAATAAAGTTTAATTGAGAATTTAATTTGTGGTTAGTTCAATATTATTAAAATTTTTTTTGTTTACTAAAGACTTTATTGTTTCATTGTTTCAAACTTTTCAGATAGTTAACATTTTGTTGTGCGATTCGGCGTTCCTTATTTCACAATGAACTCGACGATGACTTCTCCTGAATCACAACCATGACAACATTCTTCGTATCTGATCGTGAGTCGCATGCTTTCTTGTTTCTCTAGTCACTCAATCATGTCGTAAAATGAAATGTTCGAGTCGACATGGGTGACTGATTATAGTATGTATAATTTTCGACGGACATGGCGACTATAGATATTTATTACACGCACGACTAATAACACTGTATTGTCTATTTTATTTATTAGTCCAATATAGGTTTTCTTGTATTACATCGATAATGTTGTTGTGAAAACATTGCGTGTCTGAATAATGCGTTAATAATTAATGGGAATATAATACTGACGTAATATTAAAACATAGGAGATTGATATGAATAACACAACACATATCTGCAATTGGAAATATACATTTCTACAGTTACATTCATTATAATCCAAGATAGGATCTAAGTTGGTACAAACGGTATAAATGGGATTGGAGAGATTCTATGGCTCAAATCAAGACGAAAATGAATGTGGAATTGGATGATGATTTGCAATAAGGGTTTACGTTATAATTTGGTCCAGATTCAGTTATCAGTATAGTATAATCCTATGAAGATTGTTTTATTGCAAATAATTCGTCAAAAGTTGATGTAAAATAGAAAAAAAATAAGCACATTGTGTGTAAAATTGATGGAAGAAGTACAACTTTGATATTTTATGTTTTTGATGTATTGCAAACATAAAGAAAATTATATAGATTACATAGATAATAAATTTTCTAATGTAATAACTATTCATGTAGAGTTGAGCTTTCCTTCATTGAATCTTTATTGTTCGAACGTTATATCATCAAAATAGTGTCTACTAGTAATAGACGAGTTTCTATTCTGTTCTGATAATATAACATTCAGTTATTAAGACTCGATGAGGGATATTGAAACTCGAAAAATAGAGATTCACATCAAGTTCAAGAATGGTAATTTGATTGTCATACTGTTGTCAAATTAAAATGATATAAGCGTTCGTGTGCTGAATGTAACGTAGACTCTCGATTCGAGATCATTCAATTTTTACTACACGCAGCTCGCCCTTTTCCTATTTATAAACTTAGTGGCGAAATGTACATTAAGCGACATCTGTCATCGACAACTCTTTGAACTCGCGAGACCTCTGACCTCTATGTGCAAGGTCCCATACTACAGAAAGATTATCGCGAAGAATCGAGAGGTCGCGAGAACGTTGCCAACAATTGGACCGAAGCAAACGGTACGATGCATCTTCCGTTTGTCAAGAACAGTCGTGGAAACGTGCGAGCAGGTTGTTTACCCGCACGCGGGCAAAAAACTAGGATAGAGAATGGCCTGTCGGTTCGTTGAACGCTATGTATCACGCAAAACGGAAGTGCGCTTCGAGAAAAACGAAATACGACGATTACATTGATAAACACACGCTGCCACAGTGATCGGCGATCGATGTTTCTATTCCTGCAATTATTTTAAATTAAAATGAGTATCACGGAGAAAAAAAGAAATGTTTAAATGACATGCAATGGAATGGCGCTCTCATTGCGCTTTCATGATAACACAAGTGTAATATTTTTTGAAAATTGAGAACGTTTCGTCGAAACATATAAATTTTTCGTGGCAGCCAATGTGTCAAAATTTATTATCCCTGGAATGATTTGTTATCTCCTCTTTCTGACAGCTTTTTTTTGGAAATATGTATCTTTTCTTTTTATCACGAAACATTAATTAATTGTTTATAACAAAAATTTTATTTTTAATTGATTGTTGGCTTAGGAGCCAATCAGCATATTATTCCTCATTAAACACTATTTGCGTTGATGCAAATACACTTTTATTTGAAATTATCGATCAACAGTTTATTAATTGTAATATGATCGTTATAATTATTACGATATTGTATAAACTGCTTCACAGATTGCCAGTTTTAACAGAGAAAATATATGTTAGTAGGATAGAATATTTTTTTTGACTTACATCTATTAGTTTCTGAGCCTTCTAATTGTTCTAAATAAATCACATAGTTGAAGCAATAGGCGCACAAAATCAACTGTTCGAAATGTAGATATATAGATATAACTTCGAGTGAATGTTATAGATTATACAGGGATTAAATGAATCACTCATGTACGTCATTACTCGATCATTAATGAGAGTATTTTAGCCAAACATCTCCGACAATTGAGATCATACTGAATTAATTCATAAAGCATTAACCTACCCCCTACCAACCAAAATTACGTTTACGTTTACATTTGTAAGAGCAAAAGGTCATTAATTAATCGTTCAGGTCAAAGAATCTGGAGCTAGTAATTATACTAAATGAATCGATTATTTCAAATCATTCGATTTCTTCATACAAGCGATAGCGTGTCAATGGAAATTAAATTTTCATAGTGTGGATATACGAAACTTTCAATTTTATTAAATCGCACACGCGCGCGACTGGATCATCCACGAGATGTGAGATACGAATTTATCAGTTTACCTGACCTAACAGTCGAGATCATGTTCGCCGTGTTGCAGCGAACAGAGACGTTCCTTTCATTAATGGACGTATCTCGCGTGGGCGTTGTTGCTTCCACACTCAGGGTCGACGATGTAAAATACAGTTCCTTCCTTCCTTTTTCTTCCTTTTCTCTTGCCTTTTTCTCACCGCAGTACCTTCCAACTGATACGCTTTTTTCCAGATTGCCAATCCGTCAACTCGTAGGCGGCGCGTGGTACGTAACCACTGTGCTTTCTTTTTTTTTGTCGGAAAAAAACGCGATGACGTTGGTACGTTGTCGTTAGCGAGAAACGTTCCTTTCTTTGATAGAAGTCGAATCAATCGCGACGAGACCGAATCGTTGTGTATCGGTTCTGTCATACGTTGCTTTTATCTTTTCTTTGTTGTTGTTCCGGGCACTCGGAAAGGCTCGTTTAGAGGATCGTAACCGAAGAGGATTATTGCATAGGTTTTTATGGGACGGGTGTCCGCTAGCCAAATGGTTTTTGCACATTTGTATCATTGGCTCTGTTGAGTCTATCAGATATTATTGTCGCGCATAGTCCATGATAGTGAATGGTTCCCTTTTGCTTCAATAACTTACTCTCTGTAACCGTGATAAGGACGCAAAAAATAGATTTTCTTTACTTCCGACGTCATTCGCAATTTGTCAGTGTAGATGTTAGATCGCGAGATTCGTAATCTCTTTTGCTGGACAAATTTTGTTCAACAGATTTTAATCTATAGATTGTTTATCTATCAAGCAGGACAGTAGAATTTCTCTATAATTACAGATAGAAATTAGTTAATGTGAGAAATATTATTTTATTAGATTTATTATTTATTATTTTACTGATTTATTAGATTTATTATTTATTATTTTATTAATTTATTAGATTTATTATTTATCAATTTATTAATTTTATGAGAAATTGAGCAATTCTTCAAAAGAATTGAAATATTTTGAACTCGAAGAGAAATTACTGTTCATTCTTTTACTTTCCTCAAGGAAGATGATCACTATAGAGCGTAAATTTTTATGTATTTATAAAAAATTTAATAATGTGAAAATGCATAGAATATATGGATTATTTGGTAGAATACTATAATACTATATAATTTGGTAGAATACTATATAGAATACATATAATATTTGGCACGTAATCCAGATACTATTTTATTTCAATTATATTTTTAATAATAAGAGTCCATAATTTAATAATCACGGATAATGATCGTTTCCATTACGACGACCTCACTGATTGTCTCTGAGCTTCCAATACCATATTTTTCCTATTATTCTCTTCTATAGTTTCCAATACATCTGTATTATGCTTGGAATTCGTTATTACTAATTGGGGTTGCATGGAATGTGAGAGTTACATGCTTCTTGGTGTTAAAATTTGGTTATTAAAATTTCGAAAAAAATAAAACAATTTACGTTGCTAACGTTGTTAATTGTAATTTTTGCGAAATACGAATTCCTTTCTGAACAGCTGATTAAGAAGTTTTGCACTTTGATGTTTAAAGTCTTGCAATTTTCTTTAACAAACAAGTACAATCATAGTATGCAAAGACAATTGAATTTGATTTTTATTAAATGTTTGTGTAACATTGTCTAGAAATTTCTCTGGTGATTGTTTCGATTCTAGCATCTTTAATATCTTTTAACATTTGTTTAGAATTTTTTTCTTTAATTGAAAATTCGCCATATTTTTGCGATTAAATTACACAAAATTACGTGTGTCGTGTCTCGTTCTCAATTTTTCAAGATTGTTAGAGATTTTTCAATTGTTCGAGATAATGTCACCTGCATTCCACGCGTGCTGACTTGGATCCAAGACGCGGTGAACGTGTTAAGAAGCATATTACACTCGTGTTCACCGAGCAATCAATATCTCGTATAATTCCTTTTCCAATTGGAATCTCGTTAATTTCGCATTCCTCAGGAAAGTACCTGGCCCAGTGTCCTCTAAATTACCTCATTACACATTGGAAACAGTCGATTTGGAAATAAGGATGTGATTGATTAATTTCAATATGAATTTGCAAATCCAAGTCACATCGAGCAGGAAAGCTTCTCGCTTCACCAAGTTACATTACTTGAAAACGTTTTATTTCCCTATACACGTCATATACATTCTCTAGAAGACGTGTGTAGTTCAATTTTCATAAAGATATTGCCCGTGATTTTCAAAGCACGAAATTTTAAATTCAATCTGCTCGATATCAGGGAAATGTCACTTGCATTCCTTTGGTTCTGGGCGTTCCATATCTTGAAACACGTGTAAAGAACTTGAATCAATCGCATCTAAATTTCTAGTTGTTTAAAATTTGAAATTTTGCATTCATAGGCTTGTGATGTTTTGCAATATCATTCATGATATCGTTATTTAAAACTCGATGTACGTATACCTGTAGGAACATTTTATGAATACATTATGTGTATTGTATAAGACATTTTGACATCTCAATAATAATTCAATAAGACTCGTGATTATATTGGCCAAGTGTGAAACAAATCTGAAACTGCATGATAAATATTTAATATAGGAGATCAGAAAAGTATTTAAATAGTCACAATCCATTATATCCATAGCCTCAATAATTATCTTTAACATTTATTAACGTGTGTTTGATAATTTCCATTATTTAGTCTTTGAATGCAGAATTAATGAAATTTCTAACTGCTTTATATAACACGTATATATACGTGCAACTTATTTATAAAACTTCTTATATATCAAATATTTAGAATGCCCTCATTGTTCTCAAATTTTACCAATATACTCGTAATAATCGTTTCTCATTACGGTGTTAATGAAGTTTCAAAGTGTTTAATATAACACACATTATAATTTTAATATATTTATAAGGAAAGTTCCCATAGACGTTCGAGTATTCAGTGTATCTCGTTCAATGATTCAGATAAATGTCAATATTCACAAAATACACAGTTTATGAATATGAACACGATTAGCAGTGTTAGATACTGAAAATATACTGTTCTTTTAAACAGAGTGATTCTATTTTTCTACTACGTAGAGCACAATGATATAATATTTGAAAATAATCACTTCTCTGATCACGACGTGTACAACACGTCCCAATAAAGTTTAAATGAACTTACAATATAATCGATCCCATAGTCGAACCCTCGTCCATAGAAAGTTCGACACGGTATTCCCATATCGCGTTCGAGATATCGACTCGAGCTCCGCATGCACCCTTGGTGCTTAAATACGCTCGGAACTTGCGAACTTTAGACTTTTTCCCTCGCCCCTGAGCGTACGGCCGCTAACTAAAGGCTACGAAAATATTAGCAGCGCAAACGATCGTGGACGGGTGAGGACGAAAGAAAGGCAAACAGGAGAAGAACCCCGTACTCGATTGGCACCACTGTTGAACTCCGTTGACGACGGCCATCACGATCGCCCCGTCTCAATTTCTTCCATCCATCCACTGCCATCTCCGTCATCCATTCATCCCTTCCCTAATCTCGAGGCTCTCCCTCGAACGAACGTGGCGTTCACCCCTCGACGATCAAGCCTTCGAGTTTCTCTCTCCCTTCACTTTTTTCTCTCTCTCTCTCTCTCTCCTTCTCCTTTCCACCCTACGACCTTCGTCGAGAACACACTCGGAACAACGAGCCGCCAACCGTGGGGTTGAATCCATCCGTACAGTGGAATTTTCGTATCGAGAAAATTATCGTCTACAGCGAAGAGTCCACTATAGCGATCTCGCTACGATGGCTACTAATCACGTTTTTGCAATGTGAAAGAAGTAAATTTGCAAATTTATGTATTTCTTATCGTAGATCATCAAATTAAACAACAAATTTCTTTAAAAAGGTTAAAACGATTATTTTAATAATTCAACATTTAATTATAAAATTATTCCTTATATTAGTATAATAGGGTATCTGATCCTAGTTTAATATTTAATTTTCGTATGTTTTAGTATATAAATTTATAATTGTATAAATAATTTAAATTTCACCTACAATTATTAATTTTTATATAAAATTATTTTATATTAATAAAATAATATTTATAATTATTAATTTATAATATAAGTTTAACCACTATTACTGGCACTTTGATTTGCAATTATTAATTTTAATTCCCTTGTTTAATTTTCGTTAATCAATGAAGAATTTTTTATTAATTTTTTATTCAATAGAATTGATATTTAATATTAGTAAATATTATATAAAATATTAATTTAACTAATAATTCAAACGTAATTATATTTTATTTTTAATTTTAAAAATTTAATAAAATTTTGTATAGTTTATATAAAATAAAATTAAATATTAAAAATTTAAAATTTTACACATATATATATATATATATGTATTATTGAAATCGTGGCAGATTTGGAAACGAGGATCTTTAGATATTCAGAATTTTTTTCATGTTATTATCCTTGGTTCACGAATTGGAGATGTTTTTCAGCGAAACGTGCAAGGACGTTTATTATTGTTTCATTACGTTTGTATTTAATTCTTTATTCTGTCCTATTGATTCTATTAATTTACATTTTCTTTTCGTACGTGTTTTGTTTTATCGTCAAATGAAACATGTATAAGAATATAAAATAATCTGTGTTGTTTATAAAATAATCTATATTCGTTATGTTTTTATTCGACGAGAATAAAACGAAAACTATACAAGATGAGTGAAATAAGTGTAAAGTAACGCTGTTTCGAGATATTCTGAGCTTCTCATGAAAAATTGATATGAATGAAGTAAACGAGCAAGTTAAGTATCAAATATCTCACTGATTTTGCTACGTACATATATAGCGGTGAGTATAGAAAGTAATATTGAAACATAGAAGAGGGATGATAGTGATGAATAAAAATGTAACAGCTTCCATAGGTTAATGTTTTATTCATTTGTTTGAAGCAAAGGTATATATATATATAAATATATATATATATATATATCAATTCTTCCTCGTATGTGCCCTTAACGTTTCATATATTTCCGTTTTGGCTTTCAGCGAATTTTATTCGACTTTCCCGATATTTTATTATAGGAATCGACTACCCCATAGGAATGAACGTTCAATCTGAATTTAAAAGCGGATGAGAATTTCGAACAAAGGAAACAATTTCTAAACCGAGATCTCTAAACTATAACTCTTCACACGCCGCGTAATTGTAACAATTCCCTCCCCCCCCCTCCCCTTTCTCAATCGATTCCTCGCACCTGTATCCGAAAACCCATAAATTCCGACACCCGTTCAACAAGCAAATTTTCTTTATGCTCTCTTTCCCTTTCTCTCGATCGCCGCGGCAAGCACACAAAGAGAAAAGTGAGGAGGAGAACGTCGAACCAATTGTGATTCTTTCGTACGCGAAGAAACGTGTGTTTCAAAGTGAGAGTGAAACGACTGCCAATCGTCATTCTTTCGTTAGAAATTAAGAAAATCGTGAAATATATATAAAAGACGTGGCGGTGTTGAGGGATTTCATATCTCTCAGCTAGTGCAGCCTTGCGGAGAGAGGGAGGGAAAAAGAAATGCATTATCGCAGCAAAGACCAAAGCTCAAAGCCAAATGGTGAAAATTGCGAGCACGTTCACGTTCGATGATGAAAGAATTCTGTCTCAGAGTGGTTAAATGTCTTCGTGTCAGATCTTTCTGTCGCTATTACGTTTACAAATATTATACTAATATTTATATATTCTGTCATTTAATTTAATTAGTTTCGTAACGTGAAATGTTGCAAGTAAATATGTTGTAGTATGATACATTTCTACTATATCTTTGGTGAGAGAGAGAGAGAGCAAAACGCTTGAATTTTGCTCGAAATTGTCTTTATCACGTTGTGATTGTTATGTTATGTTACTATATATGGTTGTTATTGTAATGTAGATATTTCGTTATTGGTAATCGAAAGGAATTCATCTCGGTAAAAGTGTCAAGTGTATCGAAGAACCATTAGTTGAAGTTTAGTAGATATTTTGATTTTACTATATCGTAAAATCTATCGTATGAACGACAACGACAGCATAAACGCGAGAATGCCATCCATGGTGTCATCCCTTTGTAAATTTTATAAAATTAAAGTGAAAATATCTGACACTAAACTAAAAGGCTTCTCAATAAAAGTAAGTTATTACTTTTCTGTAAGAAATACAGAGATCGACTTGTTGATGCGTCAAAAATGATATGTTTCCATCCAAAAGGAAACAAAGTTGAACTTTGCACATGTATCTTTCACCCATGAAAAAGAAACTATCGACATCGTATTGCGTGTTCTTTGACATCAAGCGAGTTTAGTGCGATTTCTTTATTATCCAATAACCGCTGAGATATAATCCACTAAAATAATCCGCTTCAGACGTCTCAATTCTGTATATTACTCGTGTGTTAAGTATCAGTCGGGCATGTGTCATCAACTTTCACATCGAATATATCCAACGACCGACTTTGTTCATTACACTTCAAACTTAATCTAAAACTGACAAGCTGCAAAAGGCATTGAAAAAAAAAAAATTGGAAAGAAGAGTACGTTATTAATTCGAGTACGATATGTACGTGTGTACTCGTAGACTATCCACTTTAGTCGACGATCGTACCGAGGAGAGGTGGTTCGAGTGTTTAGTTTGTACTTCATACGACCATCGCTGGAAATGGATTAACAGTTTGCCCAAAGATCGTACAAACAATCCAAGATGCTTAAAATAATTCATTCACGTGTCACAGTGTATCTCGCGTCGCATAAATCATTCACTTTGCAGTTACCAATTCGTTGCCAGTTGCAATTCCTTTCGTTGATATTCTGGTTTGATCGCGTTGCAACGTAAATAAAAAAGTTACGCCTTCCGGATTAACAAAAACGTCCAGAAAAAAAGAAAAAAAGGAAGAAAGAAGGAAAACATCCATTCGTTAAACGGTGGGACGAAATTGTGCCCGACGACGGTTGCAGCCCGCCACCCTTCGTTTCGCGATGAGACCTCTCTCGTCGACGGAGGGTCTAGCACAGTTTCCCCGAGTGCGGCGCTGGCGTCGTGGCTAGGAGGTCGGGGTAGGTCGGCAGAACGAGACGATGTACGTTCGAGGGAGGGAACGGACGGTGGTGATAGTCGACGAGGACGCTGGGTGGTGAGTGCCACCGTTACGGGTCCTCCTCGGGTCCAATCGTCCAGGACCAGGGACAGTTTCTCGTTTCTCCGCGCGTTGTCTTCCGCCGCCGTTGAAACGGGAAAAAACAACGCGAGAGAGAGAGAGGACAGATCGATAGAACCGGCGGCAGCCAGTGTGACTTTGCTTCAGCTCGTCTCTGCTCGCCAGCTCGGTGCGTGCGTGCTTGCTTGCCTGCCTGATCTCCTCTTCCTTCGCCGTTCGCGTGGAGTCAGCCCCGAATACACTCACACACGCACACACGCACACACACACACACATACACGGGGTGCGGCCAACGATGGTGAAGGCCCCGACCATGGGTCCGTCCGCCGGTACCCAGGGAATCAGGAAGATTCACCCTGGCCCCGAGATCGCGATGAATCCGAGGAATCTGCCGACCGCCAACGCCACTACACCTCCCAGCATCCGAACAGATGGCAAGACCACCTCCATGTATCATCCCCAGGTATCTCTCTTTCTTTCTTTCGCTCTTCGTTTCCAAGATTCTGTCGAGGAACGACGCACAACAGCGCGTTCTCGCTTCGACTCGTTCGACTCTCGTTCGTGTGTGTATATATATATATATATATTCGCGTTGGTCGCGTTCCTTGTGTTTTGATCCGGAGTTTGTTTTGATGGCACGCTCGCCTCGCCTCGCCTCGCTTCCACCCTACGTCGCGGTAGGGAGAGGGTAGTTTGACTGAGCGGGGTTGCGACGGCAATTTCCCTTCGCGCCTGAGAATCTCGTTCACCGACGATGCGTCTCGTGCGTTTTTCCCCCTTTTTCTGTCCGTTTCTCCACGGTTTTTCGGCACTTTTTTTTCTTTCTCTCTCTCTCGCCGCTCAACTCGAACGGCTGCCTTTCGTGGCAGCCGTTGAATCGTGAACAAATTGAGCTTCGATCGAGTCGAACGTTGTTCGCCTCTCTTCTTTTTCTTCTTCGGTTCAGTTTAATTACTGTCACGTTTGCGGAAGATTGTACGTTTCCACGGATTTCTTTCACCACGACGAGTCAACGATTACATATTTGAGAAGCTTTCTGATACGTTCTCGAGTTTGTTGTCATCCACGGCTCTTCCCTCGCGATCTATTGATCGTCGAAATCGCAGTTTCCTTGCGTCTTCTGTTTGATCTGAGACGTTCGTCTTTGCCATTTATTTCTTTCTGTTTGTTCAGTGAAAAATTTATCGTCCCATTCGTTGTTTTTTTCATGTCCCTTCGGCGCGTTTTCCCCGGTAGATTACGCGATCAATAATTCACGTTTACAATTTATTTAACGACGAATGTTTAAACTGCGCGCGAATGTTTAACTAATGATGATTAAAGCCGATCGATCGCCACTCTTCCTCTTCTTCCGCGTTTTTCCTTTTTGCCCCGTCATTTTCTCTCGTCGCGGTTGATGAACCAAGAGAGAGAGAGAGAGAGAGAGTTATTTTGGACTAAATATTTCGTCGTAATTGCGTAATTATCGGCGCGACGTCGAAACGCCCCGATGATTCGCCGCATATTTTAACTCGTCTCCTCGCCCGCGGCACGATATATCCAATTTTTCATGTTTACGTGTTTAATCAGCGTCGACTCTACTTATGTGGCCGTTAACTACCGACGCTTTATTGCGGAGATAATTTGATCAGCCGATGCCTATTAAGTAGCAAGCGTCTTTCAAACAGGAGTAACAGCTGTTTGACGTTGCGGCAGTCTTCGAGATTTCCCTGTGGAATTGAAGCAACGCATCTGGCGCTTATTACGGAGAGAACACTCTTAACTGTTCATCAATTACAATGTCGCCCGGCATTTTTGGCATTTGTCTTAGAAATTGAACGACAGTGATAGATATAATACACAAATTTCGCTGGAAACTATAAATATTGCGATTTTCACGTATTAATAAATATTTCATGCTCTTGCACTATTTAAAAATCTAAGTTATTATAGTCTCGTTATTAATGCTGTATTGTTTAATGTTATTGTTAATCGAAATAATAATATTCTATGTGTGTAAACTTTTGAACCAGAGCGTGTATCTTTGAATGAAAAATATAAAGTTTCCTAGCCTTTAACTTACTTTAATTGTTCGAATTCAGTTCGATTCACTTTGATCATTCTAATTGAACAATGCGAATGTTCATGATAATTTCTGAAATTTCTACAAAATTGTCACCACACGTTTTCAGAGGGATAATAAAATTCAATAGAAATTCAAACGTCGGCTTAAAAATTAAATGCAATCCCTCTTTCATTTCATTTCACGCGTATAACAATCATAATTTGTACGCACGCGTTGACGTAAAGGAACATTTACTTTCCCATTAATTCTAATAATGTCGTCAGCTGTCACTTCAATTTCGCAGCGTACGCAGCAATTTTCTGCGATCATAAACTTCCTCAGAAAAATAAAGAAAATACAAAAAAAAAAAAAAGAGCCACGCGTTTTCACAGGATAAAAATTCGAGCTTCCAGAGAATTTGTCTCTTGCCCGTCAATTTTTCACTTTCCTTCGATTCGATTTTTCGATTGCGATCCACAGTGTCTTCGATTTTTTCCCCTCTCTCTTTTCTGGGCCAGTATCCGGTTCGATTTTTCAAACGTCCGTTCAATTATTTGCCCCCCACGTCGATTGCTCGATCTGAATTTCTCCGGTTGCCTCGCCTCGTTCGTGCCTTCTCCTTTATTTCTTGCTGAATCTCGTTTGATCTCGTACAGGCTCTCCCCCCGCCCCTCGTTGCTCTTCATTTCACACCTTTGTCGCCGCGGCGTTTGCAATTCAATGGCCCGCGTTCCTTCGATGTCGCAAATAAATTATTGTTAAATTCAGCGAGGGGGATGCACCGGTCGGGTAACACGGCACGAAAAACGCGCGGGCGGATTCATGAATGAATGGATGCCGTGCCGATCCTTTCTAAGAAGCTCGTAATCTTTTAAATCCATTGATTTATTCAACCTCTCTCGTTTCGGCACTCTTATTTCTTCCGCTCTCTCCCATTTCTCCTTCTTCCGCCCGTAATTCAATACCATCGTCATCAAGCGGATCATAAACGAGCTAATTTTTTCTTTTTCCATTCTTTTGCCTCGGCCGGCGTTGAAATTTCCACTTGGTAATTCGCTCATCGACGAACATATTAATCCGATCAATTTCCTCCGTTTCCTTCCCTCGACGAGACCACCAACGAATGTCGAGGAAAATTCTTGCACTCGGTGGGGAAATGAAAAGTCGCGACACAGAGATCTCGGCCGTAATTTTCGCGAAATAAACATTTGTATCATCCGCCTCGTTATTTTATCGTCTTTCATTTTCGTTCCGTTCGTTTATTTTTTTCTTCAATTTGTTATTGTCGACCAATTAAACCTGAGTTTAAATTAAAGCGCAACAATGGAGTTGCACAGTGTTTAATTTCGTCACGTTCTCTCTGTCAAATAGCTTCAAAGATGCTAAAGTAGCAGAGGAATTAAATCATGCTTTAATATCTCGTGGATTTCATTCACAAAATCTTTGGCGAGAGTGCAAAACCAGTGTAAATGAGCGTTTGACGTGTACCGGAAACTAAGCGAACAGCTGTCCCGATGAAACTGTATCTTTTTAGCAATATATTTCCCTGCTCATTGTGGACAATGCAATCTTCGAAAAAAAAGAAAAAGAGAGAAAATTTCGTTTGAATATCCGTTCACGTGCGCGGCTCGGTTAATGTATTCTTTTAAGTTATATAAACGCGTCGTTTCGTTGATGAATGTTTAATATACCGTGCACAACAGTAATTTTGATTTGACCATGGAACAATGAGCTTGCAATAGCTCGTCTTCACAACGTGAATGAACGTTTGTGAAAACGATGGGCAAATTTTCCAGTTATTTTTAATTTAGCTAGACATTTGCGAAAATGTTGGGAATAGCGTAAAGTTAGTTTTCAATTGTCACGCCGCGGATTTTCACGCGCTCGTGGTACGAAAATCCATAGAACGAAAATATAAAACACAGTAATGTTCAAAGTAGTATACAAAAACATACGAAAATTTATTCGAAATTTAAGATCCAAAACGTATCATCTAATTCAACGAGCGAAACAAACTTCTGCCTGGGTTCGATTTTTTAACAATTACTTTCAGAAAATATTTCCTATAGTTATCAAGCAATGGATCGGAACTGAAAGCTGCAGATAATATTAATTATAAAAGGGCACGTAAAATATCCAAAATGTAGTGTTTTCTTAATAATATCTGGCACGTATGACTTTTCCATCGAGGCTTTGTTGTTTCACTTACGTGCTCAAAAGTGATTATGAATTTTCGTGTCTAGTAGTTCGACCATGTCTAACCACCACTGACAACGAGAAATATACTTCTCCGACGTCGATCGCCGGTGACCAAATTATCCCCGCAGCAATTACACAAAAGAGAAAAAGTAGAATAAGATCGTACGTGTATTAGCCTTTGTTCTCGAGGGGTGATCGATTTTCTGGATACGCGAAGTATACGTGTGCTCGACTAAAATTCGGTTCAATGAATATCTCACTGGAGATGGCCATTATGTTTCAATTTAATACGTCTGTGCACGTGCAACTAAAAATATTGCTCCCTTTAGTAAAAATATCGAGGGCTCCCTATAATTAGGGAGAGAGAAGCTCAAATTATGCCAACGACGTACTTTACGCGATGCGTTCTTGACTCTCATTGATTGACGTTTGCCAATGTTGGCGAATATTTAAATTTTAAGTAACTAGACAATTGTCTGAAAGAAAAGTAAACAATACTGCAAGAAAATTTTGCTAAGTTTGTATAAATTTTATTAGATTTATAAAGAATTTACAGAGAGAATTTTATTAGATTTGTAAAGAATTTTTATAAAAATCGACGAATATAACTAACATGGCATGTATCTTGTTGGGAAATGACTTGTTTTCTGTTTGTACTACTTGCAAGTAGTCTAGACGTTAAACTGTGCATTCGTGAGATGGACAGTCGAAATACTCGTCCAGAAAGCGAGCAGTCTCCGTAAATGGAATTCTGTTAGATTATCTGTTAGATACGTATGAGCTTGTAAAGTGTAAAAATAATTGATCTGTTTGCGAGTAATTTAAAAGTGACGCAACTTAAAAGAATATATTTCCCCCAACTTTTGAATGTAATTTATTATTAATCGAAGAAGCGACGAAATTCGAAATAATATAAATCTCGTCTTATTGGCAGGAGTTTGTTCACAATGATAGAATAAAATTCACGACGAGACATATTTATTAATGATACGAGAGTGTCACATGAATTGAAAAGAGTGATGCATGTCGACGAATAAAAAGAGATTTAAGAAAATGGCTTGTTTTTAGAGCAACGGATAAATGAAAATATATATTATTGCTATTAACGTGACACAGACTGTAATATTTAGTAGATTATTGTCACTCGTAGTGTTCCTATTATAAACTTCCTCTTCTCCACCGCTGCAATTACTGTCCAACTATTATGAAACTATTATCAAAGTGAACGAATTATGAATTTTCGTAATTGATCGGGGATTGCTTTGCAAAATTCCTCGTAGCAGTGAAAATTGCAATTTTGTAATTGTGTCATTTTCATCGCCAATGAATTAAATTAATACATTTTACGATTTTTATGATCAACCATGTTGATACATAGCTATAGAATACATTTTATACTTTTTGTAATTTTTTAAAATGAATTCTCCGTTATCCTCAGTTATTCGATTAACGATCTCTTTACAATTTTATTATAATTAAGATGGTATTTTTTCCGCATGCAATGCTTAGGAATATCGTTATTAAATTACACGTTAATAATGCTTTTTATGTACGGTCAATTCCTGCAATGAAGTTCTATTAATAATTTTTCCAATTAATTCTTGGCCATATTCTTGATCATTGACGATTGATTCTCCTCGTCAGTCGAACATTTATTAAATATTGAATTGTCGCTCGAACTATTCGGTCGATTTCAGTTGATTGAATTATACATCAATTGCCATGTTCGATAGAATTTAAAGCGACTTGTGACCCTCTGTAGAATTCAGACTTTCGGCGAAACCGGGGAAACACACGCCACGATTATTACCGAGAGAAAATACATCGTCAAATTGAATTTCTGATATCCGTAGCGGTGTTTTTATAAAGCATTTCGGCGCTTGAACGTGGAAAAATTTGAAATTCCGTGCACCGCGCTGGAAATTGTGGACGTGGCTTAATGAAAATCGACGTGCGTGTAAACGAAACGCGATTTGGTTCGACAGCTGTTGAATTTATACTTTCCCCCTCCCGCCCTTCACAGTTATGTGCACAAAGCACATAAAAATATCAGCCCTGCGTGTTTGCCGACAATAAATTTCGAAGTCATGTTTAAAGAGACTTTTAGAATTTGAAAAGGGATAACGGAATTAATGTACGGCTCTGTAGCTGTGTGCGTGTGTATGGCTTCGAAAACCATTGGAAATATGAAAGGATGAAATCATTGCCCGACGACGAACGAAACGGAAAAAATCGACTTAAAATTACGT
Organism: Tetragonisca angustula; assembly: GCA_036937485.2. NCBI lineage: Eukaryota > Metazoa > Arthropoda > Insecta > Hymenoptera > Apidae > Tetragonisca > Tetragonisca angustula. The sequence continues at coordinate 398,321 of JAWNGG020000023.1, read as the reverse complement.
TATTAATTGGGATTCGAGTTTATTTTATTTGCCTCGGATGAAATGACGCTGGTAATAAATTTTGTAGTTACTGCTGCTCCTCAATAAACATGTTTGTTCTCGTGGAAAGACAATACTTTATCTTGTAACATTTTTTCATACAACAAACAACTTATGGCGAAAAATTTAAAAATTAGGCGACGCACTCTGCAACAGACTTTCCATACTTGCAAAACGCAGCGAAAAGACATTTTTCTATAATTAATCGTGTTCTGGAACTGGAATGATGGCAAGAATATCGACAGAAAGATTTATTTCTCCAGAAAAATAAAAAATAAAAAAATCGCGAATCTGAAACAACGCTGTTCGTTTTCGTAACGTTGTCGCTAGTACTCGTTTCGTAATATTCGCTTTGAATCGTGTTTTCCCTCACCGTTTCACCAAGCTAATTATTGCAATTAATCCTAGTTTCTCGCCGGATTCTCCAGCTGACGTTTAAAACCTCTGGCTAACGGGTAGTCGTAAGCACGAATCACGCAGCAGCGACAAATCACAGTCGACAGAGGGGTTGTTCGTTAATAAGGGGGCCGCGCGACCGGGCGTGGGTTATCGATAATTATCGCCGGGGAATTCGATAAACAATGATACCCGGTAATTCACAAAGAGTCTCACGGAAGGCGGCCTTAAGGCGAGCCAGCCATTGAAAGTGTCATAAAGGGCCTAGAAAGCGTAAGAACTCGAGTTTAGCTTAAAGCCTTTAATTAATCGTGATTACTGCTCCAGGAGTTCTCGTTTCTTCTTTTCACCCCTGCCATCTGTCCCCGCCCACCTCTCCACTCTTTTCTCGTTCCTCTTTCTTCTTCCCTCTTTTTTTTCTCCCTTTTTTCTTTCTTTCCTTTCTCTCCGCTCGCCTTCTTTTTTCTCTCTCTCTCTTCTCTGCCACCCCCTCCCAACGGGGGCGGTAGGAGAGTGCACGACCTCAAATCGAAACTCGCAACTCAGCCTCGTGTCATCCTCTCGTCTTTCGAATAAGTGCTCGGTATGCCTCAATGATGCACTCGAAGACTCGTTTCCCGCCCGATCGAATGTGGGTCAGTTTTATCGAGAGGGAGCGGAGAGGGGGAGGGGTGGAACGTACGATAAAGAGAGAGAGAGAGAGAGAGGTCTGTTCTATTTTCCCGTCGAGGGGTCCTTTTTGTTGATCTTTTCACGCTCGAATTCCAATAAATGGAATTACGCGGCGTGGAATTTTCAGCGTCTTTCGCGGATTAGAAAATTTCCTCGGCCGCGAGATTATGCTCTCGGAACACACCGTTCGTCCGGTGATATCCTCAGCGGCCGGATTTCAATAAAATGGCGCCGCCATCCGTGGGAACGGAATTTATCATCGATTCGCCGGTGAAATATCCCCAACGACCCTGTGCTCGATTCTCGTTGCTATTTTATGTTGCTCGAATCCAGGATGCTTAGAGCCTTCTTCTTGTCCGCGATACGTACACGTGATAATCGCAATCTTCTAACTGAATTTGTAATTGGCGACGTGTGAAATTTCGTCGATAAATTTGTGGATTTCTGTGCGAGTTTGTTATTTCTAAGAATTGGAAAATATTATAGGAAAACACAACTCGAATGTTTCAATTTCGTATTTATTTGTTTCTGCACGTGGAATATTTTTTTCCTTTCGAGTCTAGAATCAGCCAAATTCGAATGTACTTGATAAATTTTCCGAGCTCGATTTTCTCAAGAACGAAGCTCTGGATGAAAAAATTTTGCTCCTTCTTTCAGATTTATTTTCTTGTTTTATGCAGAATCTCCTTTACGTAACCTATATGGTAATATATTGTAAAGGCACATTTCCCATGAAAATATAACGAGAAATTGTGGAATCGAATTCTTTTGTCCAATTCGAAAGTTTCTGTATGCTTGATTCTAGGCTGGAACAGAAATGAATGATTGACAATAAGTTATATTCCATATATGAAAATGGATGAAATAAATTTTTTCATTCTTCTTCGTTTCGAAGGCAATTAAATTCCAACGTTATTAAAAATTAATGAAACATCGGATATTAAACGTAAGGTATTATTATTATTAGAAAATTAACTACTCGCGTGTCAAACTGATTTTTAATTCAACACGTTTCGAGTCTATTCTCTTCGAAACGAAGCATCAAATAGAAAAATCGTACTCTTCATTTTCCCCTTATTTTTCCACGGAGAATAACTCTCTATTAATTGCTCGTTTACTGGGCTGACAATTAGTCAAATTCACACGCACTGAATGCAAACTTTCAGAGTTTAATTTTCCTGGTAACTAAGCTTCGAGCGAAAACATTTCGTTCCGGATATTTTTCTTGTCCTTTCACGAAAAATCACCGCGTCGCTCGGTTGTACGTGAGCAACGTTTCGACCGCGTATTAATTCAGTTGTGCAAGAGTATAGAAATAGAAAAAGATAACAGAAATTAAAATGGATGAATGGTAATGTGCCAAGGGAAAAGCGTAGGTCGCACTTAGAATAAATGTACAGAGGTAAAGACTTCGTGGGAAGTTTCTCTCGTTTTTTACTTTGAATACTTTGTCGTTTATCTTTTTAAATTCACGATACGGTCCCCGGATCGAAAATTAGGGCCATTCACAATTTCAACATCTCGCGTGTTCTTGATCAATTTTGAAATGTCCAAACAAAATTTATTTTTGTACGCATTAACGATTTCACTAAATTATTGTTGTATTTCACGCGTACGTGTCAATTATTGATACGTTGTTATATGTAATATTTCGATTATTAACGTTTGATTAGCGAGTGAATTTTTGTGTTAGAGTATTAATTATAAATAATGAACATTACTAACGAAATAGAATCTGAACAAAATTTGTTTTATTTTAACATACTCTACTTTGGACATTTTATATAGGTATTGTTTTATGTGCGTATATACATCTTCTGAATTTGCAATTTTCTACAAACACATAAAATCCGCATTTTGGTAATTAGTACTTAAGCAGACGTACTGTTTACGATAGTTTTGAATCATTTAAAAGTAAAAAAAAACATGATAAAATATCACAAACAAAATTTATACTATTGCATGTAAAATATATTCTAAATGCATTATATATTTTAATCAAATTACATTCAGATCTTAAGATTTTTACCAAAAGTACGAAAAATATTAAAAATCGTGAATGGTCCTAATTTTTTAGGCCAAAGACTACAGTCTTTTAATGAATTAAATTCAGCAATTCATTGAAAATGGAAACACGCGTACACGATGATTCAAAACGCTAACGCAACGTAATTCTACCTGAAACGGGAAATCGAAAAATTTTTACTGCCGTTTTCCAAAGGCGAGGAGCTTTAGAAAGAGCAAAAGATTTACTGCGTAACATACTGCACTGCCATGAGCAAAAGTATATGTTCGCATATTCTCGAGGACCATGAGCGAGGGCTCTCGTAACTTTTAAAATGTCCATTCATATAAACAGCCTTGCCCACTTGACAACCTCTGTCGCGTAACTGCGAATCCAGAGTTGTGCGTGCGTTTCTCTTCCGAAGAATCGGGAAAAATATTCCAATGTGGGAATTCTTATTGCATTACCTTTAAACACGTGAAAACGTTAGAGATATTACATCTGACAAAACTATTCGTTGTAAGAATATTTTAATCTGTCAAGGAGCAAGCAATAATTTTATCATGATAATACATTCAATTTCTTCAAATTTCATGAAAAGTGTAGCTCGATTACAAGCAGTTCAGGTTCTTTGAATTTCATAAAATTATATATAATAAATTATAAGTATAAATTAAATCGATTCGTAATTTCCAGTTTTAGGCAGTTTGACCTATTGACCCATTGAGAAATAATTTATCGTGACAAATACGTCAAATCCTTTTATATTTCATAGAATCAATCTCTTCAAGTACTTCAATTTCTCCAAATTTCATAAAATTATATAAATAGGCATGAACATAAATTATAAGTCACTTTGACTCATAATTTTTAGATTCACGAAATTCACAAAACTATAGATTCTAAGCAAGAGACGAAAGAATTTCAGGCAAATCCTTGGGATTTCCTTGTTGAAAAATTGGATTTGACAGTGTAGAAACGATCGGGGGAGCAGCTGCATTCCAGCGACGTTGCTCTTTAATAGATTAAAGAATTTCTCTGATTAAATTTAAAATTTAAATGAAGACGCAACATCCACTTTCGCCTACAAACGAACATCAGACTCAGAAAATCCACAGAAATGGATTTGTCACATTTCTCACGAATTATCTCCGGACCCAACTCTATTTGTATCCCGTCATTTCCTTCAAAAGAAAAAAAAAAAAAAAAAAAAGAAAAAGAAAAACTGCGAGAAATTCTAAATCGGGAATCCAGAATCTGTACGAGAAATATAAAAATAAACGTCCCGCGTGTTTCAGTGTTTTGTCCCGTTTTCTTTCTCTTTTTTTTTTTCAATGCAAAAATAAGATCCCGCGATTTTTCAAATTACACCGCGCATTGCTGGAAAATGCGGCACCGTTTGTCGATAGAGGATTTCTTTGCCGTGCATGTAAGAACCTCATATCGCATTATCGATCTTCGTTACGGACCATTTTTGCCCGCCTTTTTGCGGTACAACAACAAAGAGAATTATTGGAGTAGAAACGCGGCGTCTGGTTTCTATTAAAAAAAAAAAAAAAAAAAAAAAAAAGAACAGGAAGAAAAAAGTAGAGGAGGGGGGAGAAATGGAAAGAGAGGAAAGAAAGCGATTTTAAATGGAAATAACAAGTTCGTACGCTGTTTTTCAACAAAATGAAAACGTCAGACGCGATCTTGCAATTTCTGATTCTCAAATCACTATCCTGTTCCTTTCATTCAGGAGTGGAGCAAGAAGTCGTTCAATTAGTCGTGCGTTATTTTCCAACGGAAATGGCAGCGGCCGTTCTTTTTTTACGCGACGATCTGAATTTCCGAGGCGAGCGATACGTTTCCATCGTGGAACGTTTTTTTGTAGGCCCGTATCGCGGAGTTTGTTTCACCGCGATTCAAACAGAGATATCGCGACGCGCTTGGAAACAAACGCGTTTAAAATCAATTAACAGTTCGCGGTTGCATTCAGAATAATTACTAATTACGGGACTGTGCCAATTGGGCAGACGGCAATGACTTAATAATTTCTTCTTCTATCTTGAATAATTTAATCCTGTTTTCGTAAACTCCCACTTACGTATATTGCATCAAACGTGGCAGATGTTTTATGAAAAAATCCTCACTCCTTTCATTAACATTTTTCAATGTTATTGCCATTATTCCAACTTCTGAAAATTCGAACAACTCACCAAAATCACGCTGCATGCGCCACTTTCCAAAATCAGCCGCTTCCCAATGTTTCGAACGTCAGTTTCATTGGTTGTCGTTCAATAATTTCCAGCCACTTAGCCAAACACGTTGTCGAGATGTTAATTTTAATCTAATAACAGCCCTGATTCGGTAGAATCATTATCAACGAAAGGTCGAGCAGGCGTGAATACTCCCGTGCCTAATTCACCAAAGCAGAAACTCTTGGTTAGTCCCTAACGATCAATTATCGTTGTTGTTTTTCTTTTTCTCTCGGCGCGAAATGAAAATGTCCGAGTGTACGTTCGTGCGTACTCGGAGCTCTCGAACACACACATCGATCGTATACGCAGCATCTCGAATTTTCGTTACAACTGCTTCGTGTTCCAGCGGGCTACTGGTTGGTTGTTTGTGTCATTCAGTTGTCATTTGCTCGGTGTTGGCTAATGGAGGAGGATTACGTTGCCTCGGTTGCCTTTGGTAGCTGCAAGGGACCTACGTAGGTTCGAATTGTACCACTGCTGTATGCAAGAGGTCAAGTGACAGAAGTGTCAATTATATTTAGATGTTCGACATTTTTTATATTTGTGTACTGAAGTTGTTTCGACATTGTCCGCAAATATTGCAGCTATCACAATATTAAATATTCCAAATATTACAATATTAAATATTGCAAATATTACAACATTAAATATTGCAAATATTACAATATTAAATATTGCAAATATTACAATACTAAATATTGCAAATATTACAACATTAAATATTGCAGCTATTACAATATTAAATATTGCAAATATTACAATATTAAATATTGCAAATATTACAATATTAAATATTGCAAATATTACAATATTAAATATTGCAAATGTTACAATATTAAATATTGCAAATGTTACAATATTAAATATTGCAAATGTTACAATACTAAATATTGCAAATGTTACAATACTAAATATTGCAAATGTTACAATATTAAATATTGCAAATATTACAATATTAAATATTGCAAATATTACAATATTAAATATTGCAAATATTACAATATTAAATATTGCAAATATTACAATATTAAATATTGCAAATGTTACAATATTAAATATTGCAAATGTTACAATATTAAATATTGCAAATATTACAATACTAAATATTGCAAATATTACAATACTAAATATTGCAAATATTACAATATTAAATATTGCAAATATTACAATATTAAATATTGCAAATATTACAATATTAAATATTGCAAATATTACAATATTAAATATTGCAAATATTACAATACTAAATATTGCAAATATTACAATATTAAATATTGCAAATATTACAATATTAAATATTGCAAATATTACAATATTAAATATTGCAAATATTACAATATTAAATATAGCAAATATTACAATATTAAAATATTATACAATAATATATAATATTAAAATATTATACAATAATATTATATAATAATATATTATAAAATATTACAATATATTAAATTTTATATTTTTTCTTAATTTCTGCCAGCGCAGTCTGAGTTATTTTTTAATGTAGAATATTAATAGTACAGTTCATGATAAAATTGCAATGATTAATGCTTTACCTATTAAATATTGTAACAGGTATCTTGGATATTTTAAATAAGTATGTAGTTTCGTGCATTCTTCAAATTCGCACTAGTAAGAGTCCGTCTTGGAGAAAAAGCATTTAAATTATATCTTGTATTTTAATAACTATTACTTATTGAAATATATTTCTACATTGATATCTGAATAATTATTCAACGCTCAATGAAATTTTGATATTTTCACGATGACAAAATTCGGTGTTGCCATTTCAATGAAGCGCCATTTTCAAATGAAAACGGCCTGCTTGAAGCCGAACGAACGGGCACGAACGCGGAGAAATCACGTGGAACCGTGATATGAAATTAAATAATCCGTGAGAGAGTTTGAGAGCTTTTATTTAATTCGTCACGCATTGTTTCTGGCAATCTCATTTCGCCGTGTCTGACGAGCACACGACGCAGTCGTGGGGAACTAGATTAAGAATCAACGCGAAGCATCAGAAGCCTATTTCTGGAACGGATCGGAGCACGATTTTGCATCGTGTACTCTGCTGTATCTTCAGCTTAGGGGGCCATCCTCGTCCCTCTTTTCTCCGTGCATTTTCGAGAAAATTGAATCCCAACACGGCGAACGTCATTGACTGAAAACGAACCTCCAGATCGCCAGTTTCGATTCTGTTGGAAAGTTGCGCAGCTAAATTACTGACAGAGGCGAAGCTGAATGTGACTGAACGCCTATTTTCGCCTATTTTCGTAGCGACGTTCGTCAGACATTGCAAATCTCGTATTATTTGCGAATGGAAGAATCGACGAATCTTTATTTTAATAACCACTGAGGGTTAACGTTGTATCTTTTTATTCGCTCAATTTGTCATTCACTATTGAACTTACGAAAAGAAATTTCAAGGATTCGTCTAGTATTTTCATGAGTATCCTCCACTTACAATCTTTTATAAAATCCAAAGAAATTGAAATACTTTTAACATCGTGATGTTATAAACTCTTAACGAAGAATCATAAATCCAACTAATTTATTATCCGTTATTTACAATTTGTATTCTAAAGTCTGCAACATGCTCAGTTTATATTTGAGTAAATTTATGTTTATATTTTTATTCATATTATATTTATTATTTACAATTTATATTTATTATTATATTAACTTCTATTTAAATTTATATTTATATTTTTATTCATATTATATTTATTATTTACAATTTATATTTATTATTATATTAACTTCTATTTAAATTTATATTTATATTTTTATTCACATTATATTTATTATTCACAATTTATATTTGTTATTGTATTAAATTCTATTTAAATTTATATTTATATTTTTATTCTTATTATATTTATTATTTACAATTTATATTTGTTATTATATTAACTTCTATTTAAATTTATATTTATATTTTTATTCACATTATATTTATTATTTACAATTTATATTTATTATTATATTAACTTCTATTTAAATTTATATTTATATTTTTATTCATATTATATTTATTATTTACAATTTATATTTGTTATTATATTAACTTCTATTTAAATTTATATTTATATTTTTATTCACATTATATTTATTATTCACAATTTATATTTGTTATTGTATTAAATTCTATTTAAATTTATATTTATATTTTTATTCTTATTATATTTATTATTTACAATTTATATTTGTTATTATATTAAATTCTATTTAAATTTATATTTATATTTTTATTCACATTATATTTATTACTTACAATTTATATTTGTTATTGTATTAAATTCTATTTAAATTTATATTTATATTTTTATTCTTATTATATTTATTACTTACAATTTATATTTGTTATTGTATTAAATTCTATTTAAATTTATATTTATATTTTTATTCACATTATATTTATTATTTACAATTTATATTTGTTATTGTATTAAATTCTATTTAAATTTATATTTATATTTTTATTCACATTATATTTATTACTTACAATTTATATTTGTTATTGTATTAAATTCTATTTAAATTTATATTTATATTTTTATTCACATTATATTTATTATTTACAATTTATATTTGTTATTGTATTAAATTCTATTTAAATTTATATTTATATTTTTATTCACATTATATTTATTATTTACAATTTATATTTGTTATTATATTAAATTCTATTTAAATTAAATATTTATATCTTTATATTTAAGTGAAACAAAAAATAAATTTATTACTTCTCAATAATTTCCTATCGTACCGACGAGTTCGACAAAGAAAGGGACAAATTATCGTATCACTCGTTAAGCGATGCAAAAGGAGGAAGAATGTCGATCGAGCTCATAACGCTTTCCTGCAATTTGAAGTCGAACTCGCGGCCTAACACGATAACCTTCTGTCCTAAGACATGCCCTGTACGCGAACACAGTTGAAGACGTTGAACGCGAATGGCAACGTTCGCCCGGCCCGCGATAATGGAACCTTTATGATATTTGAACAGAGAGACGCTCGGCGACGCTCGTGGCAAAGCGAATTTTCCTTCGATCGGCCGTAAGACGATACCACGAACCGATGAGAAAATCCATTTTATCGCCCGGCGCTGTACCATTTGTGCGGCACACGCCCGCCGCTCGCACATTTCTGTTTGGCGATCCTGTCACCGGGCGTTCAACGTTTCGTGAACATTCGGGGCGGAAGGTGGAATCCACGTTACGTCGAATTTCGTCGCCCGGATGACAATTGACTTGTTAACCTTTGATCAAACGGACGGTTGGCAAGGGCTGGCCGCGCTGTTAATCTCGTCTCCTGTTTGCAATTTGCGTTAATCTTGCGGAATCTGGTCGATAGCGTGGGAAATTGATCTCTAGTGATTGAGAATGGGTTAGTTTGTAAGTTTGCACGGCGAAGTTCGCCAAGGTAAACGTTATGGGTGTATTATCGCGAGATTTGGATTTACAAGAGGGATTTTTTTTTTTTGGAGTAATTTTAAAATAATAATTTATTAGTAAATAATAATGTGTTTGTGAGTTTGTGACATTCTTAAATTACTACATATAAAAGATATAGACTGTTATACAAGTAAATTAACAACAACTTAATAAATTATCTAATATACATATATTTATATTCTATATATAAAAATAATAAAAATATATATTATATAAATAATATAAATATACAATCTATTTTTACCCTACATATAAAAGATATAAACTGTTGTACAAGTAAATTAACAACAACTTAATAAATTATCTAATATACATATATTTATATTCCATATATAAAAATAATAATAATATATATTATATAAATAATATAAATATACAATCTATTTTTACCCTACATATAAAAGATATAAACTGTTATACAAGTAAATTAACAACAACTTAATAAATTATCTAATATATATATATATATTTATATTCTATATATATATATATATATATAAATATATATATATATATATATATATACATATTTTTAAGTCATTTGTGGTTGTTTTGCATTAGTATTTTTTACTTGAAGATGGATTTTTCTAAAGGTTCTGAGATGATTTAAATGAGAATTTATGGAATAATTTTATTGTTAAATAATAATATAGAATAATTTATTAGTAAATGATAATGTGTTTGTGAGTTGTCACAGTGAAATTTTTAAATTCATTGTATATATTTCTGACTATAATTTTTTAAGATGATTGTAATTAGAGTGTATAAAGTTACCATAATAATATATCTGCGATATGTCACATTTAATTCTAAATTCGAAATTCTAAATAAACATGTATACTATCACAATGCTATATCGTTTTTCATTCGAAACAAAATGAAATATATAAGAAATTGGGATTTTGTAAATGTTTCAAGATAACTTTACAGAATGTTTATAAAATAATAATGTATTTTGTATTTGCATTTCGTTTGTCTTAAATTATTGCCACATTTCTTAGTAACCCACTTTATATAATTATATAACTATTGCCTTATATAACCATTACACTTCAAGTTATTTATAAATGCATAAATACACACACGCATAAATAAAAATGAAATTTTCTTTTTTAAATTTTATGGTCACTTTAATGGAAGTTCATCGAATCATTTCGTCAATATTTCATTTGATAAATAATAACGTGCGTGATCCGTGATCTTACATTTTCAAGTAATTGTGGCTCGTCACATTTTCAAGTCATTTGTCATCGCGAGACATCAATTTCTGTTTCCTTAGGTGTCTTAGCGTATCATATAGCTGCAGTTAATCTTTCTTGGATCTTTCATTAAAATAACGAAACGGGGGCAGCTTCCTACTTGTTTAAACTTTCTCAATTGTTGTTACTACTTTCACCCCCACTCTGCCCCTCCTCCGTCATTTCACCGAGTTACCGGTAAACTTCGAGCCAACAACTCTTTCAATACGGTTTACATCGCTTCTGGTTTTACGTTATTAAACGCCGTTTTCAATGGGGTTTCCACAACAACGTGTTTGTTCCATTTTCTTGCACTACGTTTGGAAGCTGCGTTCACTGTGTTTTGCAAATACACTGTGTTTAACTTTGCGCGGTTGCGAAAGCCACGAAATTGTAAAAAATGTTTTCGAATGTGTGGAATGTTTCTCGGAATCGCGCGTAAAGGGGAATACTTCTCGTATACTACGTACAGAGAGAGCAATGTTTACAGTATAGGTACATGAGCGTTAATAGTTTACCAAATACTTTGTTATTTACTGCATTAGCAACAGTAATTCATTCTGAAATGTCTAACAACAGGGACATTATGAGCGTTAATGGTTTATTAAATACTTTGTTATTTATTGCATTAGCAACAGTAATCCATTCTGAAACGTCTAAGTCCTCACATGGTGTAATTTGCAAATTTGAATTTTGGAAATTTGTCAGATATACTTGAAGAGGAATATGAAGTTTCGGTGTTATTTACAGACAAGAAGAATATTTTATTTTACAGTTTTCTCTGTGCCGAGCCATTTCGTAAATTTGCGTTTTTGTTTAGTTAACAATTTTCTTTTCAGTCTTCTTTGATTAAGCATTATGTTAAATATTATATAATTTCCATTAATCTTTAATTTAAATAACTGAATCTTCAGTTCAAATACAATTCGATCCAAATTCAAATATAGTTATAAATTTGGTAAATTTTCAATCATTCTCGTGGAAACGTAGTCTTACATAAAACAATGTTATTTTTTATTTTCCTCGACTGGCTGTGCCGTTATTTCAAGAGTTATTTATTTATTTCTCTCTTTTGTCAAATATAATTCTGTGATTTGGAAAGATGTATTCATCTTCATGTTATTTGTCTCTCAATAAACTTTGGAAATCTTCAGGAAATTAATTTCAAAGCACGTTCTGATTTTATAAAATGAAATTATACAAAATATAGATTCTTCTGTCAAACTTTTCTATGCTGCCACGGTGTTTCATTCAGACCATCAGCTATGTTTATAGCAGTACACGCTATTAACCGACCCGTATCATGCTCGTTTCACAATTTAATCAGCCGTTGAAAATAGAGAGAGACAGAGCGAGGGTACGTTCACGTCAATCCACTAACGATCTAAATAGCCAATGCCACATTGGTTCAATGTATCGGTCGTTTGATATATGTACTCGGCCCATGTTTAATCCTTTATGCCCGGCGTCGCGTTATTTCTGACATTTTTATTAAATTTTTGTGTCACTGAATAATTTAAAGGAAAGGAGGAATTTTTTTAAATAATTTCTACTAAAGTATGAATACTTTGCGAGTTTCCTGAACCTAATCTATAATTATTCGCAACACTGTGCGTAGGATTACGAGAATGATGAAGATTGACTTGAAATTCAATAACGTTGAAAGTTACAATAGCTGGTTAAGCGTTCGAAACCCGTGGATTTAATATCAGAATTATCAATAACGAAAGCGTCAAATTTGTATCAATGGTATCGATATGAACAAATGTGCAATATAGAAGGATAAACGGGTGTCTGTTTGTTCACTGACTTATGTTATTTCCAGCGTCGTTTGAAATGGAACAACAAATTACAATTAGAAATTGTGGTACAAAGGAGAATTAACTAAATTAACAAAATTTAAGTAGACAAGTAGAATTCGATTATAAATCTTGTCGTGTCATTATCAAGTCTAACTAGAGTGACAGGTTTCTCTAGGAACGATCTAAAAAAAAAAAAAAAAAAAAAGAAAATCTAAACGGGGAAACAAAGTAGATAAAATTTTTCTTCGTTCCTTTTTTCTACGCGGAGAGAAAGAGGTGTCATAATTGGTGGTAAGTTGGAATGTTTTATCGATTTGACAAATTAATACGACTGGCAATCCGCGATGGCGTAAATGGGGCTCGTAAATCTGAACGAGCAATATTGTCGAGGTGTCAGTAGAATATCGATATTGTCAGTTGTTAATTGATCTCCGTTTTAATGACTGAAATTGGATCGCAATGAAATGGAAAGGGGGACATTAAACGTTCTTTTTTTCTATTTTTTCTTGTTTTTTTTTTCTTTTTTTGCTCTCTTTTTTCCTTTTTTGTTTGCACTCGTTCCCGATCACTTCTTGAAATTGCTTTTATCGAAGCTTGTTATTCATAGGATATCACGTTCGCGTTCAACGTTCTACAAAGTGAATCTTTAATCTTTCAACGCCGTGTGACAGTCACAAAGTATAACTGCTGTATTCGTTGTCTAGAAAAAGCATAAGGGCACGGACGAACGTAAGAGTCAATGCAAATATCCCCTATGACAGAAACTTTGTTTAAAACAGTACATAACTGGCATGTTGAATGTCAATTAACTCTGCAGAGTGAAACGCGAAGGTAAATGTTCAATTGCAAGCAAAAATTTTGGAAAAATTAACCTTTGAATGAAAAAAGTCCTTTGTTTTTGAGACTTAAAAATTCATTAAGTATTAATCAGTTGCATGATCAACGATATTATGAACCTTGTTTCATACAATTAAATTCAGATTATTTGAACAACGGTGTATTTATTACAACATTTTGTTCACTGTTTAAAATACTTAAATCGCCCGTTTATAACGCGATTATTAATTTCACAACTCATTATGTAATATTATCATAGATATAGTCATTTAACACTGTAAGAGTTGTATTATTTTATAGTTCGTACAGAGGCAAAGTTCTCTAACATTTTTGAATAATATTCATTTTCAGATTTAGGAAATAGTTGTCACAAAAAAATCGTTATAGCTGTTGGAAAGAAACTAAAGGAAGTATGATACATGATACACGAAATTAAACTGTTACACGCGAGATTAGGATTTGCGCGAATCTCACACGCAGTTCAATACAAAACTTACTCTACTTGGCGTTAATTAAAAAAATTTACAAATTTAACTATTATTTATTGTTTATGGATAGACTCGGGGTTTTATGCAAAATTCATGTGTATTTTTAATCTAGATAGACGTTTCTGTCACGTACCAAATATTATAACATTTACTTTATACTATAATAGTTACTTCGGAGTCTAATCGCAGTCTAATCGCAGATGTCAATCTTTCACTGTTGCATTCATTCGTGTCGCCAAGAGACAAATTCAGTTGGAGAAAGTAGGAACGAAAGAAAGAAATTGTCTCACTCTGAATTTACTGAATTTGTCGCATGTATGCACGTCGACGCAACACTAATTGTAAGTTAATCACTTGCGCTGGCAACTGATTGCGGACCATAACGAGTGACCAAACCGGTATACAATAATTCGTCGCTCTCTTTCTTGAACTCGTCGGTACGATGTCACTGGATAGAAATTATCGAGAAGTAATAAGTTTATTATTTGTTTTACTGAAATATACTTAAATCTTGGAACAAAAGAATTTTTTTTTTTTTTAATTTATGATTAACGTCGCATCTACCTTCTAGTCATTAGCGTTTGAATACTGTTTCCTTCTTTTCAAGACGATTATATCTTATCGCAGATGTTAGTTCCCTTTAGATGATTCAGGACATTTCCTTAGTGTCTCTGCGACGTCAGGACTGCCGGTGAAGTTATTTCGTATTTTTGCCATTCAGAGTGGTACTCGCTGCATTCAAATAGAAGATGATTGGTTGATAAAATTCGGTTGCATTGGATACACATTGGGGGTTCTGTTTCTTTTTTAACAGATACTCACGTGTGAGTTTGCAATGTCTAAGCCTTGTCACAACTATTCTGTCTTTTCTTTTCATGTTGTGTAGGCACTGTTTGATAGAAATCTTGAGTTGTATCACGAGTTTTTATTTGGAGGTGTTCCATATTTTGTTCCATGATTGTTTTCGAGGTCTTGATGAGGAATTCGTCTTCGATGTTGCTTCTTTGGCTGCAATGTCAGCTACCTTTGATTCCCTGGTAGGATGGAAACCCAGGCGATGATTATGTCTTTGTTGTTGGCGAGGCACGTAAAAATATGTTGAATGTTCAGAACGGTTTCATGTTTTGTTTTCTATTGCTCTGATTACGCTCTGTCTGTAAAAAATGATTGAGTATAGGAACGAAAGAATTCTCGACGCGCGTGGCACGCAGTTCCAGAGCGCAAGTCGTGTTAAACTTGTATCGCGTTGGTCTCAGTTGATACCGCGAATCGATCTCCCCACTAATCGGTGCGTGCGTTGCGTGCGTGTGACAGGTGGACGTCTCGACCCAGGTGGATCTGCACGGTGGTTTCGGGGCGCCAGCTGGCAGCATCAGCATCGACTGGGATCGCCGAGCGACCCCGTTGTACTCGCGCGAGGACATCAAGGAGCAGTACTGCATAACCAACCGGCAATTGGACGCGGTGGAGAAGTCGGGCGGTGGCTTCTTCGGCTGCCTGTCGACCAGGGGCCCGTCGCCGTGCACCTCCGCGAGGACCTCGATCCTGTCCGCCTGCGTGAGGAGCGTGCCCAGCGACGAGAACCTCTGCGACGCTCCTTACCCACGACGATCCCTGCAGATCATGTACCGGCAGCCCTACCCGACCTACTCGAGGGGTTTGTCCCGTTACGACTTTGAGGACGAGGCCGACTGGATCGAGAGTTCCTACTTCCGGCGCAGGCCCAGGTCCTTCTGCACCGTCCCCGACCCGAAAAGGTGAGTCGCCTCGTCTGTTTTCTGTTTGCGAGTCGAGGAGATACGGTAAGATGGAAAAGAAAAAAATGGTATTTTGTTTTCCAAGTGATATTCTCCTCGTTTCTTCGTCCTTTTCGTTCTGCGATATGTACGAAAATAGAGTTTAAACTTGTGTTTTACTAGTACAGTCTGGGGTCAGTTTGAGTAAAATTTAATTTTTATTCGTTGACGTATTGACGGAAGTCACGCATTTTTTTTTTTTTTTTTTTTTTTTGCTAAAATGGTGAAACTATGGACGTACGTTTTGTCACAGGTTTCGACATCAGTTTTCATCACAGGAACTCTTATATTATACGCACTAAACTGCCCCAAAAAGAAAATTGAAAAAATAGTTTGGAGTGCAAAGGGTTAATAGTTTCGTATTACATTATTGCACATAATGTCTCATTGTTCGAGCGTCTATTATCGACAACCGAATGAATATTTATGCTTGAATATCAAGTGACAACTAATTAAATTTAGATTACTTAAAAATAAGTGACACAATAAAACGGTGCACAAGGAATATGTCAGGAAGGATGTTGCAATGCACAAATTATTAATTATTAAAAAATTAATATTATTATATGGCATATTGGAATATACGTGCACGTGTGTGCTTTAATAGTTAATAAAAATGATTGTCAAATCAGGCTTTTAAATTTTACTAGAACTTACTTACTTAAAAAAAGAAAATTTACACTTTATAAATAGACTAGATGCATTGGCAAGCGAAAGGGCTATGTTAAAAACTAATGTTGTAAAAACTCCACTGTTGCTTTGATACGTTGCGGTTAAATGAGCCGTTCATTTTCCAAATCGATTCTTTACCCTGCAAAATGAAAAATAAAGAAACTGTCACGTTCTTTTTTCTTTTAATATTTCTTTCAAAATTTATTATAAAATGTATAAAATAGCATGTCCCTGGAATAATCACACTGGCTTCTGAAATAAATTATTCGTTATATAACTCTGATTTTACGGCGATGTATAATATAATAATTATCAAGGAGATTTATTTCAAATATTATAATCAGTTCAGTCTCTGAACGACTCAATTACCGAATCGTTCTCTTCAATTAAATTAATTCTGCAAGAATTGGGAAATGTTCCATTTTTATTACTACACCGTATCGATGAAACAAGGAAAGTCTCGTAGAGAACGAAATTTATACTTTTATGCTTTTAGCTTTCAAAGAATAATAAATTTCGTGCTTACTCTAAGCACGATGTACAGAGAAGTATCTCTTCGTTTTAATTTTCGCGAGCGCTGCGCGCGTCAAAGTTGAAAACAATCGTCATCGATCCTGCCACATTCACCGTCCAACGACGAGATCGCGCATTGAATCGTAAATGAAAATTACGCGCTTCGATTTATCTCTACCACCCCCAACCCTTTTCGTTGAAATATTTTCATTAATTCCGTGTCGCGTCTACAACGATGCCTTCAGATACCATTCGCACGAGGCCACCTGACACAGGAAACGAAATGTGTCGAGAATGCAAACCACGGAAATGCAAATGCAAGGCGCCGGCAATCATAAACCAGCGTCGTCGTTCGCGCGTTGAATCCTCGGCAGCTCGTCCGTTTTCCAATTTCTCGCGAGTGGATTCGAGAAAAGAAGAGAGAAGAAGGGTAACTCGTTAATATCGAGTTGGGCGATAGTACAAGTTTAGACACCGTGTTTTGCCGACGATAATATTCTCAGGGCGTAAAGGGGGTTTACCGCACGACGAGAGAATGTCGTCGTGATTCGACGGTGTAAATATTCCCGAAGTGGCACCGAGAGGAATTAACCACTCGGAACCTCGAGTATAAAATACACCGCGGCACCGCTAGAATCTTAAGAAGGATGTTCGGAAGTTTGCAACCCCCTCCAGCTGTCTGACGTGACACTTTCGCGAAACCTCGTTATCGACTGGTTATTGCTACTGCTGAGGAGGGGAACGTACGATCGAGGAGAGATCGAGGAAAATACTATAAAGGGAGGGGGGCAGTGTTATTTTTATTTCTGTCGATAACACAGCCTGATTTTCTTTGGTGGACATTCGCGCGTATATGCGAGTCAGTGATACAAGACGAGATTAATTGCGCGTTTATTAAAGCGAACGATCAGCATTTGGCAAATTAATTTTAGTTTCTAGATATTAAATTGAACGTGCAAAATTATTTCTTCCTGTCATTCGCACAAATTTTCGCACGTTTTCAATTTTAAACCAAAATTATTTAGTATTAATTTATTATTATTGTATTATTTATTATATTATTACTATATTATTTTTATATTATTATTATTTATTATTAATATATTTATATATTATTTTTATATTATTATTATTTTTATTATTAATATATTTATATATTATTTTATACTTATATAATATTGTTACTATTATACTATTATGAAGTAATACAGCAGTACAGTAGAATTATTTTCTTATTCTGGTTTCTAAAATGTGTGAAACATTGTTTCGTTAATTCCCTGTCTTGCAGTATCGTGCAAGTGATGATTTCGATTCGGAAAGAAGAAGCAAATGATAAGCCATCATATGAAACTTCAGTTCGAATTTTAAATTGAATTTCTTTAAGCTGAATCTCCGTTGATAAATGAAAATTACACATAACGCTTCAATGCTTTATATCGGAAACAACGATTGCGATTTCAGTAAGCGATGCTCACTTCAAAAAATCGGAAAGAAAATCGTGCGTTAAGTTTTGTTACAAGAAATGAAGAAAAATTGATTTTGTATTACTGTTTTGTCAGAAGAAATAAAGAAAAATTACGCGTATCTTTTTTCGTTACTCTCGCCTTGCCCCGATCTCTCCTCCGAGTCCTGATGGCGTGTTCAAGGGGTTTGGTTTATTTCTGATTGCTGCGGCGCGGCCTTCGTCGACATTGCTTCAAAGCCAATCGATGAAAAATTATGGTTTGCCGTATTTAGACTTTGGTTAGGGCTCGTCGATGCGCGTGGTCACGTGATTCCGATCGATTCTTTAATTATTATCACGGGGGGAGAAAAGGAAATATTATCACGCGACGTTAGGGAAGCCGATTATGTGTGCCGATGCGTTAACGCTTAGCAGCCGCTGCAAGTGCACGCCTGTGCTTTGTCTTCGGCCAGTTTCGAACTATTGTTGAACTGCGTGCCTCTTGAAATCGCGGATCACGTATGGCTGATGCATAATGGTGCTCCAGCACGTTTTGATTGACGTCTCCATCTCTGGACTTAAATCCTCCAACTTCGATACGTGAAGTGTCCTCGCGAATCCCTTTGGCTCGTAATACACTGGTTGATAGCCAGTCGAGATATTCCGACAGCGTGTTAAAGAGGGCTGCCAGTAAATTTGAACATTATCCAACAATTACAATACCATTGGATGAATACCATAGAACGTCAGAGTGCTCTTGATTATATTATTATTGTATCTTCTACTAAAATTCATTGAGTTACATTGACTTTGCAAGTCAATGTTTGTTGGTCAAATCAGTTTGATGATGTATCTTTTTCAAGGCAAATGTATTCAACAGGCTGCACTTTTGTATGTGTTTTGTTTGTGGAACTTTTTGTTGGTGGTGTTTTAAAAATTTTTTCACTTATTTGACCATTTCAGAATATTTATAAGAATAGAATGTTGTGTAAAGTATTCGATTGTTTTGTTTATTTTAATTGCGTTTACAAGTAGATTTGCTTCGAATGTTGTATAAGTATTAAATAAATATAAAATAATAGAACGATACTGTCTTTCAATACGTTTCTGTATGTCACCATTTCACGCAATAGCACCTGGAAAGATTATGATTAAAATTCATCCCATTCGTTGATACGTGGTGGACGAAAGAAAGTTGAGAGAGCGAGTGCCACGAGTTAATACATAATTTTATGAAATGGAATTTTATTTAATGAAACGAATGAATGGATTAACGTACAGGTCAGAATAAATCGCTGTTATTAACGTTGACCAAAAATCATCCAATTGTGAAACACACGTTATACACGTGCTAATTATTTTAACTGCTTGCCTTACGATTATATATATATATATATATATATATATATATATTTTTTTAATCATAAATCAGTTTATTACATTACATCATATTAAACGTAGAATTAGAATTTTTTTATTAATCTTCAGATTTGAATTCCATAGAACATACGATTCGATATTAAAAGACACAAAGGGTTAAACTTTCCTTTGTTTGCCAGTATGTTACCCAATTCGAATTATGTTCGTTAAACCATAACAAGAAATAATTAATTTTTTTAACATTGCAACCAGTCTTACAATCACCTCACTGCACGCAGCAAATATTTCACTTTTAAATAACATTTGAAGATTAATAATGTCTCTCTTAAAACTGGGAACTGCCACGCTAAATAATATAGTTAGAGATCAAGTATTTTTCTTGAAACTAACATTTCTCGCTTCTTGCGTGCAATTTAAAGCAGCAAGCGCACGTTTGTCCACCGTTTTATTCGCAATTCAAAATTATCATCCAACGCTGTCAACCTGTCCTCCTCTTTTTCCAAAGACTCAGAAGTTACACGAAAAAGAAAAACAGGAAACAAGAGACGTCGAGGCGAAATTCAGTTTATTAAAATCGTCAGGGAAGAGAGTGCGGGAGGGGGCGAGGTTATTACGCACCCTCGACGTACGGACGTAGTCCAAGTGCAATTTATTTAGGTCGTTGTTGCAGCGTCGCGGTAGCAACGTCGCCTGGGCGTCACCCACTTTTCTCGCGAGATAATGCCTGTCACACGTGAGAATCGGTTTCTCACCGGCACAATGAGAGTGAGAATGTTGCCGGAGCGTGCGTGGCAATATCGTTCGTGGCGTGTTAAATAAAAAGCCGGCGTGTCCCCGGGCAGAAATAAATGTCTATCGACTAACCGGTTAATTAAGCCGCGCGCATCCACGGCCAAGGGAACCCCTCCCTCCCCCTGCCGGCCTGCTTTTGTCCTAATGTCGTCCGGTAGAAGAAGAAGAAAAAGAAAAAAAAGAAAAAAAAGAAGGAAAAAAGAAAACGCGACGCGCTTTCTTTGGATCGTTAACGCCCCGGCCCATTGTCTCGCGATTATGAAACGTTCTTCCGCGACACCTGTTGGATCATCGGTGCCAGAAAGCTCGTGCACGCGTCCGCGCAACGCCTCCACCTCTTCATTTTACGTTCCGCTGTCGTTTAACATCCCCCCATTGCGCTGGCAACGAGTGACCGAACCGTAATACAATCGTTCGTCGCTTCTCCCTTTGAACTCGCGAGCAGAGGTTATTAAGAAGCGATAAATTCATCGCTGGGCTGCATTTAAATATACTCGAAGCTGGAGAAAATGTTGTAACTCGGGACGAGAAGCTCTCGACGTGCGTGGCACGTCATTCTGGCGCACGAGATTAACCACTTGCGCTGGCAACTGGCTCGCGGACCATAACGAGTGACCGAACCGTAATACAATCGTTCGTCGCTTTCGTTTCCTTTTGAACTCGTCGGTGTGACGTCACTGGATCGAAATTATCGAGAATAAATTCATTGTTAATTTATTTATTTATGTTGCCTGGTTTGTACTTAAATATAGTTAAAACTGAGAAAATGTTGCAATTTGGGAGTCTCGACACTTGATTCTAGCGCAAGAAATATAAAACCGTGACGTTCGAGGAGAGTTTACGTTCTCTTTGTAAAAAGATCGCGTAATTACGCGTTCGCTTTGTCTCGCCGGCCATTTCACCTCCTACGTTTCATTTCTATTTAATTTTTGAACTGTTTTCAATTCCATGCAACTTTTATAATTTAATGCTGTAATTTAATTACGTATCAGTTAATAGTATTTTCACATAACTATAAAAATTGCATGGAATTGGAAAATTCTTTAATTTGAAAATTAAATGGAAATGAAATGTAGGAGCTGAAATGAAATGAAATGGAACGAAAATAAAATGAAATGTTAGAGTTAATAAATTCATTAGAAAATAAGACCATATGCGAGTATCTTTTATGGTTACATATATGTACGTTCAAAAACTCGTTTAAAATTTTACCAATATAATCGTAATATTTGTCGTAGCATTTATAAAATTCTAAAATGTCTTACATCATATATTCACAGAAATTGTTCGTAAATTTTTAAATTGTCCAAAAATTCCATTCGTGAACCACTGTAATTATTACGTAACATAGAGAATATTTGCCCTGTAATTTTAAACAATTAAACACTTGATTATTCCCTTCGTTATTCAATTACAAAATTTATAATTCCCAATATTCTTTCATTACACGCGGCGAGTGAATTGAGCAGGCCGGGAAATTTTATTTAATCTGGCATATATCTCCGATATTATCCATTCGTTTCCGATGAAATTTCTGTACATCGCGGCATACATTTCCACTAATATGAATAATATTTGCCCGCACGTACCACGTTCGTTCCACGTGAGTTCAAACACAGCGGGAGCAAACAATGCGCGCTTTTATGAAAATGAAACCTTCGAATATACGGAGTCGGAAAATTTGTCAAAAAAATAAAGGGAAAGAGGGAGAAGAAAGCAGAAATTGCGGGATGAAGGACCTAAGTTTCGTTCTCGAGATCTCTCAGTAGAAAAAATATATGTTGAATGTTGGCAAGCGGTAATAACGTAATAATTATTTATGAAAATTCATCCTTTCTAAAGTATAATTTAAATCGTCAAAGAAAATTATTTTGTGCAAATACCGAATGTTACACTTGGGACGTTTTATTTATAAATATCGGACGCGTAACATTATAAATAAAAATAATATAATTATATCAATTATATAATAAAATTATATAATTTAATTTTAAATTTTGTTGTACAATTATACAATTATATAATAAAATTTATATATTTTAAATAAAAAATTATAGGAATTAAATAGAGTAGTTTCAGTGTTAAAAATTAAAAAAGTGATAATCTAATTAAAAACGAAATGTATTGAAAATGGTAAATTTTGAAATTGGATTAAATCCACGCTCAAACGGAATTTTTTCTTTATCAATTGAGAAGATTTATTAAAATTAAAGATAATTGTAGAAACTAATAGAAATAAATATAATGAATAATATATAAATCAACACACAGGAGCAGATTTTATTCCCCCTGTTTGTAAATTGGAAGACGAACTTTCCTGTTGCAGGTACACATGGCTACCGGAGGACGAAGAGTCAACGAAATTGGAGGGCCCTCGGCCCGTGTTGCCCCCGGCACCGCCACCGCCCACCTCTCAGGCACCGAAAACGAAGCACGTGAGCTTCGCGAGATCGCACACACTCACGTCCTTTGACGTTCCAAGGAGCAGAAGCCCGCCGAGACCGCAGAACCAAGAACGCCTCATAGATTCACAGCCAACGATACAGAACGCCATGCTCCCTTCGACTTTACCTATGATGCATCCGTACACCGCTAACGAGCCCCGAGTTATTGTCCTCGGTGAGTCCCTTTTCTCCAGTAAATACGGGTAATTAACGCTGCGGCCTGGAGTAATTGCGCGCAACGTTGGCCCAACGTTTTGCGTGTATTTATCCTGCACGAAGTTGACTCGTCAAAGTGTCTTAATGCCTCATTAAGGCCGTGAGTGTAAAATCAAACGAATTAGCCGTTTGAGCGATGAAAATTGCCGAAAAGTCCGAAATTAGGAGTGCATTCGTTTTCGAACGTGCTCATTTCGACAAATGTTCAACATATGATTGTACATTCATATACACGAATGCATCGAGTATTTTTTATATTCAGTGTTTGAAACATTGACAAATATTCAGTTTTTTTTTACATTTGTCTGAAAGAACAGATGTAAGAATAAGAAATGCAATTCAGAATTCTGTCTGAATTTTAACAAATAAATAAATTGCCAAATATTTACAACGCTGCAAACGAAATTTGCCACAACAGTCTTTTGTGATTACACGTAAAAAGAAAACTATGAAAATCTGATACTTGAAGCTATGAAAACTTGGATTTTTATTTATCTCTTAATTGGAATGAATCAAAAGCAGACGACTCGTCGAATTATAGAAAAGACGACGCGTAATACGCGCCGTTCAACGCTACGAAAATGTTTCGAGTCTCAGAACGTGGCACCTTGGAGGTCAGTTTTCACGCGCTCGCATTTTTCACGGTTTACTCGCGTCTCGTTTTCCTCGCCAGGCTGTGCAGAATTGCTGTCCCTTCGAAAGTACGTGCACGTTTACTACGTGCAATCTAAATAGATCCTCCCACGTAACTCGAAACTAAAGCTGAACATTGTACCAAAAAGAACCCTTTAGAGGGAACGTTTTCAATGGGACGCGGCTCGCGCTTGAAATTTTTCTCCGCCTGAAGCCACGCCAAAGCAGATCGCCGAGCGAGAAGTTCCGCGGGCATTTAAGGTTCGCGTAATTAAGGCTTCGAACTTCTTGCGGCCAGTGTTTCAATCAATAATAGAGACGGAATTAGTAACAAAAGTTGCTCGATGCGGAAACTCTCTGCAAGAGCTTCCACTGAGGATCAAGAAATGGCACTAATGTCATAATGTTGATAGTATTTCAACTTTCTTTTCATCTTTAGAAATAGAATTATTGAATAATGGAAATAACGACGAAAATGATATTAATTGTTGTACGTATGGATTGCTGGGAAGTGCATTAATTATTTGCTGTGTTGTAACGACGTGAAAACTGAGTACGTAATGTTTTATTGAACATTTGCATTTGGAATACAAGGAAATACGCGATGTTTTGTAAAGCTTTCCAAAAAGAATTTTACATTTCTGTCAGTCAGCTTTGCGTTTCAACTAATTTTGAATGAAGATACTTTTTTTTCTTTTAATGAATTTCTAGTTCAAGTCAAAAATACAAGAAGAGGTCCTCTAACTTGGATCGGCTCCGAAATTCACGCATAAATTAACTTGTACTGAATTGTCGTAGTCTGTGTGTTGCTAATATTGTCAATAGGTTAATAACCTCTTTCTTCTCGTTTGTTAATTAACACTTTCACATCAGAATTAAAAGCAATGTGTTGAAAATATATTTTCATTATTATATAGGTAAAGTATAAGGTAAGTAAATGAAATTTTATAGCATATACAATTAAAATATTTCAACGTTAAAGACAATGTATGCTTATTGTTTTATTGAAGCGTTAATGAATGGAAATATTGACAATCTACATAATCTGTTAATGTAAATGGACAAAGGATGTTCAACGGGATAATTTCCTGTTGTTGAGTAATATTATTTTATAGCGTGAGTTTTGATTTGTTTGTGCATTGCAATTTACTAATAATTTACGATATAAATTAAACGAATTATATCCATTTTTTTACGGGAATGAAACTTTTATAAATAGACTGCGAATTTACGTAATTTCATATCTTGCGAGGGTAATTAAAGAGGCAGAACTTTAAAAAATTATTTTACTTATTAAATATTGTCTTTTAATTATACTGGATTAAGTGTTAATCTACAAAAATTATTTGTACCCTATTGTTCCTAAGATTACTTAATTTAACTATATTTTAATGTTTAATATGCATTTCTGCATCTCTGAATTTGTCATGAACGTTTAAAAATTCGCCATTTATTTGTGAAGTTCTTGGCGAAGTATTTCCTGTCGTTCTTTTTTTTCGCATAATTCTCTTCGAATATTGCATAGGTTTTTCGAAACGACGAGCTTTCGCTTATTAATTATTTTTATTATCCGGTACAGTGACGATACAATGACGTAAGCAGAAGCTTCGCTCTCACGAAGATGCAGGTTTTTAGTAAAGTGGCAATGGAAATCTTGAAAAGTTGGACATCCTGATGACACTTCATCAATCATTCGTGATTAAAAAACAGCCTATCAAAGTGAAATAGTTCTCTTGTTTTAGCACGAACTAGCTATAAAAAGGAAAAGTCAATACGTAGCTAACATTCAGTTCGTGATTAATAGACCAAGGATTTTCATGCGAATTCATGTTTTCTTTTTTTTTTAAAATATGGTTAGAGAAATGGAACCTTGGTGGAAAATTGTTTTACGCGCCAAATGTTACAAGAATCACTGTATTTTATTATAGATTTATATTACATTGTATTATACATGTTATTACATAATTTTAAATCATATTGTGTGCATTCTAATTAAAATTAATAGTCTAGTATAACTGCCAGAAATCAAATTGTTTAAGAGGGGAATTATATTAATTAACTTCAAGTTATTTATAAAATTTGATATTTTTTAATTACGAGATATAAATGTCTGTTCTATGTTTAGATAAAGAAGTTAAAGAAATTAATAGAGAAATTGAATTTACGTTAAAAGGAGATTATATTTTTTGAGAACCTTGTACGTGCCATTTCTTTGAAGAAATGAAGAATGCCATTACAAAAGGGAAACTCAGTGTGCCATTTATAAAAAGAAATGTTGCGAATCCTGACAAATCCTATTTGATCCTGTTTGATCCTAAATTACTGGTATAGAAAATAAAAACTATTTTTTTTTTTAATATTTTTTAATATTAGTTTTCTTTAATAAGTTCCTTTTACTATTTTTTTAATATGTTCTTTTTACTTGTAAATTACAAAAGTAGTGTTACAAAAGCATATCAATTTGACACTGAAAAATTTGCTGCAGCATTTACAGTGCTTTTCTTCAATTTTTTCTTCAGTTGAACTTGGAAATAATGTAATAATCTTGGAATGCTATTGCTAATTTTTTTTATATAATGGAAAAAGTTACTTGTATTTCAAGGAGAATTAAAGAGAAATTAGGTTTTTTTTAGGAAATTAAATTATGAGAAGGAAATTGAGGAAATGAAGGGAAAGTAAACTTAATTGTGTAGTACAGTTATTTTTTATTTGCACGTGCAACATTTTCCGATAAAACAACACAATGTTTGAATACTTTCAGAGTGTTTTCTGCAAGAGTCTTCAGATACGAAACTCGTGAAAAATGGACGCTGTAAAATTATACTTTCTACGAAATAATATCATGGGAAGCGTACACCTTTAACAACGAAGAGATAATGCCAGGTTCTTATCTTCTTGGAAGAAAATATGAAAATTCAACAGTTAGATCAACTTTCGTTCATATATCATCAGGCACTTAATATAATTAAAATGTATTTACATTAGATCATCAGTGATTATTAATGATATGCTATAATCTTAATTATAATACATTGCTTTTTTTCTAAATTCTTTAAATAATTTATACAAATTTTCAAATTGCTAATTATCTATCTGCATAAGTCTATTTTCATTCTGTTTCAATCCATTGCCATACTACAGTGCATGATATATACTGTTTCTTTTATTTTTAACTCAATAATTCGTATTATTGGCTATTCGAAGATGTTAAAATTTCATGTTTCACATTTCTTGATCTTGAAATGTTTGAAAATTCAAGAGAAATATAAAATACGAAATAAAACTAAATAACTTGAATGTTCCTTGCATATTTTCGTAACAAATCGCTATAGTCACCAGTGACGTCACTTTAGTTTTCATTAAATGACTCCCACGTTCTGAACTCGGGACGATACAATCAAGTTATTTATTAATTTCGTATAAATCCGTAGTTTTGTATCCAAGACTTCGAATTGATAAAATTTATTTCATAATTAATTTCTCAAGATATTGCGAACGAAAATTAAACAGAATCACATGAAGGAATGATATATTGATGTTGTAATCATTTTGTTCGAAATGTGCAAATGCCGGGTAATTTATAAATGCGAATGTTGCTCTCTTTTCTACAGTAATGCGATACGCAGGTTGATTCTCGTAACTGTAACAGGTTAGATCCCAGGAATGTTAGGAGACAAAATGTTGCAGAAGAGAAAATTGATTGGTATAAGAGGATCTACTCCACAGGTCTTACTTTCTTCGTAAATGCAACGATGTTCCTAGAAAATTCAAACGCAACTTGCTTTATTTCTTTTACATACATTAATCGAACGAAGCTCGATGAAAAATTATTACTTTGACTTCAATTTCGTAAGATTCGCCATAAGATGAGGAAGGACAACAACACATTTGTCTTTTACACATAAATCAAAGTTCAAATATCTCCTAAACTAACAATTTTTCGACGACGCATTCAGTACCTTTTTACAGAGACGAGAATTGCAATATTTTCTCAGTTTTAAATGTAATCCAGACGAAACAAACGCTAAGTCTATTATTTCTTAATAATTTCTGAACGCGACGAATTATTGTATACGGTTCGGTCACTCGTTATGGTCCGCGAACCAGTTGCCAGCGCTAGGGGTTGAAAAAGAGGAAGTTTGTCACTTACGAAAAAAAGTAAAGAAGAAGAGTGGATGCTCTTATAACGATCAATTTTTCCTCCTTCACGATCTTTTCACGTCTTCTTTCCATTCTTCAGACCCGTTACATCTGCTCTGTACGTGTGCACCGCGTATCGAAAGTACGTGTAAGAGGAGCGGACTATCGTGGATTCAATTTTATCTTCCATAAAACGGCGAATAAAAAAAAAAAAAAAAAAGGAATGAAAAGAGAAGGATCGACGCGAACGGGGCTATCTACAAATAGGCGATCATCCATATTTTAGCCTGCATTACGGGAAATAGATTGAATTCATTTCCAGGCCGGCTGATATGTACTTACCGTCGTCGTGCGCTTTAATGATCCAGAATTGAATTTTTGAAAGGGCACGTTCATTGGATATCACCGGGGGGTAGCTCTGATAAGGATTTCAAGGATTTTATACCCGTAATAAACACTTTAGAGGAGCATGCGTATGCGAGGGAAATCCTATGAAACTCAGAAATTCAATCGCGCGTAGTTTGTCGAACGTCAGCTATCTGAAACAGGAGAACATTCAATTTCGTCCAACAATGTCTGTACGTTGCTGTTCGTTGATGTTTCAACAATCATTTACTTGTCACCAATTATTCGAAAAAGGGGAATTTTGCTCGTTGATATTTTATTAATTATCGTTCAAACGATTTCTAAATGTGCTAGCCAAGTCTCTTTCTCGCGATCCGAGATTTCGAGACACTCTGACGTTTCTATCTCGCTATTTCGTGTACAAATTATCAGCTCCTTCGTGGTACTAACTTCTTACCTTCGACTGTTAGTTCAATATTAGCCAACAAATTGCCAATATAGTCGAGGTTCGAATGAGACTCGATATTGAACTCTCTCTCTCTCTCTCCTCGTAGGAAACGATAGCGGGACTAGTCTCGTCGCATTGACATGAGATCTTCGATTTGCGAGTTACTACGAGGAGATAGGTACCCGGGTGAAAGCGTTAATTTCACTTCCTCAATTAATTCCTAACGAACGTCGAATTACAGGATTCGCGTAAATTACATTGCCAGGATAATCTCTACGACGAATGATATCCGCTTCTTACTCGTCCACCTTGTGGCAACTTTCTCGAGAGTATGTTTCTCGAGAATACGTCTGGGAACGAGATTCGCGGCAGGCAGAAATTGCTTGATTCGTAGCTGTTCTTGTGTCGCGTTGATTCACTTGCTCTTGGAGAGAAACGACGTTAAAACTATCGTTACGTGATCATTTCTTCTTTTCAATTTAATTTGTTCGTTTAGTGTCGTGTTGTGACGATCTAAAAATTAATATCCATTCTATTATTAATATAATGGAAAGATCTTAGTGTGAAATTAAAAAGTTTAATAATGTTATATATATTATATAATATATTTATACATTTAATATGTTTATATAATATACTTATATTTATATATTTATATTTAATATGTTTATATCTGATATTTATATTTATATATTATATATATATTTATATTTATATTTAATATATTTATGTATTATATATATATTTATATTTATATTTAATATATTTATGTATTATATATATATTTATATTTATATGTAATATATTTATATATATGTATATTTTCTATAGCGCAGGTAATGTAGAAAAATCTGTGAAATATTTAAAGTACTTTCATTCACTGTAATATCTAACGGTTGAGATAAATTCCTGTTTAAACTCAATTTTTGTAATTACGTATAGAAAACTGGGAATGCGCATAAAAATCCCCGGTAACGAATGAACGCTATAATGAACAATGTTTTTCACTAAGACCACGAATACGTTACAACAAACCCAGAGAACTACAATCGAACTCTCTCTGCCAGTTGTTATTTTTATAATTTTTTCTTTCTTGTAAAATTACGTTGTTTCATAAATTTGCATTGTACGGGAGGTATCAATTATAAAAAATATAAATCCAATGGACATCGTAAATGAAATATTCTTTTACGTTTTTGTAATTTTCATCGATACGTTTACATCAATCAATTTCGGCTGCTCATTAGTATCGGCAATGCAATCTCTTCAATTAATTTCGTCGTATTATTTCATCTCATTTATTATCTGAATATGAAATAACGAACCGGATAATGGATCCATAATTGAAAACACACAATCATTTTCTTTACATTAAACAGATTATAACACGAATCATTACGCTGTGAAATTTTCATATTTTCCGTCTCATTTTTTAAACAGTGAATAAACACACGACAGAGGTACACTTTTGCGCGCTGAGGAACAGAATTACAAATCTTTCTTCCTCAGTTTTGGAAAAATTCGATTTTGCGATAGAAAAAGAAAATCTCTTCAACTCCGAGGTCTGAATTCTGCATTTGAACGTTCAAAAATATACAGTTTAGCGAAATAACTCTACTGAGTCTGATGCGTTGCAATATGAATATTATATTTATGAAATATATTATTCACTCTAGCTATATTACGTTACCTGTACTGTTTAATTTTCGAATTTTTAGTTGAAGTTAATTTCAATCGCGCGAGATATGATAAAATTTGCTTTTCTTTTCAATTTTCCACGAGCTGATGATTACTATGAAAGAAACAGACTGTTACTCCTTTTTTCAAAGACACGTTCATATTAAACCAACGAAAAATATCGACCAAACCACCAGTCGAGGCAACTTCTTTCGAACAGGACCTTCAGATCGAATCTTCTTCCTCTCTCAAACCATACTAACACAGAAGCAACGTCGAACGAAGCTAAAGTTAAATTTACCTCTACTCCCTTTTCCAGCAGCGTCACCTTTCTCTTCCCCTCTGTCCCTCGTTTCCCTCTTTCCCAGCGGACTGGCACGACTGGGCTCGTTAGTCGTCGATTTCGCCGATTTAGCGTGAATTCTCGTTTCAGAGAAGCCACCGAAACGCGGGGCGATGAAAACCCAGGCGACGCAGACGGAGATGCCAGCCGTGTTCCGTGGCCGAGTGCCCGTCACGCTCAGCCCACGAACGATCCATCGGGTGAAGATGGTGTCGCAAGGGGCGCAGACCAACGGCCTGTTCAACGGCAGAAAGTTGACGAAGAGCTACTCGGAGGCCGGGCAACTGGGCACGCCGTTGGGAGGCCAGGCCGGCGCCGCTGGCAAGGATGAAACGGAGCATCACGAACCTCTTCACAGAACCCAGAGCGAGGAGCCACCGAGGTCGCCGTTCCTCGTCGACACGCCACCCCCTCAGGGACACGTTGAACAGCCGTTGACCAACGGTGACATCTCCGAACCTATCATGGTCCACGTGAGTCTTTGGAGAATATCGTTGCCGTATCGCTGGAACTACCGAAACGTGACCAGTTTCTAACATTTTCTTAGAAATTGTGCGTAGGATATTTTACTAGGATTCAAATGTTTGAACAAAGTGTGCAGACAGATGCTTCTGCACACGATCGTGTTGCAAATCTGTTTTCTCTACTATTTTCTCTTCGATCGTTGGTAGTTCTAGTGTTATCGTGTATTGTTGCAATAATTAACTATAGTTACTATAATAATAATACTAATAATTACTAATAATACTATGTAATTAGTAATAATACATAGTAAGAATACTAATAATTACTAATAATACCAATACTAATAATATTTATATAATATATAGTAATAGTACTAATAATTACTATAATACTAATACTACTACTACTAATAATATTATCATTGTATAATATATAGTAATAATACTAATAATTACTATGATACTAATACTAATAATAATAATATTATTATATAACATATACAGTAATAATACTAATAATTACTGCAATACTAATACGAATAATAATAATATTATTATTATATAATATATAGTAGTAATAATTACTATAATACTAATACTAATACTAATATTATTATTATATAACATATATAGTAATAATACTAATAATTACTGCAATACTAATACTAATACTAGTAATAATAATATTAGTATTATTATATAATATATAAGTAAGTATTAGTAATAATACTAATAATTACTATAATACTAATAATAATACTAGTACTGATACTAATACTAATACTAACACTAACACTAATACTAATACTACTACTAATAATAATAGTACTAGTAATATTATATAATATATATAGTAATAATACTAATAATTTCTATAATTGCTTTTATAGTGTGGAATTATGTCACAAAATGTTGAAAAATGTCATTTTCTTGCTCAGTTGTCATCAATTGATTGATAAGTAAGTGGCAAGATTTTTTACCATTCTAAAGAAATTTGTTATTATTATTTCTATGCAAGCGTTAATATTTCACATTGTTGCTATTGTGGCATGGAATTTTTAATCGTTGAATTGGAATTTTTAATTATTTCGACTCTCGTTCCACTGTCAGTGTTATTTCAAAGCACAGCCTTTTGCATATTAGTTAGTTTCAGTTATTCCTGCCACTCTGACTTTGTAACAAATGGTTTACAAACAAATTTCGTGTAACATTCATTTCTTATTTTCTACTTACATTTTCACGCAGATTATGATACTGATCAGCATCAAAATTGTCGGCTGTGAAAGTGTTGAATAATATTCAAGTCAACTTTAGTTCAACAATGCAGTCGCGGTCATGGTGTTCTCTTAATTACGAAATTCGTTGCTGGATCAACAAGATCTAACGCGTATTGTTCTCGTTTTCTAGTGAAATTATTATTTAGTAAGTGAATTTTCCGCCCGATCTCGTAAAAGAGATTTCGCAAGTTTCTTTTTCGTATGTTACAGTTCTATAAGGGTTTGAACAGTGTCGAAGCTGTTCAGGTCGTGGGCGTTCCGAGTTTAAACGATTTGCTAAAATTTGTACAGGGTACTTCTGGCTTTAATGAATAAACTTTGAGAGTGGAAACGTCCGAACCTGGCAATACACTCGTAGTCATCCACTTTCCGAGAGAGACACACGCTAACGTTGATTTATACTGTCAACCCATTTACGTTTATTACTGTCGAGGTAACCAGCAGATTTCCAAGAGAAGAATTTTATTATGTCACGTGGCCTTTCTCTTATTTATACATTTCACGCTTCCACGCTTTCGCGGACAAGATATTTTTGAAATTCTCGCCTTTCATTTAGCTTTATAATTTCGTTTCCTCCCATTCTTTCAGGCTATGATTAAAGATCAAATTTCCTTCGAGAGCAAAATGAGTTTGCTCATTCATAAGTTGATTAAATTTATGTATTATAAATTTCTACTTACTTTCAAAAATTCATATTGTGTGCATTTCTGTTTCTCTCCAAATCATTTGTTTATTTAATCGTATTATTCTACATAATTCCATTTCTTCTTGCTTTTTTAAAAAACGAAACGAGGATTAAATTTCTTTTCGTCGGTTCATAAAAAAACCAGTCTGTAATTCACGTATAAATTGAACCAATATGTGTTCGATCTAAATCCAATAGTTTCTAGCTGTTTCACATGTCCAAAAATATCGCAACAATTTTCAAGTTGTTATCTGTACACATGGACAATGTATTTTTATTTCTTTTTATATTTTTCGAAAAGCGAAACGAAATGAAATTTTTTCCGTCTGTTCATAGAGAACAAGCTTATAATTCACGCAGGATAAATTGAACCAATATGTATTCGATCTGAATGCAATATTTCTAGCTATTTCGCGTAGTCCAAAAATATTGCAACAATTTTCCCCGTTGCTACCTAGACACGTACGAATTTCTATTTCTTTTCATATTTTCGAAAAACGAAAAATGAAGATTATACTTTTTTCTCTCGTTTTTGCTCGTAGGGGATAAGTTGTTAACCTAAATTTAATAGTTTCCATCTGCCTCCAAAAATGTTACCGATAATATTTAAGTTCTCATCTTTTCAGATATAAAGAGACCAAAGTTCATCTATTCATGGAAAAAAAAAATTTATAATTCGATCTAATAACCTCTTTCGCTCGTCAAAAGAAATTTACGATAATTTCTCGTATTATTGTCTCCATGTTTCTATTTGTTTTTCTTCTTTTAAGAAACGACAAAGGGGCAAATTCTATTCGTAGAGAACGAGTAAATGTTATCTCATGAATTACAATTATATATACGTATGTTGTAAATTAGATCAGTCTATATGTTATTTCTAAATTATTATCATTATTGTCTCAATTGCTTAAAAACAAAAGGAACGAAGCTTAAACTCCCTTCACAACGGAGTATACCTAATCATAAACAAATTTACGATCCAATTTATTCTAATATAAATTAAATATGTTTAGTATATTTATTGTAATACAAATTAAATTACAACAGTTTCCAGCCGTTCTCCATTATCATGATTATTTATCGCCTGAATTATTTATTCATCATGCGGTTCAAACTGGCGCATCGCGGATTTTAACAGCGACGTAATTGCATCCAGACAATAGCAATTATTCACTCGCAAGATGAATTCTTAATTAACTCGGTTATTTGTTGTTACGTATCGCGCTCTAACATCGATCTTACTCCCTGAGAATGAAAAAAAAAAAAGAACGGAATTATTGCCCGAATTCATAATGACGTTCAATGGGATTTACTTGATTTGTTAAACCGCAGGAAATTTCGTCATACGTAAATTCTCCGGGCGAAAGAGGGAAAAATAATTTAGAGGGTCGTGGGAAAATGTGAAACGTTAAAGGGCGCCTCGGGTACATTGGATTTGTCCGCAATATACGACGAGAATTGATCACGCTGAAAGAAAAAAAAAAAAAAAAATAGAGAAATAAAATGTCGAGTGAAGCATCAATGTCAACTAAAATAAAATTGTCATCCTTCAAATTTTTTTTCTCTTACTGATTGAAATGCAGTTCGTTGTATGAACTTCTCTTTTGTTTCTTTCTTTTTTTTTCTATTTTTTTTTGAGATTTATCGTTGTAATTACTAGACTGCAGATTCTCATGCGTCTGTGGAAAATTTTGAAGCGTGAAACGCGTGTGAAATTCGACACGTTTAAATATTGCATAAAATGTAAATATATTTAAAAATATAAATATTGCATAAAATGTAAATATATTTAAAAATATAGATATTGCATAAAATATAAATGTATTTAAAAATATAAATATTGCATAAAATGTAAATATATTTAAAAATATAGATATTGCATAAAATGTAAATATATTTAAAAATATAAATATTCCAATAAATATATAAAAATGGGACTCTGCAATTCTGATCTCCGATATTATAGTCTCAGGCAATCATGTGCATAAATAATTGAACATTTAATGAGAACGATCGACGAAAGTTCTTCTACCGTTAATTTTCTGCATTTTCAAGTTTCGCATTCATCTTTAATAAATAGCTGACGTCTCACAAAATCTGTATAAATAATTTTTAATTTTTTCAATCGTTCTGCAACTTCAACAATGAGGACACACTTGAAGTCACTCTGCAGAGTCTTCAACCAATTACTGTAATATTAGTGATTTAATATTTTAACAAACACTGACGATAACCATATTTGTATTCCAAAGTAATTTGACAAAATGTGTTATTTATAAAAGGATAAGTAGACAGGATAAAAATATTGCAATTCTGAGAACACATCGTAAATGAATAATATCACTTTTTCTGCAGATATACGGCGAAGTTAAACAAAAGTATATACAATACGCGTGCATTACTGCGTATAATCCTTTGAGAAGTGATTAACACGAATGTATATCCCTGTAACGAATACTGAATATTATTAATGCTGGAGCTTTCTGGTTTCTATGAATTGATTCCACGCGCTGCTCTCGAAACAGACACAACGAACGAAGGCCATGGAAACATAATTTCGAAGTGAAACTCAGCGTTAGCTTTCAAAATATCACGTTTGACGTTGCGTCGTTCAATTGTTTCGAATTTGATTTAAGTATTGTCAGAATCAGAGAAAAAAAAGATTAAACGTCTGAAACTTTTGTGATATAATTCTTATAGTCGTCTGCAACTGCGCAATAACATATCCTTAAAGATTAATGGGTCAATTGTTATATCTATAGAAAATGTATCAATAGGAATTCTTCTTGAGGATTAAAAGTAAATAATCTTCATTAAAGATAAATAAGTGAATTAACCGACAGATGTTGTTCGCCAGAATATTCTCCAAAGGTAGAACGTAGAAAGTCGAAATTTGGCTGACGATAATTCACAGATTCTGCTTTGAATTGAAAGTGTGGATTAGAAAATATGAATATGGTTGATCTATTCTACTTATAATTATAATGAAACTCCACAATTCTTTGAATTTCCTTAATTTTCCTTGCTAGTAAAATAAAAAAAAGGAAAAGAATCATGATACTGAGGTAAAATTAAAAGTAAATAGAAAATATAAATATAACAATAATATATAATTACTGTAATAATTATATATTAATATTTAACAATATAAATGTACAATTTTTTGAATTTCCTTAACTTTCCTTGCTAGTAAAATAAAAAAAAGGAAAAGAATCATGATACTGAGGTAAAATTAAAAGTAAATAGAAAATATAAATATAACAATAATATATAATTACTGTAATAATTATATATTAATATTTAACAATATAAATGTACAATTTTTTGAATTTCCTTAACTTTCCTTGCTAGTAAAATAAAAAAAAGGAAAAGAATCATGATACTGAGGTAAAATTAAAAGTAAATAGAAAATATAAATATAACAATAATATATAATTACTGTAATAATTATATATTAATATTTAACAATATAGATGTACAATTTTTTGAATTTCCTTAACTTTCCTTGCTAGTAAAATAAAAAAAAAGGAAAAGAATCATGATACTGACATAAAATTAAAAGTAAATAGAAAATATAAATGTAACAATAATATATAATTACTGTAATAATTATATATTAATATATAACAATGTAAGTGTAATAAAATAGGCAAGAAATAAATAGAAAGAGTAAGAAATACTATGGTTAAGCTAAAAATGAATAAAACTCCCTACGGCACTGTCGTTTGTCGAAAGATGGTCGAAATTGTCAAAATTTCGCCAGAGATGGTCGCCAGTGAAATTTTAGCGATTAGTCGGTGTCACGGTTAATCCCGTTCTGAATTCTATTGATTCGGTAGGCCGCCACGATTCAATTAACCAGTTAAATGCTCACGGCGCGTCAGCACAATGTGCCCTAAGCTTCACTGAGAAACAGACGTGGCGTGGGGTTGTAACGCAGGACGAACTGTATAACTCGATCGTCCTGATTATTTCCGCCGCCTGCTGTACAACGTAATCCCCCCCTCCTTTGATTATTTCTTTGTTCGTTAACCGGGAACTTTGCAAATTGATTTACAGCATAGAGTTTCACTTTGTCACGATTGATTTCGACGTTTCTTGCACGGAGCTTGTTAAATTGAATGAGCTAACTCTTAATAATCGTCGAATTAAACTGACGTGTACTCCGTGCACTTTCCAAGCTTCCTTCGCTACTTTCCTTCAAAGATTGAAGTTGCTTTTATGGTTCCACTTACTGCGTTACTTTGTCGTCCTCTTTGGCGGTCTATCTCATAAAATATTTCGCGGACGAGTGTGTCACGTGTCTTCGTGATCTTTTATACACGATTTGACGGAGAAAGTATGAAATTTACAAATTTCTCGAAATATGTAAGAAGCTACGTGTCAGGCGTTTAAAAATTAATTGTTATGACAATGAATAAGTGTGAATAGGGTAAAAGAAAAAAAAGAACAGGTAAATGACAGTGTTCTAAGAGATAATTGTTTCTCCCGCAATGAGAGAAACTCGCCCAAATATTTCCCTCGTTTCCACGAAACCATGCAAATTCGCTGTCAGCGTTTCAAATTACGTTCGACTCGCTATCGTTTGCCAGCGAAAATCGTTTCGATTAGATATTAAATGTAAAATATAATTAAAAATATAAAAAATAATCTATATCTATATAGAATTATAAATGAATTAAAAATTATATGCGAAAATTCCATTATAATTAAAAACCTTAAATGATAAAAACTTTTTGCAAACATAATTATGACAATAATAAAAAAAAAATAATAATAATTAATCTTTCAATCATATATACATATATCATATTTATTTATTTATATGTATATATATAAGTTATATAATCATATTATATTAACTTTTAACTTACAAAATCAATATTTTCATTAAACTGTATAACTTCAAAAGAAATTTTTTGATCGTATGTAATTTCCAAAATTATTACTTTACTAAGATTATTTCTTGAAAAAAATTCTATAAATACATGTTTGTCACGATATTTATTTATTTATACACGTATGTGTGCAAACTATACAATATGATTATATCAACTCTTAATTGACAAAATTAATTTTTTCATTAACTACATAATTTCCTCTAAATGTCACGATCCTTTCTTCGCAAGCGTAACGACGACGACCAAAAAAAAAAAAAAAAAAAAAAAGAAAAGAAAAGGATGCAAGGACCGCGAGCCACCTCCGTGGCAAATTGAATTTTTCTCGAAGGAATGGCTTTAGTCGCGGCGCTATGCCACTTGTCCCCGTGGATTGATCGATCCTCGGCAGGCAAAGTGCTCAGCAGGAAATTCCTTTGATAGCGAAGCAATCATATAGGGGTCTGTTGACTGGATTCACGTTGGAATATTGCTGATTCTCCCCTCTCTCTCTCTCTCTCTCTCTCTATTCGATTCGAATCGCATTGATTCTGCTACTTGGAGAGTTTCAACAGCCAGTTGAATGGGCTCAGATTCGGCTCGCGATGCTCGAATCGCTGTACGCCGCTACTTGACGCCACTCTCGGATTCACAGCCAGCGAGGATATCACGGATTCCGATTTCGAAACGGTGGTTAAGGAATCGGCACGAAAATCTGCCGAATTACTCGCGGCTGTGTTCCGCGTCGGATCAGACGTCTCCGCCTCCATTCCATCCGATTCAATTTCACGTATGAAATCTCGCCGCTGTGACAGCGGCCAGGAGGCTAGCTATCGATTAAACCGCTCGCCGATTCGATTTTCCGGCCGGACTCCTACGCAACCGATGACTACTATGGGTCCTCGTTGCACGCCGATTAACGCGCATCATCTGTCGTTTTGCTTCAGGTTTTCACCCCACCTCGTGGTAGATCGTCTACACGTACGACAAAGGTTAAGCCAAAGTTATCAGAGCTGCTCGAAAGTCAGGTTGAATTGATGTCGCGTCGTGTCATCACTTGACTCGGTTTTTACTTGACGGTATTGTGTATGTGATCATCGAAGTGACGTATTTCTGTACGATTCAATTTCTGTACGTCTCCGAAACGAAACTCCAAGGCAATGAAAATTGTCAGTTTGATGATTCAAATATTGGTTACAGTTGATTCTTGTTTATCTGTATAACATTGTTAATAATATTAATAATAGTAATGTTATTAATATAATATATTTATATAATATTTGCATAATTAATAATATAATTTATATAATAATATTAATAATATTAAATTATACTGTACGTGAAAATATAATATATTTTATAGAATAATTTTCATTCATCAATATTGTGAAAATTATTGTTATAAAATCGGAGAGAAGTGTCCTCATGTGAGTAATTACCAAATATATAAATACTTTATTACTAACTTACTTGATAACTTCTTTCGTTTGATAATGATAATTATTATTACAATGATAATTCCTGTTTTGAATAGTGCAACTGGTACATGAACCAAATCTATTATCTGAACCATAGAAAAAGTCGATCTCTAAAACCAGAACGTAAATATTAAAATAGCGAATAAAATTCATGACAAGCAGAACGATTTAATTAATTAATTTTGTAAAACGTAATTACACGTTACGATCCATTCGTCATTAGGAATTCAACGAAATTATATTCGTTCGCCTATTAACAATTATCGATTGCACGCGATATGGTGAATTTATCTGGGACAGCCCGCAGTTTCACAAACTCTCGAATTACGGGGGAATTATGTATCTCACTCGGAACAACGAAACGTATAATCGCGTTTCTCAATGAAGTTTTACGTGATTACGCAGTGATATTTGACCTCGGATAAATTTTCCGATTGTCGAAATTTCTGTGCAATTATTTGCAAGATGAATGGCTGTGAAATCGTCGCCTTCGTAATTGTATTATGTCTTGTGTTCAAACACGGAATCAATATAATTTATTTGCACAATAATTTTTGGCAATGTTAAGTGTTTAGTCAAACTTTAAAAATAGGAAAACGTACGCAACGCTGTGTGTACTTGTATTGTTATATTGGGAAATAAGAAAATATTTTACTAATGTTAAACTGAATAAAATATATTAATTAAAATATATTGCAATATAAATATAAATTTATTTATTTATAATATATTTTATATTAAATATAAAATATATTATAATATAATATAATATAAATGCTAAATAAAATATTTAAAGAATATTAAAACTTAGTTATTTGAAAAATTTTATTAATACATTTTTAATATTATTACTAAATATATCGATAAGCATTAGGATAAATATTAATTTTAACTGTTAATTAAAACAGATATTATTATTTTCTATTAAGAAAGAAAGTACTTCAAGAGATGGTCATTAGATAATTTTGAACATTGAGATGTCTAAATCCCTTTTTTAAATTATATCATTATTATTATATTAGGTTGTTAAAAGTAGAAAAATGTACACAAGCTTTTTCTCCATAGAACGTTTATAAAAATTGCTACCAAACTTCAAGATCGTGTGATATATATTTAAACAAGCAAAACTTGTCTTAATGAAAATCCATACTTGTGTTTCTGAAAGTTTGTCACCAAACTTTCCTAAATTCATCGTATATTTTACGATTTTAAATCATTATTGCGATCCATGAAATTTACCCGAAAATTTCGATCTGCCTTCGACATCTCTTTACTCTGCTGTGAAATATTTCAAAGACAGATTTCTATGACACTGATTTCTGTACACGGGAAGTTCGGTCGTTTGACTCTGCATCATTTTCACTGACCCACAGAGTCTCGAAAAGGGTTCAGAACCCTTTGCCGCGTGCCCTCGTCGATAGATCCGAACAGAAATCACAAACTTTTGCCAACCAACGCAAGTGAATGGACGAACGTCACAGTTAACGCGCCCCGTCGAAACCGTGCGAGATCGGTCGATTTATTTGCAGGGCGTAACCCGGTGTAAATCATCGGGTCCTGTGGACAGTCGATTAACAGTGTCGATTAATAGGAAGGGTCGTGCAGGAATGAAGTTTGGACTGTTTGTAGCAGATTGGGTAACGGTTGCGCGACCGAATTGCTATCTGGTTAACAAAATAGACGCTGGGGCCAAGAGCTTGCGTGGGCGGTGTGTGTAATTAAAGGACGGGCAACGCCGTTACGGATATTAACGTATCGATCGGCATTTCGTCATTTTCTGACGTGTTACGTGTTTCGCTTCCTCCCAGTTATTTCGCGTTCTGCCACTTTCCCGCGAGCGTGGATTTATTTTAATTAACCCACTGGCATGGACAGACTCGCCGGAAGAAGATACGCGATCTAATTATCTTCGACACGCTGTGCGTCACCACGTTCGAAATACGCTCGACTGGACGATTTACTGGCTGCTTGATGCGAGATTACGCCTTGGGTTTGTGACACACCTTGCGAGAGGAACTTTTATATTTGAGATTTGCACTTTCTCATTGATACTAATTCTTTTTTTAACAATAGCGGATGTTTATAAAAAATTGCAGAAGAGAGGTATAATTTAATAAGTGACGGAATTTAATAAGCGAGTAGTCCTATGAAGACAAATTGAGGGGGAATTGGAAATTTTATTTCATTATAAAATGAAATTTAAAATATATATACATATTTTAAATATAATATATGTAATATAAATATATATTCATAACAATAGTAATTTAAAATAAAATATATATTTGTAATGAATATAACATTATAATATTAATATTATAAATATTATATTATACAATGTATAGTAGAATATAATATTAATTTAATATTATTATATTATATTATATACAAATATTATGTTGTAAACGTAGCAATAATAACAAAATATATTAGTATTATGGTAGTATTGCAACAAAATATAAATATATATTTATGATAATAGGAAATTTAAAATAAAATGTATGTTATACAATATATAATGGAATATAATATTAATATAATAATATTGTATTATATTATATATTAATGTTATATTACAAACGTAGCAATAATATAATATACTACGAAATATATTAGTATTATGATAGTATCATAATAAAATATAAATATATATCTATAATAATACATTATAAATATTTATGTACATTATATACTTATGATAATGTTACAAATTACATTATATTATATATATAAATATCACATTATAAATGTAGCAATAATATATTACAAAATATATTAGCATCGTGTTGAAGTAAATAAATAAATAAAAAATGTATCAGTAATATGTTAGTAACAAAAGTCATCCATACACGAGATTTCACATTGAACGCGTCGTTTTACAGTCCACAGGTCGTCAAAGGTCCGTCGATTTGGATGACCAAGAGATCCTCATAGACTTCAAGCCAGCGCCCGTGTCGCCGGACGCTCGCGCGCTTCTCAACCGGATGTCGCAGACGACGCGGAGGTTCCTGCCGTTGCAGAAGACTCTGTCAGACGGTGAAATTCGCGTGGAGAGACGCGAGTTGATCGGCGAAGCCGGCGAGCCGAGTTACCCTCACACGTGCAGGAGGAACCATCAGGACCCCTGGGGGAGAACCGTCAGAGCAACCGTCCAATTCTCCTCGACGCCCGAGGACCTGTCCTTGCTCAGGGTCGCCTCGCCCCAAGAGGATCATCCCGAAGAGGTAAGTACTATTCATTTCTATCAATCGTTCGATCCTTCCATTTCCTATATTAGATTGCTGTTGGGTCGAAGGATACAGTATAGAGGACATAATATATATATATATATATATATATATATATATATATTAGATGAGAAGATATTTGTGATTTTAATTTTCATTTCGTCGTCGATATTAGGCATGTTAATTTGGAAAACTGCGCTGGTCAGCCAGATATATTGGGGATTATTTAATAAAATTATATAATAGTTCTAATTTTATAAAATTATAATTTATCGATGAAATCATTGTAAATTATAATTAACATATATTACAGATATGGTATAAATTTCAATTCACCAAGTAATAGTTTCACCAAGTAGTTTTACGAAAGTTTCATTGAATTGTATAACCTTTCATTAATTTCTGGAAGTGTATTATCCACTGTCACAGATATTTAAAAAAATTTTGAAAACGACTTTGGATTACTCAGCGAAGTTTTTGCTACATTATACAGTTCAATTCTTAAGCTAAATCATCAAAAGATTTCCCAGGAAGAATAAAAATTTCACGAGTGAATAGGGAGAATATGTACGACCTAGATTGTCAACGGAGGGTTAGAAATGTCGACCATTTCTCTGGGTACATAGTTCAACATTCAAAATGAAGGTTCTCAATTTTTGTAACCAATTGTATCTCTTCTTCGTTATTTTTTATTCTTGTACCTGTCGCTGTATCTTAT
Organism: Tetragonisca angustula; assembly: GCA_036937485.2. NCBI lineage: Eukaryota > Metazoa > Arthropoda > Insecta > Hymenoptera > Apidae > Tetragonisca > Tetragonisca angustula. The sequence goes on along the minus strand of JAWNGG020000023.1, from coordinate 354,578 downwards.
GCTTGTTCACTTAACAGTAAACATTGTTCAATGCTATCACCATGCTATTTTTGAGAGAACTCTTGGTCTTAGGAAACTAGGAAATCTTGGGGAATCTTTTATCAACGATCGTGCATCGAACGCAATTTTTCCAATGCGTTTTGTCTGCTGTTGCACGGAAGCGCAACGCATTATGGAACGGCGAGATTGCTGCTACAAAAGCATTTTAAATCGCTGACTCAGTGCAATCTATACTCCTGGCTACGAAATCTTCCAATCTCTATCTATCAAACTCTTCAAATGACTCCTGCTTCCTCGGAATTCATACGTAATACCATCATTATCCTGCCACCAATATCTTCACTTACTTTCATTTTGAAACTCGGTTCTTCCTGCGTCGATCTATCTAATTTTTTCGAATTTTTCAGGAATACAATTAAATTGTTCTAAATTTTATACTTGCATAGATATTTAGATGTAATATTTGCTTCATCTTAAAATTTTACAATTCTTACCTATTCGATTAAAGATAAATTGCGATACCCTTACGCTCAAATTCAATTAAATTAATGTAATTTAATCTATAGTATAGCATGAGGTGCATTGTTATGTAAAGAAATAGTATAATTATGTAAGATATTAGTCTATATCGTCCAGTGTCATCAGAATATTTCCACGAAGGGAAGAGCTAATAAGAGTTTCTGACAGGAAGCGATGGAAATTTTAATTTCATATTAATTCGACTGAACGGCGGCACAGGGTGGGTGCTTCAGTTACGAGAACAAATATTCGATTCCCGATAGGAAGACGTTTATATCGAAGCCACGACGAGGCGAAAGTTCGACGCACTTGAGATCGAATTAAATTTCAAATGCTGCGAGCGTTCGAGTTCTGTTTTTTTCTTTTTCTGCAGCTGAATCGCGGCACGAAGTTAACACCGTGCGCAATGCGTCCTTAGAATTCAAGCACTTTCGAAACTTTATCTCCGCCTTAATTGCTCGAATTAAAAAGAAAGAGAAAAGAGAAAAAAAAACGAAGAGTTTGCTCGCTCGGATCGTTTTAACTCTCCGTTCGAATAACTCGTTTACCTCTTCCTTTTCTTTCTCAAAAAATCATCCATGGCCTGACTTTTCGTTGAAAAAGCTTTTTATTAGAAACTCGTGATCGGGCTGTTGCCTTATGAAATTAATTAGCCACGCTTTTCCTGTCAATAAAAGTCCATCGATCGTTCGCTATCGTTAGGGGAGCTTTGTTAATTATTTCGAAGTATATAAATTGAAATTTCTCTTCAAATTTCACTCGACCGCGGCTGCAGTTCGCGAAGTAAGGTATAATCAATTTTTTTTTTTTTTTTTTTGCTCATCGCGCAAACGCAGAATCCTTTCCTTTGGAATTCTTTACTCGTTGGCTTCGTGCAATCCTTGTAATTCTCGATAGTATGTTCGACGATGGATTCTCGTATATACAACCGCCTCGTTGAACAATCGCGGAACTAATTAAAAGTTCTTAAAGAATTCGCTACTTTGCGCAAGCTACTTGAATTTTAATCGATCATGTTCGAAGAAACTCCGTGGGAAGTTATTTTAATTGAACGAAGCGGCAACTTTTTTTTTCATTCGTATAACGTGTACAATTACTTTGCGAAAAGTGGGGATAAAAAGGTTTGATCACTTTCTCAGCGGTCATAGTGAGTTCTCAACGTTTAACTTCTCGACCAATTTATGTTATTAATTCCTACTTTTTCTTTCTTTTATAATATTCAGGTCGTGGAAGTGGATTCTAGAAATTTATTTTTACGTAAATTCCAGAATTTTACAACCGTGAGGGAAACTGTAGTGTTTATGTAATATTAAAATAAACCGTTGCTTGATCACGATCTCATAAATTGTACATTATCGTACATGGTATTCTCGATAAATCAGTGAAGCAACAGGACTGCACATTGAATAGTACGCTTATATTTCCATCATATGAAATGGTAAAAAATTCTTTTTTCACGACAATGACACTGTTAGCAATAAATTTCGGAATTATGTTTTCCCAAAGCAGTCTTACGTTTTTCTCTGCAAACCGACAAGCAACAATAAATTTCAGAATTCGTCGATCATTTTCCTTCAACACGAGCTGTAAAGTATTATCAACCTCGAAAATCTTAGAAAATTTCAAAGGTCCGTCGCCGACCTTCGAAACTCAAGCGAGACCAGAAAACCGATGACCATTCTTTTCTCTCTTCTTATTCACGAGTGAAGAGTAATGAAGGAAACAGGAAATCTAGAGCAAAAAAAAGAGCTCGGTTGAAAATCCATTTTGCTACGTTGTTTCTCGACGCGTGTGTCGTTGCAGGAGTTTCACGAGAATCTCATCCGACGAGGACTATTCCGCAAGAGGAGCGTGTCACTGGAGGATGGCGTGCAAGGCTTGGCGTCGGACGATTTTATGTTACCTAGATCGCTCCCCACGTCCCCCACTTCGCCAACTGCGGTATCAGGTACGAGATATCATCCACATTTTTATTATGTATGCAATCGCGAGAAGCATCGGAGGAATTCCACCCCGTGAGAGACGTCCGCGAGAATAAAAATGCTGCGGGTTGTTGGATATTTTTGAAGCTCTGTAAATATTGAAGTAAAATTTGTACGAGGGAAGGATGAATAAAAAGGAAAGAAAGAAAAATGATAAGAGGGGAGAGTTCAAAGTATCAACTTTGTACGAACTTTTTTATTAGTTATAATTGGACGATAGCATTATGTACAAAGAGTGGCATGTAAAGGAGAGTTTAAAGTATCGGCAAACTTTTTATTAGTTATAACTTTTATGCGTTCATTGGGGGGGTTTATGGGTGTAAAAGAGAACAGATACAGTGAAACTTGTGTATGTTAGTATTGTGTATTTTAATACACGTGTATTTCAATGCTTTTGATGTTATTTCGTTCAAAAGTATTTAAACTCTGTGCTCGAAAGCTTCTTTGTTAACTTGTCGGCTTGATAATTGAAAACGTTGTGAATCTATTGTAAAAAAAAGTCATGAAATCGTTGTGAATTTATTGTAGGTCGTTAATTAAGTTAAAGTATTATGTTATACATTATAAATCGATACCGGAGCTGACAGACCGCCGAAGTATGAAACTGAAACATCGTTGTAAATTTATTATACGTTATAAATCGAATTATACATTACCGACTGCTAAAATATGAAATTCACGTCGGAAAAGAAAAATTATCCTAAGCTTCTAAAAACTCGTCGTTGTAAATTTACAAAGTTACAAATTGGATCATTTCGATCGTTCTGGTAGTTGAGGATCCGTTTATACTTCGATTTCTACAATAAGAAATAAAAGCGAGTCCAAGTCACGACGAAGTTTAAAAAAAGTTCAGATGGTAAACAAGTTACATCCATTAATTTATAATTTTGTACATTTTAAATAGAACGTATAATAACATATTTTATATAATACAGAAAATTAATATATGTGTATATATATATTATATATATAATATAGAAATTTAATACAATATGTATAATACAATACAATACACTTACATATATAATATACACAATAGCACAATAATACAACAATGCATACAATATACACAATAGTACAATAATACAATAATACATACAATATACATAATGATACAATAAAATAGAAATATACAGTCTGTCCGTAATATACAAACTAAAAATACAAATAAATATAAATAAATAAATAAATAAGAGAACATAAATAAATGCTTATAAATTCTGACGTAATATCGCTAATGCACGAGATCGATGGGCGTTAATGACAGTTAAATGCAGCCAAAGTTAAAATTTCCGTTCCCTTCACATCCGGTAACCAGCTAATTGATTTCGTACGTAAAATTGCAGCGCCGCGAAGGATTTTACAAAGCCCGAAGGACTACGAGTCGCCGACACGGCCGTTACGGCAAGCCGGGCAAATTTGCCCGTTACTTTTCAGCCCCGGGATGATCACCGGCATGATCACGTCCCCGTTCGCATCGAGCGACTCGTTAACGAACGACGTCACGAGGGACCACAGCGACGGAATTTGGAACGAGTCGCAGGCGACGGTATTGCAGGCTGACTCGTTGGCCCTTTTGACACCGTCCTCGAGGAGAAGGCACCTCCTGCTTCTCCAGCATCAGCAACGTTCCTCGATGGACACCGAAGCGTTGGACATCGAGGAGTCGATGGAGTCACGTCCGTCGAGTCCGAGGATACGTCTCGAGCCTGCGACACCTATTCAACCTCTAACGCCAAGGTAAGGTGTGTCGTTTGTGGCATCGTAGATCATGTGCAAAACGTACGACTGATTTGAATCACATGGTACTGTGCTAATTGCTCGTGAAAGTATTTCATTGTGTAATTAATTAAGGACTTGCAGGGATTTACGTATATATATATATATATATATATATACGCAGGGATTTACGTATATATATATATATATATATATATATATATACGTAATATATATAGTAATATATATATATATATACGTAATATATATAGTAATATATATATATTACTATATATATATATTATATATATATATATATTACGTATATATATATACGTAATATATATATATATAGTAATATATATATATATAGTAATATATATATATATATATATATATATATACAGTGGGGTGCAAAATTGAATCAGTAACAGAGAATTTTTAAGAGAAATATCTTTCATTGTTAAATAAAGTATAGAAACATGAAAATAAACTTGACCATCTGATGCTTTATAGTTTTAGGAAACTGAAGCTATTTTTTAACTTTTAAGATCAGGTTTCTTCCTGGTTGAAAGAAATTAAAAAACATGGAATCAATTTTGCACCCCAGAATTTTTTCATAGTCAGATTTACAAGCTTTATCCTTAATATTTTGTCCATAAGCCATTTGCTTAGATAATAACTATAATAAGTCTTGGCACACTTTCAAACTGTCTTGAGCAGAAATCAGATGGCATTTGATTCCACTGTTTATAACACGAGCATGTAGTTTCACTACTGAGCTAAGAGGAGATTTGTATACGTCTAGAATTTTTTTTCAATATACTCCATAGATTTTCGATGGGGTTTAGGTTGGGGCTTCGCGCAGGCCAATCTAAGATCGAAAATGCTTGAGTAGTCAGCTAATTACACTTTTTCTGTATTTTGAGTCCGGATCATGTTGAAAAACGATTTCTTTTATAGCAAAGGGCATATCTTGCATACAATTTGGCAAATGTTCTTTTAAAATGTCTTTATACATATATTGATTCATAATCCCTTCAAGTTTGTGCAATGGGCCAACACCATCTCCCGTTATACACCCCCACAATATATGTGTGCAACATATATATATTTATTACGTGAAACATTTTGAAATTTTGTCAGTGATTCAGTAAGAGTTGATTATCATAGTCTGAGGCAATTTAAAAATATGAAAACAGAGATCATTTTGCAGTTTATTAATAAACTTCGATATTCAGTGCGATGAAATATAATAATCATCCACGATCGCGCGTAATATACAATAAATATTCAAATACCTTTGATACCTTTTGTACTTTGGATTTCACGAAAATTACAGAATCAGACGCATACATGTACGTGTAATGTACAGGATGTTAATTTTACGTCCAACATCTAAATCATTTCGGTTGCTGTTGATGTTAAGAGAAAGAAAAAGTCATTTCGACAATTCTTTTCAAGGTCACTGTATTTTCTCGGCATTAACAACCATTTTTTATAGTATAGTATATTGTAGGTAACGTTAAGGAGAATTCAACCGTGACTTTGAGCCGATATAATTTAGACTTAAAATTAACATTCTGTACCAATTAACACATTGTTGACTGGCAATTTTACGTGGAAGCTGTCATTTTTTTTCTTTTCTTAGTATTTTTAGTTTTTCAGTATTTAGTATTTAGTAGTATTTTAAGTATGAACGCGAAGCAATCTAAACAAACTTCAGTTTATACAGAATGAATTTAAATAAAATTTTGTATATCTCTTATAAATATTATATTTCATACATATGATATACTTCAGCAATTTCTTTTTGGTTTGGATAAACTGTATAGCAATCACTTACGCGCAATGGTACACAACAGGTTTTGCAAATATATCTGGTTTCCTTTTGAAGAACATACTCTGCACGTTCTAGTTGGATTCTTTTTATACCAGTGACTATTTTTTCTGAAACGTGGTCTTTTAGTTGTCCTGAAAGCCTGAAAGATGAATCAGTGTAAGGAACTCTTTTAGAAATACTTTAGAAAATTTGTAACAAAGTGGAGACGAAGAAAAATTTCACAATATCCTGTATTATTCCCAGTGTCGAAAATTAAAATGGCCAACACGAATTAACTCGTGATCAACAGTGTAAAACTAAATTACCTATTTATACAATAGAATACTTATGTACATATTTATATGTTTACAATACAATACCTATATACATATTTACATATTAACAATACCTATATATACATATTTACATATTAATACAATGCCTATATCAACAATGTGTTAATATAAAATAAAATTAATATAAAATAGTACCTATAACAACAATGTGTGTTAATATAGAACAAAACTACCTGTTTATACAATACAATACCCATGTACATATTTACATATTTACAATGCAATACCTATATACATATTTACATATTAACAATACCTATATACGTATTTACATATTAACAGTACCTATATACATATTTACATATTAACAGTACCTATATACGTATTTACATATTAACAGTACCTACATACGTATTTACATATTAACAGTACCTATATACGTATTTACATATTAACAGTACCTATATACATATTTACATATTAACAGTACCTATATACATATTTACATATTAACAATACCTATGTACATATTTACATATTAACAGTACCTACATACGTATTTACACACTAACAGTACCTACATACGTATTTACACATTAACAGTACCCACATACATATTTACACATTAACAATACCTATGTACATATTTACATATTAACAGTACCTATATATGCACATATTTACATATTAGCAGTACCTATATATGTATTTACATATTAACAGTACCTACATACGTATTTACACATTAACAGTACCTACATACGTATTTACACACTAACAGTACCTACATACGTATTTACACACTAACAGTACCTACATACGTATTTACACACTAACAGTACCTACATACGTATTTACACATTAACAGTACCCACATACATATTTACACATTAACAATACCTATGTACATATTTACATATTAACAGTACCTATATATGCACATATTTACATATTAGCAGTATCTATATATGTATTTACATATTAACAGTACCTACATACGTATTTACATATTAACAATACCTATATACATATTTAGAAAATTGCCAACACATGCAACACCTATTTATAAAAAAACAAGAGCTGACAAAGAGCATTGTACCCCGGATCGAAGTAAGAGCACAACATCACAACCGGCAGCACCTCACCGTTCGATCTCCTCCCCCATCGAACGTCGGCCCGTGCTGGAGACACCCCGTGTAAAATCCGAAGCGATTTTTTAATAGGCAATTACTTCTCAGCGTCGAATCGGCGATGACGCCGTTGAACGGCCGGCCGAGAAGCGGATTTCGTCGTCCCAGCCCCGGGCCGCCGTTGTCGCAGCCGCAGTCGCAGTCGTCGAGCGAGTTCGGGCTGAGCCTCGCCAGAACGGACTCCGGCGGCCGCACCAACACAGATCTGTCGGAGACCTCGACCACCGAGGATTATGTCACTGCCAACACATCCACCGAGACCGGGACCACAACGGGCACCTCCGCAACGACCAGTTCCTGGTCGAGGCCCCCGCAAACCTCGAGCGCCGCCGCCTCGGCCTCCGCCTCGGCGACAGCCACTGCCGCGGAGGGCAGCTCCTTCGAGAGCGCCAGCTCGATTTACAGCCTAGCTCGCAGCGAGGTGAGTCTCTCTCTCTCTCTCTCTCTCGTCGTTCCTTTTACTCAGCCAGAGCCATTGTAGCTTGGAGGTTGGGGGTGGATGTTGAAACGGAGGAGTTTGTCGGCCCCGCTTCGCAGTCGTGGCCATTACTTTTGAATCAGAGTCGTTAGAGTCTGTTTGCGTTGCGAGTTTTTTGCGGCCCGATTCGACCGCCGCCAGTCTCTGACGTTTGTTCTCGTTGAATTTGTTGATGGAAGCACGGCGCTCTTAATTCCTTTCGAAGAAAATGGTTTTTGTAGGTTGGGTTGACTAGATTTCATGTATTCAATCGTTTAGTGACATCGTGGAGCCATGGCAATGTAATGAAATTGTATGTTAAATTATAATATATTTTATATTTATATTATTATTATAATATGTATGTATATTTTGTATAATTATATAATATAAAATATATTATAATTTAATGTACAATTTTACATTAATATAATTATGATATAATAATAATAAAGTTAGATCAAGAATTGTGAAATATGGCTTTGAGTATCTAACGATGGTAGATGAAAGTTATACGAATTTACATAGATACACAATATTCGTTAGTAAAAAACAATAAGTCAATAAAAAATTGTGACTTTCTTTCGTTTCTCAAGTTTGTACATGTAGCTCGAAAATACGACTTTTCGAGAGTCTATAATCTTGATCGATCAAGAGTTTCTATAGAGATCCGATAATAAAAAGTTCGAATCACTTGGAACGAAGCTTAAAAATTTAAAGTCTTGAATCTCGATAAGTTTCGATAGATCTCGTGTCTTGAAATTCTCGAAAGTTCAGCCCGCCTTGGAAGTCTCGAAAGTCTTGAAAATCTTGATTCTTTCGGATATCTTGAAACTCTCGAGACTCGCAACAGGATTTACTAACGTATCTTACAAGATTACTCTGTCTCATAGAGAGATATTAAAGAAAATTCAGAAGGCTGGAGATACCAACAATTATAAAACAATTACATTTGCAATTGTAATACAGATACATTTGTTGAATAACAATGTCAATGAGTGTATCTGTTCTGTCAAGATTTCCAAGATCCCTAAGATCCCTCTGAGTGTTTAGGGTAATTTAAACTACTTTAGTTGCTTTTTATTTTGTACTATAATAATTTGTACTATATAAATATCCCTTTGTTATCAAGCTGTTTGTTCAGCCGACACGACTGTTTAATCATTTACAGACTGCGGATTTTTATGCAAATTCATATCTTTCAGTAATGTGATTAAAAACGCAGAAGCTCGAAATTACTTTACATATCAGATATTACACTTTGAATGTTTTATATACATATTTGTTTTATATTATTCTGCGGAATTTTACACTTTAATATTCGCAATCTAGTCGTTATAATTATTACGATATTGTAACTGAAGATTTTGAGAAGAGAAAGTATTTTTTAATAGGAAATGGCTTACACTGATTGATACATTCGCAGGGAATTTTTTTTAAAGTGCAATGTTGCAGAGATATATAAAATATGTACAAAGTATACCTTGCTTCTCACGACACTTGCAGCTCGTAAGAAAATTATGCTTTCCTCTCACAATTAATATTCCAAATATTACAAAACACGAATCTGCATTCTGTGCCTTCTATATAGATTCGATAGTATCTTAGTGTCCCATCACTGGCGATTATATTATATCGAAAGTGCTATCCTTCACGTTGGAATTGCCTTCCATGATTTGCAAAACGACAGCCAGAGGAAACCGCGTAACGCTGTCCATATAACACCGTGTGTACATTCAGTTTCTTTTCGTTGTCAAGCAGTTGCTAAAGAAAGCATAAAAGTGTATTTGCACGGTGCACAATGCGAAATTGAAATTCCGCGGTGTGTCGCGTCAGGCGGTCGTTGAAGAGCCATGCAGCCCACCACCGATATTGGAGGAAACGGAAATTCCATTTGGATTGGAGGTACCGCCGTCACCAGCCAGGTCCACGAGCAGCAGCAGTTCGGGCAGCTACGACCTGAAAGATGCGATGACAGATCCGGGTCAGGAACTCGAGCAGCAAACGGCGCCGCCGAGCGGGCACACCTCAGAAACGGAACTGGATCATGACGTAAGACGATAATTAAGCTAATTCCGATCGGTCTGTCGATCGCGCGTTTACATCACCATTGGCAAATTTTCATTGTCATTCGGACGGAAGACGTGACACTTTTACGAAGGGGCAATTTGCACGTCGCGGGCGTTTGCACGTTAAACGATTAGATTGCGGATTTTTATACCTTTCTTGGGGGGGATTTGAATTTGTTACAGATTGAAGTTTGAAAGTAAGAAATTTTAATTTCGCTTTTAGATACTATCGTAGAGTAATATTGTTACGAATAATTTTGAAAATAAAATAAAATTTCTCTCGCGTTCTGTATTATGCGTAAATTGTACGTGTGTTTGTAGTTTCTTTATTATTTGGACCAAATGTTGATGTAATTTTCAATAAACGTCGAAATGCACGGAGGAATTTCATTCAATATGAAATGCGCATAAATTTTCTACACTGAATGACGTTTCTCTTTATTTCTCAACATGTTTCTATTTAAATTTATATAAAGTTCTCCATTTTTATAATTTTAAATTTTATAATGTTGTCGATTTTTCGTAGAAATATCAAAAATGGAGAGAAACGAACAAATCTCTGTTTAAGCTCCATTATGTTCATAAGAGTATGAAATTGCATAAAGATCCGCAGTCTAGTAATGAGATACGTAAGATCGTAAGTAATGATAAATTTCCCCCGTTTATATTTATTTTTCTTTTTTCAAAAGGAATATCAGAGGGTCAGGAATTTTGTAATTTTGAATTTCGTTAATGGTGTCGAATTAGTCTCGCTCCAATTGAGTCACGATTTCTGGAAGATTAAACGTAAACCTTGGGATCGTGTCATCTCGATTTTATACATACTTGGTTTCATAGATATATCAATGAGTATAACTGATCCTTTAATTTAATTTAATTTCATTTATTTATTGCTCGTCAAGCATTATTTATTATTTGTCACTTTCATTCAACTTCATTATTCAATTTTGTTCGCTCATTCGACACATTAACCAGGCAGTTGGCTTGCGTCCGTCAAAAGAGACACAGACATCTAGATATTGACCGCTGCGGCAGTTTACTGTCGCGTTTCAAAAGAACGTAGATTTATATAAAGTTCACACGGATTCAGAACTTTTAGCAGAGGCAAGTTCGCTGAAATGGACGTTTGTAACATGTATGTACTACTTGGTCGCGAACGAAAACGCTGTCACTCGACGATAAAGCAACACATTGTTTCGCATAGCTCAATTTAGCCGAGTAGCTCGCGGTAATTTGGACGATACACTTTTCAGATATGAAAGTTAACGCGAAACGCCGGCGAATTTTTAAACGCGATCTTTCGCGCAAATGGCAGGAAAAATTGGACGTGCAGAATCGGCGACGAATTTTTTACGAAACCCTTTGTGTTGGACGGTTTATACGTACTTTGGTGGTAAAAATGATCATTGTACTGTAAATTAGTTTCGAGAGAAACGTTTCTGAAAATTTAAAAATAAAACAGAGTATTTTTCGTACATCTGCTCACTAAAGTGGATATTTGAATATTTGTAGCATGTGTTTAGATCCACCATCATTTTGAAGATTGAAATTTCATTTTTACCCTTTAAAACTTACTGTACGATTCTTTTTCAGTATTTTGTTGAAATCCTAACATTAATATTAAACTTCTACTAATCTTCAAGTAATGGAAAAGAATCGAGTCTTGCAAGAAGAAGATTTTCATACACGTGTGAAGATTTTACCATTTTCAGAAAAGTGTCTTCTCACTAAAACAAACTTTACTTCGAAAAAAGTAAAAGGAAAAAGAAACGAACTGACGAATGCAATTATTATATATAAATTAAATTTATTTTAAAAAAAACTAGTATTAATAAATACGACAAACATTTAATTTCTATTTATTTTTCTATTTTACAAAAAAGATAATATATACATATATATTTGGATTATTTACTTTCGAGATAATTAAAATTACTAAAATTAATTAATTAACCACTACGTACAAAAAATACAAAATAAATTTTGCTCATTTATTTTAAAAAAAATTCATTCTCATTGCTTTAAACTATCAATAACATTATTAATTTTTAATCATTACTAAAATATATTTTTATTATAAAATTTTATTATACTGTATTAATTAAAAATTATATATATATATATATAAATTGTAATATGTACATATAATTAAATTATAAAATAAAATTATAATTATAAATTATAAAATAAAATGCGACTTTGCGCTTTTATTTGAAAATGAAACCTACTGAATCATTACACGATCTTACATCAGTTTAAATTATCGACAATGTTTCATCATTATTGGCACGATCACGTTCTTCGCTGTATGCGAAGTATAACAAAATTATACGCGAGAAAATGGAGCTCAAGGGATTAAAGTATCGTTACCATTCGCTTCCAGGAAGGTCACCGCTCCTCTTCCGGCGGTTACGCCGAGTCGCCGCCGGATCTACGCGGCTGGACGGAGGAAGAACGTCGCAGACGAAGGAAAACCTTCACCCTCGACTTCCTTGGAAGCGCGGCGGTCGTCGAACGCGGCGCAGAGCTGTACGGAGAGAGCGCGGAGGTCAGTCCAACGCCGAGTCATCGCCATCGACCGAGAGGGAAGTCGACGAGCGCCAGAAGCCCGCACAAGAACAACAGGAAACGCGAGACAACTGTGCAACAGTCGACGGTTCAGGTGCAACAGTCGCAGCAACAGCAGCTCACCAGGAGCCCTCAGAAGGAGGATTGGCGCGTCGAACAGACGGAGGATGGTGGCCACGTTCCCACTTCGGACGATTCCAGCTGCAGCCATCATTACCACATGCACCACCATCATCATCATCACATGCATCGCGAGGGCGCTGACGGAAGGCATCGGAGGACCAGAGACAGTCCTAGGAGGAAGACCACTGGCTACGTTTCTGCTAGGAGGAGAAGCAACGAGGTGAGCGACTTTAAGAAGTTAAAGAACTTTAGTCTCTGCGCTCTGATATTAACATAAATTACAGCAAAAAAATTTTTTTGTTAAAGTCTGATTTAATTCCGGAACAGGAGTACTCTGTTCTTTTTATTTCAATATTGGAGTAGAATAAAAATGAAGAGGAGAAGTTATTTTTTTTTTTTTTCATTGGAGTTGAATTAAGTTTAATAATTTGTATTAGTATTTTTTATTTTTATATTTGTGAAATTCTTTTGCTTGATTTATCTTTATTGCTGGAGCATACAAAGAGAGAGAAGAACTTTGGGATATATACTACCCTCAGTAGGAGAGTTTATTTGTATCTATTAGGATTGTTTTAGTATATCATATTTTTATATTATTTCAGTATATTTTAGTGTATTACTATTTTTATATTACTTTAGTATATTTTACTATATTATATTTTTACATTATTTTAGTATATTTTAGTATATTATATTTTTAATATCTATTACGACTATTCAGGATTATTCAAAATTTCATTTTACTATAAATTCAATCGTTTATAGGAAATATCCTATAGATATATGTACAAACATACAAATTTCATTAACGCTATAGTGAAACACAATTGTTATAATTTTATTGATCATATTTGGAACAAATCGGAAAATGTACCTTACGTAGAAATTTAGAAGAAATTTTAGTACACTCCGGTTCGAAAATCTTAAGACAAAATCTTTTTACTTTTGACCCTGAAATAAATACTTATCGTTACAGATAATTATGACACAGTAATTTATATTAGATTATGAAAATTTAGGATATTCGATTTTATTTTGTTCCTTGTATCCTCCATTTAACTCTAAATTGCTGTGCTTTCTAGTGACTCAATGACATCAGTGAAAAATTAAATTGTAGGATTTCAAAGATTGTCTGTGTACTGTAGATTATTTAATTTTTCCAGTTTTGAAACGAGTATGGTAATTCACCCTTTTTGAATGGTACGAAAGATACATATTCGTTTATTTTGAAAGCAACAACGAAGAGTTACATTTTCTGAATTTATTCGACAGGATGCCGTCGGGGAGTTGTAATTTGCATTTTGCGAAAATGTTGCATCACGTCGGATATGTAATCGACGTGTGTTTTCAAATTCACGTATGCACATTGGAAAGTTTTGTACATATATTACGAATGTAAAATCCCATCGGACAGAATGATTTTACTTTTCTTTGTTGTATATAAATACAGTTTGAAATTATTTTTTGGCAACCAGTGGATTTTTAGCGTAAGATATCTTGCTTTTTTTTTTTAAATGTTATGTGTAAACTTTGTTGCAATCACTTCAAACACCTGCGCAACATTACGTCTGGCTCCTTGCTATCGTAAACGTAAAATAAATCCTTATAAAGTATATCATTTCGCACTTCGAATATCGGATATTGAAAGTTCTATTTTATGTTCATCCTTTTCCTAAATTGCATGGTAAAAATTGTCAATTTTCATAAAAACTATAGAGAAATGATTTGAATAATTCACTTGTGCTCAATAGGTAGATATAACACCAAATAACTGATATTCGAAAATTAAAACTTCTTGTCCAAGCGCAACTTTTAATTTTCTACATACACGTGTTAATAATTATCACAACTGTGTCACTGAAACATATTCATAGATAAAAATCTAAAGAAATCAAATCTGACGATTGCGCTGGTAATTTGATAAATTCGTGAAGAAATGAACATTTCTCTTCAGTTAAAGTTGGAATCATTTTATCGACCATCTGGCCCTACACGTTTATGCTATATCAAGACTGGTGAATGGTTTTATCCCATTCCTCTCTTCCGGCACGAAAGATGACCAAGATTGTTTTCTCTTCTTCCACTTATTTTTGCATATGGAATCGCCTTCTGGCCACTACATGCAATACAGAACACTTTCTACGATATAAAATTTATAAAAACTTTCTACACCATTTCGATCATCTTCGTTTAGGACAAGAACGCCGCGATAACAGGCAGCCTTCCACGAAGAAGATCGCGCGCAGCGGACGACATAATGTGCGCGAGGCTGAGCCCGGGCCGTTATCAACGTAGTCCAGGACACAATGGACAACGGGCGTTGATCGTCGAGTCGCAGAGCCCGGAGGCTCGATTGAAGGCTCTTTCAGCGGAATCGTTGAGGTCCGTCAGTCCAGGCAGCGACAGTGTCTTCTACAGCGAGGGCGCCGACCAATGCTTGACCATCAGCGCCCTCGACGCCCCGCATTGTTACCATTGTGGAAGAGAGGTAAATTATTCACCGTGTTTATCGTCGAATGTGCTTCCTTCTATGAAAGGAGGGAAGTTCGAGGGCATGATGCGATATATACGGGCTGGGATTATTTTAAAAATGATATAACGATTAAATTTATGCATAAATTATATTTAATTGTAAAATATAAATATAAGGAATTGGGCAAAATAAATTGTGTTCAAATCTGTTTATCAGAAACGTGAGAATAATTTTAAGTCAATTATTGAGAATAATTTTAAGTCAATCAATTAAAGTATAACTGACTGTGCAAAGGCAGCATAGTCAATTGGTTTTTAAATGGAATCTAGAATGAAAGGATTAATGAAGTATATACTGTCTCATGTTTATTATATGAATTAAAAATTTTAATAGAAATGTTAAAGTTTTTTTTTATGGGACGATAAGACTATAGAATTTTATATTAATTTAATTTTGTGAAAATTTTAGTTTAAGAAAAATATTTGATTTATAATTTATAAATTATTAGATTAAATTACCTTAGGGATAACAGCGTTATATTTTTTTATAGATCTTATCCATCATGATTTCGAACGTGTACACGCGCAACGTGAATATATCCGTGTCTTAATAGTCAATACGTATAGTTTCTGACCCTAAATTCGAAATGAAATTTTTTCTGGTGAAATTTTGTCAAATTTGTTATTTTGTCACTGGTATCTCTCTAACGTTCATACAGCTGTAATTGTTTACATTTTTAAATAACAAGATATGATATCTTATCAAACGGATTTCTAATTAATTTGTACTTGATGACAAATCACACATTCTACACTTTTGAGAGGAAAGATTAATTTCCCTGTGTTAGTTAGAAGTCACGGTTTTGAACGTGCATTGAAAATGCGTTTTTTACGTGAATTAAAACACGGATATATCGAATATACAGGGATCTCTAATTTGCAGGAGGTTTCTAAACGAATATTCTTGCTGCTTTTTTTTTTGTTTTGTTTTTAGTTGGTGGTAAACAATTTTTTTACTTTAGTGTATTGAAACATGATTAGAGAAAGTCCGTAGCGTATAGCGTAGTTTAGTCGTTGCTTGAGTCTTGAATTTCTTCCTTTCTTCCTACTCGTTTCTGACGAACCAGCTCTTAACCTGTCAACTAGGCCAATTAATTCAAGTTGACAAACTGTTCGATGAACTAAAACTAATTTAATTAGCTATGTATGTGCATAGAATTTTTCTAAGGCTTGCATATAATTAAATATATATGAAGAAGAATTAATTTTCACCTGAGTCGATTTTAATTCCACCTGTTCGTGGGAAATTCCACAATACACGCGTACAATATAGTGTCGTTTAATAAATAAGAAAATTTTCATAAAAAAAATGAAGAAACAAAGACATTCGTTAGAACAAAGGTGTAAGAAAAAAATATTTATTCGAATAAGAATATCGATCCAAAAATATCAATTGAGAACAGAAATACGAATATTTAAATCTAACAATAATGCCATGCTACCAAGCTTAAGAAATTTAAATTCACAACAGTACTGTCTCCTGGAAATATCAACAACTTCAATCACCGAGTTGACAGGTTAAACAGTCGAAATCGGCTCCGATTCAAATTCACTTAGTCCGATTGTTAAAACCTCGACAACTTCAGTAAACTATCAAAAAAAAAAAAAAAAAAACGAAATCTCGAATCGATCTGTCTTCTCTATCTGTCGGTCTGTCTACCTCTTTTCTCTATCGTGCGTGCCGTCGTGTTGCTCTCCACCCCGAGGTCTCGGAAGAGATCGTTCGACCGCCGGCAGGTTTCGCGGACTCCCCGGAAGGCCACCGATCATCCGCGACGAAGCACGTGTCCGGTCATCGGCTGTACAAGAAGTTCGACAAGAGGTACCGATCGGAGGATCGAGGAGACAGGAGGCATCGGCGCAGCAGCGCTGGTAGATCGGACGTACGGGCGAAATCGGAGGAAAGGGTGGCCTCGAGACGAGGAAGCAGAGGATCCATCGACGACACCGCCGCTGGGAGGAAAAGGCTTCACGCGAGGAGCACCGACGTCAGCTTGGAGATACTCACGGGTTAGTATGACATACCATGGAATTCAAAGTTCAAAGATACGGCTGAATTTTTTATTTATTTATTTATTCATTGTCATTTTGACGAGTTTCGGGTCTCTTTAACGCTACCGAAGTGATCGAAACGATCGATTTATTATAATTTTTCTTGAAAATTTGAATTTCGAAACTTTTGTGAAACAGTGTAGCTTGAGAATTTTAAATAGCTAATCGAATTGTATGTATGTATAAAATATTGTGTACTTTGTTGTGTTATACAGTTTACGTTGATGAAAATATTTTTGGTTGAATATTAGACAATTTCTAAAATATCAAATATTAGATGTGTAATTGTATTATAAGCGTGTGATGTAATTGTTTCAATATACTAAAAGTTCAATAACATTATATATAAACAAATGTAAAAAGCTAGAGACAAATAGTCAGTCGAATGTACTCGCTTCTCATAATAAAAATTACGATATTTTGTTCGGAACATTTAAATATTAGGCAAATCTCTGTAACATTGTTTGCTACAATGTAGCAAATTTTCTCATGTACGTAATATGTATAGAAAAATAAAAGTGAAACAGTAAAATTTAGTTTTAATAATATAATGGAGTATAATGAAATAAAAAAGGTGCTATAGCACAACGTAAAGGGTAGAGCGAAACAAAGAAAGTTGTCTTTCAGTATAATTTTTTAAGATTCATCTCAGGAGATTAAAAGTACATACTCGAATGATATGTCAGTTTGTATAGTTTATCCTGGCCTCTAAAATACGTATTTGGTTTATCTTTGAATGCTCTTAAAATATTGTGAAATATTAGTGGCGTTGAAGATAAGAGGAGACAGCTGGATCTAGAATTGTATATGGAGACGTTGGAAGTTCAGGATTAGGATTTCACCAATATATCGTGCTACGAGAGTAATGGGAAAAGAATCGTAGGTGAGACAATGGCTTTAAGGCTTATTGTTAGTAGTTTCGCGAAAGATTTTACGACTTGCCCCGTCTTGTAGTAACGTCACTACATTTCGATTAGTAGTAAATTATTCTTTCTAAAAGTATCTCAGGAAAAATACTGAAAGCGTTCTTTTATTTCAGCAAGGTAAAATATTTAAAAGAATTTATATGAAGTTGTTACAATGAGTATTCGTTCGTATTTCTTTAGAAAACGTTTTACTTTTGTAACAATTTCTGTCAAAAGATTGACATTCTTGTTTTATTTTCATTACGATCGACGAACATCCCTTTACTATTAATTTCTTATATTTTAGTAAAATTGAGATCAGACTTGACCATTATTCGAGTGAAATATATGAAAAATGATTATTTAAATAATGTATCATCTTGTTTGACTCCATGTTATAAATAATTTCAGTTCGTTTGATCAATTTTAGATTTTTCTCTAAACTATTTGATTACTTGTTTACATAAAGCAACTCTTTTTTTATTTCAGTTTGTATTTTATAATCTAAATTCCTTAAATAATTTCTAATTCAAATTTCTCGATTAATGAATTCATCCAAATAAACGATTATTTGCAAGTAATTCATTTGATTTTGGACTTGAATTATCTTTCAAATGAGAATAAATTAGAACAAATAATTATGAAAAATGATAAATTAGTTGAAATGTTATTTCGAATAAAATTTCTAACTGACATTATAAACACTCTGTTAAATTGTATCTGAGACAAATATTATATCTGTTGAGTTATTTATGGAAACGACTGGCGACAAGTTCGTACAAATGAGATGAAGATAAGCGAGATTCCACAGCATTCAAATCATAAGAATGGTCTTGAATTATTACGTGTTTAGCGATCGCTTAAAAATTTCACGGCGAAACTTTTTCATACTCGGCACTTTAGTTACATGTTTCATTAAAACAGTTTCCTGGAAGACGTCGTAAATGGGGATGTTCGAAAGAATTTCCGCGCTGAAACTTGATTAACTGCTTTCATATCTAGCGAGTTATACGCACGGATGAATGAACGTAGCAGGTATTTACGAAACGGGCATGATAAAGGTAGACAAATAACACCCTTGTAAAAAGTTACGTAATGAAACGCGATTTGAAACAAAAATTTTGCAAACACAGCGTTCATTAATTAAAAAAGTTCGCCCCGATTCTCCCGTGTCATTTATCTTCCTCGAAGGTAATTAGTCGTTCCGGTGTTTGTTAAGATCCGATTAATTTCAGTATGATACGAAAGAGAAAAAGAAGAAGGCAATTTCCTTAATAAATGCGTTTTGTTCGCCCAATATTTATCGTTGTGTAAGTGATAGTAAAATACAGTGTTACATCAATTATTGAATCATTATATCATTATTATATTAATTTATATCAATATGAATTTTTCATTTAAAAAATTATTTGCATGTTCCACATCGTTTAATAATATTTAAAAAATTTTTATATATTTATCAAATATTGAACAATTTTCATTATTTCCTATTTCATATTCAATTATTTTATATTTTATTGTTCATTTGTTAATAAAATTAAATTTTAGAAAATTATATATTTTTGATTTTTAATTTTTAAATTATATTTTTAAATTATGAATATCAATTTATTCAATGTTATTATTATTATTATTTAGATTTATATTAAAATGAAATTTTTTACATGAAATACACATACCTTTGACGGGATAGTGCCAAAAATTCTTTTATAATCAGATCCACCATGATCTATTAGTCTTCTCTTCCATTAATCTTCTCTTGCTGTACGATTCTT
Source organism: Tetragonisca angustula (assembly GCA_036937485.2). NCBI lineage: Eukaryota > Metazoa > Arthropoda > Insecta > Hymenoptera > Apidae > Tetragonisca > Tetragonisca angustula. Next base: position 334,569 of record JAWNGG020000023.1, on the reverse strand, counting down.
TTTCTGCCACTTTTTTGAACTTGAAATATTAAACGACAGAATGCCAGGATTTCTCAAATTGTGGTCACACTATTATTTAAAGTTCAACAAAATGAAAGAAAATTGTGCAACAAATTTCCAGTGAAGAAAACATTTCAGTCTAATCGTGAAAAGAATTTTTTAATTGCTTTTACAAGCATTTAAAATTTTTACAATTCTCGAGAAATCCTTGTTTTCCTAATCTCTGCAGGATGTAGAAACATTTCTGGGAAAACCGAATTCAGTTTATTGATATAATCGATAATTTTCCATCTTGGCTCAGTTACTTTCTTCGTCTACGATGTAATATATTTAACGAGTAGCATATAAAATAATTTAGTACAAGATAAGACTAGTGAATGTTATTACTTGCATCTGTTGTTACTAAATATTATTTGCATCCATTATTATTGATTTGAATCTATCACTAGTAAAAATGTTTGAATGTCAGAGCATTCGAATGCGAATAGCTTTGCCATACCTAGAGAGCGTTAAAACTTTTCGTTCGTAGAACTTCACATATTGTCGAGCAGCTCGCTGCTCTCGGTCCTTAAAACTTCATTTCCGCGATAAAGCTGTTTTCGCGACATTCTTCTCGTTCTTTCGCCTCACCTACCAAATATTTGCCGTAGCGAGTTATCTGTCAGACTTCATACGTCTGAGAAACTTTTACTCCCAGGTATATACAGGGTGTGCCGATTTTAATCTATCATTTGTCAATTTATTCGTCATTTCAAAAAATTTCTCAAATGCATTCTTTTTCTGCTTTCAGAGGACAAAATTAGTAATTTGGTACACTTTGTTCGTCTTTAAATTAGACGTGCGTAGCAGATACGAAGGTCGCTACTACTTCTTTTCAAGTATAATTACAAGTAATTTGTTTTGGTTTAAGTCAATTTAATTGATGCAGCAAGTCGTTCTCTACAAAAAAAAAAAAGACAGTATTAACATATCTGTGTCTAAAATCAATTAGTTTCGGAAATATTTTTCATAAACTATGCATAAAAGATAGGAATATAAGAATACTACCATATGACAGATTTAAAAAAAAAAAGTGAAATGAAATAAAATAAAAATGAAGAAAAATTAAATTAAAGTTAAAGTATCTCCTAAACTAACAGCTTCTCGATATACATAGGCTAGTATTTTTTTTTTTTACAGAAAATGATTTGCTACGTCGACTGATGAATTATATTTGAAAAAGTAATAGTGACCTTCATATCTCCTAATGTCTATCTTGAGACAAACTAAGAATAAGTGTACCAAATTGTTCTTTTATCAAAATATTTTATTTTTTATTATATCTAATTTTATTATATATAATATATAATATTTTGTTATTATATATTACATATTATATATAATATTTATATAATATATTATATCTTCTTAGTTCTTTTATCAAAATATTTTATTTTTTATTATATTTAATTTTATTATATATAATATATAATATTTTATTACTATATATTATATATAATATATTATATACCATATTATGTATATAATATTTATATAATATATTATATCTTCTTAGTTCTTTTATCAAAATATTTTATTTTTTATTATATTTAATTTTATTATATATAATATATAATATTTTATTACTATATATTATATATAATATATTATATACCATATTATGTATATAATATTTATATAATATATTATATCTTCTTAGTTCTTTTATCAAAATATTTTATTTTTTATTATATTTAATTTTATTATATATAGTATATAATATTTTGTTACTATATATTATATGTACTATATTATATACCACATTATATATATATATAATATTTATATAATATATTATGTTATATTATATCTTCTTAGTTCTTGGTTCTTTTATCAAAATATTTTAATTTTATTATATATAATATATAATATTTTGTTATTATATATTATATACCATGTTATACATATAATATTTATACGATATATATTATATTATATTTAATTTTATTTTTCATCAAAATAGAAAAAAAATGCATTTGAGACATTCTTTTAAACGACAAAAATAGTATCGAAGACAGTTGCATTCACAGATTGGAATTCCGCGCGCCGAAAGTTCGATTTTATTCGAGACTTATCCGTCCCATTTCTGACGCTCTTGTTGTTCTTTACGTCTAATGTCAGGTCGCGAGGACGAGGACACGTACGTGGAACCGTACACGAGCAGCGAGTGGATTTACATCGGCGACCTCGAGGAGAGCCACGTGTGGAAGAGGCCAGACGGCCGGGACGGCGACGACGAAGTTCCGGAAATCATCGCCAGGGAGAGGAGGAGTTCCCAGGAATCGACGGAGAGCGAGAGAAACTTTCGGAAGAAATACCAGGCGACTACGCAGAGGATAGTGCACCGAAAGATCAGCGGGGAGATGTACAAAAGAATACAGACCAAGTGTTTCGGTGAGTTGTTTTGCACTACGTTTTCCTTCAAACTTCTTTTATTAAGTGTGACGAGAGACTGAGAGACGGAGAGCAGCTACGGTGTCTCGAGTTCTGTAGTTCGCAGCGTAGAGTAGCAAAATGCACGGAAATTCTATTCAACTCGATTGCGCGATTGTTTCACTGCGGATGTTGATGCAATTTCGTGTTTTTTATGGAGGTCGACGAGAGAAAAATGTATGAAGTATCACAAACGTTATATGTATTATATTAGATTGTTGCATACGAAATTGTTGTAAAGTAATTTATTAAACTGAGTAGCTACATGATAGTAAGATAACTTTGTCCAATAAATTAAACAGATTGAATTAAATTTACTTGTCTAATAACTTCAATAGTTTGATATTAATCTGATAGATTTGATATTTACTGTAAATAATGTAATAAATGAATAATTTATTTGAACTTTGTTTAAACTTGTTTGGAACTTGCTGACCGATGTGTAATTTGATGATTGTTTTATTACAAAACGATAGACTATATGTTAAAATGAACATGTGGAATTCAGTGTTTTTAAAATATTTTTAATATTCTTTAATATTAGTATTTTAAATATTAATATTATTATATTTTTAATATTCTTTAATATTATTATTTTAAATATTTTTTAATTTTTAAAATATTACACTTGTCGCTTGTTAAACTGAGTATCAAATTGAAACATAAAAATTCAATGACGGTGGCAAAATTCATTATTTTCAAGAAGACTACGAATATGGAAATTTTCATTAAGAATACTTCGCTGTTTCATCTGCAACGATCCAATACTTTTGAACATTCCAATTTTGCAATTTTGAAGTTTCTCCATGCATAAAAATTCGTAATTTGATTGCATCTGCTGTTGCCAAATGTTTATCATGTTACAGTTAATCGTGGACGTTTGCGTCTATAAATTTCCGGTATTTATTATTATCGATAATAAATCGATCTTGAATGGAATGTCCTCCATTTTTGCTCCATACTCCGTAAATAAATTTCAACATAAAGGTTATCTTTCTAAATATATAGGAATATATAAAATGAAGGTTGTAATCAAGGCTAAAATCGATTTATGATACGCCTGACACCTTGTTCATAGAGATGCACAATGTAATTTTAGCGCTACGTTGTAAAGTGAACGTGTATCGGGTTTTAGATTCGATTATTTTATCTGATACCAAATATTTTCACACCAGGAATAAAGTATACAGGAAAACCGAATGGGCGAAACAATTTGCGATTAGAAGATTAATAGAAATTTTTGTTCACTCTTGAATTACATATCGTTGCAATTAATCTATGACTTAAGAAAAATTTAAAGAAACTTGATTTATCTGTATAGATCGATGAGAATTAGAAGAGAGATATGAAAGAATTTTGCAGTAATTAATAATTAGAATAAGGACTTACCGAATTTTAGAGAATTCACGTCAAAAAGAGACTAAGCGTTTATAAATTATTGTAATATTATTTTTCAAAAACGAACTTTTATTTTTACACGTATATAAATTATGCATGTGAAATTCAACTAATTGTAAAATAACATTACATTTGCACAACAAATTGATTTCGAATATTTTGAGTTAGGCTAACTCGAGACATTATTCTGCACGTTTGGTTAGAAAGGATGTTACTTCACATGGGAAAATAATTCAAAATTGTAGAATAATATTCTTTTCATGAAAAACGCTTCACGTAAATTTTGAATATTTATCAAGTACATATGTACGCACCAGGCCAATTTTCAATTCAAAATACATCGAAAGTCTATAGTGAAAATGTGTTTCGAATGAAAAAGTTTTATTCCATATTTGTTATTCAGTTTTACACGTGGAATATTCTCACTATTTATTTTATTCCTGTTTAATATGAAATTAATCAAATTCAGGTATACTCGACAAATTTTCAAACTCAGTTTTTCCTCGAAAAACGAGATGTTGAGCGAAGAAATTTTATTCCTCGTTTTCAGCTTATTTCGTGCCATCAAAATTCATCTTTCGTACATTTTTCTTTCAAAATAAATAAACTGCGAATACATTTTTCATATATACAAAATTATCTTTCGAACTTCTCGTTATCGAGAAAAATGTTTGAAGCAAGAGTTATTCGGTTTGCAAGTGAAAGTAATTTAATATAATTGGAAGGAAGTACGAACGTATCTTTTTTTTAACGAACTCATAAAATTTTTGATGCATCGCCATTTAATTGCACTGTCTAAAAAAGATTCGCTTTGGGAAGCAACTATCGGTCAGAAAGCAACCGTTGCTATTTAAAAGTTAAAAAATTAAAATATCCAGATGCAATTTCGCGTGAATGCGTAAAATTAAATCTGCACTTTCGTGAACTCAGTTTGAAAAAAATTCAATATAATATAGAAAACTGTTTTACTTGCCAAATACTATAAGCAACGATATATGTGGATTTTCAACGTTTCCGCTCTTTAAACTTTCTTGTAAATGCATAAAAATCCGCTAATTGAGTAATTTAAAAAAGCTAATTAAGTATATTTAAAGGAGAACATTCTTTAACAAAGAAACTGATTTCATTTATGACCACTCGAAGCTACTTGCGAAAGTTGAGCAGCGCTTCGATAATCAGTGGAAACGAACATTGAAAAGATCGTTTAAAATAAACCTGATGCTATTGTTGTAATGATATATCGATCCAAAGCAATTTCAAAACAAGGATCACCGGTTTGAATATGTTCCACTTAGTGCAGTATATTCAACAATGACGCTTGTAATTGAAATCGAGAGTAGTTTACGCAAAATTGATTGCTCTCTACTTGAAATTGGAATTCGTCCTTCAATGGCAGCTAAATAATGCTACATTTTGACAGGCAAATATTTACCACCACTTATCATTGATGATCCATTATTTGTATTAATTATCGATAGAGACATGCGAGCTGTAATAATTAAATAACTAAGTGTATATTCGTGCAGACATTTACCCTCAAAATACTCATTATAAAAAAATTAGCAAAATTATTAACACACAAATTATTAATTTTCAAATTTAGTTGTAAATTGTTATTCGTCAAATTTAATTTTCTTAAAAACGAAACGTCTCACGAAAAATTTTACTCCACATTTCTTCCTCTTCTTGCGAAAAATCTTTTCGCGCGTCGATATTATTTACGCTTGTGCTTGTAATTTTTATTCAAAATTATACCGAAAGAAAATTCCAAATTCTAACATGAAATTTCAACAATAAAAAAATCACTCTGTAAAGTTTTCAGCCAATCTAATTCTTGCGACGTTGTCTATTCTTTCTATCAATATCTACGAAACTTCTGAGTGTTTAGCCCGTACTAGATAATCTTGTAATCAACAATAAAATAGTTTATTTATTTATTTGTGTTATATATATGTGAAATATATTGAATAAATATCTCAAAGGTATATATTTAAAGCTAAATGCATTTTTAATTAATTAGGTAATTAAACTTTTGGTAATTTTATTACAAAGTATAATTTATTTGATTTTATTAAATTAAATAAATTATATAAAATAAAATTTTATTATTATTTCATTTTATTTTGATAAAGTATTAATACGAATAATATACTATTAATAATATTCCAATTATAATATATACGATGTTTCATTGTCACGAAAATTATGAAGAATTAAGCGTGTGATGCATGGTAAAAATGGACGTAGCATACTTTCGAAATTCATACGATAAACTATGTATAAGTATGCGGAATATACGGAATATATGAAGAGGGATGAAGGTAAAGTGGGATATTCAAAGGAGGAACTAATATGAGAGGCGTTAGGTATGACGAATATAGGGTAAATTTTATGATTGAAAGAAATGCAATTTGAATTCCCACGTATTTTTATTTTTCAACTTCGAAAGAAGAAGCAAAAATTCGTTTGAAATATTACGCTTTCACGAGTAGTATAATAAGTAGTTTATGCACGTTCAATGGATGAAGTATCAAACGAATTAAAACAGTATACTATTTTTATAACGTAATACAATTCTATTAATTATGTTAATAATTAACAAATTAAATTAACAATAAAATTTGTAAATAAATATAATATAAATAACACGAATAATAATAATAAATAGAAAAGAATAATAATTATGATAATATCTACATAATAACTCGAGTCTTAGGGATTCTAGGAATAATAAGAAAACTACAATATTTGTTTTATAATAAATAATTGTTACCTTCGTTTATTATATTATACATCAACTATCAAGAAACAATGTTTTTCAGAATAAATACGAAAGGGAAAAATGTATATATATATATATATATATATATACATGTACATGAGAAATTTATATAATTGCTCAAAGCTTAGGAGTTCTAAGATTAGTGACAGGAAAATTATTTAATACTTAAAATACTTGTTGTTAATGAATAATTATTATCCTTTTAATGTACATTCACGTATCAACTAATAATAAACAATTTGGTTACATTACAATAATTTTAATTTAATGTTTAAAATTTGTTCCACGAAAGTAATTTGTCTTTGATCGTATTATTTCTGCTTCTGGCGGCACGTCCCATTCGAAAGTAATCTAAATTATATCTCTGAGAATGTTATATTTAAATTTCGACGCGCTCGACACGAACCAGCCAGACAGTTGAAATTAAAATTTTTACGTGAGTTAATGGAAATGAAATCGAATGCCTGATGGAAACCAGATTGTCAGAATGAAATGAATTAAAGTGACGATTATGCTTCAATTTAAAGTAGACAGCTAAAATTTCTACCAGGCGAAATCGATTCATCAATATTTTTATTTGATCTCTTTGTTTTTACTTAGATTCTGTCCTTGGATTTAACAAGTCCGACGCGTCTTTTTAAAATTTACTAATTTGTAAAACATTCATGTACATGTTTGTTGTATTGTAATACAAACACTTCGAAATTTCGTTGACACTATGGTGAGATGGTGAGTTTTAGTATAAATGTACATACATACATTTATATTGTACATATAACATATTTTGAAATATTATTAATATTATATTACTATGATTGAATTAGTAAAATTTCGAATCAATCTGGAAACATGTATAGAAGTTGGAAATGTATACAGAATATTACAAAATATTTATGCAGTGTAAATTGTCACTTTAACATTTTCGTTATTGGCATTATCTCCACGTTTCAGTTGACAAACTTTCAAACTCAACTTTGTTGAAAACGAAGGCTTTAATGGAAAAATTTTATTCTTTCTTTTCGACTTATTATTACGTAATAGAATTACCATCCAATCGGTTGACAAATCGCAAACACCCTGTATATTTGTCAAATACCTCGCGTTTATTTCACATAACCTCTTACTACTCAAATATCTATTTCATATCCATATATAGTAACATATTTATATATATATAATTTATAATTATATAATTTTATATAATTAATTTAGAATATTATTAATTATTTATAATTAATTTAAATATTAAAATTACTTACAATTATATATTATTATATCAATTATATATTAATTATTTATAATTAATTCAAATTTATAATTATATAATTTTAATCGCAATAATTATTCACTGAAATGTCTTGCGTGACGCGCATTCATAAACAAATATAAGTACTAGTATTATCATCAAATAAAGAAATAGAATAAAAAATAATAAATAAAAATAAAGAAAAAATGCAATATTCACAAGTTCCTACTGAACTATTCGAATATTTTCGCGACCGTGTCTCCAACTGTGTCTCGCGTAGCTTATGGAGTATCAACATCGTAAATTTGCAAAACGTAACCGCGAAACATAGACAAAGATAGAACGCGAGCGAAAGAGGGGGTAGAGTAAACTGTACTGCGACTAAAATTTAACATCGTCGTTAAAGAAACGTTCTAAAGCGGGAACCAGACGGGAAAAATCGTATTGTCGAACGTCGGCACGCGGGTGGAAAAGAGAAAGTGAAGCGGTAGCAGATGGCTGCTTTCGCCGTAGTGGTGCTGAAAATGGAGGGCAGTGCGAGGGAGAACGAAGAAAAAAAAAGAGAGAAAAAAGAGGGAATCGTTCTTCCCGTTTCTTTAAATAAGCACCGCGTAATACTCTGGCTAAATATAATCGAAACGGGCATAGCTTGAGAGAAAGATGCCGAGCGTCGACTGGTCGCCGACGCTTCCACGGCTTCTCCGCTTCTCTAACCACTTGTGTGACGAATTGGTCGCTGCTCGATTAGAATAGGCGAGTCCTCCGATGTAATTGTCCCCTCTTAGCTATCGTCGGAATTTTCAGAAACGTGGCGAAATGAGAATAGAACTGAGAAATTCATTTTTGTCTGAATGTCGAACGTCTGAATCTCTGTGTCAGGTAGTCGTTTGCAACGATTAGGTGTCGCTGTTCGATTCTCGGATGCAACTGTTCCCTTGGTTTCACCAATTAGAATGTTATAATTGGAGCGCGGATTTCCTTTTGTGAATGTGACGAATCCGAGATAGAAAACTATTTTATATATTAAATATTTGATATTAAAATATTAAAATAATACAATATTAAAGTATTAATGATATTGAAATAAAATATTAAATATATTAAATAGTTAATATCAAAATATTAATAATATTAAAATAAAATATTAAGTATATTAAATAATTGATATTAAAGTAATACAATATTAAAATATTAAATATATTAAATAATTAATATTAAAATAAAATATTAAGTATATTAAATAATTAATATTAAAATAATACAATATTAAAATATTAAATAATTGATATTAAAGTAATACAATATTAAAATATTAAATATATTAAATAATCAGTATTAAAATATTAATAATATTAAAATAAAATATTAAAAATATTAAATAATGTTTTATATATTAAATATTATAGTAAATACACTCAGTCGTTGAATTAAATAGTGTTCAGATGAAATATATTCTTCGTTAAATTTGCAATGAGACGCAAATTCTTATTCAACTTTATTGATTATATCATTCTGGACTTCTCTTTTATTACAATACGAACATCGATAATATATAATATAAAATAGAATTTCTTTCGGTACTTTCTCTTCGTGAAAATATGTGAACTGAGTAATAAATATTTTTACAATCTATACCGATACAGTGTAAATCGAGGGACGAGTATACCCTACGCTGGACATTTTATATTATACACAATTGTACAATTTTGCAATTTCAAACTTCCCACAAATGCATAAAAATCCGCGACGATATCTGTAGAAAATTGTAGTAAAACTCTTGGTAAAAATCTGGTAAAATTGCAGAAGTGGGAAAATAATTTGATTTAATATTTTATGGTTATAGAATTGCTGGCGAATTATGTCGGGGCGTGTTCTATTTAGGGATTCGAGTATTTCGAGAACGGGTAAATATTTTTCAGCGTTGCAGACGGGTTAACTGGAATTTCGAATTTTAATATGCAGAATGTCGGCCCTCTCTCCGTTTTGGAAGTGGATTTGTAAGAAAGATTGAACGACGATCGAGTAAATCGCCGTCTGTCGGCAAAAATTGAATAATGGTGTTACAGGTGCTAGACGAGACTTTTCGAGTTGCACATTTCGATACACACAGATCGATCCTTTTTCTCTGTTGCAAATGGATTTGTAAGAGAAATTGAATTTATGGTATATATAAATCGCTATCCGTCAGCAAAACTTGAATAATGGTGTTACAGATGTTAGATGAACCAGGGTTTCTAGTTGCACGTTCCGATATACCGGGTGTTTGTCGATTCTTCTTCCCCTTTGTGAGTAAATTTCTAGGAAAAACAGCAGAACAAGCAGCTGTTTATAAGAGATGAAGAATGTCTATCTATTCTTCTTCAGCTTTGTAAGTGGATTTGTAAGAAACATCGAATGATAGCTATACCTGTTCGTGAGAAATATTGAATAACAGTGTTGCAGATGTTAGATCAATCAAAGTTTCTAGTTGTGCGTACATTTTAATGCTCTCTCCTTTGTAAATGGATTTGTAGGAAGAATTAAATAACAGCGTTGAAGATTGTAAATTGACTAGAGTTTCAAGTTGAATATTTTAATACAGAGGACTCCTTTTTCCTTTTATAAATAGATTCTTGTGGACAAATCGGACAATGGCCAGAGCAAATATTGAGAAAGACTAAACAATAGAGAAAATTAAATAAAATTGAATAATAAATAATATTATATTATTGAATAGTATAATATAATATTAATTAAATTAATAACAATAATTAAAAATGGCAGTAAATATTTTTGTCATACTAAAATCAGTTGCAATTTTCTAGAAGTACTTATGTCGATGAAACATAGTTATATCACACAAACGCTATTATACACTACTGTATTATATAAACTGTGCATGAATAATTGGACACCTGGTGCAATTCCATTCAAAGTTTGATATTTCTCTTACGTTTCGACAATTATCATAGAATGTCTTTCTACTGTTAATTTCCTACGTTATAAAGTTTCATATTTTTCTAATAAATAGTTGGTATTTCGTAAAATTCGTGATGAATATCAATGTGGTTAAAAGTACATTTCAATTGTTCTAAAATACATACTTAAAATCACTCTGCAAAATCCTCACTCATTTAATTTATATTTTCATAAATATCTTATATTCTTTATTCATAAATGTTCTTTGAATATTTCGTGAGCATTAAAGACAGATAATTTCAATTGCTTTACTTGTTGAAGATAGAAAGAAGATAACGAGTTACAATATATTGAACAAATATACATTTCACAGTTGTATCCATTCTTAATTCGTTACATGCCTCTCATTCGGTATTAAACTCTCAAATTTTCAATAATTTTAACGATTCGATAGATTAACTGCACACGTTAAAATTAAAATAACGAGACACTTTTGAATTAAACTTTATGTTGCAATAATTTAAAACTTGCACGACAGCGTGTTATGTTAATTGGCAAGGAAAGAGGGGGTATGAATGGAAATTGTACGTTTCACGTTTGTAGCTGATAATGTATTCTGAACGTTTGGTTTGCTCACGGATCAAGATCATTGTTTGCTTCGCAAATTAGTATTTGGAGTAGTTAATAATTTCGTGATAACTGCGGATTAATTTCATCCCTTGTTTGTCCGATTCTATGGTGGTGGTTAAAAGACCACCCTTGTTCAATCGTGCATTAACGTTTCACGTAGTATCGTCATTTAAATACTTATCTCATTATGAAGTTGTTGGACTAACACCACGCTCTTTCAAGTTTTCATAATCGATTATGCATACAGGCGTTATAAGTGCCAGTAATGGGGAATATTGCAAACATTATTCTCTTCCATAATAGTATTTTGTCAAATATTTTCTCAGGTGCGCTTTATGGAGGAAATATTCGCAGAAGGGCGTTCTATGTGCGATGGAACTGAAAGAAATTCTGTCTCATTAGTAGATCATTATCAGAGACGATATTAGCGCTACATGGTGAATAACGAGTTTCTCCGATAATTTGAAAGAGTAATTTAAAAATAGTATTATTCCACCTGCAGCAGAGATTCCCACGTTCGACACGTTACAGTAAAATTTTTTTAAACAACAGAGTGAACTTTTGTAGCATTACATTTTTTTAATTATTTAGAGTTAATTTGATTCTTGTTTAACATTAACGGATGTTTGTTAACAGAATCGATATCATTGGTAACAATTTAAATACTTAATTCTGGATTTTTTAATTTTCTCTCTGACAATTAAATTCTCTACATTTTAATAATATAGTTGGTAGTTAGTAGTAAAATAAATTATTATAACAATACCATTTAAAGATTAAGAAAATTTTCAGTTTATTTCGACTTATTATTTTCATTTAAGAATTTTACCCAATTTTAATACTTTTCTATCCAACTTTATCCCAACTTTTTTAGTTTAATTTAGTATGATTTATTATAAACAATATAATAAACGAAATAAACTTATTATATTCATTCTTTATAATTTATCATCTAGATTCATGTATCAAATTAATTGCTTTAATTATATTCGCAAGAAACTGCATAAAAATACAAATAGACATTCTCTTCGAATAATAATACACCATATTCGGATAATGGAAGCCACTGTATACTCTCAAAATATTAAACTCTGCTTGCTATACGCAAAAATATACCTATGACATATCCATAATAAGTCTACTATAATTATACTAATATATATATATTTAGTTATTAATATATTAATTAATAGTTAATTTATTAATATACAATAATATTTTAATGATAATTTCAATAATAATTTAACATATTTAATTTACTATAATCATTGATTCATATAATTATATTAATATATGTATATACTTATTTAATTATTAATATATTAATTAATAGTTAATTTATTAACATATATAATAATATTTTCATGATAATTTTAATAATAACTTAACATATTTAATTTACTATAATCATTGGTCCATATAATTTTATTAATATATATATATATATATATTTAATTATTAATATATTAATTAATAGTTAATTTATTAACATATATAATTATATTAATGTGTAATAATATTTTAATAATAATTTAACATATTTCATTCACTATAATAGTTCAGTCAATCATTCATCACTGAATTAATTTATAGGTTTCGTTTCTTTAATTACGCTCGCGAAATGTATAAAAATCCGTGTCAACAATAAACATTCTACTGTACAATAAACATTCGGATAATGGTAGGTCCACTCTGTACCTTCCAAACGTCCAAACGTCTGCTTGCCACACGCAAGCACTCCGATCAACCGAAAGAACAACTCTCTACCTCAATCTCTCTCTCTCTCTCTCTCCCCCCAGTCTTCAATATGCAGATACTTCCATTCGACAATAACAATGGAAAACCGCATCGAAACCGCCCCCCCCCCTCCAACCCTTTCTATAAAACACACCGGAAGCATCGATCGGGCATCATCAGAGATACAATTTCGAGCGCGTGCGGAGAAACAGAAATTGAGGAGTGGGCGGCGGGAGGGAGGCGGGGGGAGGTTGATTCTATACGTGGAAGCTTGATTCGCGGCCGTCTGAATATTCCCGCCGAAGTTGGGCCGAAGTGGGATGAGGTGTCAAAGATAGAAAGAGAGAGAGAGAGAGAGATAGAATGATGGAGCAAAGGAGGAGAAACGGCGCGAGAGAGGGAGAGCGGCGAGTGGAAGAAGAAGCTTTTGGCCGGCAGTCAGTGGGTCAGGGCGGCGAGTCGCATTCCTTCGAGCCGGCCGGTGGCATCATCCTCGCGAAGAACAGAGCTTTCTCACCGCGGCGTGCATCCTTCGAAACTTCAGCGCGGGAATTTGAAAGGAACGCGAAATTCTCGAGTCCTTTGTAACAACGCGTGATTGAAACGATCGCTCTTCACTCTTGGAAACGACGTGTGCATTTGAAAAAAAAAAAAAGAAAAAAGGAAAGACAAGTCTGTGGAAAAGACGAGAATTCTCCAAGTTCTTCGAAACTGAAACACCATCGGCGTCGTCGAGGGAATTGGAGAGCGAGTAAACAATACGTCGCGGCGATTCTTCGATCGCAAGTGAGCCCGGTGGATACGTCGGTCGTTGATTGTTGCACCGGAAGTCGAAGCAGTTGGAAGCACGTGTCACGTGGCCAGCCCGCGAGATGGTGTGCGACTGCGCCGCCTCCGAGTGTTCCACGGAGGTTGGAGAGGACGCGTCCTTGAAGAGGGCCTTGGAGGAGTTGCTGAAATGCATGCTGAGAGTTTGGTGCAGGGAGGGCCAGGCCCTTACGAGGCTCGGCGCCGATGCTCATGGTAAATCCCTCTTTCGTTTCGATGATACACGCGCGAACGATGCTCGAAAATTTGAAGCGTAGGAGGACTTGAAGAAAGAAATATTCATTTGTAGTTTGCGAGTAAATATGATAGGTATTTCTTTTTTTTTTTCTATAGCATTGAAAAATTTTAATAAATTATATTTAACTTTCGATCATTTCCGTGTGAAAGTTCTTATTAATATGCATTTCCTTTTCGAAAATATCGTTCTAAAAATTCTTTCGAGATTAGCATAAGAGTAAGATTAAGATTAGCTTGGGATTGAGATATAAAAAACCGAGGAGAAGCTCAAAGATGTGATTGTAATATTCTTGTTTCTCAGAAGAACGTATCAGTAGTTTTTGAGATGTTTTTCAAAAAATTGCTCGAACTTCGTGAAAATTTCTTTCGAATCTTGTAAATGTAATGCTACTTGTTACATTTGAAAGAATTCAGGATGAAGGAGAAAGTGATATGAGCGAAGCAAGCGACTTTTGTTTTTAATATTTTTCGCGAATAATTTAAAATGACAGATGGCTTACTCTGTATGTCCAGAGAAATTTCGATTTCCGTTTCCTCTTCCGTTTCCCCATTGTATCTCCGGCAACGCAGGTTACGTAACATCTGTATTTTCCAATATTTAATATTTATTCAGTGAAAAATTGGCTGCTGGTTGAGTGAAATGACAGATAACATTGCCAGTGTTTTTAATTAAACCGAAAGAAACATTTACAGTTTGACAAGTTCCAAATAACGTACAAATTTTTCTTCCGTCCCGATTAAAAAAAAAAAAAAAAAAAAAAAAAAACAAGAGAAACAAAAGTACATTGAAAAAAACAGCAAACATTTTTCCATTTGTACAATTTCTTATTTACGTAGAATTTTCCCAAAAATCACGTACGTTCTGTTCCGTCGTAAAAAAAAAAAAAAAAAAAAAAAAAAAAAAAATGAAATTCGATATTGATGTTTACACAGAGGGATTCGATTTCGTACTATAATACATTGCAGATTTTTATGTAAATTCATATCTTTTGGAATATAATTGATAAAATAAAACTTTAGAAACTTAAAAAAATTGCTTTGCATTCGTGTTCTTTGAAGCATGATTGAAAACACGAAATCTCAGATATTCTGTCTTTATTATACACATTCTATACACTTTAAAATACTCCTCCTACAATCGTGTAATTTGAATATTTAAAATTTACATATCCAATGACTCACAAAAATATTCATCATAGAACAAATTTTATGTACATTACACATGTTGTATAAAAATATTTTGAAATTTTATTACGACTATATCGTATTTAAATGTAGAATCAATTTGCAGAATATAGAAATTACAAACATGTATCTAATAAAAAATTGGATACATGTGATGGAATGTTCAAATACTTTTTTGATTTTCACTCTCTTATGATTTCTATACAGGCATATTAATATACTTACATACTTCATTTCAAAAGTATCAAGTAACTTATTCGTAACAACTATTAATAATTTAATTTTTATATAGTAATTTGACTATATTATATCCTAATTAATAGTTAAATAATAAACAGTTATATTGTGATTAATAGATAAATACTATATTATATTTTAGTATTAGTAACTTAACTGATAATCGTTTAAATAAACATAATTCTGGTTATAGAGGATTAACATTCTCTATAAATAAACGGTAATATAATAGAAAATATAATAATAGTAATATAATGAAAAAATATCAAATAGAGCATCAAAAATAGTATATACATTTTAAAAATTTTCTTTCGTTGAATTGAATTATTATTTAAAAATTTTCCTTTGTCAGTATTCCATTTTTAGAACACCAAGTATCTTATTCATATATAACAGTTCTTTGTAACTGAATTAATAATCGTTTCCTCTTAAAGTTTCCTATAAATGAATGAAAATCTGCAATCTATATATAGTAGGAAAATATTAAATATACATACAATTTAAAAACTTTTCTCTATTGACTATTCTATTTTTCAATACTACATTACAAAAATACCAAATGACTCAGTGATTTCTGAACAATTCTTAATAAAACTTTGATTATAGAGAGTCGAAATTTTCTATAAATACATGAGAATCTGTAACTTGAGACTCTCTCTAAGTTCAGGGAGAATAACGAATAGTCGTTTTATTACTTTACAAAGTGATTCCCTCACTTACGATAAATTCTGAATTACGGTGGCTGCGTGACGGCTCGCTTCCGCGAATCAAGAGGAACTAAATAAAAAAAAAAAAAAAGACAAAAACCAGAGAACTTTTCCAGGTGAATAATTAAATTCGTATCCCCCAGAATGTTTGTCAGTAAGTGGCATTAAAGTTTGTGTTATGAAACGTATCCCAAAGCGGTTCACTTTTCTATCCTTCGACTTCGTAACCTGTACGTGTAATACCATCAGAAAATTTCTCAGTCTTCCTCGGCGAAGCCGTTTCTACCGAAAACCATAAATTCAAGCGTCCTCGGTCTTGAAATTGTCCCATCGAAGTTTTTCAATCGAAATTCTCTCCCACTGGAGAATAATTAAACGAAAATGTTGGAACGTAATTTTTATTAAGGCGAACGTCTGAGAAAAAAAAGCCTCAACGATTTCGCTAATTTTTTAGATAGAAGAAAGGTCGAGTTTTGTTAAATAATTTAGCTACCAAGACAGTTGGACGATCAAAATGTTAAGAATAAAAAATATTAGAAGCGAAGCAATTCCATTGTGGATTATCCTTAGATTATCCTTAGCCGAAGATTTCTATCTCGATGTTATTTCAATGTGCTGCTTGACACAGCTTAACAGTAAATTCGTTCGATAAATACAGAACATTTCGATGGCACGTGTAATGAGAACGTGAACAGCATACAGCGATTACGCAACGACTATTAATCGCTGTTTCACTTGGACGTTAATATGTAAATACGATTATTCCGCGCGATTGAGTTATCGAATGGAGGCCTTTTTTCTCCGTCGTGTTTTATCCCTCGAAAGAAAGGGATGAATTCAGTCGATTCGCATTCTTTTCCAATATTCGTTAATCACTGTTTCATCGACCGATACTTCTCTCGTGGCTAATTAGCGCGCAATAATAATAAGAAAGAAAGACAGAAAATATCGAGGAAGTGAAGTGAAAATCGACGTGATTTTATTTGAAAATAAAATTGTCGATGTTTCATACTACTGTAACTTCGCGAAAACAAAGCCACGTAACGATCTGTTTGGTCTCAGTTTCAAAGCGTGAAGCCTCCACTTTGACAATCCTGAGTCTGTCGTATGATTCTTTTTGTAACAGTTTGAACCGTCGACAATGTTTTTACACGACAAATATCTGAAAATATCTTTGAGAAAAGGGAAGAACTACTTGGTCTCGTTTTATAGCGTGAAATCTCTGCTCTGACAGTCCTGATTATTATATTAGTTATTTTCTTCAAACATTAAAAAATTTTCTTCAGATCCATCGTCTTTTATCAGGAAGTGAAATTTTCTCTTTCAGGACGAATTATTGAATCGAGAAATGATAAATTACGTCATTAAGTGATTAAGAAACAAGAAATAGGAAAAGTAAAATTATTTAGCGAGTTATTGTTAAGATTCAAATGAACCTCTATATGTACGACATAGTTGACAATCTCTCGGTTAGATCAGAAAGTATACATATCTGAGAAATTATTTGAATGAAATTTCCAGAACTCGGAATGAAAATTTATTTTATTCGATAGTTATTATTTATTTTATCATTTATTTATTATTTTATATTTTGTATTTTGTTATTTATTTATTATCTATTATTATTATTTTTATTATATAGCAAAATAACGAAACAAAGCAGCCTAGAGAAAGATCGTTCAGCGTATCGTAAATATGTTGACATTGCATATATAAAAATGTGCATGTCTGATATTACATGTTGAACTTAAATTTGCAACAGTTCAGTGCAATTCGTGTTTTAGAGAGCAATCTAGACGTTCTTTCCAGGTAATGAGAATAAAGTCGTCCGCCAACATTTTCGGAGTAGTTCGATTCCTAAATCTTTCGACAAACGAAGTCACGGTCGTTACCGACAATTATTTTCTGCACGGCCTTGAGGCAACGGCGCCAAAATACCCACTTTGAACGGCAACGATACGATTTTCGTCTTGTAATCGATTTATCGAAGCCGGCGCGACGTCGAACAAGGCGGACATTAGCATGCTTGTCCCCATCCAAATTCGTCTGTGGCGTGTACTAATTTAATGATAATAAAATTAGATTGCCAGAGCAACGGCGGTTACGGTTCACCTGTAATTAGTTTACCGCGTTCAATCTTTCGGACACGATCCGTATAATCAACTATCGATCCATCTGGAGTTCGTTTCCTTCTGTCGAAACGAGAATTTCGCATCTTCCACTTCCAGACGGTTCTGCACTTCTCATTCACACGAGAAATATTTATTTTTGTGTTTCTGGGTAGACTGTAAGTGACACAGGCTGTCCACAAAGTGTCTTTGCAATTTCGAATATTTATTACAATGGCAAATGAAAAGACCGACAAGTGGAGATTGTTGCAAAATGAGACGTGTATGTTTAAGTTGTTTCCTTTGACATTAGTTGCACGAAGCGCATCGAGACGGTACTCGATTTCTTACACAATCGATGTTTCCCTCAGATGTTCTTGGTCGTTCATTCCTCCCTTTATCGAACACTGTCTCTGTCACCACAAATTTCTCGTGCCATGCACGAATTGATGGTCGTGGCGGTGAATCTCTTCCATACTTAGTTCTGAAGTTTCGCCGAGTCTGCAGATCCGATTTAGTTTCAATAAGCAATGATACACACTGTGCCTTCTCTTGAGGAGTAGCCATTTTGTAAGGTCATTTAACAGTATCTTATTCATCAACAGGGTACCTGAAATGCAATGTGATAGAAACCTTGATAACCACTGAGTACATGAAACAAATCTGACGACGATACCTCGCCAATTGCCTTTGTAATAAATTTTTGAAATTGCAAAGAGATTTTATGGACACCCTGTACTGTAATATTGCAGGTGATTCTGTATGGAAAGAGTTAAACAAAAAGTTTGATATAAAATCTTTCAGTCCGAGGGAATTGTTTTTTTGAGAAAATGCAGTTGTAAAAATTCATGAGATATTTATGGGAACGTGTGAAAGAATAGTTATTCAATCTACGTAAAAGCTACGCAATTGAAACGAGAGGACTTTGATAAATTTATTCTCCACTCGTCAGTATTGACGTGGGTTTCTGAAACGGAAATGTTTACACGGACTATTCGTAAACTCCAAATAAATAACGTTTATTGACCAGAGTATATGAATATCCGTATGATTTATAAAAATAACGCTTTCTCTGTACATACGTGTGGAAATAGGCGAATTTTAACTTTAGAAAATGCGAGAAACAATATTTGTACAGAGATGGACAAAAGTATTTCCACGCTTGATGAAAAGTTGCTGGTACTTTGAATTGCTTAAACTTCGTGAAACAAAATCGTACAACAACCCAGTTTTGCTTCATTTGAACAGAGTTTTACCTTCGGTTTCCTTTTGAGTTCTTTTTCCTCAGAAACGTTTTTATATATATTCATGCAGTAGATGGAAGAGGAAAGGTTGCTGTCGAGAACTTTGAATACTTCCAAAATCACTGAAGAAAATTTTTTTTATTAGATCCGTCACAGTCTTGAAAACTTGACTAGTCTCCTCTTTGTATTAACTCCTTGCAACTTGTATCATTTTATTGAACTTTGAACATTGAACAGAGTTGAACGATAAAGGAGTCGAGAAATCCTAATCCAACCTAAATTTTGCCATTTAACCCTTGATGATGAACAAAAATCGTACAGCAAGTTTTGAGAGATCGTTGTGAAGAAGAGACTTCAATCTTCAAGACCATGATAGACTTGGTTAATTGGACAGAAAATTTTTTAACATTCTTAGAGGCATTTGAATTTCTACAATTTTCGAGGGCAAAAAGTAGCCTTGCTTTCCCACTTGCTAACGTAGTGAGCAAAACTAGATTGCTATACGACTTCTTTTTAGAAAGTTACAACAGTTTTATAATATTATATTATATTAGTATTATAATATATTAGTTACAATATAATTAATATATTAATTATATTATAATATAATTAAATGTAATATTAGTATTATAATATATTATAATAATAATATATAATATAATTATTATAATATATAATTTTTCATCAACTGTATACTTTCGTCCACTTCTGCAGTTGAAATTATAACGTAATTATATGAATTATAATGTAATTATCAAATCAGACACTCTGCTGGATTCTCACGTGTGTTAATTCAACGTTCGTGGGTTGATTCGTCTTTAATAGTACCTGCAAGACAATAAAGAAACGAATATTTTGCACAGACCCAGCATTTTAATTACATCATTTTCAACGAATTAGCCAGAAGTAACAAAAGACAGAGCGGGTACAATAGCCAAATTGGACTCACTCGTACGCGTAATTTAATGAACGTTCATGCTCGATTTTCTGGAAAAGAACACCTCGTGTCGAGAAAATTTCATTCCGAATTTTTTGTTTATTCTTTCATGTAGGATCACTTCCATTCACTGCCTACTCCATGTATGAACAGCCAGTCATAGAAATCTCGTGGGTGTGTCACAATCAATGAAAAATTATCGATATTTTGAGCTGTTGTAAAAAAGAAAAACTCGTGCAACAAATTTCAAGAGATTCGTCGTTCAATCATCGAGACACGCTGGATTCAGCTACGAAGAGGAATGTTCAGCGTCCACAATGGCGTTTAAATTTGCAAAATTTTCGAGGGAAAATGTATCTTTGCTTCAAACCCCTTTCAAAACGATGTGAAAACATCTTTGAAAAGGAGCGAACGCGGTATTGCAAAAGTAGAACGCTTTCAAATGATTTCAGCCGGATTCTTCTGCGATTTTTCTTCGCGAGGTTATAGCAGTTACAAAAATAGTTGCAATATCAGCGATATTTTCGTTCGGCGCAGCATTCTCACGATCGATTGACAAAAAAAAAACGTCGATTGTTTTAAACTGTTATAACCTCGTGATGAAAAATCGTACAATAATGGTGCACTTTAATTAATTGGTAATTAATTGGTAATTGGTAATTTCTCTTCCCAATTTATCTCTTTTCCTAATAAATACGTAAACTGTGTTGATAAAAGCATCGAGGAAAATTATAAAAATTGTTTTGCGATCATTTCGTCGCGTGAAAATTAAGAAACATTTGACTTTCAGACTGCAACTGACGCTCGTTTCTTTCTTTCCAGAAACTTCAATTAATGAACAAAGCACTCTGCACGTTGTTGGAAATTTCTGTTTCTTTAAATATTAATTCGAAATTTGCAAAATGTAGATTTCCGCGACTTGATTGTAATCGGTTTTATTTCGTTTTTATTACAAAGACGAGGCTTCAGCGAGAGCGTAGAAATTTGTTTCAATTTATTTTTAATAAAATGTTTATTGCACCCTTTTGGAAATGAAATTTTCACGCTGTTCGAGCAATGTTGCAGAAATATCCGCGGATATTTAAACGAATAACCCTCCCGGTGTCAAAACATGAAATTAACAAAAGGTTAAGCAAACTTTTTTAATTCACGGCTGGTTCTATTTATAAACGAACCGTTCAACTTTGTTTTTATTCAACGTTCTCCGCTGCTGCCGCAATAATTGATTGTGAACTCACAAATAGTGGTCCAGCTTTGTATAAAATTAATGAAACGAATAATAGAACAACATCTTTCGTCTCGATAAATACTAAATTTCAATTACTCAGATTCGTAGATATAAATATTACCATAATCATGCCTTTAAATGATGAGCTCAATTTCATTAATATGTAATTTTCACACTCGCAATTTGAGAAATAATTTATATCGATAGATGTAATGAACATTTCTTCGTTTTACCATTTTACAACATAAATTACAAAGAACTTGTTGTTAGTGTAATTCAAACGCTGAAGATGGGTGATGATTATAAAATAATTTATATAGATAGATGAGCGATTACTATTTTGCAAAGTATTCAACATTTCACCCACTAGGTACAATATTATCGTGCAAAGTTAATTTTAAAAAATTTAAATGTTAAGGAAGTGATGTATAATTATTAGGAAACGATGCTCGTACTCTAAAGAAATAATTTTATACAGATAAATACTAAAACTAATACTGTTTTGTGCATTTTGCGCAATTTTAACATTGAAAAATATAGTTATATACTAGGTAATGAAGAGTAATTTTAGAGAATGAAACTGATATGAAAAATAAATTATATCAATGGACAAGGGGTGTCTTTTAGTTTTACAAAGAGTATTATTTTGCAAAACAAATTTTAAAGAATTTAGTGCAGTGAAAATATAGTAGTGTCACATAATGAATAATATCTAATTATGAAAAAAATGAAAC
The DNA here is from genome assembly GCA_036937485.2 of Tetragonisca angustula. Taxonomy (NCBI): domain Eukaryota; kingdom Metazoa; phylum Arthropoda; class Insecta; order Hymenoptera; family Apidae; genus Tetragonisca; species Tetragonisca angustula. Next base: position 311,961 of record JAWNGG020000023.1, on the reverse strand, counting down.
TCACATTCTGAAAAATAATTTATTTAAATTTATATATATAAACGAATGTTGTACAAAATAATATTGGAAATAGAAAAATTCGTGAATTATGCAGAACAAATTTTCACATAATTTAAATGCTAAAGAGACATCGAAAATACAATAATATAGTATATAACATATAATATATAATATATAATAAATTACAATAATATATAATTATTATTAATATAATATATAATAAATTGTAGCTATTAGACGAAACATTGAAAAATAACTTATACAGATAGTGATTATAGTTTCGCAAGTAATACCACATAATGCTATCGATAATATGGTAAAACTGTACATTGTCTGATAATTATTAGGAAACGAGATATCATAAATTTTATGCCAGAGTTTTTCTTCCCTTTGGACAAAGTAGCAACTACTAGGTGCCGGAACAATGCCAATTCCGATATTCAGAAATTTATAGTGAAACGTGATTGTCGTCGGGACGATAAAATCGGAAGTGTGCCAAGTCGATGCCACGGCATGGTTTGGTTGTCATTAATCGAACAATACGTGCCACTGCCAATCGTGCCTTCATCGCGATCAGGGTCACGAAGCTAAAGACGTGCTCGTCGAATGGCTTTGTCTTTCGAAGAATTCAGTTTTTGGACTCTTTGTACATGCGTCTTCTATGCTAGACACTTGCAGTGAAACTATTAAAGAAAATTTAGGCCCACCGAGTGGTTAGATCGTACAGATAATTTGGTATGCCTAAAATATACAATATTTGGACATTGGATATTAAAATTGTAACTTTAGAAAAGTTTGAGGCCTTTATTTACTTTCAAATCGTTTGTTTTATTCTAATTGTGAGTTTTTTCTTTTGCACTCTATAGTAGATAGTAAAGTGCAGACAGTTCTCTTCTCAAAAATGTTATAAATCATCGTAGTAAAATTTTTTTAAAAATCTCCCTTTAATTATCAAAATTTGCTGTACAATTTTGTTAATTTATTACATCAATTTTGAATATCAGAATGTTGGATTTGTTTAATTTTCGACATATAAGTCTAATATTCAGAGTTTAATAAAATAGCAAAAATATTATACATCTAGTTTAAAAGTTGCACTTAAATTTTTAGCACAGGAAATGCACGTACAAAGAGTTCAAAAATTGCATTCTTCGATATTAACGAATATTAATTTTAATTTTAATATTTCTCTACACTGTGTCTGTTATAGTTTGCAAGCGAATTTTTGAAATTATTTCTCCATGATTTTGTAGAATATAAGAACGACTTATTAAATCTATGGTTATTATTTCGATTACATGGATTAAATATTTCTCTAATGTACATATGAAAAATGATCAATTTTTGAAATTATTTCTCTATGATTTTGTAGAACATAAGAATTTCTGAAATCTATAGTGGTTCGATTATTCCTGACTCTTCACTGTATTTATTTTATGGTTTAAAAACGAATTTTCGAAATTATTTTCACACTGTTTCTCAGTGGCATGGAATCAATAGTTGTTGGTTACACTTCGCGTTTCAAAAGTGAATTTTTAAGACCCATACGAGAATAAGCATTTTTTTTAAATATTTCGTCACCCAACTCAAGAAAGAGAACGTAAGAATAGTAACGACGTGCAAAATTCTTTCGTCGCTCTCGTACTACACGTTCGTCAATTCACTCCGAGAAATGAAAATTTGCATTTCAGACAACAGGATTGATTTAAGTGGCCACCGCTTAATGATTTACCATCGACTCTTCGAAACTTTATTTCTCCACGGTCTTGTAGTTGCTTCAGCCGTGTGTTTTTCACTTGGTGGCTTCAATTCCCGGCCGTGAAAGAAATGAATTTCACCCTCGCTTAAATCGAGCCTTTCGACAAGCCATCAGCGACAAATTCCCAATTCGTGCCCCCTTGAGCACAATAGTCTCTCTGATTAATGGCGCTGCATGAAAACGGATTCGTATTACTTTCAGCCGGGGCGAGATGCTCGCCTCCCTCGCCGCTCTCTATTAAAATCCATAACATCATCCCCCCGACCTCACCCCGATGAGACGCAGCAACCTTGGGAATGCTTGTGCACGTGCGAGAATTTCCGCCATCAGGAAAAAACATGACAAAGTAATTTTCGCTATTTCTGACACGCTGCTGCATGTGCAACGAAGGAGGAGGAAGGGGTTGCGTACCGCCATCTTTATCGCAGAAATAAAAAGGAAGGCCCTCGGTCTCGTCGATGAGACAAAAGGCTATATGCTCGAGCACAGCCGATTACGTTCGATACCTGATGACGCAAGGACTTGATTATTTTTACGGCATGATGCGCTCCTGAATAATCTCGTCTCTCGGCCTGATTCTCTCGTGCACGTGCATTCCGACGTTTCTTTTTCTCTCTTTTTTTTTTTTTTTTTTTTTGTTTTTGACTTCAATACGGTTTTTGATGTTACTCCCGGGACTTCGTACCCCACATTTTAGTGCTCGAACATCGCCAGAGTATTCCGTGGCTAAAGTATCATTTTCTACGAGACAGTAGTTAACCCCGTAGGTGGACTTTCGATTTCGACTTAATTGTTGGAATCTATGTTTTAAAAAAATTATATTATCATATGTTATATTATATGTTATATTGATAATATAATTTAATTATATTATATTATATTACAGTTTGTTATATATAACTTAATAATGTATTATATTATATTATATTAATCAGAAATTATACAACTATGAAAATTAAATCAACACGTGTTGGAATTGTTCGTTTAAAATTAATGCACTCCACCAAAAAGCGAAAATATGAAGTGCGATAAATCTCAACGATGGTTTAATCGAGAAGGATCAGTTCATCGGAAAAAAATATTAATTTTTAAAGCTCACGCCGGAAACAAATTATGATCGCGATTTTTAAGAAGAAAGTGAATCGTAATTCCATGAAACTTCAATTGAAATTCTAATTTTTAATTTCTTAAAAATTTCTTTCAATTGAATATTAATGATAAGTAAGTATGATAAGTGTATATATATATACTTATATATATTTATGTTAATATATATTATATTAATTATATATATATATATAATATCTTTGTATATATATACACATAATGTACAAAGCTGGATTTAATGGAATTGAGTATAAAAATACTTTGTATGTACAGAGATTATATACACATAATGTACAAAGCTGGATTTAATGGAATTGAGTATAAAAATACTATGTATGTTCAAAAATGTATATATATATATACACACACACACACACACACACACACACACACACACACACACATAATGTACAAAGCTGGATTTAATGGAATTGAGTATAAAAATACTATGTATGTACAAAGATATATATATATACATATAATGTACAAAGCTGGATTTAATGGAATCGAGTATAAAAATACTATGTATGTACAAAGATCGAAACGCGCTTTGCTGGAAACACGTTGATGAGTTTAAATGCTAATGAACAACGCGTTGATTAAAACGAATGCGAATCGAATTCCGGTTGCTCCTCTAATTGAATTGATCGCGTCTTTGTCGGTGTTGCAAGCAATTAGCGGCGTCCACGGAACGTTTGACGAAGATATTGTTGAACGAAGCCATGATAGGCACTCGATAATCGATTTTGCATAAGACGAACCCTTGCAATTTAAGGGCAAGTCTAATTACCGGTGTGTTCGCCCTGTTTAAATCGAAGATCATCCAGTTGCGAATTAATGATCGATAACGATTGAATAACAACTCGGAAAAATGTAACGCTTTGGAATCATAATCAATGAAAAATATATCGTTGGACCATTTTGTGGCGAGACGTTGACTGTTGAACGAAATCTCGATCTCTCTTTAAATTCACATCTGAATCTGTTAACTGTGCAGCTAAAATTAAGAGATGATCAGTAGACTGCGAACGTTCCATACTCTGTTACACGCATTCTGTTTTAAGATAAATATAGCTGTTCTGTTTTAAGACTAACTTCGAGGAATTACAATTTTACATACTTCGGTGCTGCATGCAGTTTTTCTCAAGTGTTGCTGTTTTTCAAAATATTTTAAGCAACGAACGTCTGTTTCGAATTTTTGTTAAATATTATTACATTCACGTGGCAAGTAGAAATACTTAATTATGATTTTACGTATTGTAATATTAGTAATTTATTATGCAGAGTTGTTTCTTTTCTTTTGTTCTGTTGTAAGCTACTAAAATATCTTGTAGATATCTAAATTTAAAGTATAGAAAATATTCTAAATTGTAGTTTATTTTAAAATCTTCCAAGATATTTTCTATATAATATATATATATATATATATATTTAAAATAAATACAATATTGTATTTCAAATATACTAAAATGTCTTTTTTTTTTATTTCTCTATAGTTTCAAAATATCTTCTAGAGACCTAAGTTTAAAACTAAATATTTTAAAATAGTTTCTTTCATTCTTCTATAGTAACAAAGTGTTCCAAAATATTTTCTACAGACCTGAATCCAAAATATAATAAATATTTTAAAATAGTTTCTTTTATTTCTCTATAGTATCAAAGTGTTCCAAAATATCTTCTAGAAATATACTAAATATTTTAAAACAGTTTCTTTTATTTCTCTAGTAGTATCAAAATGTTTCAAACTATCTTCTAGAGACCTAAGTTCAAGATATACTAAATATTTTAAAATAGTTTCTTTCATTCTTCTATAGTATCAAAGTGTTCCAAAATATTTTCTACAGACCTGAATCCAAAATATAATAAATATTTTAAAATAGTTTCTTTTATTTCTCTATAGTATCAAAGTGTTCCAAAATATCTTCTAGAAATATACTAAATATTTTAAAACAGTTTCTTTTATTTCTCTAGTAGTATCAAAATGTTTCAAACTATCTTCTAGAGACCTAAGTTCAAGATATACTAAATATTTTAAAATAGTTTCTTTCATTCTTCTATAGTATCAAAGTGTTCCAAAATATTTTCTACAGACCTGAATCCAAAATATAATAAATATTTTAAAATAGTTTCTTTTATTTCTCTATGGTATCAAAGTGTTCCAAAATATCTTCTAGAAATATACTAAATATTTTAAAACAGTTTCTTTTATTTCTCTAGTAGTATCAAAATGTTCTAAACTATCTTCTAAAGACCCAAGTTCAAAATATACAAATTAGTCTGAAATATCTTCTTTTATTTTTCTGGAACATCTCAGAATGTCAGAAATATACAGAACATTCTGAAATATCATTTCATCCATCCGAAGTTTCAAAATTGTTCCCGAACATTTTAAATCGACAAATATCTCTTTCAATTGAAACAACGACCGAGAGGTAGTATCTTTTTTCTCACACGACTCGTCGCACAATTAACAAAGTTATTTCCTCACTTGCCCAATTTAATCGTCCCGCGAGCAAGCTCCCCTGAAAGTGTTAACTCCAACTTCCGTTTAACGTTCAAACAATAATAACGCCTGCGCCAACAAACGTGTCGCTTGTTTACACGCGCGTAATGGCGTGAATTGAATTGAGATCGAACGGTGGGCGAAGTTAAAATGAGATAGCGTCGCGCCCACGAGTGCAACGTACTACAAAAATAATTATGTACTCGCGTCATCGTCTCGCCGACGTGGCGTACGCTCAAAGTGGCAATAACTTCTCGTATTATGCAACAACTTTCGTTTTCGTATCAGCGGAAGTCACGCGGATTTCCCCACTGGCAGTTATGCAAATGCACACGAGTGAGAACGAAGTTTGGGAAATATTGACGATGAAATCTTCATGCGTACGCGCACAGTGTATTTTAGTGTTCAAACTAGAATGAAAGGCGAGAATGAAATATTGAAATATCATAATGAAAAAAATTGACGTGGACAGCAAATACGTTTATGAGTTCTCGCAGACCCAATCGAAATTGTAAAGTATGAATAGTATAAATAGTATAATCAGTATCAGTCGAAAGAGATCGAAAAAGGTTCTTTTCGTTCTTTTTTTTTTTTAAGTGTCAGTGTTTACTACGGATATTGAGATATTTTTTTAACACTGAACGAAATGTCTGTGCCTCCGACGGGAGAATTTTAATTTTCGTACGTTATAAATTCTTACGAAGCCTGAAACCTTTATTTTTAAAAAATATGCAGCAATTGTTTTATTACTATATATTATAATTTAATATTATATTATATTATAATATTACATTAAAATTATACAATATTACATTATATGTACAGTAATTGTAATTTATTCAGTAATTTCAATTATTTTAAGAAACATACAATATTCTGTATACAGCATAAATAATCATCTGAAGCGTACAATAAATAATAAACATGGTCTCACTGAAGGTTTATTATTATTATAGTGGACATCCGTTTAAATACTTTCATGTTTTCACATGTGTACATATTTTTAGATTTATTTCCAACTTGGTCAATATAATCGTAATATTTGAATTGTTAATGAAATTCTAAAACGTGTCGTGTGACAAACATATATTCATGAAGTATATATTTATTAAAGATTCCTATAAATGCTTGAATACTTCCATTCCACGTCCCCTGATCAAACTGATTTCTACCATCGCTTGTCTTACAGTGTCGTTTGCATAATTATCTGACATATTTATCCGATATTTACAATTAAATATCAATTAAATATCATTTTATGTAAAAGAAAAAAAGCAAAGAAACTTCTGTCACAAATATAACATATACACATGAATATATATATAAATGTACTCTCAATTCGCTTTCAATATTCACAATCGAGCTTCGGGCGTAATCAAAATTAACGTTCATTTCTCTTTGGAATATAGAAATTTATTTATTCGAAATCATCGTCGTTACAACGACACGCTGGTATAATACTAGTTCTGTTGTTAACGTCGTTCCGCGTGACGTCATTTTTTTTATCGAACAACATTTAGACGCAACGTTGTAGATGGTTAAGGTTGGGAGGAGAAGGTGCGAAGAACACCGATCTGAAAATGCATTTATTTATGTAGCTACGGCAACGTAGACCGTCCCGCTTTCATTTTATTTTTACCCAGTATTCCTTTCTATTTGCGCGCCTGCATTTTCAGCGTGCACAGCAACTCTCTCTCTCTCTTTCTGCACGACAAACGTTGCAAGTTACGAAGATTTCCTGTCTGTGGCGACGAAAACGATTGAAACGATTTTCGATTGTACTCTCATTGCTCGTTCATTGCTTTTTTCACAAAGTATCTGTCCTTTTGTCCCGAAATGCATTCCATGTTCATTCGTCGCGAGAATGGAACTCGTAAATCGAACACATTATCGCGATTAATATATGTTAAAATTCATGTGTCAATGTATTGATGTGGCTCGTGATTTAATAATAATTTTTTCTATTTATTAATCTGTCATTTTCAAGTAACACGCGAATGAATTTGCCGAGTAACATTTTCATGGATTTCGTGACACTGCCTTTGTTAGTTTTCCGTTCTGATCTGGATTCGTTTGAATGCTCGAAGATCTAATTTCAAAATGTACCATTCAGTTTTATTCAAGATGTCTCGACTTTCTCACTTATTATTTGACGTAGTAACACCTTTGAATAAAATGAATGGTACTTTTTGAAAATGGAAACTTGAATCTTTGAAATAAACTCGAGTTTTGTTAGTTTTCTTTTTACGAAATTGTTTATTTAGCGAATTGCATTTATTTAATGAGATTGTAACAAATCACAGTATCTGGTGAAATTAATGTGAACAATTATATATCTAATGATGACGATGCTTATCATTGACATTAAATACATTCGAGATAAATGAAAATTACAGTTTCCATTAAAAACGTAGCTTATTGTTACAGCCACGATTTCTTACAAATAAAAGAAAATTCATACATATTTATTAAATAATTACAATTAAATTCATAAACAAGTGGAATTATAATACATATACGTGCAGATTCAGTTAGGATCAAGACTGAATATATTCTTGTGCAATTCAATATTCGCAAAATTTATTTATCGATACGTACTCGTTGAACAATTTCGGTTCACGACATATGTGAAATTACACGTGCCTGTAAATTCGATTAGGATCGATATCAAGAAATCAAATCGTTGCACGCGCAAAGATATTTAGATACAAGTGAACCAACATTTCTCAGATATAAAAGGGAATTTACTTGTCGATACATATTCATAGAATGGTTACGCCGGCATTTAAATTTGTTCGCAGACGAATGGAATTAAATTCGATTTGCCCGCGACTTTTACGCAGAAAATTGGCAACAATTATACAGAGAGCGAGGCGGACGTTAATTTAATACGGCTAATTAGCAATTTCAAGAGATTTCTCAATTACGTTATACCGAATACTTAGAAATGTACCGTAGGATACCGGGCGGAGATTGAAGAACGATTGAATAAATCCATAATTCAACGGGAATTATAACCAAAATAAATGTAAAGTCCTGAAATAGCCTTGGGTAAATAGACAGGATGATCAATAAGAATGAATAATTTCGTATTTAGGGATTCGTGTTTTACTACGGATATGAGTAATTTTAAGAGAGTATGTTTAAGTGAACGGTGAACGTTTTCATCGAATATTATATTATAAATATAATAAAATATAAATATATATTATATTATAATAATGATGATGACAATAATAATATTACTTTTAACGTTTAAGTACGGCAGTTTGTTTAAAATAAATTTTATAAAATTATATTAAAGGGAATTCTTGTAGCTAGAATAATTGAAATACAATAAATTGTATTAAAATACAGTAAACAAATGTCACAAATGAAAAACAACTCGAGATCAATAATACATTTATAAAATGGACGGCAAATAAATAATAAAATGTCACGGACAAATTATTAATATACACGCGTATGATATCCCAACGACTGTAAATATCGATTAAATTTCGTTTGAACGTTTCAATTTTAAAATATATTAAAAATATATTGAGGCACGTTAAAAATTTCACGTGATGTCAATGCACAGTAGTTGGAAAAATTCTAATTTGCAAAGAGTAAACGAATGAACCAGCTGGAAACGGAAAAAATGTACGTGTCAGAGAATTAATATAATTTCCATTGCAAGTTTTGAAGAAACGACCAAGACGACCAAGATTATCCGAGCGTAATTATCAAAGCAAGCTCTTGAACACTTAACGAAGCTGCGGTGTCAGCAGAAAATTCAAGTTCCCTTTCAAAGAGAAAAAAAGAAAAGAAAAAACGTGATCTACATCGCGCGAACTCTTCTGAAATTATCAAGACACGTTTTAGTGCTTGCATTAACGCCGAAAGTCTCTCCCTCTCTCTCTTTCTCTGTCTAACTTGTCTTCTTAATCTGTCTCACAATTTTTAAATGGGAGAATCTGTAGAAAAACTCGTTGGGGCAAAAATACGCAAGTGTTCGAATACTTTGACGCGTTAATGGACGTGCAATTAAAGTTCTATTCGGAGAAACGATATTTTATATTCGCCGGACTTATTACGTGACGCGGACAAAAAGTTCGCGGACCGTGTTTGAAGATAGAAATCATGTTCGTCAACTCCATAAATCGCGAAGCACAGACGTATATAAATTTCCACGGGGATGATTTATTGCGTGACTGTTTAAATTAAATTAATTTTTAAAATTAAATATATATACATATATTATTTATTATTTAATTAATAAAATAATAAAATTTAATTTCTTTTAATACATTTATGTTTTATTACAGTAACAGTAATTGACAATTTTATAATAAAATGAATTATTTATAAATTTTCAATAACTTTATTAATCGAACTCAACTATTCAATTTATCATCAATTATATTTACATTGTTTATTATTATTAATAATAATATTTATAATTTATAAATGTAAATATTATTATTATTATTATATTATATATTAAATATAAATTATAAATATTCTTATAATAATAATAATAAAAAAATATTTCAATAATTTTATTAACAATAATATTAATAATAATTTAGTTATATTTTCATATATAAGTTCAAAATTTTTAAGATATTCCTTCTTATTTTAACATTACTTCTTAAAAGAAGAATATTTCCCATTTCATAATCCGTAGCCACGAAATTGCCGAAAAGTTCGAAGAAAGTAGATGGTCGGTTATCCACCGTGAAGGCGTGATCGCGAATAAAAATATCTGTTTGCCAAGGAAGATCGAGAAATAAGACGTAACGAGAGAGAAGAAGCAATGACAATGCTCTCTTTCTCTCTCCCCCGAGAGCTTGTTCGTGACACGCTTCTTAACGACGGTTAAGAGGAACAGAAACGACTCTGTAATCATTTCCACAGCGTTTATGATTATCGACGATCGTTCTTCCGGCTAATAGAAACTGTAATTGGAAAAATCGTTGGAATTAGACGAGTCTCGTCAGTGGCTTTGCCTTTCGATCGGGTGGTTCGAGAATTTTAAATTGCTGCCTCCCTCCTCCTCCCCCCCCCCTCCCCCCACCAACGCGACAGTTTCTGCGGCTTATGGCGATTCATTGTTCGAGAATTTCTTCGATATTTTATAATTTGACGAAACAGGAACTTTAATTGGAAGAAGACGGCGGAATTAGAAGGTTTCTCGCTAGTGGCCTCAAGTTTGCCTTTCGACGGAGGTTCCGGAATTTTATTTTCCCTCCGGTTCCTGCGGCTTACGGAAATTCATTGTCCGAGAATCTCTTCGATACTTTATAATTTGATGAGATGGAAACTTTAATTGGAGATGGCGACAGAATTGGAGGAAATTTATGATTCAGGAGTTGTATATAGAGTGTCCAAAGGTTCGGTTTAACGAAATCTTAAACATTAATACGAATACATGTGTGATAAGATGCATTAAACTTATATTTGTACATGATTCTATTATTATATTATTATTATATATTATTATTATTATATTATTATTATATTATTATATTATTATTATTATATTATTATTATATTATTATATTATTATTATATATTGTTATTATTATATTATTATTATATATTATTATTCTATTATTATAGTTGTTAAAGAGGATGAATCGTTTGCATATTACGAAGTATTACATTTTCATAATAAATTCAGCAGCACATTGATACTCATTGTGCATTGACATAACTCTATATTGCATATTTTCGATACAACTTTCTAATGAAAGTTGCATGTTATTTAGAGATTTTATTTTTTATAATTAGAACGTACTACTGTCAAAGTCAGAATGCTAAATATCTGGATACTTAGCGTACGAACACGTACAGAAAAAAATAAAAGTTATTAAAAATATAATTCAGAAAAATATAGAATTATAAGAAAATATGGAAATTCATAGGTGTCGGCATTTATTATTCGTAATATCTCCCAATCAAGTTTCGTTTTATTTCCCTTAGCTCAATCAATAAAACAAATAGACTGTACAATCTGTCATTGACGGCAATATTTTATATTGTACTATATTACATTATATTATATTGTAGTATTTTATATTATATTCTCCATTATTATCAAAGTGAAGCGATTCGACTCGATTTCGGCAGCAGTAACAACTTGCAAGATAATTTATTCAGAGCCATCTGTTATACCCGCGAATTTTCGTAATCGATCACACGCGATCGATATTGCGCGCTTCAGTACTTGATAAATAAGATGGATGGATAGTGAACTGGAGATGTATCGCGTGCTACAGAGTCTCTTGACAAATGTTGAACCAATCAACACCGCTGGAATCGATGCTCGTGTCGTTGCGTTCAGCAAAATACGCGACCGGAACGCGAAACGACGATTTGTGTGGCTTTGCCGCGAACTTTCGAAGTGCAGAAGAGTAAACAATGAGTGGAGATTCGATGAACATTACTGTCTGTCAGTTTTACGGTTCGGCAAATCTGTTTACGAAAGTCGAGTTGATCGATAGTGTTTGAACTAATGATAGATCCTTTCGATGTAATAACCGCGACATTTGCCTCTGGAATACATTATCATTTCGAATGAACGGCTGTAGATGTATTTCCTCGAGGTATCCTGAATCTTTTTAACGTTCAAACTTAGCTAGTGCGTGCTACACGATGAAAACAACACTAAAATATCAGATAGCAAGAAATATATAAATAAATAATATATATAAAAAATATATAAATAAAAAAATAAAAATATAAATACATTAAAAAGTCATGAGAAAATGTGAAGTATGATAAATATACGATTTATTGCGCGAAATGAATCGATTATGAGATTAATTAAAATTACGCGTGAAGAAATTCGACAAAATGAGAGATATAAATTTAATATAGATATAAAAATATGAAAATATAATATATATAAAATATACATAAATATATAAAAATATAAATTCAGTTCTGCGTAAAAGAAAATGACAGTTCGAAATGCACGCGTTTCGTATTTTTATTACAACTTTTGAAGCACTTATGGACGTCGCCTCGTAACTTGTTTAATCTTATTTTTATCTGTAGAACACAGTGGCGAAGTTTGCACTATATTAAAATACACAAATGGATGTCCTGTGCTACAGTGTTTGTGGTATAGTAGTAGGTGATTCTAGGTAGAAAAATAGGTTGAAAATGTGGAGCAATATTTTTTCATCGGGACGCTTCGTTTTCGAGAAAATTGACTTTAACCATTTGGTTGAATTAGGGCAATTGAGTTGAAGACTGAAGTGCAAAAACCGAGCAAGACCACTTTCGTGCCACTACATAAAATTCTACTTGCACCAGAATCAGACAAGTTTAATTTCTTTGTAATAACGTTATCTTTTCCTTTTCGGTTGTCTTCACTTCGTTGTGCCGTGGAAATTGGAACGTTCTTTGTATTAATTGCAATTTTCATGTAATACTCTTCGAATACCTGAACGTATTGAAAGAATTTCGAATTATAGGGAAAATATTCTGAATAGCATTCCTCTTGCAACCTCGAAAGGATATTCTCCTCGAATGTCTTCCCACGCATTCCTCCCATGACAAAATACAAACCATTCAAAAACCCTCGAAACTTCTCAATCGATACCTCCATCAACTCAACCACACCCACTGAAACACACCTAGACCAATTCTGATGCTCAGAATTCCGTCTCTATGAATTAAATACTAAAGTCAATTCAATTCACGGAATATTGAAAGAATTTCGGCGACACATTCCTTTCAATCATTTCTATGAACACGAATGATTCAGAGACACTCTTTTACCAATTCCATCATTCAACATTTTTGCCCCTGTGTTGAATATTAAATTCAATTGACACTGCCAAAGTGGTTGAAATGAGTATGATTTTTGTAAAATGTATGAACGAAAGTTCCTACTCCCAGCGTTCTAATTTCTTCGACTTCGACTTTTATACTTTATACTTTCAAATTACATAAAGTATAATATATAGTACGAGTAACGAACAAGATCTCGAGAAAACAGCTCTACCTAACTTCAACAATATATTCCTTCCGATCATGACAGAACACAAACCATTCAAGAACACTCGACACCCCCATCAACCCAACCACACCCTGTGAAATACTAATCTGAACCAATTCTAATACCCGGAATTCTATCCCTCTAATACCTCCAATTCGTACCAATATACACTATCCATCATCCGGTGGATCCACCATAGAACTCAGCACACGACATTATTACCCAATAAATCCGATTGACGATCGCGGTATACACATACAGGGTGTCCAAAAATTTATTACAGAGGCAAATGAAAAGGCAGATAAGTGGAAATTATAGATTCAATGTTTCCTCTGCCTCGTTTAATACACATCTTTATGGCCACCATTAGTTGCACGAAGCCTAGAGACTTGAATATATAAGAGACTTAAATATATACGTCTCATTTTGCAATAACTTCCACTGATCTGCCCTTTCGTCTGCCTTCTTAATAAATTTTTGAAATTCTAAAGACACTTTACGGACACCCTGCAAGCCCCTCCCCCCCCCCCTCCGCATTTGTCTCTCGATGAGCCTCGAATAAAAGGAGCGAAGCGATAACGGAGAACGGCGGTGGTGATGATTGCAGAGAGCGACAAGAAGGTGGTGGTGAGACGGGAGGCCGGAGGTGAGTTCGGTTTCCGTATTCACGGCTCGAAGCCGGTGGTCGTTTCCGCGATCGAGCCTGACACGCCCGCCGAGAGCTCTGGCCTGGAAGTCGGCGACATTATAATGTCGGTGAACGGGAAGAGCGTGATGGACGCGACGCATTCGGAAGTGGTGAGGCTGGCGCACTCCGGCACCGACGTCCTTGAACTCGAAGTGGCGAGAACGTGCAACGTGCTGGCGCCGCGGGTCGCCAGGCCTGGCACGAAGGAAGGAAGCGACGAGGTGCCTCTCTGTTCCGGTTACCTATGGAGGAAGTCCGCGACGTCGTCCAACACGGACAAGTGGGTGCGGCGATGGTTCGCGCTGCGCCGCGACAACTGCCTCTACTACTACAAGACTGACGCGGTTAGTGTCGATTTATTTTCATCACTTTGTGTATTTCCTTTTTTTTTTTTTTTTTTCGCTCATTTTCATTCTATTTCTTTGCACGTGGAACTCTTCGATACGAAAGTAGAACAGAGTGCTAGAGAAGTTTAAACGCCTTTGAATCATTTATTGTCTAATTTAATTTATATTATTGAATTTTGTTATTTAATTTGTATTATTGAATTTCATTTCTAAGCGATACGATTTTGTTTCTTCAAGTTACGAGAGGGACCCACTTTCATGGATTTTATGAAACTTAAAATGAAATAAAAAGAAATATTTATATTTATAGGATCAGTCATCGGTCCTTGAGTTAAAAGTAGCATTGTCAATTATATTGATTATTACACTAGTATAACTAATAATATTATATTAGTATTGTTATTATTACATTCAGGTAATTAATTAGTATTTATCAATATCATTAATTGCCTAGTGAACAAGAAAAAAACAAAACGAAAATAGATATTTTCGTTTAGTAATTTACACTGCACAATGTAGATCGTGGAATAAAAAAAAAAAATTCTCTCGTTACTGTAACACGTTTACGCTCACTGACTCGCTTCAGAAACATTCTCTTACATCTTGCACCTCCAACTTTAGGTGTCAACTGCAGCTGGAATTAACTTTCCTACGTCTATATTTAACAATTAATATGAGCACGTGTTCCATTCTGAATCGCTGAATTTTATCTCGTAGCATTTCTGTTCTATTCGTCATGATTTTAAACATATCACTGATCCTCGTGCAAAATACTTTCTAGAATTTTGTATGAAATGAATCCTTATTATCAGAATAATTTAACGTTTCATCCAGACGTTTTACTACACGAATATCTACTAAAAATAAGTGCTTTTTCGTTCGTAATTTATTTTACATTTATATCTTGCCACGTTGTTGCAATAATTGCCATTTGTAATTTACTAGAATACGAGATTCGAAATTTTAAAAAGAAATAAAGTAGAACATGTCAAATTATGCTTAATTCAATATTGTGTTCGATATTATGCTGAGATTATGGTTAATTCGATATTTCATGTATAAGTAGATATCTCACATTTAGACGTAATTTTTTTACAAAAACAAAGAAAAATTACAATGTCGTCTTACATCGGAACATTCAAAACATCTAGAGAAGAACTTAAAGCACAGAAAAAATATAATTCTATAAAATTTACTTGTATTGAAAAGATTAATTCAGTAGTCAAAGAAATATAGCTTAGTATTCTTAAATCTCAAACTAAAATAACTATTTTCTTAATTTTCATTCGGATACATGACAGTAATATTGTTGAATTATTGTATAAACAATTATAATAATTTCTGTTAATATAATTATTATATTGCATATATATTATATCATATTAATACATTATATATAATATAATATATTATATATTGTCTATACTATAAATATAACATACATAATTTACAATATTCAATTTCATTTTGTATTTTATCTTCTCCGTGATAAACGTCAGTAGAAAAGTTTAATCATACATCAAAAATACTAAAATTAAGTAATCTAGCAGATCTGTTAAATCACTGTGATTCTTTCAGTGAGAACAATTAAATTTAATGTCAGAAAAGATATCACAAAAGGTTAATATTAACAAGTGCTTGACATTACCAAAGTTTCTTTCTTCGTAAGTTAGCTCTTTCGCCAATATTAGAAAACTCTTTGGTATTACAAAACTTTCGAAACACTTTCGTTTCCCTGTTAGTGACAGAAACTCTGCTGCACCTAATATCTTCGATCGAGTATCGTCGTTGCCGGCGTAGATTTCGAGAAAATTGGTGCAACGACGTTCCAGAATAAACGAGACTGGAAGATTCAGCCAACAAAATGGTTTCGAACCTTGTTGGTTAAACGAAACACCATTTGACCACTTGCGCTGGCAACTGGATTGCGGACCATAACGAGTGACCAAACCGTATGCAATGATTCGTCGCTTTACTTTTTAAACTCGTCGGTATGATATCATTGGATAGAAATTATTCAGAAGTAATAAATTTATAATTCGTTTTGCCTGGGTTATACTTGAGTATACTTAAAATTTAGAAAATATTGCAATTTTGGGACAAAAGAATCGACGTGGCACGTCATTCTAACGCAAGAGGTCAAGAAAATATCTCAAATGCATTTTTTTTCTATTTTGGTAAAAAATAAAATTAAATGTAATATTATACATATAATAGAAACTACAATATTTTGACAAAACAACAATTTGGTACGCTCATTCTTAGTTTGTCTCAAGATAGACGCCTGTGGCAGATACGAAGGTCGCCACTACCTTTTCAAATATAATTCGTCAATCGACGTAGCAAGTCATTTTCTGTAAAAGAAAAGAAGGAAATTATTGATAAAAAGAATCTAGAAATTATTGAGAAGTAATAAATTTATTCGTTTTGCCTGGGTTATACTTGAATATACTTAAAATTTAGAAAATATTGCAATTTTGGGACAAAAGAATCGACGTGGCACGTCATTCTAACGCAAGAGGTCAAGAAAATATCTCAAATGCATTTTTTTTCTATTTTGGTAAAAAATAAAATTAAATGTAATATTATACATATAATAGAAACTACAATATTTTGACAAAACAACAATTTGGTACGCTCATTCTTAGTTTGTCTCAAGATAGACGCCTGTGGCAGATACGAAGGTCGCCACTACCTTTTCAAATATAATTCGTCAATCGACGTAGCAAGTCATTTTCTGTAAAAGAAAAGAAGGAAATTATTGATAAAAAGAATCTAGAAATTATTGAGAAGTAATAAATTTATTCGTTTTGCCTGGGTTATACTTGAATATACTTAAAATTTAGAAAATATTGCAATTTTGGGACAAAAGAATCGACGTGGCACGCAAGAGGTCAAGAAAATATCTCAAATGCATTTTTTTTCTATTTTGGTAAAAAATAAAATTAAATGTAATATTATACATATAATAGAAACTACAATATTTTGACAAAACAACAATTTGGTACGCTCATTCTTAGTTTGTCTCAAGATAGACGCCTGTGGCAGATACGAAGGTCGCCACTACCTTTTCAAATATAATTCGTCAATCGACGTAGCAAGTCATTTTCTGTAAAAGAAAAGAAGGAAATTATTGATAAAAAGAATCTAGAGATTATTGAGAAGTAATAAATTTATTCGTTTTACCTGGGTTATACTTGAATATACTTAAAATTTACAAAATATTGCAATTTTGGGACAAAAGAATCGACGTGGCACGTCATTCTAACGCAAGAGGTCAAGAAAATATCTCAAATGCATTTTTTTTCTATTTTGGTAAAAAATAAAATTAAATGTAATATTATACATATAATAGAAACTACAATATTTTGACAAAACAACAATTTGGTACGCTCATTCTTAGTTTGTCTCAAGATAGACGCCTGTGGCAGATACGAAGGTCGCCACTACCTTTTCAAATATAATTCGTCAATCGACGTAGCAGTCATTTTCTGTAAAAGAAAAGAAGGAAATTATTGATAAAAAGAATCTAGAAATTATTGAGAAGTAATAAATTTATTCGTTTTGCCTGGGAAAATGTTGCAATGTTGGCACGTCATTCCAGCGCAAGAGGTTAAACCTCGAAACCCCGATGTTCCTTCCGGTGGGACGTAGGTTATCGAGGTGGCGACTGTTTATGGATGATCGTTCTGTTGGAAAAACTGGATTCACCAGTGTACGATCCTCGTTTTCGTAGGACTCGCAGCCAGTGGGGGCGGTAATGCTGATAAGGTACGACGTGGAGCAAACGCCTGAGCTGCGGTTACACAGTTTCGCGATCAAGAAACAGGGCGCGCCTACGCTTCGGCTGGCGGCCGACACTGAGGAAAGTGCCGCTCGATGGACGACGTTCATCAAAGAAGCGATCGAGAGAAACGACCAGGTAAATGTCACGCTCTCGAGTTACTCTCGACGTCTATTTCCGGGACATGATCAGAGAGGAAACGAGTTGATGTTATATCATGCACCGCGAGGAAATACGTACGTATCTGAAGTGTGAGAAACTTTCTCGACTAGAGTGTCATTTAATTGTTCGACACTGACCTCTCACAATTGTTTCATATTTGATGTTTAGTAAACATCAAATCGTCCGTTTCTTGTTTCATGTTTGAAATATATTTTCGATTTGTTTCTCAACGTGTAAGATGTGACTTTGGTATTTTTGTCAAACAGAATCTGCTGCCAGTGTTGCTAGTAAACAGTGTTTGTTTTCAGCTGCTTCTTTTAATTATTATTATACATTTTCGAAGATGTGTACGTCTTCGTACAGACTTCGAAACAGAAATGGTCGTAACGTTAGATAAAACTGGAGAAAATATATGTCACGATATGAAATTGATTCATACGCGACTTATAAGCGAGAGTAGACTTGACTATAGAAATTTAATTTATTTATTTATGTCTATCAATAAGAGAATTTGTAAACTTATCCATTTTTCATCGCGGCTATTAATTTTTTTATTGTTGTGTCAATTTGACACTAATCGAAGAAATGAAGGATGGATGACAATTAAACGTAATAATACTAAATTTCCAATCAACAGTGGCCATTCATTGCACACGTTATTAACAATCCATAGCGTGTAAAAAAACGATACATACTTTTCTAGTTTCTTACGAAAACTATGATTCGTTCGTTGCATTAACATTGTATCATTTTGCCTTGACCGTTGATAAAATGAAAAGTGTATTGTTTTAAACTACTGTGATTAACAGTTCCAAATTATGCACAGAGAGAATTTCTCAATATTAAATAATCTTAAATAAATTCCATTGGAAAATTGTTTCTCGCTTTTTCCTGAACATACCTTTTCAAGCTGTGTCACTTTTGTCGCAACCGAGCGATATATTTTTATTCTCATCGTGGCGTCAAACTTTTTTCGACGAATATTTCAAAATTTATCACACGATTTCGAAGTGTTATATATAATATATTTCCATCCATTATTAATCCTTTCAACG
The DNA here is from genome assembly GCA_036937485.2 of Tetragonisca angustula. Taxonomy (NCBI): domain Eukaryota; kingdom Metazoa; phylum Arthropoda; class Insecta; order Hymenoptera; family Apidae; genus Tetragonisca; species Tetragonisca angustula. The sequence continues at coordinate 292,563 of JAWNGG020000023.1, read as the reverse complement.
CCGAAGAGTGATATATCGTCCTTGGCTACACAATGATACCTCACTGTGATACGAATCGTTATACTTGAAAATGACAAGACTCCTCTTGTTGGATGTTATTTGGACTTATTTCTCCTTCGATGCACAGATTTCCTCTTTCAATGTTATAGATATCGTTTAAAGCCAAATTTTTACATTATATATACAGTTTGATTCAGTACTTTTTGCCCAAAATTAATTTTCTCCGTGGTAAAAGTTGTAGCTCAATAAATAGCATAAAATGCACAGTGTTTTGTTAACAAATCACAAAAGTTTTGGAAAGATGGTGTTACGAGAGATAAATTAGAGTAGAAACATAAAATATTGTACGTTGTAGCGAAAGTGATTTTTGAGAGAATCTAACATATTTAATATTTTTACGTACAGTTATAGCTATATGTAGATATCAAAAAATTATACTTTGTTAATTCTTGATAGAATCTTCTGACTCCTAATGAAAGTTACTCTTAAAATCATTTCTAAAATTAACTTTTCTAAACTGTGAAAAATATGAGAAAGTCTAAATCATCAGTAGATCATAATATAATAACATTTTCACGGCAACTATTACAAAAGCCTATGATTATTATATCATAAGATTTTATATAACAGTAGTTATAATTGATTTCGATTTTATTAATAATATTTCTCACAAACAATGGTCACTGTATTTATAAAACTTGTTTGCAGATAATAAAATTCTTGCCCGAGAACTGAGAAACTGTTGACTGCTATGCGAATACACATGTTTTGTCTGTCAGATATTTAATTTTTATAAAATATTTTTCGTACAGTAGAAGTGCATTTTTTCATTTTATGATATTTATATTCTTTGAAATTCTATCTTCAATTTTGATAGTCATAGAAGTAGAAACGTAAGCATTCTGATATCAGAATTGTAAATATAGTAATAGGAAAAAGAGATTATTAATTAATTCCGTCATTAGCTAAAATCTAAAAGCTAGTAATCATTATGAATAAATCACTTGGTATTTTTGTAACGATGAAATATAACATTCAAGCGACAAGTATTTTCAGATATAGTATAACTTTCAAGTTGCACGATATTCATTTTTATAATATATAACAAAATTACGTCAGCATTTCTAATGTTGGTAACTAAAATCAAAAAGAAAAATTTCATTGGAGTTTTTACGATCCTTCGTGTACATTTTTGAAGATATCCTTGCTTCGTTATCCAGGTGAAAGGGGCTTCAAGAATTTAATGAAACGATGAGAGTCCGAGTACTTGTAAGTTTAAGAAAACAAGATATGTTTCAAATCCTCGAAGTTTGGCCATCTGCCTGCTGGAGTTGTTTGAATGGCTGAATTAGACGCTGAAATATCTGGCAGCGCCCTAGGCAAGCATGCAGTTTGATCAATGTCCTTCTATTTGTACAACTCTCGTAAAACACGATTATTTAAGATAATTACAATTTCTTAATTGTAAATCAATTTAGCGTTAATCACGACATGGTCTGAGTTAAATCACTCTCTGACAAACGTAATATATTTTCTTTCGCAGATTTGTTTATTTATAAATTTATTCCAAATATTTACAATCACAGTGAGGAGGAATATAATATCGTAAAATTATAATAAAAATACACTACAATACATTACAAAATGTAAAACGTTAGAACACGTAGGCGAAATGGTATAGTAAAAATTATGCAAACGCTCTAGTTTGTAGTTTGATCATACACAAGATGTATGAAATTTATTGTTTAACTATATTATTTACACTGAGATTAATACTCATCGTTCAGTCATTCCTAATCTTATTTCCTATCTAGATTTCCTCATTGAAAAAACTGGTCTTTTGGTCTCTCCCGCTACAAAAGATACGCGCGTACATTAAAGGCAACAAATGCTAGAAAAATAATTGGATTTTCTAGCAAAAAGTTATTTGAAATAATAAAACTAAATCGAGGCTCTGCAAGAGCAATTTAGAGAGTTCCCTGTTCCTCTCTGCAGTCTGTGCCGACGGTTTTACAGGTTGACACTTGGCTGGAAGCGTCGCTGAGAATGCGTGAAATGGCAGCGTGCGCGATTCACCGACCAGATTGCTTCGGATATCTGAGCAAGCAGCAAGAACACGCGAGGAAAACGTCCTCGCCAACCGGTTGGTCCAGGCGGTATTGCGTGCTAAAAGACGCTGCATTGTATTTCTACGACGACGCTAATGCGGAGAAGGCGTTCGGTGTCGCCTGCCTTCACGGCTTCAGGGTGCATAGTAGCGCGCCCACTTCCGGTGGCAGGAAACACGCGTTCGAATTGCAACCACCGGACCCCACGCAGAGGAGTTACATCTTCGCTACTGATTCAGAAATGGATAAGAAACGGTAACCAGCTGCCTATTCTTCTATTAATTTTATTAATTTTATTGTCATTGACTTTATTAATTTTATTAATTTTAGTGTTATTGACTTTATTAGTTTTATTAATTTTATTGCTATTAACTTTATTAATTTTATTAATTTTAGTGTTATTAACTTTACTAACTTAGTGTTATTAATTTTATTAATTTTAGTGCTATTGACTTTATTAATTTTATTAATTTTTGTGTTATTGACTTTATTAGCTTTATTAATTTTATTGTCATTAACTTTATTGTCATTGACTTTATTAATTTTAGTGTTATTAACTTTACTAACTTAGTGTTATTAATTTTATTAATTTTAGTGTTATTGACTTTATTAATTTTATTAATTTTATTGTTCTCAACTTTATCAATTTTATTAATTTTATTATATTAATTTTACTGTACAATGTTGTGTTTTTGGACAATTTTTCGTTGTCGCTTTTGGAAAATTATATCGTTGGATTTCAATTTTATAACAACCAGCTTTAATAAAAGTCTTTAATAAGTGTCTTTGAACATTTAAATGTGAAATATTTCTTGTACATTATTTACATTGTAATATTTATTCATTGTATAATATTCCATACAGTGAGGTTGGTATTTCTTCTTTATAGTTCTAACACAATCTGACTTACGTGATATAAAACAAAGAAAGTTTAAAATTGGTATTTATTTAAATACATGATATTGAGAATTAGAATTTTTTTACCAACGTTAGCAATAGTCATTTATATTATGTTTATTCATTTCTCTTTAAATTAAATACAGTTGCATTTTATATAATTATTTTGTGCCATTTGTATAATTATTTTATATAATCATTTTTATTTTCTCCTGCCTGTCATTATATTAATGTATGTTGATTATAATTTTTCTAGACTACATTATCAAAATGATAATGTAAAATAGTTTCTTAACATTTTTCTGCATTATTTGTTTAATGATTGTCATATTGTTTTAATTGTTATATTGATTGTTATATTGTTTTAATTGTTATTATTTGTTTTAATTATTGTCATTTTATTTGTTTACGTGATGTTTGAACGTGATATTTTTGTCTCACATTTTCTCCTGCCTGTCATTATATTAATGTATGTTGATTATAATTTTTCTAGATTACATTATCAAAATGATAATATAAAATAGTTTCTTAACATTTTTCTGCATTATTTGTTTAATGATTGTCATATTGTTTTAATTGTTATATTGAATGTTATATTGTTTTAATTGTTATTATTTGTTTTAATTATTGTCATTCTATTTGTTCACGTGATGTTTGAAAAAAATATATAAAAGAGAATTGTAGCACTTAGTCGCAGCATCCAACTGTACAATTATATTGTTAAATTCGATAATACTTTAACCACTTCTTCGTAATCAACGGGATTTACGATTTCGTTCCAAAGAGGCAACTATGTTCATTTGCAGGTGGCTGGCAGCGCTCGAATATTCGATCGATCGATGGATAAAGATTGGTTGACAAAGGCCGACCTACCGTACGAAGAAGCAAAGAAGTCGAAGCAGCGAAGATCCTTTGAGATGTCCTTCGCCTCTTCCTGTCTCCGGTTCCTAACGAACATTGTCGAAAATCACCAACTCATCGATCACCGTCGCCATTATCGCCTCGATTCTCGTTCGCAAATTCATCGCGTGGATCATGTCGCAGATACTCTTTAAACCCGCGATCCCGCAAACATCATGAACTACTTCGTCGACTTTTAATTTTCCTTTGAAAAAAAGAGAAAAGAATGAACTACTTCGTCGGGAATCCCCGTTCTCACTCGTTCAGTCGTGGATCGATGACACAACTTTGAAAATCCGCCATAATCACTTGCTGTTGGAGGAATGATTTTCCGATTGCAAATATTTTTCAGACATCGGTCAAGCGTCGAGTTGCTGTTTTAATTGATCGAGATATCTTGACGTTTTCTACTTTGTACAGACGTTTCTGTAAATTATTATTATTATGATTATTATTATTATTATTATTAACTCTGTGGATTTCTAATGATTCTGCTGTGTACTCTATCTTCTCTAGCTGTTTCTGCATACTGTTTCTGATTCACACGAATCTCTTCGTCGATCTCGTTGTTTCCAGATGATCCCGATGACCGATTCGCGAACTTCGTCAGTCTCTTAGTGTCACAAACACCATTTTATAATGATTGTTAGTTGTCAGTGGCGCTGTGTTTGCCGGAGCGTTGAACAATTTGATGTTACTTGAAACACTGTTTCTCAAGGTGTATTATATTTAGAATACTCGATACTCTGCTGTTCAGTTTCCCTCCGAGTTGTGAAGGATAGCTGTGTTGCACGATTTTATGCGGTTCAAAGTAATTAAAAGAACTCTGTGTGCTGACCAATAATGAACGCGTTCACTGCCACGCGAGATTTATACGTTTTTACTCTGTGGATCGGAATATTTAGTTCTTTTATGTTACATTCTTATAATTATATTTCACAAATAATTTTATATGATATAATCGCAATAAAAGCATTGTGAAACCGTGTTTTTCATTTATGCTCGTGAGTCTCGCGTTATCGTTCTATCTTAATTATTATTCTAATCGTATTATTTCTATCTTAACCATTCTACAGTATTCGCAGAGATGAGAACGTTGATCGCCATGGTAGGAAAACGCGTTAAAACGTTGAAAAAAAACGACGACGGATAAATTTTCTTCATCGTTGAAAGAGAACCGCGACTTGTTAATTATTTTGAACAGTATATATTTACAGAGTTATATTACACGTGTACACGACATTATCTCTTATAAGAAACACGTATAGGCTGTAAGATGCAATACGATTAGGGTTTAATTTCCATTAGACTTTTATATTGCATTTCTGATCGATGTTTATTTAAAGGGAGAGAATTTTCACTTTCACAAACATGTCGCCATAATTGAGATGATCTGGTGCTCATCGATGTCGGCTAACCTGCGAAACAGACCAGCTTCAGAATCCCTTTCATTTTCCAACAAAGTACAACGCACAATTTTTACCGTTTGTATAATCGTTACTTTTCCCGATCATCGACGCTCATCAAACGTATCAAAGACTTGACAAAGAGAGAAAACATTGTAAGAAAGTAAGTGTCGCAGTAGCCATTATCATCTTTTTAAACGGCGAACAGTGCTTGAGAAATGCTGTTTCAAGTAGACGATCCCAGTATCGAGTCAGACAAACTTTAACGCGGCAAAGGAACTCTATTTATTGGAACCCATTGGAATTGGTATTTGAACATACTGCAAGAGCATAATCTACGAATCGAAGGCGGAAAATAATGTATACGTAATGTGAAAAATTTGATAGAAATTCTTAACAAGCAAATAATTTGATAGAAATTCTTATAAGCAAATATTGAACCTGCAGTCTGAAATATGTTTGTGTAATGTAATATTCTGCATTACAGAATGTAAAAGATCGATCGTACTTGCTTACAATGCTTCGACACATTGATATCAGATTTTTCAAAATGACAGACTTCATCGGTTCAGAATTTAATGACTAAAAATACAGCTAAATAATGTTTATTGAACAATCTTTGTAAAACTCGAAATTTCGATCTAACGATGTTGATTGTAACAGATTCCCAAAAAGTTATGTCAATCCATATGAGGACTTTGACGTTTCACAAATAAAGATAAATAGATTTCTTCCTTTCTTTCCTTTGAGAAGAAATAAATAATAAATAATGAAACGAACAAATTTTAATTTTAATTTGGAAGTACAATGGTCCAAAGTCAGAATATGCAAAAATGATCAGTCATCGTTCAAGGATTTCTTAATCATAAAATAATTGTAAAATTATTTTCGAGTCTGTTTAATCAAAATTTCATGGACATTATTTTCAAGCGAGCTGAAAAATGTCGAAACTGTCGTTAAGAAATTTTTACGAGGAACAATAATCACGTCAGTGCAGTTGCAATTTACATCAACGTGCGTTCTGATAAATGGAGTTCGACTCGTAATCTTGCCGCTCGCGACTTAGCAGATTTTTGTATTGTTAATATCAGCTTTTGGATTCCGTTTTTATATATACAAACGTTGCATAGTTTACCGAGGTGCAGGAATTGAAATCACACACGACAAGCGTGGAGCATCAAAAAAAAAAAAAAAAGAAAAAAAAGAAAAAGAAGAAAAAAAAATTTTTTAAAACGAGAAAAAGAATTGAAGAAACGCGAAGGGACGAAAAGAATTGTTTATTCACCGATTGTGTCTTGTATTAGTTAGAACGACTCCCACCGATTTTTCTCTTACAGAAATAGGATTCGATTTTTAGCTTTTAAGAGGGTTCAAACTGTCGTCCATCGCGTTATTCACGAATTTCGAGATAGCGTTGAATCGAAGCATCCTCGCGAGATGATACATCATTGTCCAGTGTCGATGAGCAAATAAATACTTGGACGTTGTCGTAATGTTCATTAACCCTTCATATCCGACATTTTTGTTAAATTTCTCTGTCATTGTCTAGACAGAGAAATTTATGTATTTTCAAATCTCTACAAACGTAGTTGAGACAATAGAAATTTGTTTTTATTATTATAACAAATACTTTATTCCAAATATTTTATATACTTTTTTCGTGATGTATGCATTCTATGTGTTTTTGCATCACAAATGTTTTCCTTCACAAATGCGCAAAAATCCGCAATAATTAAATTGTTTCTGACATAGGGAAGAGGAAAATAAATTTTTTAATTATTTAATTTCGTGTATGACAGAGCCTCCCTTATTCGAACCACGATATTTACCAAATACTTCAGTACTCGAGTTTTATGTCAGAATAGGATACCTGCTTGGAGCAGATGAGCTTCTAGTTATCAACAGATATTTTCTGATAATATAACATAATATTCGAATATCGAAATATTCGGGAAAGATAAAAGTTTAAAAAAATTGCTGTGCTTTCTTCCAACGATTCGCAAATGTTCGATCTGTATCTTTTCACGAGAAACTGTTGTCGCAGTAAAATGATGCAAGCAATACTTTTTAATGTACGGCTAGGATACAAAGGGTTAAAGGCAACATACGCTACCGCGAGAAACAATAACAGAGACGCTGGAATGATGTACAATATATCAATTTGCTATGTCACTCGAATTTGTAGTAAAGTAAGTATATTGTCCGCAGAGGTATCGTGAATAGCTAACAGCATTTGTGAATTAGAGTGTATATCTCTGATAGAGGGACAAAAGAGTATAAAATTCGTAGAAAATATAACACAGTAAAGTATTCCCTTCGTTCTTCTATTTTTTCGAACATTTTAATATATATTATCAAAATGAAATATATAATTAGAAAATCGTCTATGATTAACAGATTTCTGTTTTGGTAACATAATGTTCAGATATTCGAATATTGATAAAAAAGAAAAAAGACTATGGAAAACTTTATTGTATTTCAAACTCGAAGTGCAACATGAAAGTTGGTATTGGATTTTGTGCGTGAAAGTTGATAATATACATCTCTTGTTTTTTTTTTCTGAAAATGACGACTCGTGTTATTTTCGCTAAAATTTGACATGTACTCTTTTGTCTATTTTGCCAGAGACGTCAGAAAATGATACATGCCTTTCGAATGAAATTTTTACTCGTAGGGAATAAAATTTTGCCCGAACAATGGCTTTCGTTTGTGTAAATGGTTGAAGATTCATTCGGATAATTATTGATAAATACCATAATTAGATTATAAAGATTGTAAAGATCATGAAATCCCCTAGAACGATTAAAAGTAAGGGGGAGGGGCTCTCGGGCTCAACCTATGGAAAACATAGGAAATACACACAACCTTTTCAACTTCGAAAAATTGCGTGAACATGGTTTACGCTTTAACACTGTACCACTAGAACTGTTTCTTCGTGAAAAATCTTTTTATAAAAAATTTGTTCATAAAAATTGTACGAACTTACAATGATACACTTCTAGAAACTTGTATAATTTTCCGCGAGAGCGTTACGTTCTTTATTGTATAATAAATTCCACTTCATTTCCTCTGATCTGAAAAGTTTTATACTTTAGTCGTCGATAGTGTTCTAGTGTTAATGAAATGTTAATATCTTTGAAATATCTGTATTGAAAAATACTTTTCGAACAAAAATATAATAAACTGCCCCTGCCCCGTAGTCATTCAAGACTTCATTTCTCTAAGATTAATTAATCGGGTAATCTTCAACCATATCGAGATATCAAAATGACAAAAGAAGGGTGGAAAGAAAGAATCAAAAAAGAACTACTGCGAAATTTTCCTATTGGCCAGGAAAAAACAATTCTTAACCCGTCAAAGACTAATGCGACATTTCATTTCTAATTCTTTTCAATTAATTTATATTATCAAGTCCTATTTCTTAATATTTCAAAAATTCACTCGATACTCTTCCATCATTACGTCTTCTCGTGGATTTTATGAAATTTCAGGAAATTCAGAAAAAATACCAAAGATCCTTTCATCGTTAAGTATGTCTTCCATCTAAATTTTATAGTTTCGTGAAATTCCAAGAAATCGAATTATTTATCATATTAATATGAGTATTTGCAACATATTATTACGACGTATTTATAATATAATATAATATTAATAATTAGACCACGAATTACTATGTTCACTAAGAATTTCTTTCATGTAAGAAATTCAATGCATCAACATTGATTATAATATTTCACTGGTGAAACAAATCTCCGCGCAAGTTTAACCAAGTCGAGGAAAATATAAATTTGCATAAAAATCTAATCTGATGTATTATATTATAATACGATATTATGTGATTATAATTTATAATACTTGCAATATTATAAATACTTCAATTAATAAGTAATAAATCGCTTGGTCCTTGATGGGTTAACCAAGTATCTAAATGCTTTGCGTGAGTATGCGAACGATCAGACGACTAAAAACGCACGCGCCCGTGTGTGTGTGTGTGTGTGTGTATGCATGTATGTGTGTATGTGTGTATGCATCATCGCCAATATTTGTACCGATCTCGAGAATGATGGGAACCACGCGAGTCGATGCATGCAAAACGAAGAGGAGCTGAACGATTTTCCCTCGAAAGCAGCGACGAACGAAGGCTAATTACTTGTTTCGTGCAGCGAGAAAACGAGGAGACGAGAAACGGCGAAGTCGATCAGAGATCGACAATACAGTGAATTCCATAGTGGAGGAACAAGGAGGAACGAAGGACAAAACGAAGAGGAGAGTGAGGCCGAGAGGAAGCCGCGAATATTGAACGACAGACCGCTCAATAAATAAAAAAAAAAAAAAAGAAAAGAAATTAAAAGAGAAAATAAAGAAAAAAAAAAGATAAAAGCACAGATAATAAAATAGGAGGTTTAATACAATTGTAGAATTGAAGTGCGTCAATTATTTACCTGTCACCCTTCGAGCTGGTTTGAAGGACGTTGGTTTTATCGCTGTTTAGATGATGCAGTGTCTTTTCTCCATGGTAGGAGGTTTTCTCCCTCTTACCGCCAAGAAAGCCGGACAGCGGTCATTCTTCTTGACCAATGGACATTTTCATTCGTCGGTCGTTTGAATAATTTGAAGACACGTTGATGTCGTCTGATGTCGATTGTTTCGCTTTTGGAACACGGATAGTTGATCAGTTTGGGTAAGTGTCATCTCGGAATGGAATTTTCCTCACTTTTCCCTTTGGTACATCGTCGATGGAATGGGTTGACTATTACCGAGGTAGACGTGATCAGAGATTGGTTTGTCAGTAGGTGTATGCGTTTGTAAATTGATCGAAGTATGAATAACCGTGACGACGATTACGATGTCTATATTGTAGAGTATACCTCGTGATAGATACGTGATTCGATTAGGTGTTGGATGGTGTTGGAGAGTGAGTCATGTAATTGGATTTAGTTGTGTATTGTCTAATTTATTTGCAGATGAAACGATGTGGTTTGTTGATTCATTCCTGTAAATATGCGACGATGAATTTACGAGAAACCGTTTTTTTAATCCTTAAGTATTATAGAACATTAAATTGTTGATATTTTAGTACTGCTGTATTGTTATTAGTCTTACGAATTACTGAATTGGGCATCATTATCTATTTGTGCAATTACGTGTATTTGCATGTAATGTGTAAGAATATATAAAGTATTCAAAGTGGTAAAATAATTTTTGAGGTTCCATTTCTTTTTTTTTTTTTTTAATATCATAAAAATACGAAGTTGTCAGAAGTCTTACAATTAGAGCACTTTTTATTTTCCAATGTCCAGTATTTTATAATACAATTAACCCTTTACAGATTCTTTGTTGCATAAAATATTGTTTGACCCTTTCAATTTTTTTTTTTTTTTTATAAATATTAGTGCTTAATCTAAGACTTTTGAACGATAGTGTATATACAAGTGTCACATTGAATTCAAATTTACTTGTTTTATATATTAATACTAAGGCATTTCATTATTAAGTGTAATTGAATAACATCAGTTGTACTAAAAAAATAAAGATATAACAGTATAAAGAAAGTACAGAAAGGGAAATAGCAATGTCTAAAAATTGGTAGCACTCTCACGAATGATCTATGATACTTAAGGATTTGTAAATATGATGTCTATAGTCACAAACGAGGTATATTCGTTTACACTATAGTACATGGACTTGAAGAACCCGATGTTGCAGAAGAATTTTATTTTAATGAAATAAATCAGTTAAAATATCATTTTATGAAAGTAAAGAATAAAAAACAGATTAGTAACATCTCTCGACTAGACAAATTGACATAAACATCTATATTGTCAATTATTTTAATTCTTCAATGTGAAAAGTATTGCACATACGCCAAATTATTGAACATTCTTAACCCACTATGTTTCGAAAAATTAAATAAAAGAAAGCCTCGTGATTAAATTAATTCAGTACATTTTATAGAGAAAAATTCGACAAAATTATCAACTTGATCCAAATACGTGATTCATTCTGTATTAATGAAAATTTCTTTCTGCAAGTAAAGAAATGCGCACAAACTGGAATTTATTGAAAAGATGTACGACGTCGATCAAGGTTTAACAAATTCGTAAATAAATGAAGGAAAATATAAATTAGATGGTGATATTATGTAAAATGTAGCATCATCAAAATCAAATCGCAGTGTTTCTCATTTTATAATTTGACAAGATTAAACAAACAAGATGACATCATTTAACGAAATAGCTGATTCGTTCGTTAACATTTCTGAAGCGTTAAAAGTAAGGATTTTTATGAAGCGTGTGAGTTAAGGCAACAAATTATTGTAACAAAGTAGAATCAGTGTGATTGTAAAAGTACAAAAGGTCAAATGTAACCGTGTCCGTCTTTCTAGTGCCAAAACTGGAATTAATTAATTGAACCAATCGAAGATTGTAATAAATGTCGTTGAGAAAAAAGAAACAGATGTTTGCATTTCTTCATTACATTTACAGATAAGATAGTTCTTGAAAATTTAATATAATTTCGACTTTATATTCCTCAGTTTTCCACCAACATTTATATCTCTACATTTCTGAACAACTTCAATTTCCAAAATATAACAATTTTCCCGAAATTCTCGTTGAAAAGAAAATGATCGAAAATTATCTTCTTTGCGTGTTCTCTCTAAATTGTTTTCATCTTCAAATGAGAACGAAACAGTCACGTTGCAAGCGTCAAAAACATTTCAATGATAAACGATTAGAGATAACACGAAGATTTCGATGAAAGAGATGAAATAAAAATATAGTGTCTGATAAATTGCTTTCAGACGCCATATCGTGGCGGGATTCGAAAGCTGCAAGAACTTTCTACCTGAACGGTCGCTAAGATTGGTCAATCGCTGTTGCAAAAACGGAGTGCAGATCTCTTTTCAACGAAATATTTGAATGCGAGTTTCTTTCTCGTCAATAATGTTTATTCATTCTTGTGTCGTTGACGTTTCATCTTTATGAATTTTTTAAAAAGTTCAAATTGAAAAACTCACGTTGAGTTTAATTATACAAATGGAGAATTAAACAATCGTACGTTGTTATAATTGATTATAATTTGCGTATCTTCAAAAATTATTTATATATTCACGGTCGTCTTTTCAACGAATTAAAAGTAACTTCTTCATTTGCATTTCTGTGTTTGATGAATACCCGTGTAATTTTAAAAATTATTTGTAAATTTCCGAGAAATCAGAAACATGTCTTTGGAATTCAATGAAAATATAAATGCAGCATATCGAATTTCTTGAAAATTTCTATCGTGGTTCTCTTTTCAATAAGTTAGAAATATCTTCTTCCTTTACACATTTGTATTACATTTAAACGTTATAAAACATTATACTTTTTATATTGTACATTATAAGCATTGAAACAATGAAACGTTATAAATTGCTTTCATTTCTTAAAGTAAGAGCAAGATTGAAATATAAGAATTTATAGATCGTGGAAGGGCCGACGACGGGTTCATCAAATTTAGATTCCAAATGAATGAGATTTCACCTATGAAATCTGAATAAACCTAACACTCAATATTTAATTAATATCTGAATAAACTGTATAAACTTTGTATATATGGTTTTATAATAAAGTGAATAACTTATCAATTTTCAGTAATTTTGTTATTTAGACTATTAAGTATTTTCAAAAGTTCAACAAAAATAATTAGAATTATATATCTCAACATTCATCCTTTTTTCATTATCATTTGTAACGATGTAACATCAACTTCATATTCATATTCAAAATTCTCTTATTATTATTATTTAACTTATTCAACTTAGAATGTTTCAAAATTCTGGATAGAAATTTCAATTCAGATTTCGAATTCTTTCAATGTCAATGGTGGCTGGCGGCAGCTGCGTTCCCATAGTTTCGAATCGGGAATAATTGTCCAGGCAACTATTTCCAAGTATTCGTGAAACGAACACCCAACATCGAAACGTGTAATTTCGCAATGGAATTCGAAAGGCTTCGAAGATTATTTGGAGTCGGTTTCCGAACACCGCGCGTAGCTCTGTGCCGATATTACCTAATAATTCCTGTAAATAGTAATTATTGTTAAACTATTACAGCTCGCGTCGTGTAATTTGCATTGATCTCAGATTCGAAACTTTCGCCGCGTTTGTCGAGAAACGCTTGCTACGTTAAAAAATTTCGTACGAACTGTAATTTTTGTCAAATGCTCATTCAATTCAGTAATTTCTCATACGTTTAACTGAAAAACGCAAAGATGCAGAGAACGCACGAGAACATGTAAGAAATATTCGAAATATATTTCTGATGATCTAGATAGTGAACCAAGTTTTTTCTTTTAAATTTGTTTAATCGTATTTATCAGTTGCTTTCGATATTAATAGCTAATTAAATTTTTATTTCCATTTTATTAATCTCGATGATTTATTTACTTTATTACAGTCAAGTGACTAAAATTTTAATACGCCGATATTCTATTCTTTGTACTATGTGTAAAATGAAGTATTTGTTTCGATTTTAGAGCCTGACTTTAAGTATTTTGCATTCTAACGATAAGTACTTATTTTTCTACTTTTTTTTACTTCTACTTTCGTTTAATTTGTGCATCCTGTTAAATTTTCTATCATTTCCTTGTGTTATATATGTATATGCAAGTACAATAATTTAATTTAAAAGTATTATATACGTGTAACAAGTACAATAATTTAATACTATGAAAATAAAATATAGAAACTGGTGAAAGAAACGCTTCATTAGAAAATAAAGATGTATGCAAATAGTTTTTGCAGCACTATCATGCATTGTGCACAATCGTGCACAAATATTTGGACAGCTTTGGATATAAATACGATTCAAATGAATCTTTCTAATTTATTTGTAACACACACAGTAACAATGGAATTGTTAATTTCAGTCGGAATAAATAAAGAAGTAACTAATCAAATTTTGCAGAGACATCTTAATTAGATCAATATCAGAAGAAATTGAAGTATGCATTTTGGTCATACTCCAAAAATTTACATGAATTTAATTTAATTTTATAAACAGCTACTTATTAGAATATGAAACTTCGGTGATAGGTATACTGTTTAAGATCGAATTTACTGAAACATTTTATCCCAATTATAGCAAGATGGAAATAACAATATTCATAGCTAGACTTCTTGAAGATTTAATTTCAAAGATAGATACATATTGCAGAAAGTACTATATCTCTGACGTTTGACATATTCTTCTTTTCATAATGTGCGCAATCTATGCATATCTGTCACTTTGAAATGCATGAAAATTCGCAACTATGAGAGCAAGGCAAGGACAATCGTCCTTCCTGCACAGTGAACGTGAATATCTAGCCAAATCACACCATCGAAAAGTCGCGATCCCAGTCAGTATTAAAAGTCAAAAGAGCCACCGACAGGAACACTAAATCGCGAGTTTCACGTAGCGTGGAACAAAATTTGAGTTTGCTTAGGGCCCGATACGCGGTTTATCCGAGGTTGAGCCGGTGGTATCCGTTTGATAGCAGATAGCAGGCCGAACGACGCTGGTATGTTCTCATTACGCGTCGTGTAGGTATGCGGCGGCCAGTTCGTGTTCTCCATGCTTCGAGATCCGTGCACGCTGCGAGACCACGTTTCCTCTCCTTCTCCCCTTCATCATCATCTTCATCTTCTTCTTCTTCTTCTTCTTGCCCTGTTTATCCTTCACCGCCGGTGCTTCTTGGATCAGAATTCAAGCTCCGTTCACACTGACCATGTGTTTGCTTCACGTTCAATACTTCTACATCGAGATTTCCCTCCTCTTTCTTTTATTTCAAAACTTTAGTCGATAAAGTGACAAGATAATTCCTTGGTCTGAAGCATAGTTCGAACTCTGGAATCTATACGTCCCTGTTGTTTGATTATGTTCTGCTGTTTGTTGCTTGTAAAGGTTTGTGAAAAGGAGTGAAAATTTGTCCAAAGCTGCACAGATTTGTTTGTTTTCTTTTTCAAGCCAGTGTAGTGAATACAATTACGCGTTATAATTATATTAATTATACTATTCTCTAACAAATATATTCTGTGGTAAATATAGTAAACTCCTGTTGTACTGTTTCGTTAATATCGTGCACAGATTTGTTTGTTTCTGTTTCAAATCGGTATGAAAATTAATCATATCAAAACTTGGTCAATAAATGTAATAAATCCTGTGTAGACTAAAGTGTAGTCTGAATTCAAAAGTCTGCCTGCGTTGAATCATTTTCTTGACATCATGTACAGATTTGTTCGTCTCTGTTTGGAACCAGTTTGAAACATAACTGGACTGATAAAACACTACACTTCAGAATTAATAATATTTTATTGGAACAAGAAACAAACAAATTCGTGCGCGATAGCAACGTACAAAGTACCAAAAGCACTAAATTATAGTCAGAATTCGAAAGTCCATATATTTTACTTATATCATTATTTCGTCAACGTTAGATCAGCTTATTAGTTTATTCTGTACAGATTTCTTTATTTCCAACGAGTAAGAAAATGTCCATATCAAATCATGCTTGATGAAATATTAATTCTGCAGCTCATCTGAGTCTAAAATTTAATCTACATTTTGAAGTCAGTACTATCGGACTGGAAATTTGTTCTGTAGCTCAAAATATAGAATAATCCACGTTTTCCAATCGAAGTTCACACGTTCCTTATTTGTTTGCGTCTGTTTCGAGCCAGCTCTCGCCACTTCTCGAATTTGCTACACTAGAACTATCAAAATGGTGAAAATGGCCATTTCAATGCTTTTGTTAAATATCTTACACATATAAAAGTGTATATTTTTGGAGACTCTTCGTAAAATACATAAGCAAAAGCTGTATGCACAAAGATCCTCCAGCCTATCGTATCATAAAGATCATTCGTTTCCTTTAATTTACCTGTGATCCGCCGTTGGAGCGATAAGGAGAGCGAAAATGCACCTGTGACGTACGAATTTTCAGAAAGGCACGATTACGAGGTCCTCGACCCTTCCGGCAACTTCTGCCGGCTTATTTTTAATTCGTTCCCGGTTCGCGTTTGTCCTTTTGAGATTCCTTCAGCTGGACTGCCACGTATTTATCTTGCAGTTTCGCGAGAGAAGTCCCTCGCTCCTCTTTTTAATTCTGCCCGCTTCCTTTTAGCTCTGTCCGTTTCTTCCTCTGGTTGTCGCGCTCCTCTCTTTTCCCAACCCGCCGGCTCCATTCAGAGAAACTGTTGCAGATCTCGCTTGCAACGTTATTTCGCTATTCCGTGTATCTGCCTCCTCGCCTTCGTACTTCGTACTTTCCACGGCGCTGTTTTGTCTCAACGTTTTCCAAATTGCTGTAAATTGTCGTCCCATTCGCCGATACTTTTCGTTGGTTTCGTAGCGCGGTTACTGTTATTACGTTGCAGCTGCTTGGGCATGCTTCGACGAAGTCTCATTCTGCGATTTTCATTTCGGGATTTTAGCGGAAGCCATTCGTGCAAGAAATTTTGTACATGTTATATTTAATTATACTAATATTTAATATATTATAATACTTATCATATTATTTAACATATTATAATATTTATCATATTATAAAATATTTTTATTTAATTATAATATATACTATATTATAAAATATTTTTAATTAATTATAATATTGTATTATAATATTTTATATTTAATATAATAAATATTTAACACTGTAGGAACAACTATTATGACTGTATACATAATACATGTATATATATATATAGTATATACTGCTATATACATTAACAATGAGGAACGACTATCATGACTATAAAATTTGAAACCAATCTGGAAATGGAGCAAAAGTTGCAATATTTAGGAAACAATTAGTATATCGTTTCATATACATATAAGATTATTACAAATAAAATGAAACCTTAATAAAAATTTTAACGTTTATATTTATATTTATAATATTAATCAAATTTCGATTCGCTAGACTCGAAACATGTTACAATCATTACAACAAAATTATTGATAGTAGATTATTGCTGATCATTTTTTGATCCGTTGTTCATGATTTTTCGCACGAATGATTTTCAGAGTTTCTCACAAATCTGTGAAAGATCCTATGAATGTAATATAATAAGCCAGAGTTCCAAGTTTTACAAAAGAAAACAATGCATTTAAATTCAAATAATCATTGATCAAGTTTAAAATCAATCTAAAAATGTATATAGTAATTGCAGAATATTGATTATAAATATATATATATTTAATAAAAAGTTAATATACAGCACAAGTACTAAAGATGACTCCACTAAATAATATATTGCAATTGTGTAAATATTTTTATGATGTTCATGAAATATTTTGTAATTTCTACATAGTTCTTCAGATTTCTTTCCAACTTCATCAATCTTCAGTGTCAATGAAATATCAAAATATTTTACACATTAACACACGATACATTTACAAATAATCCTACAAACGTTCGAATAAGGAAAATTAGAATCTACTTTCGCAGCATATTTTAAATATTTCCTTACATCGAATTTCGCTTTAAATATAAAAAGCAATTATTGTTACATCGCTTTCCATTTTATGCATTCAACTTTAATTATCTTCATTTACATTTTTCGTCCGATCGATATTTTTCGTTTTTATTTTGTACAGCGCACGCTTTAATTACGTTCGAAGGAACATTAATTCCAATTTTGCTTGTTACAGAGGCCGCCACGATTTTAAAAGTTTCCCCCCCGAAATTTATTTGAGCGAGACAGACGCGCAAGCATGTTCACAAACCGTTCATTACTATAACTGCTTAAATTTTACGACACTGCTTCTTTACATACGTCGTCGTTATTTTTTCTTTTTTTCTTCTTTTCTCCTCCCTGTAGCGCGTCTTCAAACTTCATCTTGGTCAACGATCTTCGTCCTCCTCTTCTTGAACGCTGTTCCAGTGAAAACACTAATGCAAAAAACATGCATACACTTTAGGGAGACTTCATTCGAGTGGGATTGGTTTTTACTCGTCGTGTAGCTTCTTCCTGCTTCGCTTCTTCGTCCTTCTTCCTTCTTCTGGCTGTTCTTTCATGCCCGCTGCGTTTTCCTTCAACATCTGCGGAATATATGAATAAAGGCTACGTTCATAGCGTTACATCCTGCAGCAACGCGAAATAGTATAGTAATTTTCTGTTCCTGTTAAGAATGCTCGATTATTGTATTGTGATCGTTTACGTGGAAGCAATTCATAATATTCAAAATACAGAGTACATAGTTCTCGTCATAATCGATAGTTTAAAGTTTCCTGCAAGTGCATAAATATCCGCGGCCTAATTATTACAAAGTCTTCCAATATTTACTTTAGTTAAAACAGTGTTATAATAACACGATTTATTATTATTATTATTATTATTATTATTATTATGCAAGTATATGAATCATATGAAACTATTTACATAAAAAGACTATTAAATTACATGATTATAATAATAATGATACAATAATAAATAATAATAGTAACAAAAAATTATATAATATGATTACAGTATAATATATAATATAATAATATAATATATTTACAGGATAGTATATTATTATAAATATAAATAGTTATTAGTATAAGTAAATAGTAATAATAGAACATAATTACATAAATGTAAATAGTTGTTAGTACAAATAAATAATAATGATATAATATAATTACAAAATTGTACACGTTATTATTATAAATGTAAATAGTTATTAGTATAAATAAATAATAATAATATAATGTAATTACAGGATAGTATACGTTATTATTATAAATATAAATAGTTATTAGTATAAATGAATAATAATAATAATATAATTACAGGATAATATACGTTATTATTGTAAATGTAAATAGTTATTAGTATAAATAAATAATAATAATATAATGTAATTACAGGGTAGTATACGTTATTGTTATAAATATAAATAGTTATTAGTATAAATGAATAATAATAATATAATATAATTACAGGATAGTATACATTATTATTGCGATCTCGTGTATTTCCTCAACAACAGAAGCACTTGCATAACCATTTTCCATAATTTCGCGAATCGAACTCTTGCTGCTTGAAAACATCGTTCGCCAGATGTAAGCCCTTTTTATTTCTAAAGCCACCACATGCCATGGCACGTTAATCACAAACACCGTGATTAAACCTACCTCATCGCGCGTCAGATCTCCATTCATTAACAGTAATATCGCATTTGCAAGTTCATGGATAACAAAGCCCCGAGATAAAATCGAGGGCGTATCGCGATTACCATTTTGCGCGCGCAAAATTCGAATTAATTCGTGAAACGAGCGAGGGGGAAAACTTTTCGTGCCGTAGGGACGAAGACGGGGAGAGGCTGTTTCTCAATTAAAATCGATTTATATCTGAGCATTCGCAAATGAGCATGCGTCACGCGTGGAGTCTCGTGTGTAGTTTGGCCCGCAAATGAAGCAGTACCGTAAGCTCGACAGCACGTGGACCGCGTGCAATGTGAACGTCCTCAGGCCGACAAGCAACAATTTTTTTTCGTTCACGCTCGATGCACCAAAATTTCGACGAACGCGTCGTGGTCCGTGTTTTGAAATAAATGGTGGATTCGTGTCGTGTAGAACTTTGTTGTAGAATATTCTGTTTGCAAGAATTCGCAGAGTCCTGTTCATTTGAACCAAATTTTTTGATGGTTGAGTCCGCTTCTCTGAATTAAAACTCGTTGTACGAACGAAAAATAATAGAGGGAGAATATGAACTTGTATAAATTATTATATAAATTACATAATTATATAATTTATATAATTTATAATTATTATATAATTATATATTATATAAATTATTTATACGGCAAGCTTATGTACCTAAATAAAGTTTTGCCGGAATTAAATTGCAATATGCAATGACACTACATTTATTTGCATCAAATCTCAATCAACGCTTGATTAAATGGATTGAAATGTATAATAAAGGTTCAAGTTTAAATAAATGAATTCTAATCCACTGGAGGATACTACAATAGCAATGGCAATATATCAATTAGCGATAGTAATATATGATAATGTTAGATTTATTTGAACCAAATTAAATGAAATGAATGGAATTTATATTAATTATATAAATAAAATTTAAAAAAAAATTAAAATTATCTTAAAATTGAATATTTTAAAAATTAAATTGATAATAAAACCTAAAATAAATATTTTAATAGCAAAATATTTATGAATTTTTGATAAATTAAAATTAGAAATTATAAAATTAAAGTTAAAAATAATTTTTCTTAATATTAATATAGTTATTATTATAAATATTATACAAAAATTTATTAATTTATCTTCATAAAAGTAAATTATATTTAATAAATTTATTATAATACGAATTGAATAAGAAAAAAAATAGATTCTATTAGCAAGAGATAATTTACCTGCACGTTGTGGAAAATTGATTGGAGAATGATTCTACATGCCAAAATAAGTCAAAAAGAAAGAGTACAATTTGTTCATCCAATGCATCGTTTTCTCGAGAATCAAATATGAGAATCTACCAATTATATTTAAATTTGACTAATCATCAAATAACAAAAGAGCGAAATTGGAATAAGTTTCTTTTCAAAGTTGCAACGAGTTAATGATTTTTACCTCCATAGACAACATCGTTAAATAGACATATTGAAAAAAAATGGATGCATTTTTGATTTGTTACGATATGATCCACATTTGCTATCAAACTTTTGGACTTTTTAGTTTTCAACGAGTATAAATTCGTTTCGTTTCATTTGTAATCTAGTTCATCAAACATTCCAGTCACGAAAACCAACATATTCTGTAATTTCCTCCGTTACAGTTTCTTTCATCTGCACTCTACGATTTCTACGAAAGATGAAATTGCTACTGCTTGGTCGTTGAAGGAGAATTCCATTTGGAACTCGTGTGAAAACGTCGACAGGAAAGAATGCAAGTTATGTAAGAGCTCATCGATTTCCAATTTCTTCTTCACGTTTTCCAATGTTGGGTATATTCTTTCGCAATCGGACCAAAATTCGATGGAGTCTCGATGGTCGATGGAAGCAGAGACTCGCTGATTCGGTCTTCTTCCAGCTACCAGCACGGTGGTGATCTCGATGACTTGGCGGCGTCGTGATCGTGGTGGTTGTGAGATGGCATGGTCGAGGACGGAAAGAGGAGAGGGAACTAGTTCAGCGAGCAAAACGAGGCGAGATGCAGTTGCACGCTGCGCTGTAGCAACGCCTAAAAGCTTGTACGAACTAGAGTCCTCTGACCTCTCCGAAACCTACGGACCCATCCGTGTTTCAGTCTCTCGCATTCTCTAATGACTCGCGACGAGTGAATGCAGAGCCAGGACGATCGCGTGGAATACTGCTCGTACGATCTTCGTACGAAATTCGTCGCAACTTAAATTTCGTCGTTTCGCACACAGTGATTGTCAAATTTTTCCATTCTTTAAAACTCGTGTCTCAACCTCTTGCCACGCGCGTCGAGAATTCTTTGTTCCAAAATTGTAATATTTTCTGTAATAATTTCAGAGTACGTTTGAGCAAAAACAAAGTGGGCGAAACAAATAACGAATTTATCACTCGCTCAATAATTTCTAGCCAGTGATATCGACGACGACGAGTTTCGAGAAAGAAAGCGACGAATTATTGTATACATTGTGTTTGGTCACTCGTTGTGGTCCGCAAACCAGTTGCCAGCGGCTTTTTGACCAGGAAATTTATAAAGTGTAATAAATCTTTCGTATCAAATTGACAAACATAAGCTGTGTAAGTTAATCAAATTGAAGATTACATTTGTTGCAACAAATTATTGTAGAAACGAGATATTATGTTTGATTTAAAAAAATATAACAAAGAAGCTACTAAACTTTGAATATTTTATATTATTTTTAATATTATATTCTGTATGATTTTATAACTTGGAGTTTTCTTTAAATGGATAAAGGTCCATAGTCTTGCAATTGTTACTTCAATTAATTCGAAAATAAATATTCTTTACATTAAGAAATATAATTTATAATTGAACGAGGTAAAGATAAATTGCGGAGTAAATTTTCATTTAAAAGACATTCAAGACAATTGTCTTGAGCAATTTCGAAAAAAATTTGAGTTTGAAAGTGTGTCAAGTGTACTTGAATTTAATTAATTCTATCGTGAATAATCAGCATGAAGATACTTTGCGTGCAAAAATAAATAAAGAATATAATATAAAATTGGAATGTGTTTAGTCAAAAGTTGTCTACTTGATCTTTTCTTTAAATTTTCCCCGAAAAAGCGGAACAATTTTTATTCTATATTCCTCACTTATCATAATAGATATTGCGCAGATAGCATAATTTTCTGTCGATTATTTACACCTGTCCTAGAATATATCAATTTTTATATTAACAACGTTGATTCGAAATTTATTACAAATAAAAATATGTCGTCACTTTGACATATTTTAGTATAAAAACACAAAGAACGTATTTTCAATTATTTACAACAATATTTCAAAAGACAAGTAGAAAAAAATTCTGTTAAAGAAATATTATCCTTTCCTTTAGACGTTATTCTTTTATTCTCTCTTTCTCTGTTATTCTTTCCTTACCACGATCTTAGGAACAAACTCCGCATAAAGCAAAAACGAATGCATCAGCAAAACCATTAAGCTGTTAAACGTTTCAATACAGAGTTAAATTCTGGCACGAAACTTTTCGTTGACTTCATTATTAGTGTCCATCCTCGTGCATGCCGTGGCTCTCAGATATGAGATCACGTACGACGTGGTATATTTTGCATCTGAGTACCGCGAACCACTTCGACATTTAAATGTAAAATACCTGTCGCCCGGAGTCCCATTTCTTTTCTCACGTTGAAGGAGCCGTGTTGAGCCTTCTGCCTAGTATCTGGGCCTTTTAGGAAACATACTCGTCACTGCATACCGTTACCGTCGCCTCGTCCAGACGTAATTCGTCAACGTTTCGTCTCGACGAACCCTTTCACCTTTTGCATTCACAGAATCGTTGTTCTTGACAGGAATTGCTGAAATTTGCGAAAATGACGCGAGTCGCATACTTTCAAATATTCTTTGGTATATTTTCAGAAAAGATATTTTCAAGAAGAGTAAATTAATAAACAGTCTTCTTTCAAAACACATTTCTGTTCAGACGAAAACGCATTTGTTGTCGATAAATTTGCAAAATTGGCACAAGTACGATTCTAACATTCAACCAATTTTTAATATTCAAATTTTAGAAAAGAATTGGCATTCTTTAAAAAAAAACAAACAGATTAAGCTACTTTTCAAATTAATTTTATCCGTATAATTGCACTTGCAGCCTGAAGTAAAAGCGACGCGTCACGCAATTGTAACATTTAAACGAACCTCTAATGTATTTTATAAATAACACGATATTCCTGGAAGAATGAATTAATAAATTGTTTTTCAGAAGTATTTATTTCCATCCAGTAGGGAACAAACTTTTTCGTCCGTGAGTTGGTTCTCGGAAGACGCTGCAAAAAAAAAAGAAGAACTCAGAAACAATTTACGTCGATAATTACGACATATATTCCGCTATTCTCTCTTAGTCGTGCTTTAATTTCACCTCGGTTCTTGCCTCGGAGGAACAAACGCAACGAAACGAGATTCAAAGGAGGAAAAAACTTGTCAGAAGCTGTCGAGCGGCTCTTTGTCGGTGTATATTGGGCAATATAGGAGGTGAAAAGAAACGGCTTGCATTATCTCTCCGAGGATGGTGCATAAAAACGTTTCGCCGCAGCTCATTCCTCCGCATTGGCAGGTACCTGTAGCATTTACACGACGCTGCTACCCGCGACTGCGTGTCGCCAGTTGAGTGAATACAAATGCACCTGCAGGCAGACATTGACCTACGCGTACGCTTATAACAAACGCACGAAAGATAGAGAAAAATGCATGCGCTCACGATAGTAAGCTGCAATCTGCCGCTAATGATCCTGCAATTTGAATGGGAAATTAAATTCCGAAACGTCGGGCACAACTTTGTCGAATACCGCACCTACGATGTTCTCTGTTGGTTGCAAATTTTTCTCTTTCAATATATAAAAGACACACTTGACTGAGGATTACGGGCAATTTACTTATCGTCTATTATCCCCGTAGTTCGAAAGTATTGCGACAAACTTCTCCAACTGAAAGTTTACGGCAGAGAACAATGTTCAAGATTTTGGTATTTAAAGTTGTGAAACTTAGACACAGCTTCAAAACACTTCGAAGCGTTTTAGAATTTTAGAGAAAATGAAATTTCATTTGTGCCGCCATTATTTTAAAATATTGAAATTGCAATTCGAATCGCTCAAATGGACTCGGAAAATTGATTTCATTCGAAGAAACCTTGTCCCAAACATTGCACCGTTTGAAAACCAACAAAAGCGATTTCATTCTAAATGTTGAAATATAACCAAGATTTAAAGATTTTACCTCATCGCTAAATTGCACGTATAAAAAGTTCCAAAGTGCAGAAATACAGAAGATGCAACGTAATATTCAAGAGTGCAATAAAACGTAGCACACGTTTGCAACTAAACATCCCACTTCCTTCGTATTTGTAAAAATATGAATTATAAATGCACAGTCTACTCGTCACGTTCTCCAACAATCCAGAACATCGCAGTGAATCATACTTCTGTTTCAATTCAGAAGAGCGTCATTGCTCGAACGTTTGCAAATCCGTTTTTACAATCGGCAACGACGGAACCGAAGTTCACGGGGCATTGAAATAGTTGATGAACGTCGATGAGGGAGTATCAATGAGGGATTTGTTCGGTTTGATCACGCTAGGAATTGGTGGATACTCGGCAAGAAAAAGAATTTGTCTCAATATTCATGCCAGAGACGGTCGTTTCGATAAAATCGATCGAACGATCTGCGTTCGTCCAACTGATTTCATGGTCGATTTTTATCGAATAGAAAAACTCAATGATCGGATCGATATCTGTATGAATAAGTGCTGGAAATACTGTGTCCGATGAATCAGGCCATTTTTCACCTAGGACAAGTCTACGTTTATCTAGCTAAAAATTGCAGCAATTGTGATAATCGTCGAATGTAATTAGCGTGGAACGTGTGAGTATTGATAAAAATTAAACGCATTACAAATAAACGTAAATGATCAAGTGAACGAAACACGCATAAGCTATTAACTACCGCGGACTTTTGTGCAGATTCATATTTTTAAAAATGGAATCTCTCGTGGAGAATTGTTTCACATGTCAAACGTTGTGAATTGTGTGTGTACAAGCATTTGTGAATATAAATTAAAAAATAAATATTTTGCCAACCATGTGTTATGGAAAATCCAAGTTTGAATATTTTACATGTTATGTGCATTTTCTGTACTTCTGCTTTAACTCTTGAATTGTTTACGATTAAATTGCCTAGTTTTGCAAGTTTCAACTCGATTGACTTTAATTTTAATTTAATCTCTGCCACGGAGAATGTAAAACACAAGGAAAAGTCAAATCAACTGTAGTGATTAAATATTAAATTTAAAATTATTAAATATTAAAGTTTTGTGTATATTATTAAATTTATATATACATATATATATTATTATTATTATTAAATAATCTATAATTTATGACTCCATTACAACGATATTATTCGAATAAAAAAATTGATTAACTGGATAAAATTTAAAATTTTCTACTTTATTATTATTTAATAAAGGTAAAAAAAGAATAAAATAAAAATTGATATAAATAATATAATCACTTATTAGAAGTTGATCGTAAAATAGAATAAGCAAATAAAAGAAATATCATTCCGGTTTAATGCGTGAAGGAGTAATTATTGGATTTTCTGTTTTGAAATTACCCGGATCTCTTAATACACAAGGATTTTGCAAATTAATGTATATAAAGATTAATAAAACAAAAGTAATTGTAAAATTGTAAATACGGGTAAAGAATAATTTTATAAATATTATTTTTATAATCTCTCGACAAACGCACGAAGATCCACAAATCCATCCCGTTCCACGGGAAATATCTCTTTACGATCAAAGGCAGGCGGAAAGTCATTCGACTCATTCTTCGCAGGAAGAAATCGGCTACAGTACGGCTACCGCGAAGCGAAACGAAAGTAACCCGAAAACGATGGAAAGAAGCGGCTGTTGGCTTCGATTTCGATGAATTCTCGCCAAGTTTCCGCGATCCCAAGAGCTCGATCTCCCGCCGGCGAGCGAAATTCCTGCGGATCGAGGCAGACGAACAATTACGCCGGTTGTTCTAGGCAAGTGGAGCGAAATCCACGGATCCGTGAACTAGAGAAGCAGCCTCGTTCCTCCGAGACGGCTCGATTGGATCGATCCGCCGGTGTAAAACCGGCTGGGCGTCGGCGGCGGCGGCTGCTGCCAGCAGAAAAGAGACGGAAAGAAAGAAAAAGAACCTGAGCGCGCTCGCGCGCGCGCGACTGGACACAGGGTGAAGAAGCAAGAGAAGAGAAGGAGTAAGGAGAAAGATCGAGGCCCGATCTCTCTGAGTGCCTCTGGGCCGCTGGGCCCTCTCCCTCCTCCTCCTCCTCCTCCTGCCCCCTTCCCCCTCCACCACGCCGCCCCCATCCAACCGATCTCCTTCTTCAGTGCCGGCGCCGCACGAGTTTCCCTACAGGTGGACCTTACCAACCTGCCCCACGATTTTTTGCCTTCCGTTGCCGCTTTCGAACGCGACGCGATCAACGTTCGCCGTTATTTCTACAACGAACGATGCTTGGATTGTGGTTGTTGTTTTCCTCCCTTCGCGTGCAGGTGGTCGCGACGACGATGAACAAGGAGGCTTGGAGACTGGACGTTTTCTGAAAACGATCGAACACGCAGGTATGTGATTAAACGTGACGCAAGTGTCGATCGGTTTGGCTTTGAGGTATGTGACGAAGTTGAGATGGAGAGAACGCGAGGAGGAGAACTCGAGGAGATGGAGGCTATATAGGAGATTCGTAGGAGATCGGTGTTTATCGATCAGGGGGGCACCGAACCTTGGTATTACGCACCTGTTGCTCATACCACGTCTCTAAACCTCCTGCGTTCAACCTGCGCAGGCATCGCGTCGTAGGTACTGGTAGGTAGGATACCCGTGGATCTCCCTCCCTCATTCCTGGTCTCCTTTGCTCTACGTCTCTGTTAGCAATGGGTTCGACCCGTGATCGAGTTTCGAAGTTACGGTCGAGCATTGCTGGAATGTTTGAATAGAGTGGAAAACGAGAAGAGGGAAACAGTCGGAGCGGATGGGAGAGAAATTTTCATAGACTTTCTTTTTCGTATTGTCTCAGTATCAGTATTACGTTGTATAGTAATTATCTATGTATAGTTGTCAAATATGATGTGACACACTGCACCTCTAATTTACCCAAAAATTGGCGTTTAATTGTTCGTGTGTTAATTATAATTGATTGAATTAGTCAATCGCGTTGTATGTTGTAAATATAGATACATAATTTTCACTGTGAGAAGAACTTTTCACTTCCCAAATGAAGATTCTTTTTTAATCATTTGAGTAATTAAACACGTTTCCCTTTATATAATCAACAATCTAGTCTAAATGTTTCAGAAATTTTACATCTTACACTTTTCAAGTTAGGTACGCTTGTGCATTGAATGATTCAAACAATTACTATCTTTGATATTTCCGTCAGTTGTCTGATTATCTCGTCTCAACGAACTGCAAACGTTAATGTGGCCATCGTCTCGTTTCTTAAACCCCCTGTTCGACGTACGTTCCTACGTATCGTGCCAACGTCTTATTCGCATGTCTAATTTAAATTTTCATGCAAATTAAATTCGTCCCGTATGTAGATACTACGCAAACACATTCTCGCACGTCCGTGTTGGAGTAAAATCACTCCTGTATTTCTACAGTCGCTTAAACTCCCTTTCCATTTAAATTACCCTCTGTGTAGACACTCTGAACATTAATGTCACCCTAATGACATTACCACAGCTAGAACTTTCAGATTTCGACGTTGGACTAAAACACTAAAACTACAACATACTTAACCAACGTTTACATACAAATGTATTTACAAATTATTTACAAATAATTTTATTTATTTATAAATTATTTAGAAACAAATTTATTTACATATATTACGTCACAATTTAAGTAAACTAGAAGTATAAGGAATCATGTAGTATACAGATCAGTATAATAATCTATATATTCAAAATTTACATTAGCACTAATTAAGAATCAACGTTGAATTAATGCAACATGTACTTCATTTTCAATTCTTTCAGTTTATATTGTACTGCTCTTGTAATATTTTCTCGTCGTTGCATCTTCGACTCATACTGACCATCATTTCCTTTCTAGATCTTTCCCCGCGTTTCTCCGACGAGTATTATTGCAAGCTTCGCTTCTAAACAGATCAACTGCAGCTCCGATCACTAATAAATAAAACTCGTTTGTAAGTCGCGCGAGATTACGAAAATTACAATAATTTATAACGCGTAATAATAATTTACGTGATACATTTATAATTCGCAATGCAATCACGAAATTGGTAAAGAAACGAGAGTTGCACGCTCGTGTACTACAAAGAGCCGGCAGCTGAAAAGTTGTTCGAACGAGGACGTTTAACGGCGGAGGGGTGTCGGTCCCATCGCTGGGGCCTGCTCCGGGTCCTCCTGCGTCTCCGTTCGACTCCCATTGGCCGGTCCCGTCGTACTCTGTCGCACGGTCGCCGGGCCAGGAGCGAGTCAGTCGGAGCACAGCATCCAGCAGCAGCGCTACCAGCGGCAGCCGAACGGAAAGAGACTCCCAGGCAAGTTCGTGGCCGGTTTTATCCGTGTGCCTGCGCGCGCGCGCGCGCGTGTGTGTGTTTGACCATGCGTGTGCCTCGGCTGCGTGGGTGTGCGCCGAGGTAGCCTACCTGGCGGCGTCCGACACGCAGTAAACCGCGCGCTCCTTCGTGTCCACGATCGCCGAAACGGCGCGCTTTCCTTCCTTTCGTTCCGCTTCCACGTTTCGTCCCGTGCGTGCACGCCCTTCGATCGTGATCCACGATTCCCGGAAGAGAAGACGCGAGAGAGGTGTGCGCGACGCCTTTAACACGCGATTCACAGTGTGTAGTCGATAGCGCGGATCCGTGTATGTGTGCTTACGTGGGTGCCGACGAATGGTTTCACGATAAAGCAGTCGCAGAAGGAACAGCGGCGGAATCGTTGGTGGCGGCGGCTCGATGTAGCCGATCCCGGTGTCGCTTCCGCCAGCGATCGCTGGAGAGGATCGCACGTCAGAGATGCGACGGTGGACCGAGATCGGCGAGGTGTAAACGCGAGATCGAGAAGTCTTTCCTGGTGAGCCTTTCTTCGTTTTAGAATCTCGTTAGGATTTCGTTCGGGTCGATAAAAAGCTTGGTGGTAGTGGTGGTGGTGGTGGTGGTGGTGGTTGTGATGGATCTGCTGGTTTGTTGCATTCTTCTCTGGGCATTGGCGATTCCAACATGGCCGCTGGGACTAGCCGTGACCGCTGGGCCCGCGGAAGCCATGTTGGCAGGTGTGCTCGACTCGAGATAACCAGTTCACGTTCGTGGAACGCACGCGGCTGAAACGGGAGCGGTTCCCACGTATTATCGCGCAAATTGTCTTGGCAGAGGCGATCGCTCGATAAACGTCTCGCTCTTTCGTTATATCGCTGGATGAACGATCAGCCATGACCTTAGGTCGCCACCGTTTTTGTCTCGTGCTGTTGCATTTACAAATGGATCGGAGGATTTCGTTCTTTCTTATCTACCGATCGTTGGACAGTATTACGTAGAACCGTGAACGAAGACATGTTCGAGATGGTGCTTGGTTCGTTGGGTGAAAATGAATGAATTTCTCGATTGCATAACGCGTAGAACGAAAAGGGTCTTTCTCGTTGGTTAAATGTTTGCGACAACGACGTACAAACAACGTTTCACAGAGCAGGAATGCAACGCGTTCAATGGAAGTCGCAAACGAATAGCAAGATGGCGGGTATGTTTAACGTGGTTTACACTTGATCTTCGTGTCACGTGGAGTCCTTCGCTCAATTTGGAAAAAAAAAAAAAAAAAAAAAAAAGAAACGAATTTTTCGTACACAGGCGTTCCTACCTTTCGTCTCTGTCAATCTCTTTTCTCGCGTCGCACGGCAGAATGAAGAACGTAGGGAGCTCGAGGAGGAGAAGCGTTACAAACGCAGCCTTGAATCTCGCTTCGTTTCGTAATCAAAGTACACGTTACCACTTTGCAGCAGCGTGAAAGTTAGTTTAGAACTTCTTACTCCGAAACACCGCGAGTATTCTTTTTATTCGGAAATCGTTTCCTTATCTTATCGCGAGCGGAAATAAATAACATTTGGTTTCATTGATCGTCACGAAGAAGCACGTATTTCTCAAATTGGTAACTTTAACGTTTCTTAACAAAGGTATTACTATTTTGTACGTAATGTGGCATATGTAAACCGTGTGTAAACAAATAGAAACGACAGTGCGACACATAGAAATTTATCTCTAGAGATACATGACGCGCCTGTTATAAATATTACGTTTCCAATTGTACATGGCACGGCGAAGCTGAGGAGAAGTATTCGTTACTCCTTATCTCGCGATATTATTTTCTCAACATCAAATATCCAAATTTAACAACAACAGAGTGTTCAAATCCCTTTCTCATTGATGTTCAGAAATCCTGAAGTAAGAAACAATTTTCGAATCATCGAGAACGGGCCGATTCTTTTGATCAGCAAGAATTTCAATTAACATTGAAGACACGCGGTGCAACGATTAAATTTAATTTAAATTGAAAGATCAAAGAAAAGGAACCTCGACAAGAAAGTTCAAACGTATTTTCAATTTCACTCGCCAACTGTCCCGACAAGTGGGCAATTTGTTTCCGATTCACGCAGAAACATTTCCCTTCAACAAGATATTTCACACAGCAGTTTAGCATTTCGATGAGCAGCAGGTTTGATGGAAAATTGCAGGTGTCATCGGTATGCCGACGGACATCGTGGCGTCGTCGGCCTCGGCCTCGGTTACGGTCTCGGATGAGACGGGCAGAGGTCGAGAGTTGGGCCTTGGGCCGTCGTCAAGGTCGGCTGCCACCTCGGCGGCCGCGTCATCCTCAGGATCGTCGGCGCAGTCGAGCTCGAGGGGCTTCGACCCGTCTAGCGCTCTGGCCGCTTATCACCACCATCGTCACGGCTTGGTAGCCGGCCTGGGCCACCCTCATCATCGCGAGTCGTCCGCGTTTGTGCCGGTGGTGCCGTCGAGGCTGCACCTGGCGCCGTATCCAGGCGACATTCACCCTCACTTAACCGGGCCGCCGCCGTCCTCGTCGACCACGTCGAATCCGGACCGCGACGTTGGCGCGGAGCCGTCTGCCGCGAGGAAATCCTCGTCCAGCTACGAGATTATGGCCATGATGGCGGACAAGAGGAAGGAACTGGCGGCGAGGGCGCTTCTGCTTCCACCGCCGCCGCTTCTCGAACCGCCACCCGGTTACCCGGTGTTCGCCGGCCCCTTCCCAGCTGGATCGGCGGCCCTCTACCCGCCTGGTGGCCCGTTGGCCCATCAACACTTGGACAGGAGGCTGTTGAGAGCGCCGGGAAGAGCGTCCAGGCCTAAGAAACAGTTCATCTGCAAGTTCTGCAACCGGCAGTTCACCAAGTCGTACAATCTGTTGATCCACGAGCGAACGCACACGGACGAGCGGCCGTACTCGTGCGACATTTGCGGCAAGGCTTTCAGGAGGCAGGATCATCTCCGTGATCACAGGTAAATCTCATCGTGTTACGTATATACCCTGTGTGTCGATGCTAAGCTGTCGTATGCCCTCGTGTTATGCAGGTACATTCACAGCAAGGAGAAGCCGTTCAAGTGCGGCGAGTGCGGCAAGGGTTTCTGCCAAAGC
Source organism: Tetragonisca angustula (assembly GCA_036937485.2). Classification (NCBI taxonomy): domain Eukaryota; kingdom Metazoa; phylum Arthropoda; class Insecta; order Hymenoptera; family Apidae; genus Tetragonisca; species Tetragonisca angustula. The sequence continues at coordinate 260,383 of JAWNGG020000023.1, read as the reverse complement.
CGTACGTTGGCCGTGCACAAGATCCTCCACATGGAGGAGTCGCCCCATAAATGCCCGGTGTGCGCGCGAAGCTTCAACCAGCGCAGCAACTTGAAGACCCACCTGCTCACGCACACCGATCACAAGCCGTACGAGTGCACCTCGTGCGGCAAGGTGTTTCGTAGGAACTGCGACTTGAGGAGGCACGCGTTGACCCACGCGGTGGGCGACGTGCCGCCGGAAGCGTTGGAGGAGGCGCTCAGGGACGACGACAGCCCGGAGGAGGACTGTTCGGAAGCCAGCTCGTCGACGTCCACGGCGACCAGTTCGTCCTCGTCTCTGCCGGCTTCGACGACAACCAACGCGTCTTATCCGAGCTCTCAGAGCTCGTCGTCGACACAGCAATCGGCGCCAACATCCGCGTCTGCACTTCCCCAGAGACCACAGCTGCAGATCAGAAGAGACCTGCTGCCGGCCGTCAAACCATCGTCCACGATGACCAGCGGCGCAACCGGCGGCCACTCTGTCACACAAAATCCGCCGGCCGCGCTACCGCCGCCGCCGCCGTTGATCCTCACCTCGTACAGACGAAGAATCGGTTCGCCAGGCCCTTCGAGGGTGCTCCTCGAGCTTCAGGAACGCGAGAGGGAACGAGAACGTGAGCTGGAACAGAGCAGAGAGAGGGAACGCGACAGGGAGAGGGAGGAAGAGGTGACACGACCCCCTAGGGCACCCACCCCTCAACCACCACCGCCACCTAGACCCGCTCCTGCCAGGCACGGCTTCACTATAGCGGATATAATGCGCCGGTAGACTGGGGGGTGGAATACCAAATGATCGTCTGCTGTGAAATTGGCGGATGATGCTGTTGCAAACGAATGGGATCGTCATTTGGAAAGTGAGCACAGTAAAACTTCGTTTGTATAAATTGACTAAACTTTGGCCGATAATAATTGATATCGAATGATTGAACGTTTCACTGGATTTCATTCGCGCGAATGCGTCGATTGCGCGAGTGGACAGAATCAATTTATATAAACGGAGTTTCTATTCTGCGAGGAATATTTTTTTGTAGTTGGGCGATAAGGAAGATAGGTATGAAGAGGACGTTTATTTGCTAGAGTTTGTAGATGGATGTTCCAACTGGCGAAAGCTTGTACATGTTGTTGAGTTTTCTTCTTTCGAAGAAACGAGATGCTTTTTGCGATTTTATTGTGCAATTTTATCACGAGAATATTCAGTTGTGACGATTGATGTCTGGTGCGATTTTATACGTCGAATTTTGACCGATGAATAATCATTGATACTGAAACAAGATCCAAAGGCGTTTCTTTCAAAAAAAAAAAAAAAAAAAAAAAAAGAAAAGCAAGTAGATAGTAGCGAGCTTAGCCAACTTGGATTCGTGGCCTTTGCGTGGTATAAAAAAAAAAGACGAAACATGCCAAATGAAAGATGAGAATCGTTTTTCAACGGTGGAAGTATCGTTACTACGATGGGACGATGTTATTTTTCAGTCGGTGAAAGATTTCGAAAATATCGTTGTAGACTGTGGTATTATTTAGTTTATTAAACTGAAAAATGTATAAATCTATTACGAAATTAAGTTTATTACAACATTATTTTAGTTTAATCGTTAAGTATCCAGTACCTTTTCTTTTTTTCTTTCCTTCTTTTTTTTAAGAAACAAATATTGTATTAAAAGCCAGGTATAACGTTAATTATGTATTATTGTTATTAACAGTGTTTTGTGAGAAGAGAATTTATGATTGTTGTACGTATCAAAATATTGGAAATTTATCGAGTTATTGATTTAACAAGGAAATTGAATTGTAGAAAAAGGCGAATTACGTGGAAGAGATTGTAGAAAAATTACATCTATTGTTTGAAACATGATTAAAATGTGATCAACGAATCGTGGCGAATTTCACCGTTGTTTAATACGATTTTATGTCACGTTGGCCATTAAAGCAAATTTTTAACTGTAGTTATATACATACATATATATATATATATGGCTGTATTTTTATATATTCGACAAAAAAAGAGGCAAAAGCATACAGACCTTGAGAAAAAGTACAACGCGAGGAGGTTGAAAGCGTTAACTTTGACAAAATTTTATTGTATCAGTGTATAAGAGCACATTTGTATATAGTAATTATCATTGAAATTCTACTTTGCACGTTGCGAACAAACATTTCGTACTTTTTATATCGATTATACTCAACAATTAAATTGCCAGAAAGTTTACTTAATTTCGTGGTGTAAACGAACGTCAACAGAAATGTTGAAGGACACAGTTCATGAAATTGAACAAAATTGATACAAGAAAATATTCAGAATATGAATATGAGTTTTCATGAAGGTTTCTTTATTGTAAAAAGCCCTTTCTTTTATATTTTTTTTTTTTTTTTTTACAAAGAAGAGAGAAATTAATTTGCAAATGCACTCATTTTACAAATAATGATTTTTTTTGGTACAATTCTGGCGTAATTTCGTGAAAATATTGCCGAAACACCGTGAACAGAAACAGAAATAGGGAAATTAGGAAACATTTCCATTGTCCGCGACAGTTTTGAAAACGGTATAATGGAAATTTCTCGGCGAAAGGGCCTGTGCCACTGTTGCCACAGGTGACAGGTGCAATAGAATGTCAAAGCTACTTGGTTTAGGCGGTACCTGCTCTCTTCTAAAAATATTCCTGACCCTAGACCGTCCCTCCTTTTTCTTCTTCTTCTTCTATTTTCGCTTGGTGGACAGGGTCATTAAGGGTTCTTTTGTGATCGTGGATGCACCATCTAACCGCAGCCCCCTTTCGGTTTTACTACCGGTCGAAATGCGTTTCCTTTGCAAGAGAAACCCTCTGTGGAATTTGTTCGTCGGGCTCTTCGTCGAATTTAACGCTCCTCGTCGGCAAACCGTTTTTTTTTTTTTTTTTTTTTTACAAAGAACGATACTTCCTTTGCAGTCTCAAACGGACGAAAGTTGTACAATAGAATTGAATTTCGTAAAAGAGAAATCCTTCCTTTCTAGTAAAAGACGTGAAGTTGAGTGTCTGTCTGGGAAATTTGAAGAGTTGCATTAAATCTTACTGAAGTTACTCCGTCAAAGAGATGTGAATTGAAGCATGTAAAAATTTCTGCGCAGCAATGCTTTGGCTATGATTGACAATTATAGAATTCTCCAAGAATTGATTTAAATGGGAGGAAACGATACGTGCAGAAGTGACGGATAACTGTAAACCGTATGAAACGAAATACTTTGTCCAGAACGAAATGAAAGATATAATACAACGTTGTAATTTTTATTTTGAGGTATACATTTAAAATGTGTATAAGCGTGACAATGATGAAAAAAAGAAAGAATGCGTTTGACGTATGAGTGTGTAAGAAAAAAAGGGAGAGAGAGAGAGAGAGAGAGAGTATGTGCGTGTGTGTGTTTGAAACGAAAGAATTAAAATATTTTGTACTATTTTTTAACATATCTATTGTATAGTGATATATGAAAATGTACAACGTACTGTGTACAACGAGCACTTTCCGCGGGATGAATTCGCGGATGGTTTAAGTGTCCTGTTATTTTCTATGTTATTAGTTTACGTCATGCACGAATATCTATAATTTTAGATTTGTACGAGAGTTAAGTAAGTTTGTAAATTATATTAAGAAAAACGAAATAAAAGATATTAAAAACTTTCATCTAAATAGCCTTCCTTACGGTATTCAAAAATATTTTGTATTTAAATGACATGAACATTTTGATAAATAGGCGAATGAGCAATTATTCCATTGAGCAAAAGTTGCCATTTTACATTTTATGTAATGTTGTTCGTTTTATTCATGTTATCAAAATAACTGTAAGGACTGAAAAGGATTTCTTTTTATCATTTTCAAAATTATTCACTGAAGGTATTTTACTTACGGTTGGTAAATTACCATTCGTTAATTTCTGATTAACTAAAGGTATTTTATCAACTGATGTTATCATTTGTTGATAACTTTGTCACAGATACTAAATCTAACGAATGTGTGCATTTTTGTATTTTGCATACCTCAAAGTTTAAATGATGTGGAGAATGGAAGTTGAAGTTTCAGTTTTCAACAACTGAGAAAGAATCCTGTTAATCAGTTCTTTTTGGACATACGAATTTGTAAATCTATGAGAATAGAAATACTATCACCACGTAGTGGTAAAATGATGAAGTTAATCACTACTGCCGTCCTTGTACAATGGGACGTATCTTATCTACGATTTGAAGCATTTGCTACCTTCTTTACCGATCTATTTAATTCCTATTTTACCAACTGTTGTTTTACCAATTATTTTAGTGTTCTCTCAAAATTTTAAATTATTTTATTACATAATGTATAAAATTCATTTATTTTATTTACTGCTATCAGTGCAATATTTTTATAAACATCAAGTTGGAATATCCAACCAATCTTTGATCAATAATTGTTAAATAATCGTTCGTCAAATCATTTTAATTGTAAATTTAATTGTAAATATTAAAAATAACATTAATATTGAAGTTTATTTTAGATAAATTAGAAAACTGTCACGGACTAATTGAAATGTTTGCCATTTATGGAATTTCGAAAATTGAATTATTAACTATAGTTTTAGTAAATTGCAATAGATAGCAACACCTCATTTAGTCATAGACAGGGAACGCACTACTATGAAATAAAGATAGCGATTAGTTCCAGCAGTTTACCGCTACGTGGTGATAGTGTTTTAGTATCCATGAATCGATTAAATTTTCAAAAACTCTAATTAAAGGGCTTAATTTGTAATCTTTTACAATTGTATTTCTAAATTTGACGGAACCCTCAACTTTTCCTTTACTTTATTTGAACCTCGAAATGTATATATAAAGATATATACATTTTTCATACATTTTGTAATTACTAAACTCATCGAAACTTACATGATTATTCAGAAATTACATTTGAAACACAAATGAAAATTTATTATTCGTCAACATTGTTGGAACCTTGTGTACAACAAGTTTTGAATATAAATTACTATTGAATCAATTAACTATTAATTATTTCGTAAATATTTTTTAAACTGTCGCTGGATTACTCTTCCATGTAAAATAAGCGACAAAAGACTTTCAGTATTTATCACAAGTCCAAAATATAAATTATTATCAATACCTTCAGTTTTAATGCAATTAAAGTTTTTTTTGTAATATATGTACATATAGATGAACTATTTTTTTACTATTTGTCACTAGTGACTTGATTTAAGTGAACGTTGCAGTCTTTCAATTTAACACGACAATATTACATTAAGCGTGATTTTAAACACATTGCTCCGTTAGAAATAAATCACCAGGCAATGGGAGAGAGATGAAACTGCAATAATTTTATAATCTTCATTTCACAAAGTGGAAAAATATCGATTGCAAATTTCTTTGAAATGGAATTTTAAACAAGCGTCATGTGTATTATACATATGGTCAAAGATTTCATATTAATGGACGTAATATTCGCCTGATGGTGCGTTTAGACTTTATACAGTTTATTGTACCAAACTGCTAATACGATAAATGCAAATTTGATTCTTGAGTTGTTATTTGCTTTCTAAATAATAATAAATGGATTCAAATAACAAACAGTGGAAAAAGATCAAATTTAGTTCGAGAAAGCATTTGTTTGTTTAATTTTCACCACGTTGCATATACTGTATGATGCGCGTACGTTTGTTGTGAATCCCATCCTGAGTAAGGATAATTAACTTGCATTACTTTTGTCTCCAATTTGCCTTACATCTGGAAACTCGATTTTTCCAAACGATGTGTCGATGTACGAGCAATAGAAAATTTTTTCACTCAACAGTGGATGCACATGTCTGACATTTCTAGGAAATTCTACTTTAACTCTTTCAAGAGAAAAACTGACGTTTTAAGCAAATACAGCAGTTCCGGAAACGGGGATACATTACTCATACGCGTGACACTCAAAGACTAGAACTATCGACTAAAGTGTAAAACTTAAACAAGAAAATGATTTGACAGATCATATTGGAAAATAACAGACTTACGTTGTCAATCTATAAAATTTCTATAAATTCATTGGGAATTGATTATTTTGTTTATTCTGTTGCCTGTACGAATGCCTGTACATTCTCCAATTCATGTCAACGAGTATTTGTCTACGTTCGTTGAATGCTTGAAAACTGCTTTCTTGAAAAACTTTCAAAAGACGAGTATCTGTTTGTAAAAGTAATAGTTTCTTTTTTTTAAATTTATGTACACGTACAACGAGTTTGTTGTTAAAAATTTGAAGATTTGCATAGAGTGTCAAAAGTGTGGAAAATAATTCTCATCTTCTATGAAAATATTTAATACTTTATATTCTAGTGGTGCCTACTTAAAAGTATCATTTCGTATAAACGAACTTTCATCTGTTCAATTATAATAGTATTAAAAGAGACGTTCGTGAATCACTTGCAATATTTTATACATAAAACAATTTCCTATCTACGTTTTTTAATTATATTTCAAGTGTGATTTTCAATTATCATCTAATAGTAATTTATGATATCAAGTTGTTTCCCTTATATTCACAGTATACCTGAAATTATCTACTGACACAGAAATTTAATAAGAAAAAGTCACAGGAACCTTAATTTCAGACATAGATAATATAAAATTCACCTATCTTTTCCCTACGTTTAGTATACATCAAAAGTAACAAATACATGGAACAACTGTCAAGAAAATCTCTCGTGTGTCAATATCTCTCTGATTCTCAAAGTTTTATACAGGGTGTGCCTTAATCAAACAAGAGGTGATTCTACTCGAAAGAAAAAAAGAAAAACGAGTCGAAGAGAAAGAATGATTTTTTTCGTTGAAGCATTTATTTTGTGAAAAATCGCGTTTGAAGATTCATCAAGTATACTCGAGTGTTCATTAACTTCGTATTAGACATAATCGATACGAGGATATTCTATGCGCAAGAATAAGCGAAAAGTGTCGAGTAATTTCTTCTTTAAGTCCTCATTTCCAAAACGGACTTTGAATACGTTTGCACGTTGAAAATTGCCTTTAAATTCCGATTTCCTCGAAAATGGAAGGTGCCTTACAGAAAAATTTTATTCCATCGTTCTTCACGTTATTTTCGTGCATAAAGTAGATCCTTTGCTCCAGAATCACTTGAATTCAAGTGTAACCGATAAATTTTCACGTCCGATTTTCTGGGAAATGGAGATTGCTACTGTGCCACGACGTTCGTTGACGTTCAGTCACTTGTCTCCACAAAAGCATCGCAAGAACGGAACTAGGCGCGCTAAACGTTTCCCTGATTCCACCGTGCGTACGTGGAAACGAGCCTCGGTTTTACGAGCTTCGCGTCGACTTTATAACGCACACGAGGTGACTAAAAATCGACAATCTATTCACTCCGTCGGCACGTCTCGACGTTCCACCGCCGCGTGATAAGTCTTGCATCCGTGGGTCTGTAGATTCTCTCCCTCCCCCCGTTTCGCCCCGCCGTGACACACGGCGGCGAAGTTCCTGTGAAAATTTCGGCGTCGCTCAAAAGCTGAAGTCAAACATGGGCGTGTTTCACGAGGTGTCTCGGTAAATCCGGTAAAGCGGCGAAGGCAAATCCCTCTTCTGTCAGCGGCGCGCGAGCGCGCGAGCGACCAGCTGAAATGCACGGCAATATACACTACCGGCCCCGCCACGTCGCACAACACGCGTTTTATGGTCCGCGGCGGAAATTGAACGGCTCTCGTTCCCGAAACACCCGTGAACAAGCTTCGAACGAGGGGGGATTGCAACCGTCGTCTGTTTGTCTTTGTTCCTTAATCCTTTCGCGACGAGACTGTTTGGCAGTTTCGCGTTCGAGGGAAATTGGAATTTGGTAAATTCAGAGGGTGTTAGTTTTGGTAAATTTCGAGGGTCGAAGTGATCTGAAAGCAGTTTGGTTTTCTACCGATTATTACATATTATTACATACGTATTACTGTGTATGACGTTTGATGGTCGGTGTAATTAAATTCGATCAGACGATTAATACTTTTGTTTACGTTTATGATGAAAGAGTCGTCGATCCTTCATATTCTTCTTTGCAAATTGAAACTGAAACAGGGAACAGGAGGAGTACTTGAACATTTCATGGACTGATTCCTTTGCATTACAAATTGGATGATGTGTTTATATTTAATATAAGTATACAATTATTTCGTCTATATATAAAAAATATAAATTATTATATAATATATATATAAATTTACACAGTAATATAACAAAATTATAATAAATAAATTTTAATAACTACAAATAATTAAACTATATTATATTATATATATATATATATTAATATATATATATAAAATTAATAGAAAATTTTATTTCTATATTATGAATTCAAATCATATACTTTATCAAGTTCATTAATTATTTACTCATTTACTCCGTATGACGTAGAAAACTATGTAAAATGTTTAAGATATATATAAAATTACTTGAATATGTTTTATATATATATATATATATATGTATATAACAATATAATAATTATATTATAATGTTATTTATAGTATTTATACTACTCATAGTGTTATTTATACTATATTTATACTAACAATATAATAATTATATTATAATGGTAGTATACTATTTATACCATTTACAATATTATATTTATATTTATGCTATTATTAATTACACTACATAACAATATAATAATTATGAAAGTAACGTATTTATTACAATATAATATGCTCCACATATAACCATACCTACTTTATACTAATATTAATTATACTATATAACAATATAATAATTATAGTATAATGTTATTTATACTTTACAATAAACGTTAATTATATTTATAATAACATTAATTACACTATATAACAATATAATAATTATATTATAATGTTACTATATTATTTATACCTTTTACAACATTATATTTATATTTGTGCTATTAATTATACTATAATATTATTACCATACTATTTATACATTTACAATATTATTTATATTTATGCCATTATTAATTTATACCACACAACAATATAATAATTATAAAAGTAGTGTATTTATTGCAATATATATGCTCCACATATAACCACATCTACTTTATACTAACATTAATTGTACTATATAACAATATAATAATTATATTATAATGTTACTTCTACTATTTATACCATTTACAGTATTATTTATACTATATTTATGCCATTATTAATTATACCACACAACAATATAATAATTATAAAAGTAGTGTATTTATTATACCTACTTCAATTCTTCAGAAGTGCATAATGCGAGACGAGCAACAGTGGAATTATACCTGCAGCACGATTCGTTCGACTAGTTACGCGTCACAAAGAGCATAAAAGTCTTAGTGTCTGACGAACGTTCCAGTATCCAATAAACTGGCGTGCCGGAGCGGCGCGCGGAAGAATCTCGCACGACAAGTTTCATTATGTCACGTAGGACATCGTGTTCCGTGGCCGGAGGAATCATCGAGCGCGCGTGGTCGTGGCAACGAGATTCACAACACCCCGGAGAGGAAGTCACGGAGAAACCGCGTTTACCAAGAGACCGACGCGCGCCTCAGATATCGAAACGCAAACGCGCCGTCTTTGCGAGAAAGTGACACGACGTGACAACAAACAGGAAACATCATGAGACACCGAAGGCAAACAGCATCGTCAAACCACTGGTTTTTCTTGCACCACAGCCGCGTCCCTGGAGCCAATGTACGTACTTGCGTACATACATACATACGTCGTGTAGTCTTTCGTTTTCAATACTGCGGGGTCTCGATTATCGGTACTAATAAGGAGACTAATCTACAGATATTATATTGTATGTAATATTGGATAATATATTATACTGTATATAATATTGTGTAATATATTATATTGCATATAATATTGTATATAATATTGCATAGTATATTATACTGTATATAATATTGCATAATACATTATACTGTATATATTATATTGTATTATATGTAATATTGTATAATATATTATACTGTGTATGATGTTGCATAGTATATTATATTGTATATAATATTGCATAATACATTATACTGTATGTAATATTGCATAATATATCATACTGTACATAATATTGTGTAATATATAATATTGCATAATATATTATGCTGTATATGATGTTGCATAATACATTATACTGTATATATTATATTGTATTATATGTAATATTGTATAATATATTATATTGTATGTAATATTGTATAATATATGATATTGTATATAATATTGCATAATATATCATACTGTACATAATATTGTGTAATATATAATATTGCATAATAAATACTGCATAACACATTATACTGTATATAATATTGTATAATATATTATATTGTATATAATATTGTATAATGTATACGTTTGTTCATGTTCTTTTAAGAGAAATGTACAAACGTATAGTATTCTTTGCAAAGGGATGATTTATTCTGACTGTTGCTCCAAACGTATCGCGTTTTTGTTAAAATATTGAGTGAAGTAGTATATATTCCAGTATTATAATATTATATACATATATATCTTAGATACCTGCTTGAAATTTATTTCAAATGAAGTAAAAATTGTTATTATTTATAGAATAAATAATAAAAATTTTTATTATCTATTATCATTATTTATTATTGTATATAGTATAATATAGTAATAATAATTAAACACATATCATTCTCCAAATACCATCATTGACTACTAATTATAATATTCGTATATTACTCGTCACATGTTTGTACGTTGTAATTAACTGAAATAAATTATCTGAATAACTGTAATTAACTGAAATGTATAATACAATATTCATAATATTCATTCAAAAGTGAATGAACTTATCAAAGAACTTGATAGAACGACAGCTATTCCTGTCCATATTTATATTCTAATTTCATACATATATTATGGATAGCTTTTGTTTTTATAGTTCGATAATTATTTCAGAAGGAGATAAATATTTACACAGACTACATACAATGTTGATGAAACGTGCAAATATGTTGTACTTGCAACAATAGAACATTTTCAATGATAGAAGATTCGTATTAACGACAATCGAGGTTCTACTACAACGAGTTACAATTATAATTTATACAGTAAGTTGTAAGTATATGTCTTAAACTGTCTATGTTAGTAATTTCATGTACCAATGACTGATCCATACTTTGTCAAATATTTCAAACAGTGAAAATGAAAATCGAGGGTTCAAAGATATTTGACTTGTGGCTGTGACGGTATCTTGGCGGTATCTAAGAAAAGTATTCCTTCAATCAGCAAATAAATGACACACCTGGGGCTTCTTATCTCTCTTCGAAACGGTTCGGGGAAATTTGCATACTGAAATCTCAGTGTGCTAAAGTCACACGACGTGCACGCGTGTCTTTACAACTTCCACCCGTTCGAATCCTTGCTATTGCGATCATGCGTTCGATCGATTTCATTGTAGCATCGCTAAGCAATTAAATCACGTTTCAACGATTTTTGATCCTAAGATTCACAAGATTCGGATTTTGCAAGTTTCAAGCAGAGATCGAAAAAGTTTAAAAAGGACTGTCAGTTCGGTTCTATTTGAAACGATGGATCGCAGAAAATACTTTTACATTACAAGAGTTACTGACGAGAACGGATAAATAAAAGTTTCAGACAGAACAGAACAAAACAGAAGAATATGTAATAATCGAATTTTATAAAAATATAAAAATATATAATAATAGAATTTTATAAAAATATAAAAGTGTATAATAATCAAGTTTTATAATATACCCACCCGCTGGTTTCTTTTGAAAAAAACTGAAATTCAGTAGTCGAGGTAGAGGCTTTCCGCCTTAAAACGGAAGATTCCTTTTTGCAAAGTTGCAAATATCGTTGAAAGTAAAAGTGTCTTCGTTCAGGAACTCTTCATTCACAATGGCAATGTAGCCAGGCGCACGAGGAAAATATTAAAATTCGATACGGTTCAGTTCAATTGCCGGAAATTCGAAGACGAATGAAATCGATAAATGCGACGAGGGTGGAGGATCGTAGGTGAGATGCACCACGGTGGTCGCAATAACCTCAGTTCTCTCGTGCGTTCGCGGGCGTAGCATTATAACGTGTGCACGTCGCATACTTACGTGGCCAGCACAAGGTGCGGCTTTAGTCCACGATTCTTCTTGGGCTTCGCCCTATGCCCATTATGCGAGCCAACTGTTCGCGGGGCCTTCCCGTGGACCCTCGATTAAGCGTCGTTCACAGCAATGTAAATCGAGAAAATCTCTCTCTTGTTCCGTTTGTGAAACACCGCTGAGAATTTTTTATTATCTCTACTTTCATACTTTTACAATCGTGACTGTCGACATATTTAGACAGACATTTATTTTATAAAATAAACCTCTATGATGACTACTCTACTTTGAGTGTTTGTTATACTTTTGCGCACTGTGTCTCACTTAGTATTTCTTCAAATCTCGCGTAAATAAGTAAAAAATAAGAAGAAAATAAAATTGACGATAATGTTTCATTGCTTCTTGTTGTCATTATCGCGAATTCAGATTTTTGAGAGTATCATTGAAAATGAGTAACGATAGGAAATTGCTTCACGAGATATTATACAAAGTATTTTCGACATTTTGTTTTCAATGCTTTAAATTAAAAATCTACTTTCATTTTAATTAATATTATTTTTTTGTAAACATAATAAAACCAGATAGAAATTCGTTTAATCGATTAAATATAGTATTATACAGTTACTGTATTATGCGTCCATTTTTGTGCTTTAAAATTCCCCCGATTCGTAATTTTACAAAATGGAATTTTATTGATGAATGAGATGATTCTGTCTTGGTGACACTAACAAAAATGCCTAATTGCATCAAATATACGTCAGATAGACAAATGTAAATTCCAAATGTTCTGTGTAATGCAAAATTTAATACTTGAAATCTCACAAAATTGACAATAAATTTCAATTGCAATTTAAAAATAAAGCGCACAAACATCTGTCGTTAATAAGATAATTTTAATAGGAAATTTCTGTACGGCACGGATAAAAATACCTAAGACTTTCGAGTTTTTCACTGGAATCACGATAAAGCACACTTGAAACATGGTTCAACGGTTGCGTTCTATTTTGATTATCAGCAAGCATTTTGAAAGTAATCTCTTTTATCTAGATTGTTAACAAGTGCAACTGATAACGATGGACAATAAAGTGCCGCAATTATGGAATTATGCTTTGTTAACGTCCGACAGCGGATTAAAAATATATAAAGTACAAACTGTGGAAGGACGATGTACTGCCATTGATAAAACAGAATTCCATGAACAGAGCTTCTTTACTTCGCCGATCTATTTATACCTAAATCATACATGTACTTCCATCAGAGATACGCGTAATTATTAGTGATAACGAACTGGGAACTGAAAAAAAAAAATTGTGAGTTTTATAAATTTAATTTATAATTTATATACTTAATGTAATATATTAAATTTAATTATTATACACGTTTTATTTTTAAATTGACACACATCTTTGGATAAATGACTTTATTAAATTTTTAATTGTATTTCGTGGCCAAATTGAATGGACAGATCTGTGAAACGATTTTTATAAATTTGAACTGTTACAATTGAGAGTAAGAAGAATAATCTAATTCGTTTCATTTCAAAACGTGATATTTTCACAACACTGAGTTCGTTTCTTTCAAACATGTTTTTACATCATTTCGAAGGGATCCTGAGTTCTCTCGGAACTTTTCTCTCGAATTCAAGTGTCGTTATCGACAGTGAAAATATCTTTTTCTTAGAGATTCTCTAAAATTTGTTACACGACTTCTTTTCCACGAAGTTAGTGAGAAATGTTAATATTTCTTTGTCTTAATATTTATTTATAGCAATTTATTTTTTTATAATAAACGATGTTAATAATAACGAACATTTCAGCGTCGCGCGTTTGTCGACGAGCATAGCATTCGAACGATTTAAAATTTACAGCAGAATTTAAATGATTTGCAATCACGTTTGAAGAACACCTTCGACAGATGTCTATAATTTTATTGTTTCCATTTTGTTCACATAGATTCATAAAATTGGCCATTGTAGAAAGTGACAATTATTTTCTATCATATTGAAACGATGATCAAGAAGGATTTATTATAAAATATCTACACTTTAGTGGGGTGTGCTAATTCTACTTTGATTAGATTGCTTTTGAAAAATTGTGTTTTGAATTTCATCGTGTGTAAATTAGTATCGTACATTGTTTTGTGATATTATGTTAAAAATTTGAGAAATCTAGACGAAATAATAATATCGATGATTTTTATCTGGACGAAGACTGAGTACGATGTACAAAATAATTTATTGATTTTCATTGTTACGAATAATAATTTCATACATGATACCACTATACCGCGATTACTTGAAATTCGACCAATTTCTATCCTTAATTTAGGACACAAGTATATCGTCTCGTAATGATAATTTTTTCATATGACCAAAATTTCCTCCCTTTCTCTTAAAAAAAAAAAAAAAGAAGAAATGAAACTCGAAGGCATAAATTCTCTCGTTCCTTTCAACAAAAAACATAAAAATAAGGTCACAGATTCTTTCTAAATAAAAAATAACAATTCACCAATCCACTAAAGGAATCCTTAGTACAGAGAATCTAAACTATGTCCAAAACAACAGGCCATTTGCCATCGTACGTTAGCAATGCTAAATTTTCACCGAAACAGAAAGAGAACCTTGCCTTCGTTTCAGGTGAAAGGAAACAGAAAGAGAGAAAAATCGAAATCGCGAAAAATAGTGTGAAATTAACATGGAAGAGAAAAACGCCTTCAGCTCGCGCCTGATTCATCTCGTCACGAATCCGCGAGGAGTTTCGCGCGTGCGCGCGTACAAATGGATCGCGCGATGCTCCCGACCGTGAATTCTCACCGCGACGGAAAAGATTTCGCACGATCGCGAAACGGCCAATTGTGAAAGAACCATTAGGAGACGTGGCAGAGACGTGTGCACACAGACGCGTTCCCATTGGGCGCGTCCGCGTATCAGCGACTCGCGAGTTTCGCGCGACTCTCGAGCTTTGATCTAGCCGCCATTCCAGGGCGACACTTATTTATCGTTGTGTCTGACAACGTTTCGAGATGTTTCGCTGTGTAGGTGGCCCGAAAAATCTTCCTCGACGAGGAATCGAACGATTTCATTTCTCGTCGTTCGAGCGTTTCGCACTTGGAGTGATAAAATAATTAATTTACTTGTTAATTTACTTCTCGGAGATTCGAAAAGGCATAACGTGCGACGATATATTGAATGAGTATCACTGTTTGAAGATGAGTTTATCACGTGCTATTCAACGTTGAACTTGTAGACTTTTAGTAATTTCAAGCAACGAAATTTAATTATTATTTTCATTAATATTCTACTTATTTAGTACTGAATTTGTTATTGAATTTCTAACAGTTTCTGATTTTTTTTTTTTTTTTGATGCTTCTGAAACTTCGAATATTTATCTTTTGACATTTCTATTTACCATCGTATTGATAATAGATTGTTTTAATAAAAGTATACTACTGTATTATGTAAAATAATAGAGTAGTATACTTTATATTATTTTGATGTTAATATTGATGAAGAATAATAGATATTTAATCAACTTGCATTACAAAGCAAAACATTTCGCAATGCGTCTATAACCGAGCAGTTACTAATTGAGAATTTTATTTTCATTAATATTCTGCTCATTTAGTCTGAGTCTCGTACTCAATTTCTGATATTTTTACTATCGAATATTTATAAACTTCGAACGTTATTTTTTGACATTCGTATTTACGATCGGCTAGTATTAATAACTAAGAGAATAACAGGATAAATTATGAATTGAATATGATCAGTTGCAATGTGAATGTTAATTCTGCAATTTTTAATAAAGAAAATTAAATGCCCAAGATTTTAACAATCAAACATAAATTACTATACAATAGAATTCTATTTATATGAATTCCATTTATTCGAATCATATTTTTATCAAATGAGCTCTTTTTGGTTCGGAATTACAAACTTCAACTAGTACTATAGATTATTATAATTATAGTATTATAAATTTTAATTCAACTGTATAAACTGTATATATTTATTCTTTGACATAAGAATGGAACATTGCATGATAAAATTCTCTCTGTCAAAATTTTTATTTTACGAACGCATCAATATC
Source organism: Tetragonisca angustula (assembly GCA_036937485.2). Taxonomy (NCBI): domain Eukaryota; kingdom Metazoa; phylum Arthropoda; class Insecta; order Hymenoptera; family Apidae; genus Tetragonisca; species Tetragonisca angustula. The sequence continues at coordinate 244,191 of JAWNGG020000023.1, read as the reverse complement.
CAATCGTAAAACTGATGCTTTGTATAGTATATTTTGTATAAATGTTCAAAACACATATTCCAGTTGTTCCAAGACTTACTTCAGTCACCTAATTATTGCCTATATATATTATGTTACCTGTCCCTATTATCAACATCCATTAACCGTATACGTTAAGATTGAATTAAAAAGTCATAATTTAATTCATCCTTTATATCACAATAATTGCAATAATTTCAAATACGCGCGTGTATATGTAAAAGTTCGCAAGTTATTCGAACACTTTTGTAAATCACTGCTTGGTACAAGATTCATACGGGATAAAAAACATTGATACAAGTTCCAATACTCACGATACATTCATCTTTTATACATTTTATAGTAATTATTGAATTAATTAGATTAATAATTCAACCTTGAACTATTATTCGTTTATCATCAAATTTAATTTTAATTTTATTCAGAAATTTTATAATAAATTGTATTTCTACTTTACCGTTTTCTATAATTATTCAAAATGTATCATTAACTGTAGAAATTTCTACATGAATTATTCAAGCATACGTTTTTATCAATTTTATTGACATTATATTTCAACGAGTCAAATTAATCATCATAAATTTATATAATAATGAATATTTAAAATGAAAAAAATTTTTCCTTCTTTTTTTCAGTAGAATTACGACCGTGGCCAGTTATTGTACCGTTTAATTTATTAATCAGAATTATTTTACTTTCATGTTTACTCATCGAGGGCTCCCTATGAATCAAAATTCGATTCAAACTTGAGAGAGACAGAACTTGACAGAGCCAAACGTCTCAAAGAAGAGATCTCCCGTCTCTTCCAGCCTGGAAACTTTGGAAAACCACGCCATCCAGACACGTCGTCTGTTTCGCGTAGCCCGATCCGATTTCAGACAATATCATTAAGCGATACCGAGCAATATCGGGCAAGATTAATCGGGCCTGGCCCTGTAATCACACGCTAAACTGAGCTGCGCGCTCTGATTATATATTATCGCTAACATCTACATCCGTGGGGGACCGAGAAGAAGAAAGGAAAGAAAAAAAGAACGATTCCCCGAGCAGCGCGTAGCAGCCAGTCTTGTTCGAGACCCTCGTCGATGGTGAGGCTCGAGACCTACCTGCTAATTCGACGTGGACCTGTCTCGATCGTTCCTCGTTATCTCGGGCGAAGGTGATGGCGTTCACGGTATCGTGTGGCTAGGACCTAATCTATCGGCCCACGGCGACCCACCGTAGGTCGAAAAACCAGCCAAAAAGGCACTTACACGCACACGCCGCGCAGCGTCTGTTTCTTCTCTTTCCTTTTCCTCGCTGCCAGGAAAGAAACGTGACAATATTTGTCGCGGGCCGGACGATAGCGAGGACGCGCGCTATTTGCCCTGGTAACATTCCCCATGGGATGCCCGGGTCTGTTTGCCCGGCCTTTGTTTCCGCCAGTTTCCGTTTCCTGCGCCAACACGGCGGCCTCTCTGTGATCTATCCACGCTCACCGAATACGCGTACCCATGCGTCGTCGACGCTTTTACTACGAATCGATCGGCGACAATTTGGCCATTCGGGCTGGGCTAAAACTAGGATCAGCTTGCCGAGAGAATGCAAGTAACGAGCTTGGAAAAGTGGCGATCGTTCGTCGTAAAACGGAGTATTGTTGCGTGTCAATATTAATTAGTAATAATACAGGGTGTCCTTACAATTTTTACAAAAATTTATTACAAGGGCAAATGAAAAGACAGACAAGTGAAAGTTATTACAAAATGAGACGTGTGTATTTTTAAGTTTTTCCTTGCCTCATTTAGTACACCTCTATCATGGGCACCATTAGTTGCACGAATCACACGAATGAATCACGTAAGCGAACGTTTGCTATACATTTCTAGATTTCTTTCGTAGTACTGCTTTTACATTGTTAACACGTGAAATTCTGCTATCTTTAACATCTATTACATATCTGTTATATATCTATTTTATTTCAACGTACAGCCAAAGGTACAAAAGGAATTAATTCATTTAATTCTGATTGGAGCAAAAATCATTTGCCAAGTATACGCTTCTTAACAAATAATAATTAGCAGACACAGTACTGAAAATATAACAAATACAAACAGAATCATACTAAAAAATAACAATAAACAAAGTTAACAACGAATTGACGACAGAATCAATTGTCGGGGTCAATAGATATTAAAATTGATCTAATTTCACTAGATTCAGTCGAGTAAATTAAAAAATCCAATAAAATGCAAAAATATTCTTTTCAAAGCGGTGCTGATAGAATAAAGTATACGTTTTAATATCGTAAAATGTGTACTTTTCTTTTGTCGCGCGTCGCGAATTTTTCTCCTTGCGCTTGGTCTGATCAGCGGCCCATTCTACTTGCCCGCTACGGCCAGGCATAGTTCACGCAGCCGTCGAGCTGATTTTAACTTTACGTAACGTGCATCATTCCGTCGCTAATGACACGCAAGTTGTGCGCTGTCTATCTAAACTCTTTATTACGTAACGAACGAGGGATCATCGTTGCACAAGCGAGCAAAGAGATTTGAACAAACAGCGTCGGCCGATCGTGGAAATTATTCACGTTACTCTCCCTTGCCACTGACTTACTTGATATTCCTTTCTCGCTGTCAATGTACATTCCACTTTCTCTTAATACTTTATAATTTGGTTAATTTGGAATATCGAAATATATTAAAATTGATATATTTCGCTTCATAAAGAAGCTAACAGGGGCTTATCGAAATGTTGAACTGTTACAAAAATTTTGCTATATTTATCAATAAATAACGCTCATTAATAGTTTAATAGTTTAATAGTTAATCGAAGGAGAAATATTTATAGAATCGAAAAGTATAGAGTTTTAGAAATAAATGGTAGATCTACCGTCAAATTCTTTTATTAGTATCGTGATGAAATTGCGTTTAAATTAATTTTATTCACAATCAATGAATGATTAAATTAATTTATTAGTATATTATGATAAATACTAATTCTACACAGACTTCAAACTCTCTTTCTTCTTACCACACCAGCGTTACAGAAAATATTCTAATTACGAATCGGATGCATTATTATTAACGATTATTCTTCGCAATTTCAGGCACTAGAATATTATTTTGCGATTAACTGTGACGAGTGGAGAATCGAAAGCCAAATTACTCGACGCATGACCAATTGTGCGCGTGAGATAAATATTTTTTTTCTTCATTTCTCTCTGCGGACCTCTTCGGACCCGATAAAGCAAACCGAAAGCCAGGAACGTTATCTTTACGATCCGTATTTGCATAGTTTTTCAGTAACACGTCCTCCGCAAACATCATTATCAAAGGTTTGTCGCCTGTCAATTTCGTCGACCTGCGCATTCCCCTTCAGCACATTTCGGTTCTTACATTTGAACGTGCTTTCGCTCCGTGTGTTTTCCCTTCGCAGCCGTCGCGATTAGCAGTTTTGTTATCGAGTCTTTCACTTTAGCGACTGATTACAGCGCTTTCGTTGACCAGACTTTGTTCCCCCGTTTCACACTTTCGAATCACCGAATGTAAAAATGTATAAAAATCTTATTCGTCGATTTTCGTAATTCGTGACGCTATGTTGCTTCCCCCGACATTACGCTCTATTTTATAAGTAAATTGCAAACAGGTATTACTTTTAATTAACAAACTATTATCTAATTCTGTTCAGAGCCAGTTTCTCGCTTCTCGTATTACATCCTGTCAAAGGAAAGAAATCCCTTTGGGAAAGTTATTTTTTTTTTTTTTTTTTATCATTGAAATATCTTTCTGACACTTTTTGTAATTCAATTCGGAATACCAAGCGGTTTTCTTGCTAAATTTCATAAAAATCGAAATAAATCTATCAATGCTAATTTTGTTACCCGAGACCCGTACGATGTAACGTCTGTTTTAACAGTTATGCTATACCCACGCAAAATGCAATCGTAACCATGGAATTTGCAATTTATGGAAATTCTCGAGTAAGAGAAACGAAAGAAAGATAGAAAGGCCTTGAAACAAAGAAACTACCGCAAGACTTAGTAATCTGCGTGACAACACCTCGATTCAACTTTGCTTACTCTTTGACATTTATTACCCGACTTTCAAAGAAATTCAATCGCAGTAGCAATTCAAGTACAGTAAAATTCCAGTTGTACGTATCAATTTGTCGGTGGATTTCGTTTGTTAATATTTTTCATTATTTGTCATTTCTCGTTCGCACAGAACAACCTCTCCTAACAACCTGGATCTCAACCTGTCAGGAATCCATTTTTACCTGTGTGAAATTTACGTAATTTTCATTTTTTAATTTACTTGGTTCAGGAAAGAACAGAATTACCGTGTTTGCTAGCATGTTTCGCGTTTTGCTTTCGAAACGCGCCAGTATCAAACATTTTAACCACTTGCGCTGGCAACTGTGATTGCGGACCATAACGAGTGACCGAACCAAGTATACAATCACTCGTCGCTTTCTTGTTCTTTTGATACTCGTCGGTACGATATCACTGGATAGAAATTATTGAGAAATAATAAATTTATTATTTGCTTTGCCTGGCTTATAGAAAATATTGCAATTTTGGGACAAAAAATTCTCGACGTGGCTTTAATAGAAACATTCGCGCTCGATACAGATACGATCTTTCGAAATTGCAATATTTCCTCAGTAAATATATTTAAGTATAACCCAGGCAAAACAAATGACAAATTTATTAATTACTCTCAAGAGTTCAAGAAAGAAAGCGACGAATCATTGTACACGTCGTTTGGTCACTCGTTATGGTCCGCAATCAGTTGCCAGAGCAAGTGACGTTAAAAAAAAGGAAAAGAACGAGCCTCGTATTTGGCTTTACGTTAACCTGCTTCGAATGCAAGGAAGAACATTTGAAACAACAGTTTCAAAATTCTACCGTGCTCCCAAATTTCCCCAAAATGAATCCACTTTCGTCGTCCTCTCTTTCATCCGCACAGCCCGCTGGCTGTCATCAATTCCCACAGATTCCCAAGTTGCGTCGTCGTCGTCAACATAACATCCCCCTAAATGCACGTATCTACGAGACAAATCTCAGGTGAAACGAAATGCTTCCTCCTGAAAATTTTCACCTTGATCCCCGAAATATCTGTCCATGGAGAGAAAAGATGGGCGAGAGGAAGGAGACGTTGGTCTTTTTCCTCGTCATCGTTGTCGTCTTCATCCTCGTCGGAGCGCGGAGACCGCTGCCCGGTGGCTACAAATCGGATTCCGAAGCGGGTACGTCGGCATTCTCTTTGTTGTCGATCGCTCACTGGTCTTCTTCCACCGTGGTCGCTCCTTCTTCCGCGCGATCCACCGAACCGATCCTTTCCCAGTGGAATTTTTCCACCACTCGATCATCCCGGTGGCTCGCGAAGGAGGCGATAGCCCATTGAATCGTCCAATGAAGCGATACCGCGGGATCTCGCTGGGCGGTGCCCAGCCACGGCTGGCGATGGCTCTGCGAGTCCTGCGCTAGGCCCATAGTGGGGCCCGACGGGACCACGGACTGGGCCCACGCTGGCCCGTTGGCTGGTGGGGGGATTGACATCGACTACTGTGCATTTCCCACGTGCCCTGGGAACCCCCGCGGCATCGTGTCAGCCCCCGCTCTCGCACGCTCCTTCCACCTCCGCTTCCTCCCACACACCTTCGTCAGCGTCACTCTTTCTGGCCTCGAGAGGAAGCAAGAGAGAGAGAGAGAGAGGGTCCAGATAGAGACAAAGAGATCACCGGCTGCCGCGGATCCTCTTCCACGAACCGATTCCAGCTGATCCGCTTTTTTCTCGCGTGGGCGAGCTGATTGACACGCGGACTCGTTTCGGCAGCCGCTTCGAGGACAAAGGCGACAGGTCGTCGCGAAACCCACGAGCCTCGTTTCAATTGAGACTGGACGAACTGTCTTCGTTGGGGAAATTAGAGAAAGAGAAAGAGAGAGAGAGAGAGAGAGAAGGAAAAAGATTGGTGAATTTGTAATAGTCGCGGTGGCTAGGACCGCTACCTCCTTTGTGTCGGCGCGACTCGCTACCGCCCCCGCGGGGGGCAGACACGCAGAGAGAGAGAGAGAGAGAGAGAAGGAAAGAACGAAGGAACTCACGGTATTTTCTACGGCGGAGAAGAGTGGGAAGAGCGTTTCGAAAAAGGGTCTTCTCGCGTGGGCGAAGAGGGATGCTCTGTGATCCGACGGTTACGAGGGCGGTCCTATCCTGGACCCCGGTGGTAGGGATCGTGGAAGAGAGGGAGCAGCCAGGGGCGAAGGGAGGGCGGACGAGCGGCATCGCAGGAGCTCAGGAAGCCGCGTCGTCGAAGGATTTGTGAATAACCGCGCTGCTATTCGGTGACTGGCCAGACAAGGACACGTCGGCGAGAAAGAGAGGGCAAAAGTTCCCCAGTGGATAAGAAACACTGGTCTTCCTCTTCTTCTCTTCCCCTTTTCCTTCTTCTGCTCCCGTTCCTCCACCGCCAGCCGCCACACTCTCTTCTCTTCACTACCACCACCTACTATTTTACTACTACTACTACTACTACTACTACTACTACCACCATTACTGCTATTACTACCACTACTGGACTAGGCGGTAGTGACAGCGTTGTTCAAGAAAGGAAGATCCTGGATCGTTTCTGGTCGAATCGAGAGAGGAACGAACAGAACCTAGCTGGTGGGCATCGGTGAGTCGGTTCGGTAGGGAGGTGTCGTCCCGGTCCTCCAACCAGAAGAAGCGAGACGACGACGACGAAGGAGACCTTTGGCGGTTACACACCGCATCCTACCGTCTTCTGGTGTGCCTACCTATTCGGGCTACCAGCGAACCGAGCGGGCAAACGGAGCTTCAGTCGACGCCGCGCACCCAAACGGTCCAGACCTGTCAGCCCGGAAGACAGCATCCCACGACGAGCATCACGATTCGATAGAGAATCCGATAGACAGAATCACACGCCACGACAGAGATATACATACATACATACATACATATATATATATATATATATATATATATATATGTATATATATATCTCTTTCTCACACACCACGACGACCAGTTTCGTCTCAAGGATTCTCCTACCTTTCTTCCTCTCTCTTCTTGCTCCCTCGCGGCGCTCCCCCGTACGCGGATAACGAACGCGCGCGTACTCGCCGACCAGTTCCAAAGACACCTCAGCAAAGGGACGTTTATTTGACCAAAAGACCGGCAAACACCGCGTACCACGGAACTACGGAGCGTGTGCTCTCCACTACGTTCACCGGTAAGTGCGTCTTTCGTCACTTTTTACTCTTTTCGTCGCTGCTCTTGCTCGCGCGTAGTTTCACTCACGCGCGGCAACCCTCGCTTTCGATTATTTGTATTGTTTGTTGTCGCGTTTCTGCTTTTTTTTCTCTCTCTCTCTTTCTTTTTCTATTTTTTTCATTCATCACGATTTCAATGAGTACGGTTGATAAAATTTATTGTGTGTTGAACACCAGACTCGGAATATTATCTAGTTCGCAACGTGTTTTTTTTTAATCTATTTTTCTAGATTTTGGATATTTCTTTGTATTTCTCGTTCTACGCTGTTTCCTCGTTTAATTTCGGGTAATTGGGAGAATTGAATTTTCGTCGGCTCGTGGATCGAGTCGCGCGGGCGGGAAAGGTGTGGTCCCACGTTCGTTGATGTCTCTCGAGTCCTTCGTGGCGACTGGCCCAAAACCGGTAGCTTGCCACAGGGCGGTACACGGTAGCCGGTTCATTTTGATTGGCTACCAGGCTACGCTGTACCAAAACTTTTATTCGTCGAACAAACCAGCGCTGTCGGTTTTGTCGATTTTTCTTCGTGCTCCGTGGGACGTGATTCGCTCGAAACGTGACCACTGGTGGCTCTTTCGAATTTGATTCGTCGCGAATTGCTTGCGAACAACTTGAAACATTTTCTTGAAGTTGTGATTGATGTTTGAAAAATTCTTCAACCACGCCAAACGACCCTTTCTTTCAACGTTTTCGTCGCGCATCATTATTCTTTCTCTCGTCTGTTCATTTTTCTGTTGAAATTTATGACTGAGCTTTAGATCGAAAATTTACTTTCAGAAATATACTGTCAATCCTCCATTCATTTAGCTTGACAAAGTATAGAATTTCACTTTTAACATTTTCTTATTCTCCCTGTCGAACGGATTCTAAAAATTCGTCAAAAACCAGAAATTCACCCTCGCGAACATTCTCAATCGTAAATGATTCTGCACTCTCCAACTGCTTTGAAAAATATGATATGAAAGATATCCAAATTGTGAACAATTTTTGAAACTTGTGGAATATGATCTGGTCCACTTTCAATCTACATCTTTCTTCGCCATTGTTTAATTAACTAATGTGAAAAATATTCAAGTTGAGAACAGTTTTCAAAATTGACTCAATCGCATATCGAATAAATACCTATCTACGTACATCCCTTTCTAGCTTTTGAAATCAACTCAATACGTACGATGTGCTTGATCTACCAACACTGTCAACCCTTCATTTCTCTTCAAAAGATTCGCGACATCATCTACATGAAAAGTATCCAAAATTGAACAGTTTCGGAACTCTCTAAATCTCTATAGAGAGACCAATTCTTTGTCCGATCCAACGCACTCTTTCACCAAACTTCGCAAGATCATCAAAAAGTCGAGCAATGTTTGCGCTGGCAACTGATTGCGGACCATAACGAGTGGCCAGACCGTATACAATATTTCGTCGCTTCCTTTTTGAACTCTGGATAGAAATTATACTTGACTATACTGGGTTATACTTAAAACTGAGGAAATATTGCAATTTTGGGACAAAAAAATCCTCGACATGCGTGGCACGTCATTCGCCGAATGTAACCTACTATTTATTTCGATATTCCAAAAAAAAAAAAAAAAAAAAAGAAAAACTAGATTCCCAATCGAGAACTTGCTCCGTGGTCTCCCATCCCATTTGGCGTAATGGGGAAAAGCGGTTTGCCCCGTTCCACGGTTCAACTCGCGTTCGTCGTCCGTCACCGGGGCGAAAGCTGAACCAAAGGACGGAAGGGTGTGGTTCCCGCTTGGTGGATTTCCTTGGTGGTGGTTCAGCGGCAAGTGGCCGAAAACCGGTAGTCAGCGGTAGGGCGGTTCACGGTAGCAGCTCCTCTTTGGTTGGCTACCGGCGAACGAACGAAGGCTACTGCTCCCTTCTTTATTCCGCCGTACGTACGAGAACGGGTGCACTCGCGTCGAGCAAGCTTCCTCTGGTTGGAGCTCCACTCCGTCCTCTCTTTGATTGGCTGCCTCTTCATTGGGTGCCCTTTGCTCGTCCTTTTGCTCGCGAGGGACCGAGTGAGCGTAAACGCGGTGGCCACTTGTCCTCGCTCGACGATCCCTTTCCCCTCGTGAAACGACGATCCCGGCGGGAACAGGAGAAACGACCTTTCAGCTCGTCAGTTTCGCGCAGGGGGTTGAATATTTCCGAGTCGAATGTTTCACGAGGCGATTATTATAGACTCGAGCAACTGGACGACGTCCAATGTTGATGATCCGCAGTGAAAGTGGCGTTGTGAACTTGTGCACTGTCGGCGTAGGTTGACACAATTGGAGTTTTGAGCAGCTTGGATGATTCTGGGAAGACAATAGGAAGTAGATGCCTACTTTGTTTCTATGTCAAGCGGTGATTATCGTTAGATCAGAATGTTTGGTGATGGAATGTTTAATAATTGATATTCGATTGTAATAAATAGCGTAAACGAGTCTGAGTGTGAAAGACAATAAGAAACGTCTTGTTTGTAAAATTTGTTTAATATTCAGCAGCGATTATGATCGTTAGACGATTTTTTAGAATTGGAATTATATTTAATAGTAATAATAACAATATTTATGTAATAAATAACGAATATATATATATATGATAAATATTTAATAAATAACGGAATAATATTTAAAGAGACATTTATGGCAGGAATATTCAGCCTGACGTCTAATTGTTTTTGTAATATTTGACAATCCTACAACGTTAGTGCAGGCTAGCGTAATTAGAATTTTAAGTAGCTTGGTCGCTCTGACAGACAATGGGGAATTACTCGCAAAATTTGTTTCGGTATTCAGAGAGCGATTATGGTTATTAGAGGCGATAAATTACTGGTTTCTGACGTAGGATGAATAAGATTTTAATGAGATGTTGGAAAAGATTGGCGTGTAGAGCGTGAGCAAGAGCGGAACATAAAAATACAGAGTTAAATAGTAGATGGAATTAGTTTTTTACTTCCCTTTGATAATGTAATTAGTACTCTCTTCAATAGTGCTATTAATACTCATTACTGTATTGTACTACATTTAAAAACGTCCGATTTTGTGACATCAATGTACTATACTTATCTACCTAAAATTCAATATTGCTCTTTTATTTTCCATCTTCCCACTTGAAAGTTTGGAGCATCCTATGCTTTAAAAAAATAAAAATATTGCAGTCACAAGTTTCAATTTCAAAGTAGGTATAATTAATTACGGTTTCAATACCTTAAACCAGTACGATTGAATACAATTGCACATTATAAACAATATATTATAGCATACTATAAGTAATATATTATATAAATAATATATAAGTAATATATTCCAACGTTCAAGGTTATTTTCACTTTCAAAACTCTAATATACTCCAAAAGTTTGAACGCCAGTATACTATTTACAAGCAAAGAATTTTCTTCTTACTTTTATATATATAAGAAAATATTTCATTGTTTATATATATAAAGAAATTTTTCAATGTTTCTGCCTAGTGAAGTATCATTAAAAAATTCATACCTCTTAAGACCTCTTCAGTAGACTCGTGGCTACCATGGAATTCAGTGGAATGTCGTTAAAAAGTCAGACACTCCGTTACAAGCTAATACTACTTCCTGCAGTAGCTTAGAGTTCAGTCAGGTCTTTTCGCACCGTTACGAGCTAATACTACTTCGAATACTCTACAAAATTAATAAAATATCGTTAAAAAAAAAAATTATACCTATTCGGTTGGAATCCCTTAGAATCCAGTAAAGCGTGAAGCTGGTAGCTGTTGGCCACAATATTATTTCGAAGAAATTACGCTACTTGAGAAGGAAGAGAAAGAAAGAGAAAAAGGTAAAATGTCGCGGTATATGTATCCATGCGAATCACGACCAACCGTTTCCACGTTACCCACGGAGGCGATCCGAAACGATAAACTTTCGGCGGATGACAAGTACACTTTAACTTTCGTGGGACGTGCCCGTGTTCGCCGAGTGAAACACGCGTTTGCATCGGTGTTCTTAGAACGCGGCAGCCTGATCGAATTGCAGCACGCGTGTCTAACAGGATTAAGAAATCTCGGCTGCCCCACGGGGCTCGACGCTATAATTGTATTCACCTCACAGGTCCCTAAACAACTCCATTATTCCCTACGATGAATCGAAATCGTATTTTACGATGACAGTGCCGGTGAAGGACCATGTCCATAAAACACGTATATACGCGATTTCTTTTTTTTTTTTTTTTTTTCAACCTTCGAGCGTCGATATTTCTCAAACAGACAACAGACAACGACACTCTCGATGACGTGCAGGATCAAACAGGGAACGAGACTCTCGTTCTTCTCGTTGTTGTAACTTTGTCCAAGGTGATCGAAGATCGTCGATCGATAAAACGTGAAATTCACCTTTGCTCCACTCGCGTGGGTGTATTCATTCGCGGATACCGCCGACGTACTACGCGACCATAACTGCGTGCTTCCACATACATTCGCATTATCATACATTATCATACATTAGCTTTGACCTCTTGATCACGACAGGACGAACTTGGTCCCCGACGATCGTTTTAGCTTCCGCTAAAATTGGCTTCGAGACTGAATCGTGGTTGATCAGTTGCGGAAATTCTTAAACGAACATTTTTTTCTGTTTTTTTTTTTTTTTTTTTTTTTTGTTGGTAAAAATTAGAAATCGCGTTCCATTCTTTTTCCAATACCCAATCCACAGAAGGTAATATTTCTTCAAGCGTTTTTTACGCACACGATTAATAAGAAAAGAGAAAAAACATTCGTACGTACGTTTCCAGAATACTATTATTTTTATTTTAATTGACAGTGGAAGGATTGAAAGAATTAGTGTATTAAGTACAAGAATAATTGATGTTCTGGCGAGTGTCGGTAGTTGGAGCCAACAGTACACAGTTTGAGAATAATAATCTACCAATGACAGATGAAATAGATTGATGAATTCTATTCTTTTCAATTAAACTTGTTTGTTCGATCGTCATCGAGATGTATTCAATCGAAATGTCTTATTACTTTGAATCGAACTTCGAAATACATTAGAACTTGTTAGAACATATCGTGAAATTAAAAAAAAAAAAAAAATTAGAACACCATTCAACTGATAATTTTACCTGTTGTCTTATAATAATGCGTGAATTTTGTGTGTATGTCATCATCGAATTTCAAAGAAAGTTTTCTATCCTTCTCAATTGCGCAAATTTTCAGTTTTTCAATTAAAAAAGTATATTGAATACTCTTTTCTCTTACACCTAACTTTGTGATAGATGACACAGTTATATTGCATAACAACTACTCGATATACGTTCAATCAATACAAATTGCATAGTGTCTGATTCACAAACATTGTTTTGCTTCATTACTTTTTATATTCAATTTTTGTATTCATTTTTATATTGTTCATTATATCTTTTCACACTATATTATTTTCTGTATTGATCTTTTTCCCAAACTTGTTAGTTTTCGTACTCAATTGTGAATTTACATAGTTGATAGTCGGACATTTATATCTCTGGCATAGTGCAAATTTGGTGTATGTACTCTATTCAATCGTAGCTACTTGATCAGTTTCTATTCTTGTATTGTATAAATAACACATAAGCACCTATTCTTTTATGTACTTGAACATTTTTTAAATGAAGACTTACAGTTAGATATATTCAGAATTTCATAAAACACGTTCCCATAAAATATTGCTTCCGTTTCACTATTAATCGCAGTTATCCAGAAGAAAGTTAAAAAAAAAATACACAGAAAATCACAAAAATATTCTTCTGTTTGTTCATTGAAATATCTCTATTCATTTATTTGTTTAATCATCGTTCATTTTTCAACTAACCTTAGAACAGACTAAAGATACTGTAACTTTTAATGAAGACTGTATATAACTTCAATTCAAGCAAAAATTTCATTTGTAACTTATTTAATTAACTAATCTAAAGACGCTTCTATTCAACATTTCGAATTACTTATCAAATTTCCTTTTAAATTGATACAGCGATTTCCACCTCGTATGTTTCAAATACTTTTTAAAAATTTTCTCCAACTGTGCCAAGCACCACGATGTCAAAACACTCTGATTCCATTTTTCTAAAACCGACCAAATATCGAGTGACGAGAAAATTTCATCGAATCGCAGAATTGTGTTCACGCTTCAACTAAATTACTCGTTAGCAGATATCAATCTGTTCATAGCTCGATGGCACGTGGCAGACTCGCAGACCAGTGACTCGCAAAGTTATTGAATATCGAAGCTCAGTTATTGATAAAATTTGGTTACTTTTTGAAAGTAGTGGATTAACAACGATTTGTGAAAACACAACAGTCATATTTCAATTTTCTCATATCAAATTCCACAGAAATTTCTTCTGCGTTTCAACCTTTTAAACATTAATGAACATCTTTCAATCACTTGCGCTGGCAACTGATTGCGGACCGTAACGAGTGATCAAGCCGTATACAATAATTCGTCGCTTTCTTTTCCTTTTGAACTCGTCGGTATGGTATCGAAATTATTGAGAAGTAATAAATTTATTGCTCGTTTCGCCTGGGTTATGCTTAAACATGTTTAAAATTGAGAAGATATTGCAATTCTGGGACAGAAAGTTTTCGTGTGTGGCGCAAGAGATTAATGTTCTCGTATATTTTGCAAAATATTCGAATACGAATATTACATCGAGCGTGAGAATATTAAGTGAACAAAAGACACTTTTGAATGTTATTCAACTTCTTAAAAAGTCGTAAAACAATCAATCTTTCTCACTTATATCGAGCTCCAATTTTCACACCACTGGATTCGTTTCTTTCAATCCTGAAAGGATATCTTGAAAATCGAAGAAAATTTTGCAAATTTAATCATTAATTAATTCCTCTCTCTTCTTTTTCACGACGTGTTAATAAGAATTTCATACAGAAACTCTCTGGAACTACGGTGCATGCGTGAATATAACAAATCACGCGAGTCGTCAGTCGTCTATTGTTATTGTCTTTGTCGTAGCTAGAGAGACAACGCTCCTGCGGTGTGTTGATCTATGTCGTGTTTCGCGAGGCACGTAGGTGGACACATCAACGCGAGAGCTGTTTCCTTTGCATCAGCTGGCTAAAGAAAGTGCTAAAATCACACGTGACGCGTATTTACATTTGAAAAATCAGCCAGAAGTGAAAGTTGGTCCGGGTGAATCCCGTAAACTGAAAAAGATATCGATATGGGCGCGTGTTTACCCTTTTGCAAGAAACTGCACGAACATCGCGAAAAATGTCTCAATTATTTACGAATGTCTATGAGCACGTTTGATACCAACGCGATTGCATTGCACGCTTGACTCGCTCGTTTTTCACGTTTTTATCACGCGAGTATCGGCCGAGATGTAAAAATCCTGTAGCTGACAGCTGCAATCACTGAGACAAGGACGAAAAATTGTAAAATCTGATTCGAGATATCGTGTTTGCGAGTGACTTGTCTGATAACTCATTCTGAAAGGAACAGCGCGCAAAACACGATCGAGAAAGTAACGTGATAAATAATAAGTGGCGATAACCAGAAACAGAATTCGAAACGATGTACCTTTACGTCGGCAATTGCAACAGTGTTTGAATAAATAAAAAAATGACAAACTCGAAATACACTAATATGTCAGAAAATGGAAAATACATTAAAAAACTGAACTCTCGAGCTACTGAACATAGAGAATAACTAGAAACTGTGGACCAATCTTCGTTCAACTAATCCTGAAACAATTCCAAACATCCACAACAAAGGAGATACTGAAAACAACGGCAAGACACGTTTCTGTTTGTCGTTTGTTTTCGTGAATTAAATGTCGCGTCGATTAACAAAATTATTATGAACGTTTTTAAATTAAACCTACAATTTTAATAAACTGGCACGAGTTCACACAGTAGGTATTTAAATCACGCGAAAAATTCCAGAGGATTCGAGCATCAAAAAAATGCTAGTTTTGATCACTACGAACCCAATTCGCGCGTTTTGTCATGTAGGACTTTTATACGTCCGAATTTCTTCGGACTCGTACTCGTCTTCGAGGCGTTTGGCAACATCCGCAGGGATTTTCTATGACGATCCAAGTTTGCTTACGTGTTGCATTGTTTGTGCATTGCGTTCGACAATGTTAGACGCTATAATCTATACTCTGACGCATTCCTCCTTCTAGAAGCGTTCTAATCACGTTGAAAGCAGTGCACTCACACACTCGTGAAGATATTTGAAGCAAGTCGAGAATTCTTTTGTCCCAAAATTGCTCACAGTTTCTCAGTTTTAAAGTATATTTCAATGTAACCCAGGCAAAACTGTTACAATTTCAATACCGACGAGTTCAAGAGGAAATGAAAGCGACGAATTATTGTATACTAGTTCAGTCACTCGTTACGGTCCGCGAACCAGTTGCCAGCGCAAGGTCAGTTCAATTCGTGGTTTGAGTGTCGATTCTAAATTCGCTCGACACTCTCAACGTCGTTGCGTTCACATTCGAAATTCCTAGAACGTACTTCGCGACGCTTCGGGTCCGCTCTGACCCTTTGTGACCATTCCCGAATCGGTGAGAAAACGGTGGTTCCAAGCTGGCGTGGACGCGTGGCGCGTTGATAGCCGGGACGAGACGACGAAGAGAGGAAAGCAAAAAGCGTGGCAGAGCAGACAGACGTTCGTGCGTAACACGCGGCGGCTCCGATTAGGCCCCACCGCCGTTAGGCAGCCTAACCAACCGGGATACGCCCAGCCACGCTTATTACTCATTCAGACACGCCACTTTATTCGAGCGTGCGGCGTCTGCTTACCTTGCGCTACCAGTAGCACCGGACGTGGCTCCTGCACAATGGCCGTGGCGGACCGCGCGATCAGACCCCGGGGGCCTTTTTTATTGCTGCCTCTCCACTCCGCGGGACCCCTCTTTCCGACGACTCGCGCCGAGCAACAAGCTTCACCCGGCGTTACGTCCGCTCTTCTTTAGCATTTTCTTTCTTCTTTTCGCTCGTGCACCCCTTGAAACTGCCTACGCCGATGGTACGTGTCCAGAGAGGAGCAAGAACTCGATGGGAGATCCGTGAACAGCGATGATTCTGGCGTCGAGGGTTGTTTGGTTGGACAGAAGGGGATATTAGTTAGATTCTGGGGGTGAATGATTGCTTCTTTTGTGCATTTATGCCTGGTCCTTGTGATTAGTCAACTGGATTCAAGGCGACGAAGAGAAGTAACTCGACGTTTTTCTGTTTTTCGCAATGAAACGTCGAAAATTGTGATTTTTGTGGCAAGTTGGATTTTAGGTGGATAGCTTCTTTCTAGCTTCGTCCCTTTGCAACCGATGAAATGACGAACGTCAAAGAGCAAGGACTTGATGGAGATTTGCAATGGTGCGGTTTTCATAGTAGGTTGGATTTCAGGTATTTTGGATAGAGGGAAAGTTAGATTTTAAATACTTTAGATAGACAGTTGCTTCTTTACTTTTGATTTGCACATCTTTCATCCCTCGTCTTTGTCAGCTGGTAGATGTTGAGAAGCAAGAAATTGATGAAGTTCCTGCAACAGAAGTGATCACGTTGTTTTCTAATAAATTCAAACTGAAAATTACGGTTTTTGTAATAAATTGGATTCTAGACATCTCAGATAGATAGTTTCATTCCTTTGTAATCTATGAAACGTCACGAAGCAAAAGGTCATGATTTTTATAACAGATTAGGCTGATAAAGATACGCAATGATAGATACTTTAAAAAAATAATAAGTTAGGTTAGGTTTGGAAAAATTTAGATGTTTTTCAATTTTAGTATTTCAAGGAACATTGAAGATAATTACTTGTTCGAAAAATCTCAGTTCAGGTTCAACTGTGCAGCGAGTTCAGATTCGCTAGGATTCTTTTCCAGAAAGAGAAATTTTGTAGTTGCCTGTGCCATATTGTGCTTTGCACAAGAAATGTATATAAACGTTAGTGTTGGAACGTGTCATGATTAATTAATTGTCATTTTCATGGGTCGACGTGATTAAATCTTGTATATAAAAAAATTCTTTGATTTTATATTCATAGGTATCTTGGATACTTCATCTCTTGCCTTAGAGACTGTACAAAGAATCATTTACTGTTACTACTTGTATGACGTAACTTCCAAGAAAAACTACGCGTCTGAGTGAATCAATAGTTTCAAATTCTTTTTACTCTGTCGAATCTTTTTACTGTGTCTTCGAGATATTCTTCGTCGGGAATTTTTTCTCGCGCGTCTATCGAATTATACAGCGTTACTACTGAGAAATCTCATGGTATATCGGTCGCCACTGTCACACCAAAATCCGTCATACTCGAATCACGTGACATCACCGATATAATTTATTTTCTGTACGCGAAATGACACAATATCAGCAATAGCGTAATTTTATTTTATATTATTAATATTTTTTAATTTTTTTTTTATTAATATTTTATTTTTATATAAAATTCAAAGTCAGAACGTTGGCAATGCTCGTCTCATCTTAAATGTTAAATCTTGAATGAAAGTACGAACGTATGCTACGTGAGTTAATTTACACTTGACGAACGAATATTTTTAAATAATATCACCAACTGCTGTTCTGCGAATCTAAAGTCGAAAATTACAACGAAAATACAGCGGTGTGCAACGCAAATCAATCTGCATTTCGTGAATTCTTTGAACACAGGAAAGTGCGAAATTTTCTTAGAAATTCATAAAAATCGACAGTTCGGTTACAAATATCTCTGGGAGATAGATGCGACGTGCGAGTCAATGTTTCTGTGTTTTCAATGGCAAGGTTACTCGTAAACTCGTTTGCAAATCGTCGAGCGTCGCATCATTTCCTAACAAACGTCAGACGCATGGAGAAGCATAATTCCGCGACTTTTAACGAACTTTTTGTCCCAAAATTGCGATATTTCCTTACGTTTTAAGTATATTCAAGTATAACCCAGGCAGAGAGAATGATAAATTTACTTCTCAATGATTTCCATTCAAAAAGAAAGCGACGAATTGTTACAGTACGGTGTTGGTCACTCGTTACGGTCCGCAATCAGTTGTCAGCGCAAGTGGTTGACCAGTCGAGAAATTTCTGACGCTTGTGCCGATTCTGCAGAGAAGCGTGTTCTGACGTTTTTCTGACGAACCTCTGACACACATCTGGACACACTTTAACATAATTTCGCGAATGCAGAGACGTGCCTCGTCTAAATCGGAAACGCGAACGCCCCTGATCGTTGGCGATCGCGTCGCCTGGACCGAAAATCGCGTCGAATCGATCCGAAAATCATTGCTCCTTTATTTCCCGCAGGTAGACAACTAGAAGAGACGAAGAGAGAGAGAGAGAGAGAGAGAGAGAGAGAAAGTGCGTTCCCGCAAGAAGAAGGTACAAGCGAAGTGATCTCACTTCGCAGGAGTCAGCCGGTTGGGACTAGATTTGCGCAGGAGGAGAAGAGCGACACGAAGAAAGAGAGAGAGTGAGAGCGTCGTGAGAGAGGGACCCAAAAGGAGAGAGGAAGCTCGCAGGGAAAAAAGAGAAAACGGTGCCCCTTGTCGAGACAAGAGGGACAGAGACGCGGTTATAGGCCTGTAACCCGTGTGGAGGGAGTGACTCGAGGCGTTAGCAGGACCGCGAGAGAGGAGGTAGAGGGAAAGGAGACAGAGAGTCGACCAAGAGAAGGAGCGGTGGGAATTTATAAGGATGTTCGCGATAATGCCGATGGAGACAGAGGGGCACGGCAGGGAGTTCGGCCGCCGGCAGAAGATGCGCGCCAAGTGCACGGTAGAGTTCGTCTGCAAGTACTGCCAGCGGCGCTTCACGAAGCCCTACAACCTCATGATCCACGAGCGCAGCCATAAGGACGACGTGACCTTCACCTGTGAGGTCTGCGGAAAGTCCTTCAAGCGGCAGGACAACCTCAAGCAGCACAGGTACATTTTGTCCGGAATATTCTTTCCAATGTCTCTATGCGTGTATATGTATATATATATATATATATATATATATATATATATATATATATATATATATATATACGTGTATGTGTATATATGTATATCTGTGTGTGCACGTCCATGTGCAAGATCGATCCGAGTGAGTCATTTCCTTCTTCTTCTTCTTTTTTTTTTTTTTTTCTTCTTTTTCGACAAAAACGTCTCGCGTTTGTGCAAACACGCCCTCGTCGTTAGAATCGTTACGACATCGCATTGACTAAATTTCCTTTCGTTTTCGACGATCAAAATTCATCTTTAGTGAAAGAACTCTCCCCCTCCCCTTCTGTAGTACCTATATTACATACTGATGGACGTGTATACATATATATATATATATATATACTTTTTTTTTTGTCGAGCCTCTTGTTCCAATTCGCCGTCGGGACTGGCTCCGAGGTTGATTTTCGCGCGGATCGCAAGATCTGTCAGGCCCAGGATCGCTTTCCTCCATTCTCGTGAGCCCGTTCCACCGAGTTCGCAATTATTCCTCGTCGCACTTGGCTCTCGCCCCCTCCCCCTCCCCGCCCTTCTCTTCTTCTACTTGCGTTTTTCTTCTCGTTTCCTCTCGATCGTCTCGCGACGCAGCAAACAGTCGCGAGCTGAAAAAGGTCGCGCTCAGTGAACGCGCCGGTGATGTGAACTTGAACGTGTGATCCTGGAGTGTTCGAAGACAGATCCAAGGCGAGATCAGTTTCCTCGGAACCGGTCCCGGTGAAAATCACTCGCTGTCACTCGCTCGACGATCGACAGTAGCTGAGAGACGTGTCTGTGCTCCGGGTTTTTGTGCTCCGTCGCGAGTCCTCTTCAAACTGTGCGTTGACGCTGAAGTTCGAACAGTGACGGAAACCGACGACTTGGATATTGCCGGTGTTCACCGCGCGGGGAAAAGTGTGCTCGAACGTGAAAGATCGAACGTGAACGAGTTTCTTCCCTTTTTTGTGGAAACGTGACAGAAATCATAGTTTCATAGTTTTTTTTTTTTTTTTTGTTTTCTCCGATTCTTTTTTTTTCTTACACTCGTCGTTCCGACGACTTTCGACGACAGATTCATCGCCCCGACGTGTCGCGAAACTCAAGTGTCGTTCGAAAGGAAATGTTTAAGTAATCGTAATTTAAATTCTAACTTTGAATTGGCGAGAAGCGAATTCAGTGACAGTTCCGTAGATTTGTCTCAATTTCTTTCTTTTTTTCTTCGTTTAAATCGTTCGTTGTTTCCATTATTAACTTTGACGTGTTTGGAAATTGAAGCGACGCGCAGAAAGAAAATTAGCACGAGTATTCGCATTTTCGGTAAGATACTGCGTTTTTGTCAAATAAATTAAACGTTGGGGAATTTTAGAAATTTCTTTCAATTCCTCTGAATTATTCGTTTAATAATAGTCTATTTATTTTGATGCCACGAAAAACTAAATTTAATTATAAAATTACTACAATTTAAACAACTTTAGTGCCAAAGAAACAGTTAAAATTCAGTGACACTTCGACGAAGCCATCTGAATCTTCTTAAAGAAGAAAGTCGGACAATTTTATTCCCCAAGTAACTAGTTAAATTAAATTTAATTCAATCATCAAACACTTTTTCGAACATTCATTTCAAGGTAGTAGAATTATGTATATTTGAATGAAAATTAGCTAGATTTGTGAGCTCCTAATCTGTATGAACGAATGTTTACAAGCCATGTGGATAATGAAACGACTTTTCTAATTACAGTAAAGCTCCATTTACATCAACTTGTTACGAGACAAATAGTTTTGACACAATTAAAGTTCACTATTGGAGATTTTCATTCATATAATAGGGATTTCAGTTCAAATCAGTGGATTCTATCAACGAGAGTTTCTGTTATATAATTCCAATTAAATTTAATCAGACACTGACTAAATTTAGTTCCAATAAATACTATTGCAACTCAATTACGGTAGAATTCCATTTATATAAATTTGTCGTGGAGTAAATAGTTTATTAATTGCAGTTCATAGATGTTTACTGACTTTCTTCTCAACTAGTAAAGAATCTATTTAAACCTAAACTTTTATTATATACTCCAATCTATTTAACATTATTATACCATAAGTTTCTTTATCGTTAATTCTAAATCCATAGTCTGAAAAGAAATTGTGCATTTAACAGGTGATCGGGCACTCACTGAAATTTCGTTCAACTTGTTGCAAAATTCTATCTATGCAAATTTGTTCTATGATAAATATTTATTTGAACTGACATTCCCACTTTAATAATTGGATCCTACCAGAAAGAATTCATTCAATCGTTCATTCGAAATTACGTTCAAGCAAATAAAATTTCTACTATATTATATTACAAATATGAATATATATATTATATATTTTACCATAGAACATAAATCAAAATCCATCAGTAATCAAAGCAAAACAAACACATTTCCACGATCCAGTTTCAAACGAAATTTCAATAGCAGCCCCGTTTCATTTTAACGTAGCAACGTTTAGTTCATAAAGTACAAGAGAAATGCATCGATGAAGAGCGATTGATTTAAAACGAAATTAGACGCGTGTGTCGTTACATTGACAAGAAAAAAAGAAAGATCATAGAAGCCATCTCGAGAAGGCCACTACAGGTACGACCTCTTTTGCGAGACGAAAATCATATCGTCTAACACAAAGATTTAGTATTTCGATTCTTTGTCGATCAAATCGAGATTCGCGTCGAGGATTTAGGCTTAGAAAGCAATCACCGAGCACGGACACGTTCAACGTGAAAACGCATGTTTAAAATACGACGAAAATTGAGAAATTGATGTTTGAAGACTTTTGCTGCGCTTTCCATGCGACGAGGTTTGCTTAATGTGAATTTTTAAAATATCGGGGATAGATGATTTTATCGTATTGAGGTGACAGAAGAATTCAATTAAAATTGTGTGATATTTAAAAAAAGGAAAAAACAAAAAAAAAGAAACTAGTGAAGGTGAAACGAAAAGTCAAAAGTGTGTAGAGTAATTGGAACGGCGATGTATTTCGAGAGTCGAGACTTCATTGACAATCAGACACGTTCGACTTTTAATTTGGAGTCTTTCTTATCAACTAAATTTTACGTTCGCTGTACATTTTGGTACGAAAGATTTCAACGGTTTGATAGAAATTCAGAAGAACGGATAGCTTTAAAGGACGAAACATCGGGATTGAAAAGGGAAAGTTTCGTCACTTTCAGTCGACAGACGCAACTTCATGATCCGTCGGTCGTCGACAACCAAAGTGAACTGACTATGAACTGTCAACGACAATTAAAATACGTAATTTTTTCACAGGCTTCCCTCGCAATTTTCCATTATTAACACGAAAAGTGATAAATGTAAGAAGAAATAATTGCGTTTAGAAATTGTTTGTAAAATTGCGTTTCTAACAAAGATCGTTAAAAATCATACATAAATTTGACTCTCGTCGTACAAACAGACTACGAATTTTTATGCATTTATGGGAAATTTCAAAGTATTGTGAAATTATATTAAAATATAAAATGTTATTTGATATTAAAAGATTATTTTAAAATATTGTGAAACATAAAAAAATACAGTGATTCCTGTGACATTTGAGACACGAAACAATTTTTCGTTATTATCAACGTACATTCACAAAACTATGGATTTGCATGAAAATGCGCAGCATACTTGCAAGTAACTTGCAAACTTATATTTTCGTTATATTTTTCATCCGTGTTTCATTCGCGAGTAGAATGAAAAAATCTGAAATCTAGCGCGAGAAGGTTGTTCTCTGTACGATATATCTATACGCTGCAAATTTTGCAATTTTGCATATATTCAAATTTTCCGTAAACGCATAAAAAGTCCAGTCTAGTTATAAACAAAGATATTTCTCACAATCTCACTGACAGAGCACAGAAAAACAGCGAGTGTGCAATACGAATTTAGTGACACTGAAGAAGGAAAAAGAGAGAGAGAGAGAGAGAGAGAGAGGAGAAAGAATTTGAAATTCAAAAACTGAGCCTCTGAGAACTTTTTATTTGATCCCAAAATTTCGCGTGATTTACGCGCTACTTTGATTTGACTGAAACGGCCGGTATTTCAAACAGTTCTCAGTGGACGAAACTTCTGTTATTCCTCCAGTTCGGTGTTAAATGTAGCAATTTGAATGCCCGGGCTAGCATAAAATGCGTGATATACAAAGATATAATTTAAACGAAGAAGTTACTGCTTTCACGGAAATACCACGGGAATTAATAAGAACGTCGATATCTCCGGCATTCACTTCATTAAAAATAAAATTTACTTATCAAGAATCGGGAATGATTTGGCATATCGTGTACCGGTCTTACAACTTCGTAAATCACCTAACAATTAGTAGCAATCTCTCCGAACCAGCACGATACAAACTCGCTAAATTAATAGCCAGAGGAGGATCACGATAGAATCACAATATATAAAAAGAAGTGTAGAAAATTTTGATTTAAAATTCTTATTAAAGTTACAATAATATATTATTTATTCATTATGTATCTATTATACATTGTAATGAAAGAAAGAGTAGAATATATAAATTTCTGATGTGAAATATTTGAAGAAAAATATTCAGAATTTTCGAAATTTTTGCCAAAAACAATTGAAAAATGAAGAAGCGGAGGATTGTTATATTTTAAAATATTCGAAGGGAGTCAATTCTTTTTAGAAAACAAATTGGAAACTTATTAACAACTCGTCCATTTCAGTTTCAGCTGTATATTAATTACGTAGTGTTACTGGGCCATTAGGGCCATCGCGACAATTTAGAATGCAATTATTTTACAACTTCAAATTTTATCACTAATTCCCGTCGCTATACAAAATGCAAATATAAAGATGTAAATGCGACGTAAAACCAGGTACCCGAAATTTTAATCATTTTAAAACTTTCGTCACGCATAACCCAACGATACTAAAAACAGATTGATCTAAACAACTGTATCGTCCCTTTCGCACACACTTGCGGCAAGAATTTTCATAATCGTAAAATTAATAATGAATAACGTTGCAAAATAACAAAAGGGTCATTTTCTGCGCGACTTGCAGTATCAGCAGCCTTGCGCAGTGTCAATGTATCACCTTCACCGTGACAATTTCGCTTCGAGAGAGAGAGAGAGAAACGAGAGAGTGAGCCGCGAGGAAGCAGAAAATCGCGTAGAAATTCGCAAAGTCCGCCGGTCACGCTCTCTTAGCGCTATGAAAGATCAGTCTTCGACCCATAAATCAGCGTGAAATAATGCTACCTCCGCATGGAACGTGCGAGCCTAGCGAGCGTGCGCGCACGCACGCACGTTCGAACGAGCGAGCGATAAAATAAATCTTCGATACTGGTGGATACTAATGGAATACCTTGTATGTAACGGCGGTGGTCTTGTTTTCTGTTCTGTTGTAGATGTGGGTGGCGGTGAGCGGGAGCTCTGAACCTCCTGCACCTTGACACACACACACACACACACACACACAATGCACACGCAACAACAACATCAAAATGACCAACAAAAAAAAAGAAAAAAAAGAAAAAAAAGAATTCTAACAACAGTCTACAACAGAAAATTACAATCCATGCTCTTCTCTATCGTCTTCACGTTTACTATATATCATATAATACATGCATTCTTTCCTACACTTCACCATTCTTCTACTTCTCTCCTTTTTTTTTTTTTTTTTTTTTGTCTACTGCATCTTTCACTGAAAGTTCCCCGCGTTAGTTCCCCCGCGTTGATTTTCAATCACGTAAGAAAAAAAAAAAAAAAGAAAATGGACGTGTATTAAAGCATGCTTGGCACACTTTTAATATCGCTGTTCACTGCTCTTCGACACACTCTTCCGCTGTCGCTGCTACGATCGCCTTCTAACTTCTACTAATACTAATACGCGAGCCCGCACGATACCACCCCCAACCCCTCCTCGCATCATCGCGAAGCGGTTGGAGAACTTTTGGTTTGCTATGCAGGAGGAGGAGAGGAGAAAAGAAAGTGAGAAAGGGAGAGAGAGAGAGAGAGAGAGAGAGGGAGAGGAAGCAGACAAGTTTCCTTGATGTGTACTTTCCTCATCTTCCGATTTCGACCATCTTTGTTCCAGGAGCATACACTCTGTTCCCTACAAGGGCTCCAACGGCTACTCAAATGGCTATTCGAATGGCTACTCTAGGTACTAGAAGCCATCCGGCCAACTAATATATCCTAAATCTTCCCTTCCCTCCCCGACCCGCCCAAAATTAGACGCGCGTATCTCTCTGTTTCTGATTAGGCTAGTTTCATTGCCGCGCGATTGTCGTTTCGACGAGCTTCTTCCCCGCCCCTTTTTTTTTTGTTTTGTTTTTCTTCTTTCTCTTCGTTTTTCACTGAACATTTCCGGAATTTCGACGGGTCACGCAATAATCCAACGTCTTTGTTCAATTGGATTAAACTTTGATCCCGAGTTCTTTCAACTTTCATCCGTCTGAATGTATAACGTTGCACGAAGGTGATTCAAATTTATTCGATATTCTTATTATCGATAGACTGCAGGTTTATCCACAAAATTAAATAGAAATTCGTGTTGCGTTGCCAAACATTACGATAAGCAGTCCATTTTACATAAGTTTATGGATTTCGTCGAGTTTCGCGTTCTTAAATCTCTCGAGAATGCATAAACGTTCGTAGTCTACTTATCAGTCC
This sequence comes from Tetragonisca angustula, assembly GCA_036937485.2. Taxonomy (NCBI): domain Eukaryota; kingdom Metazoa; phylum Arthropoda; class Insecta; order Hymenoptera; family Apidae; genus Tetragonisca; species Tetragonisca angustula. Next base: position 218,308 of record JAWNGG020000023.1, on the reverse strand, counting down.
ACATATATACCAGAGGAACAACTGTCATACTATGCTGAAGGTTTTATAGAGACTTGAAACTATAAAAACGTGAATAACAGCACGTTGCTTCTTTTAGCGCAAACGTAAATGGTACGACTATGATAAACGATTCATGAATACTGGTGCACAAGTATTTGAAACTACAATATAACAGAACGTGTGGTTATATATTGAGAACAATTGTCGAATCACCGTCGTATAATTTTTAACACGTGAATACAGGTATAGAGATGAAATTCTGTGACGTTTGTTTTTCTAATATACGTATAGTACATGTTTTTTGGCATTTTTGATAAGAAAATGACGCGCCAGAGATCCGTGTAAACTTGTTCAAGTCTTTTAATTATTAAATCATAATTATGCATTCGATGTGTAGCCATAAATTCTAACAAGTGAAAATTCAAATTAGGACAATCAGTTTTGGATCTGTGCAAATCGTGTATTGAATAAAGATTTGGTCTATTTATTGTTAATAAAAGAATTTGCAAACTTTCGACTTCAAATTTCCATTATACTTAATTTCACGTCAATAATTCAGATGGCGAATTAATTCTGTATACTGAAATAAAAGAAAAATGTCGTATGAACTTATATACCTTGGTTTTCGAGTTACAGACGATTAAAAATATTCAAATTTTGAATGTAGTTATTTTCAATCGAATATTGTCCAATATTTATAAATAATATCAATATGAATCAAAACAAACCATTGATTCACTAGAGTTTCAATTTTAATGTCGAGTTACAGACGATTAAAAATATTCAAATTTTGAATGTAGTTATCTTCAATCGAACAATCGAATATTGTCCAATATTTATAAATAATATCTATGAATATGAATCAGAACAAACCATTGATTCATTAGAGTTTCAATTTTAGTCTAACTCTAATGTCTATTGTTTATTCAATAGAGATGAGCAACACTCTGTATTCAACTGATATTTTCGAGACTGGAAACTTAATGCTTCATACGTTGAATTGAACATTTCTTTCAATCATACACATTGAAATATGCTCTTAGATTTCATGATGCAGAAACTTGGAATTTGTTTCCTTCGATTAACAGTCCATTTTTTCCTACTCTTTGACTTTTTATTTTCTATAATTGACGTGCCACCTGTTATCGATAATAATTGAAATCGCACGACCGAGATTGAGAAGAATCTCGAACGCGAAATTGAAATTGACGCAGATTTCATGAAACCTACATTACCTACGTGACAACGAAATGTGCTAAAAAAGAAAAAAATAAATAACACGTGACGATAATAATGTGATGATAAATGCAATCACTGACTGGCAGATGTTGAATTTACTTGGTATCATTGCTGGATAAAAGCTATTGTTTCTCAGAAATGTTTCACATTCGTACACTCAGTGAAAAATTGTCGATACTTTAAATATTCTTGCAATGCATAGCAAAACATACGTTTCAATGTACTCACAGATACTTAACTCGAAAACCAAGGTATTTAAAACGTAGGTTCATACGACGTTTCTCTTTATTCATTTTAATGTTCAGACCTCTGTCATTTATGCGATCAAGAATCATCCTCTAGATATTAATTTTTTTCTTTATCATTCGATCGTCGAAGGACAAATTAAATTGGAAAAATTCGTTGGAGGAATGATGGTTGACACTCAAGAAGTAACATCATAGATCGTCAAATTGCTCAGATCTCTCACGCTAACATAAGATGAATATAAAAATCGAAGAAAAATTTGTTCGTCCTTGATTTACAATTGACAAGAGTCCCGGAATCTTGGACTTGTCGCAAAAATTACAGAGAATATAAAAAATATGATCCACGTCGAAATTCCGAGAATCCCTCGAGATCCCGATCACGCATCCGTTCTTCTCGATGTCCGTCTTGAGTTCGATTCGATCGATTAATCGAGACAGCACGTCAGCTTACTGAGTCGCAAGGGGAACCACCATCAGTTCCGTGGTTGCTGATCGTCTCCTCGCCTATTTTTTTTTTTTTTTTTTTTTTTTATACACCTCGCTTCTCGCTCCTCCGTTCCTTGCTTTCTCGATTGTTTTTTTTTTTTCTTTTTTTTTTCGCTTCTGCCACTTTCCTGTATTCCGAGCCTAGACACCTAGACGTCAGCCACAGCAAGCGATCGCGACAAAAGACATCGAGAGACAGACAAACAAGACAGGAAGAATCACGTCAATGGTGCCAAACAACCAAGGTCAGAGTTGGAGGAGGATCGATCGATCGTTGAACTCGCGAGACCAAGAGGCAGGAGACGCGAGTACAAGAGCGTTCTTCTTCTTTCTTTTGTCTTTTTCGAGAATTTTCTTCATGCAGAATTTTTTCCTCGACCGGGGAATTTATCAACGAGACAACAAATGAAATCGTTCCATTTCGACGATGTTCAACGAGTCTCGAGGCGACGGTGGATAGCCAACAGTTGGACAAGAATCCAACTCCGTTATCGACACGAAACGCATGGGCCGATCAGTTTCCTCGTCATCTCAAAATATCTGCTGCTTTCTCGCGGCGCTGAGCAACAGCTTAATCACGTGGCCGTGGGAATAAGAGCAACGGGGGCCAAGGTCGTACGAAGAGGACAATCGCGCGCCTTCGTCCGTGCCAAGTTGGATCTATCGTTCTGCCGATTGGAAACTCGCGGTACAATTTATGATTTATGCAGCTGCTCTGAAGAATTCTTTGGAGATCGGAGTATCTCTGAAGAGTAGGAATGTAAAAAAGTTCGTGTGTCGGTGGGAAATGAATTAAGAAAAGAGTCGTAACTTCGTTGTGTTTGTCACGCCGAAAATAAATAAAACTTGCATTCAACTAAAAACAATAGGTTTACAATTTATACAGTTGTGAATAATCTGGGATCCGAGGCTCGAGTTCGAAGAACAAAGAGTATAGAGAACGAAGAATGCGAAGATAAACGAAAGAGCAGATCATTTGTTAATTTCATAAGAAATTTTTATCAGGGGAAAAGAAGAGAATGAAATCGAAGATCGTACTTACACTTGCTGTTCTCGTCATACCAAATTCGATTGGAAACTGTTGAAAGAAAGCTGCAATGGTAAATTTTTCAAACTTGAATTTGAAGTTCCTTCAGACGCGACCGAAGAAAGTAAAGGAGAGAAACGTATTAACCACTCGCTCTGGCAACCGATTGCGGACCATAACGAGCGACCGAACCGTATACAATAATTCGGTCGCTTTCTTTTTGAACTCGCCGGTGTGAAACTACTGAAAAAATTATTATTGAAATTATCGAGAAGTAATGAATTTATTGTCTGTTTTGTTTTCGCTCGAAATTGAGGAAATAAATTGCGAAAAAATTCTCGAGAGGTCAAAATCTAAAGACTAATTAGTTCCAAAAACAAAGAAAAAAAAAAAAGAAGATAGTGCCGATTAAAACTCAATAAAGGCAATTCGGAACATTCCAACGTGAAAGAGGGATGTTGGATCGTCGAGCCCGGAAGTGGCCAATTTGAATCGGAGGAGTCGAACGCGCGAGGAAAGGAAGAAGGAACGGCGTGTCAACGGCGTTAGGCGAACACCCCGGGCCAGAGTCCCAAATTGGTACGTAATAAACCGCTTGTGAAGATGCTGCTGAAGACCGGATGCTGCGATCGGCGTGGCCACGCCCAGGCCTGGAGCGACGCTCGCCATCAGGATCGTGCAACCTGATCAGTCGCGTCACGAGTACGATTCCGTCGACGTGATTCAACGAAGATCGAGGACCGAAATTCCGCGAGAAAAGGGACGTCTAGCGGGACGCGGCCAGACGACCTTGGAAATGTGAAACAAGGCGGGCACCAGTCAGCTGGCATCGGTTTCCAGTGGATGGACCGTCAACTCTGTACGTGTCTCCTCGATTTCGCGCGGACACGAGACCCGTTCGATCGGAACAGCATGATCGATCGGTGCCGAGCGATTCCTAGACTGGACAACCTTAGGCCGTCTGTCTAAGCTTTTGGTCATCGTTGGGAAAAGCGTTCTCTCCCGTTCGAAGAGAACCGGAACCAGTCGCAACGAATCCAGAGATCGTCCATAGTTATAATCGGTAATGTCTTTCTCACCGGTGAATTTTGATTCGACTTGGGTGGAAAGATTTTTGTTAACCGATGAGAATTTGTTAACTTTTGGAATAATTTGTCGACCGTTGGCAGTTGTCGATTTTTTTTTTTAAGTTGAAAAGAGGGACGAAGATTGCGGCGATTACAGTTTTAGAAAATTTGTGAATTTTACGCGAGTTTTGAAAATCACGTCGACTTTCGGTGAAAATTTCCTTCCAAATTCTTCCAGTGTGCTTTGAATTTTTTTGATTTTTATTTTAAATATTCTCTCAAGTAGTATTTTTTTGTAGCATTTTATAAAAATCTTAAATCTTCGAAGTAGGAATTCAATCTGTGGACAATTTAAGAGTCCATGGCAAGATGAAGCTAAAATAATGATGTTGCGAGATATTAACCCATTGAGGGCCAACCTCGAAACATTTTATTTACAATTTTCTCTCAATCAATTGCTTTTTATTCACTATTCAGTCACTTTCATTCAAACCGTACCGAAATTTAGTTTTGAAAGTGTTTCTGAACTGTTGCTCCTTAATGGATTAAAAATTTTGCTGAAAAATAGCGTTGCAATGGAATTTTCATGATTAACAATGTCATCTTTTCCACATATTTATAATTTATCGAACTTTTCAACATTTCCCGACGTAACTTCATCTTGCATTGGGTTCTTCAATACCAAACCATACGATTTCACATAATTATCTTGGAATTCGAATTCCATTCAGTTTCACCGTAATAGTCGAAACAACTATACTTTCATTGAAGCATTCCACGAAAATGCAGTTATTGCATTCTCTGCGAAATTTCAATTTCTCCCGAAAGATTGCGACAGAAACATTCGTTCTCCAATTGCAGATATCGAACGATTCGTATATTTTTATCGTTGCAATTTTCACGATTCATTACAACGAAGATGCTGATTGATTGAACAATTATGAAAACTTGTTTGAAACATTTGAGATATCATTAATTGGTTTCCTTGGTTGATACTTAATTCTAATTTTATTATTATTATAATACTTTATACATAATTATTATATTATTTGTTGTTGTAACACTCGCGTGTTGCTATATTTTTATCTCTCTCTCCTTTGTATTACTGTACCCGTGGGATAAATAAATAAAGAAACAAAGATACATTGTCGTTGATGGGAATTTCGATCGTTCGAGCTCAACAAATGAAAGAGCGTAACGAATGTTTCTGTATTCACTGCGCTTCTGTTTGTCCCTTCTAGCTTGTACTTTCTAACTTCTCGACGAATCCGCGTGAATGAGAAATCAGAAAAATAATTGTCGCTCGAAAAACCACTCCGACTTTCGCGAGCTGCGGCGTCTCGAGGGCGCTCGAGATCGATCGATCGATCAATTGCTCGCCAGCTTCGAAAGTCTGCGGTCACGATCGCACAGCGATCGGATGGATTCCTTGGTGATTGTATCGAAATTCGTCTGACGTCCTCCCGCGAAAAAGAAACAAAATTGACGAAGAAAAAGAAGAAGAACAAAGAAAAGAAGAGAAAGAAACATAGTCGCGCTTTGTACATAGCTTGAAAAGAAATGACACAATTATGGCTGCGTTTTCTGATCTAATTACACCGGTGTTACGATCACGAGCGAATTATTATAATTATTAATAATATTGTTATATTATATGTATAATTATTATGAATATATTGGACTCGATCGTTGTGCAAGAAAAAATTGAAAACAATACACGAATAGTTAAGTCAGTGCGCATGGTAGCCAATCAACAGGCCTCTCAGTCTTCCCCCACCCCCTTTCCCCCTCCGCCCCTCGTAGTAGCTGTAACCCAACGTTTCTACCGTCTTGATAGAAGTGATAATAATGTTATTATTATATTTTATATTATATATATATTATTATATTATTATATATTATAATTATTATAATTATACATATATATATATATATATATATATATATATATATATATGTTGTAATGTGTATCTATATCTATACGCCTGTATCGCTAGCTTTACGAATGAACCGGGGCGCACGGTCAGCCCGGTGACAATGTGAAAAACAGAGAGAAAGAGAGAGAAAGAGTGTGAGAGATAGTGTAAAAGAGTGTGAGGAAACGTCTGCGTGTGAGAGAGAAAGAGAGAGAAAGAAATGATCCCGTTGCTTTTCTCTCGAAGAGAGATAAGACGACACGAGTATGCGTGACACCTCTCCCGTGTGCTTTCGGGGAATCGCATTGTACTTGTGGGCATGTCCCACCCTACCGGCCTACCAATAAATTTTTCGCCAAGTCGTAAAACGCTGTTCCGCACTTCTTCCTTTTCTTCTTCTTCTTCTTCTTCTTCTTGTTTGTTTGTTTGTTTGTTCTCTCTCCTCTCCCCTCTGTTCTTTTTTTTTCTTTCATTTCTCTTCCTCCTCGCCTTCTTCATCGGTGTGAGTCGCGCGGGCGCACATTTTCACTGAAATCCAAGCGTCCCATCGTTTTTTCCACCGAGGGGCCCGACGAGGGGCTCGTCCCGCTTGGCGAAAGTTATCAGACGACCGTGTTCATCCCGATGCCTTGCCTTGCTCTCCTCGAGAGCCGGGGCTGATTTGTTGTCCGTTTAATTGAATTATTTTAATGGGCCCCTCGGGGCCTTTTGATGGACGACTTCGGCCCCAGCGGCCACCCCCTCCCCCCTCGTCCTCCTCCTGCGCTCTCTTTCTTCCTTTCTTCCTTTCTTTCTTCCGTTTCGATCTGTTCGAGGGTTTTTGACGGTGATCTATGCATCGCCGCGCGGCGTACACCAGGCCAGGCTTCTTCCTCGACGAGAAACGACACGCATCCGGTGCGAAGGATTCTGTAACCTGCGCTCCTGGCTGGATGGATGGACCGCAGGTAGGTTTCAACTACAGCTAACTTCTGTTTATCTCGTATTTCGTTCGATTCGATCCGAGATCGATCCCTTTGGTTTCTAAGGGAAGAGATTGTAGACAATTGCGACTTAACAATGAACGAGAATTGAAATAGTGAAGTGCCGTCGCTGTAGAACTTTTGCCTGTGTTTGAAACGAAGGATCAGACTTCGTATTTCACTCCGACAAATTAAAGTGGCGATCTTTTTCTTTTTTGTCTTTGAAAAGAGCTGATTATAATTTTCTTCTCTCGATTTGAAAACGCAAGAGGAACAACGGCCAGCTGTTTAATTCTAGTAACGAGATCTAATGCAGAAATACAGTATCTATGGATCATACGTGTTCTATAGATACGTAGCACGCCAATTGCAAAATTAACAAGAAGAATTCTATTAGACTGTTGCACATCAAATAATTGAGTTTACAAAGTGTGTAAAATTGTTTAAAAGTTGATTAAAAGCACTGTTAAATAATATTTATCAGCCGTTCGATTGAAAGTTCGAAGACTGTCAAATTCAATATTACACAGTCGGCGTTTTGTCAATTGTTGAAAATTTCAAATTTCTGACTATGAAACGTTCAACTTTGATAAAACAAGACAAACCACATTGCGTTTTACTTTATTTAAATTTGCCTTATTAGTTGCGATGACACTCGTCTTGTTTTAATTATTCTATAATATTTAATGAAAAATTAATGCGAGTTAATTTAAAATTAAGATTAACTAATTAAAATTAAAAGTATAATCTTTATTCTATTTTGTGCAAAAGAAATATGTGATATGAAATATTAGGTTGTGTAATAAGTGAAACGAATGTTAATGAATATTATATGGTTTTCCTTCCACGTGAATTAAATAATTATTACCTGCAAGAAACATTTTCCTTCAATAGTTAAATATTTCAAACTTAAATTATTCATATTCAATCATAATTGCATATTTCCAGTAATAATAAATAGTTCTCTTAATATTTTATACATACATTGTACATTCTATTTTCAATTTCAATTACTGTACTTGAAGTACTTTCCGTGTTCATCTCTTTTTTATTCACACTTACAAGCAACATTTACCCGCATGTTTTTTTTATTCACTGTGAATAGATCATGTGTCTATTGGATTTTCCACGATACATTCTTTTAATATCCTCGAAAATATAGCACCAAGGGACAAACGAATTTGCTGCACAGCCTAATATTTTATAATATACACAGCGGAGATGCAACATTCCTTGCATACCATCGTGTTATACATTTTTCTATTATGAGACGACTCGTTTGCAGAGCGATCGTCATTAATTCCAAATTTACGACTTCGAAGAGAAAAAAGTTGTGCATTTGAAGATAAATGGAGTACAACAAAATTGGAATAGCGACAAACAAACAAAAGCAAATACACAAAAAAATAAAACAAACAGAAACAAACAACACAAATAAAATCAAACAAACAACACAAACGAAACCAAACAAACAAAAACAAAAGCAAACAACACAAACAAAACCAAACAAACAAAAACAAACAGAAACAAACAACACAAACAAAATCAAACAAACAAAAACAAACAGAAACAAACAACACAAACAGAATCAAACAAACAAAAACAAACAGAAACAAACAACACAAACAGAATCAAACAAACAAAAACAAACAGAAACAAACAACACAAATAAAATCAAACAAACACAAACGAAACCAAACAAACAAAAACAAAAGCAAACAACACAAACAAAACCAAACAAACAAAAACAAACAGAAACAAACAACACAAACAAAATCAAACAAACAAAAACAAACAGAAACAAACAACACAAACAGAATCAAACAAACAAAAACAAACAGAAACAAACAACACAAATAAAATCAAACAAACAACACAAACGAAACCAAACAAACAAAAACAAAAGCAAACAACACAAACAAAAACAAACAGAAACAAACAACACAAACAAAATCAAACAAACAGAAACAGATAACACAAACAAAAACAAACAAACGAAACAAACAAAGACAAACAAACACAAATACAAACAAGATTCGCTAGCGCAGAAGAAAGAAACGGAAACGATCGTTTCGGTGTCAAGTCTCTGCAACAATTTAGCCGAGGAAGCGGCGGTGAAACGACGATAATGCGCCCGGGAACGGTGGAACATCAACACGTCCGGGCGGGCGATTTAAATGGAGACGCGGGGCCATTTAAAATCGTCGCTGATTGTCCCGTTGCTGCCGAGATCGTTGGTATATTTAAAACGAGTTTCTGATGAGTCGTGGCCGGGCACCGCTTCGAAATGGCCGTCACGCGAATTGTAACGACGAGCCGTGGTGAAACGGACGAGCGGCGAGGGGGGAGGGAAAGAAGGAGAGAAAGACGAGGTGAGTATTTCGTGATCGAGGCAGGCCACCCGCGGGCGCGAAAACAGCCGAGCTGTTTGCACGAAATTATCATTCCTGTCACAATACGTCGCCCGAGTCGGTGCCGTCTTGACTCAATTAGCTCCAACGGATTTGAAAGAGAGAGGCGTGTATCAGCCACCGGAAGAGGCTCTCCGACACGAAGACGAAGGAATTGGCAAACATCGAATTAATTACGCTTCGCTCGTACCTACGCGCTTCGTGCATACGTTTCTACGTTCTTTCCTTTTTTTTTTTTTTTTTTTTTGAAACGTGTTTCTTCCTGGCACACGAACGACGTGGCTTTCTTAAATATGCACGTCTTTTCTGTTTGTACCTTCGCTCTGTGGAACTTTTACGTATGTACCACGTAGATCGGAGTTTCTCGCTTCACAATGTTGCAGAGATCAGAGTAAACGAATGACAATTTAAATATTTATCTTCGTGGCGTTCGAGAATCAATCGAGAGAGACGTAGAAATAATTTGATATAAAATAGTGAACATTGAAATATTTCCACAAGTAAATACTATTTCATTAAATGTTTAAATCAGGAGAAAATACTATTTACTACTTTCGCTCGGATTCAAATATCGAAAATAGTGAAATAGTGGAAATAAGATATACAAATTTTGAAACTGTCACTCGCTATCTTCTGTTCTGTTGGGTTTGATACATTATGAATGTCGACGAGCGTAGCAACCAAGGTTGGTATGTGTGTGTGAAAGTTGTGTAATGTTGGTAATTGGGAAAAACAGAATATGAACGAGATGAAGAAGAACGAGTAGTATGGTGTGTGCGTCCAAGGTGTGATGAAAATATAAACGAGATTCGTGTATACGTACATATATATACTATTAGTTGCAATACCATTATTCTAAATACTATTCTGTGAAATATTATTTTCCTATATTTTAATGAAATACTTATTTCACAATACTATTTCCATATGTGACTACACACGTGAGAAAATAAAAATATTTACATTCTATTTACTATTTCATGTTTACTATTTCTCCCCAGGCCTGATAGATTAATACTCTTTTAGTAAGTAGAGAGAGTAAATGAAATTATATATCTACAATGAATATTGTACGATTCTATTCGATGAAACAAATGACTTCTGCGCCTTCGTGCAAATGCTAGATTGGCTTTAACTTTTGTCTGAAATATTTCTCGATGTAGAGTTATTGCAAAGTGACCATATACCATATTAAAATTTGCTTACTGTTGTATAATTTCAATAAAAGAGAATTGTTAATGAACGAACGTGTTAATGAAAAATAAATTAATTTCCTTTGTACTAATAATAAATGTAATATTTGTAAATACTATTGCACAAATGTTATTTATTTACTACCCCATCTACTAAAAATTGTGGAACGTTAAATAAATTTTAGTACAGTGCACAGGCTGTGATTAATAAATGTTTCGATGATAGTGCAGGTTCCAGTCTTAGGCGACAACCTGCATATAAAGTATTTAATATCAAAACTGTCGACGATTAGTACGAAACATGTTTCAGAGAAATTGCACGACAAGTGCAAAGAATAGCACAAACTTTATAATGCATATACACAATAAAACACACGAGCTTGCTATAATCTGCAAAAACGAAATCGTTGTACATCTATAAAACTTTTATGAAAAACTACGAATTGGTCATTTCATATTTCTTCCATTTCTCCCTTTTTTCCTGCATTTTTATTTTTCCTTCGCATTTTAATGAAACAAATATTGCAGAAATTAATTCTTTCCAATGAATTTTAAATTACAAATCGTCACATTCATAAAACACATTGTGGATCAATAGAAGAAACTCAATACTCGATTAAAAAATTTTCGACAGTTTAAACGTGTCTGACCAAACGATACAAAATGGTACAAAACTTTGAAAATCGAACATTCGGAGAACTTGGAAACGATTAACAAATGGAAACACCTCTGAAATGTAGCAATTTCTTGTTAGAATGATCCCAAAGCAAAATCAATAAATCAAAGTAAAATATGAAAGACTGTAAATATACATAACACGAATAAAAATAAATACGAATATAAAAAGACGAAATAAAATCGGACAAACACACAAATAAATAAATTCCGATCACTCTGGCAGTACATAGTTCTAGCATCAACATATGTATAAAATACACATGTAATCGACGCGAAAAAAGAGGCATTGTAATAAAATCGAAGTCGGATTCGTCGCAAACTATGAAATTATACACGGAACGTGTCGCTTTCACTTGGTCAAGCGAGGCCTCGATTTTTCCGCAGAATTTTGCAATTGTGCAACAAGCTTTAAGCCTGGCCGTGCGAGGCGCGTACGAGAATCGCAGACGGTGCATCCTGTTCGCTTTATGCTTCTGCTGGAAGCTGCTCTCACCTCCTGGGGCAAAAGTCGTGAGCTGAATGTCACGGTGATTGAATACGAGCCCGCGCTTGATGCGCGCTATCCGAGGCGAGAGCCACGAGTTACACGCCTCTCCGCCTCGGTCTTCTTCCCTGGATTTAGGAATCATTTCCACGGAGCGTGTCTACGTATACCCTATTTTTGCCTTTTCGGTTCAACACCGGCGTATGCACGCGCCTCTGAATAATTTATCAGTGGGGAACATTACCGCTAAGTATCCCAGCCAGCGGGCCAGTGTTTTACGAGCCACTTTACGGCCACTTTGTACTTTTGTCTGGCGATCCACGCTCTCTGCCCCCCGAGGTGAACGCGCGAGCCGTTTCCTCGAACGAAATTGAATTAAAACTTTCCAGTTGTACGGTAAAATTACCGAAAGACTCTAACAACGAGTCTTTAACGAGAGAGATTGTGCAAGCAATTGAAAATCTACACCAGCCTTTGATAACGTTTCATACACATTTCGATAATAATTACAACATGACAGTTGCAATAATAATTACAATATAATAATTTTAATAATTGCAAATAATATATTAAAAAGTAATAATTTTAATAATTACAATTTTTACAAATAATAATTATTAAAACTAGTAATTTTAATAATTACAAATAACAATTATTAAAAGTTATGATTCTAATAATTTCAAATAACAATTATTAAAAGTAATAATTCTAATAGTTGCAAATAACAATTATTAAAAGTAATAACTCTAATAATTACAAGTAATAATTATTAAAAATAATAATTTTAATAATTACAATATAATAATACTAACATTTTATTAACTTCTGTTCAAATCGTTCAATTTCAAAGACCCTACGAATTTGCGACTCTGCGTGGTCCTAATTCAACAACCCAGCGCCTCGAAATGGAAAAAAATAGAAATCTAGGGACGATTGACCGACTTACGATTAAATTCGACCGATTAAGCTCGATGACCAGCGCCAATACTGGCGTACGGTTATTCTGCCGGGGCACGAGAGCGTTTCCACATACTTAAGAACAAGTTATGGCGAGGCGGCAGTGGTAGCGGGCAGAAGCTTCCCATGGAGCTCTCACCTCCGCGGGCGGAAAGTGAACTTCGCGTTGCAGCCCGACGTGGCCGCGATTCGTTTTGGGGGGGAAAGGTCGGTGAAAAACGACTCGACGGTCGCTACTACATCGCCAATGCCACCGGGTCGCTTTCACTCCGCCAGAGACGCAGTTTCTTCGAACGCGGAAATCTCATTGCTGAGCGCGTGTGACCTTGCGTGCTCGCGGTACGCAAGGTAACGTTCGTCGATCGATGCATCGAATAATTTGATTATTGATTCGCGAACGAATCGTGTCAATTTCTTCTTGTCACTTTTGGCTCTCTTTCAATTAATATATATATATTAAATAATCATATTGAATTCATATCGAGCTGAAATACCACGAATTGTTACTAGTAAAAGTAAATTAAATAAAAATTTCAATAATCGAAACCATAAAATATTATTAATAAAATTATTCGTGTAAATAATAAATTTATATATTCTGATAAAAAGGTATAAATAAATAATCTTCTGTAATATCCTGAATTAAATCCTGAAACTAATTCCGATTCACCTTCAATTAAATGAAATTCGTGAATACATATACATACGTCTATATGAATATAATATATTATGCATGTTACATAAGACACTTTGACATTTTATGAACAAAGACATGAAACTGGACTATCATGATTACGTTGGTCGAGTTTGAAACGGAATACAAAAATTACGAAAATTAACGTTTGATACAAGTGTATGTATTTCATGGAATTGTTACACATTGTTAATTATTTTATTTTAACATAAAATCATTTAATAGCCACAATCTCTCATCACACTGTATCTTGTGACTTCTATATTGCTTTTCAGATTATTCCTTATTACAGTGTTGATAAAATTTGAAAATATTTTGCACAGCATACACAATACATACATAATAATTCTAAATGGTGATCGTTCGAATACTTTTGTGAGCTGACTTATAAAATTCATTTTGTAAATATTGTATTTCTAATTTATTGTATCATCTTCGTTAACTCCTCTGAAAACCTGCTGTACGATTTTCTCTTCGCCATTTCGTTTGAACTTTGATTATTAAGGTTAAATGGCAAAACGTTAGGATCTCTTGAATTTTTGTCCTTTAATTTGCTGTTCAATGTTCAACAAAATATCGTTTTCACCAAACCTCTATCTTCAAGATTAGAATAGAGCAAGTCGTGAAAGGAAATTTTCAATAATTTCGAGGCGTTTGAATTTCTTACAATTCTCCTGAAAGTGACCTGTCGCGCGACGTAGAAATATTTTTGAAAGAAAAAAAAAAGAACTGAAGATCGTTGCGCCAGAAATTTTCGCGCTCTGAAAAGAAAAATTCGTGCTTAAAAAAATTTTGCTTCACGAAGTGACAGAAGCTTAACCGCTCGCGCTGGCAACCGATTGCGGACCATAACGAGTCGCTTTCTTCTTTGAACTCGTCGGCATGATGTCGCCGGATAGAAACGATTGACAAGTATTAAATTTATTATTTGTTTTGCCCGTCTTGTTTCACTTAAATATATCTTAAAACTGAGAAAATATTACAATTTTGAAAACAAAAAATTCGTCGCTCCAATGCAAGGGTTATCGCCAACTTTTCATCGAGCGTGCGAGCACCATTGTCCACCTCCGTGTAACCGAAGAAACGTCTCGTCAAACCCTTCGTCGATGGTAATCGTTCGCTCGTAGGTAATCGTTGGTCGTTAACAACAAAAACGAGTAGGTCTCGGAACAGCGGGTATTAATGGAATACGGTAGGTCGTAGTTTCACGCAATCGGGGCTACCCCGTGTAACGCGCTCGGTTATTAAATATAAACGTCGAGACAGCGGGGCATCAATATTGCGAGGAGGAATCAGCCACGAGAGAAAGAGAAGAGAGAGAGAGAGAGAGAGAGACGAGCTACGTGAGAAAGCGAGCGTCGTTTTGTAGTAGCAAAAGGTGAACGCTTAACTGCTCGAAAGGTTATTACTGCGGTATCATCGCCGCGTCAAATGGCCGAGAAACGGTGAGAGGGAAGAAGGACGAAAAGAAAAGCCGTGTGTGCCGGTACTTTCTATTTGTCTTGGCTGCACGCGACCCACCGCTGTGTAACTGTGTTGCGTACGTGTCCGAGATCGCTATCGATTTGCAAAATCGCCCGACACGATCGATGTCCGTCCGATGTAATTGCCTCGCGCCCTCCACCCTCCCCCCCCCCCAACGATTACACGGCGTACGTATTTCGTTAATTGCTTTATTAAGCTGGGGCATGCAGAGATTTTCGTGGATAGAAACGTGATTGTGGGAATGGAGGTGATATATCGTGATACTCGTAGATACAACAGTATTGATTGCTCGTGCCACTATATTTTTGCTCACGGTTACCTGCACGGTTTAATACTTGGTATTAATTTGTATTTAAGTCACTTGATTTTGGCGCAAGTCACAGAGACCGTAAGTTTCCTCTACGGACTTAATTTGCATACGTTAGTGAAATTTTTACGTTGTCATTAATTTCTCTCTTTTTAGTTTAAATAATTTCGCGACAAAGCAACGTTCTGCTCTCAATCTCTGATAAAGTATAAGGTATTCAATTTTTACGGTATACCGGTTCGCTGAAGTATCAACGGAAAATCAAGACAAATGACGATTTACGATTCTTAGCGTTGGTAGGATTGGCTGAAACGATAGCCGGAGGGTGCAACGAACTCGTATTCCAGGAGAGTAACGTAAACGTTCGGATACGTCGTGACGACATTCACAGGGTGAAAGAGACACAAAACGGTGGGAGGAGAGGGGACAAGAAAATCCAAATAGGATTACACACGTGGATGGAGAGAGAGAGAGAGAGGCAGCGCAACCCCGTGGGTGTGGATACCGTCTTAGACAGTGCCAGAAGGCAGAGTACTTAAAGGTTACTACCGCATCATCGTCACGTCAAACCAACAGGGAGATTAATACCCCATAGTTGAACGCCGGTTACGTCGTCCACGGACTCTCTGCTATTAATAATCGCGACTGATGTGAACCGTTGTTATTAATGACCGCAGTGATAATAACACAACGGCACGACAAGCGATCAATTATCAATTACGATTATGATTGCGCGGATTCGAAGTTGCCCGATTGTGGCGAAACGCGCGAAATTTTATTAATCGCGATTAAATTGGCCTCGTTGGTGAAAACGAACGGTGTTTAATGCGTAATCGGGGATCACACGATAAGTGTAGATCATTTGTGTGCATAGCTGGGAGTGGAGCGAAATATAATTATGAAAAAGTAACAGTGATGTCGTCCCGACAAGCAGCTGTTTGATTGATGGCTCGTTTCTACGATATCGATTACGGTGAAGGATAATTAATATCCTCGAATAGAAGCCGTTTATGACAAAGTCACTTAAGCGTAGGACTCGTACGTGCACGTAGATTGAAAGTTAATCGAACAGTGTTTTGCGGGGAAATGTCGAGTCGCCCGTGCGTTTCTTGCGCGATCCACGACGAAATATGAACCTCCGGTTCAAATGGGACTTTTGTTAGATCGCGAGATTCGTTTTCCCTCGTTGCGTTGATTTTGCAAGCTTCTCCGAAGAATAATCGAGCTACAGGCTCCGTTTATTGTGCGTCGATTTTGTAAACCTTTCTTGGCCAGAGTTAGGCAAGCGAGTCGAAAGTTTGTTTAATTACATGACCACTTTGTCAGGAAAGTTATTTGTCAAATTGGAGCAACAGACATTGATTTTATGAGTTTTTGTAAGAAGAATTAAACAACTGCAGCAACACGCTTCACTTGGTAAATTATAGTAAAAATTAATTAAAAGAACTGAAAGAATGAACTTTATTCATTATATTATTTTCCTCGTAAAATTTTCGTTTGTCATATTGATTTTGAGAATATTTTTATAAAAAGCAATAATTAAAACAAATTCGTGTTTAGGTAAGACACTGCATTCAAGAAATTGGAAAGCATAATTAAACATTAAATTATATCGTTTAATGATCGAAATGGTGAGATTTCTATCTACTTTTACACGTCAAAGTGATCAATGACATCTCACTTTGATAGTCCATAATCCGCAACTTCATTCCCTGACGTCAAGAAAAATCACAGATGACTGCAATTACTTATGAACAACTATAATTTTTCATTTCAGTTTGATACGTGTGAGTTAATTGCTACAAAAGTAATAGATAATACGAAAGCACTATTTAATAAATTCCACAACGACGAGCATGTGAAGTAGCATTCAATTAATATAGATGTATACGTATTTCTAACAATGTTACATAGTAATTATTATTATAGGAACTTTATTATTACTTCTCTAGTTACCTAGTTTTCAATCAATCAACTCAACGATGTAGAGAATGTATTTGCATCGGGACAAAACTCCCACGAGCCATTATAAAAAGGCTGGAATAATACAATGATGAAATGCTACCATCATTAACATTCTACAGTTTTTTTTTTTTTTTTATTATATAAGCGACAAATAAGACACGGGATTTACGTAGGTGAAACAAAAGTCTGTTGATCACTTGGAGTTACTAAAATCGTATAACTTGTAACGATTATGTTTGTAACTTTCTTAACCTTGATCTAATTCTTTTTCAGTGTTAATGAAAAGATTATTGATTGTGGATTATACAAATTACAATTGGACCATTGTTACGATAATTAGATTTTAGTATTAAAATTAATTAGGTACATGTATAATAGTATTGAACTGTAAATATTATTAAGTTACAATAATTGTAACAACATAATAACAATGTCACTTCAATGGCAATTATAGTAATAAAATTTCGGCATTTAAATTAACTCTACTAACAATTATGGCATTAAATTATAATGATTGTGGTGATGAAATTCTAGTAATAAAATTATTACTTAATATTAAAAACTCCAATTTGGCAAATAAAATTATTGCTTAATAACATATTAATTGTAAAATTATAATTGTATATTAATTATAAAATTAAATACACGTTCCTTTATTCCTGATTCAAGGCCATAGTCGATATATTTTTCCATGCAACGCTTTGCAAGCTGCCAGCAATTCAGCGAACATTCGCGTTCATAAATAACCACGTAGATAGAAAAAAGAAAAATTCGACAGATAACCAGTGAGAGGAATTACAAGTGTAATAATTCGCTACCAGTCGATCAGAACGATATTATTTATAATTCTTAATTATCCAGGTAAACATACGTTTCGCTGACTAACTGCTTTTCTGACTAATTGCCCGGTTTGCGAAAGCGGCGGCAATATTTTCTATTCTGCCGCGCGTGCAATTGTAAAAAGTCGCCGGCAACTCTCGCCGCAGCGTTCGCTGTTCCTTTGTGATTAATTCCAGGCTGAGTCATCTATTAATAACGAGCGCGGACGATTGTGTACACGAACGCAGAAACTGGTAGCTCTGCCTTGACGAACCAATTAATTATCCGATCCGTGGAATTAATCGCCACGACTGTCAAACTGCGTAGAAAAACTGATCAAGCGGTTGAAAGAGCATGGGAAGAGAAGGTAAAAGGTTCAAATTAATGAAATGGCATTTATCCTTCGTGATGTTTCTCGTTTTTCGACGAATGGGATAGGAAGTTGAATCTCGTTAATCAGGATGCACGTTAATTGATAAATTTGCGGCGTGGCGTGTTTCTCTTGTTGTTGAAATTATTCACAGACATATGATCGAATCGACGTTTACTCGAGGAAATTCCCGAACCTCAGTTTCATCAGACTGTGATTCATTGCAGAAAAGAGTTGAAAGACGCGAAAAATATTTTTTTTTACATGTTTTAATCTAGTCTGGTGTTGAAATTCTGTTTCACGCAATTCTTGAATAATTGTAACGTCTTAATTATTGCAATTCTGGATATTTTATAGAATTCTGTTGGACGATTAAATTTTGAATGATATCACTGTTTCAAATTGGTGAATTTGAGCTGTGACAGAACTTAAATTTACACCAGATAAAATATATAAAATATAAATTTGATAAATATAAAGATATATAATAAAATATATAAATATATAAAATAAAATATAAAAAAATATAAATATATAAAATAAAATATAGAAAAATATAAATATATAAAATAAAATATAAAAATATACAAATGTATAAAATAAAATATAAAAATATATAAATATATAAAATAAAATATAAAAATATATAAATATATAAAATAAAATATAAAAATATACAAATGTATAAAATAAAATATAAAAATATGTAAATATATAAAATAAAATATAAAAATATACAAATGTATAAAATAAAATATAAAAATATGTAAATATATAAAATAAAATATAAAAATATGCAAATATATAAAATAAAATATAAAAATATATAAGGTATAAAGATACTAAAATAATACTTTCTATTTCTCAACTTTGTAATAAATAACAATTTGATAAAACGAATGTTCATTTTATTCATACAACAACACAGCACAACGTAAATAAAAAGTTGTGGATCCATAGTTTTAAAATTATCAAAATTAATGAATTGTGTTATAGGTACATACATATTATATTGTAGCTAATATTTAATATTCATTTACGTGGATTGTCCTGGAATAGGTATGAAATCTTTCGACTCCCAATTCCATTGCAAAATTATCGATATCAATGATGGAAAGAAATCGGCGGATAATCAAATTTAGTAATTTATCAACGAAACGATGTAACAACATTTGTTCATTGTTCACGAAAATAAAAAACAGGAATAAAAACGCTTAATTAACCATCGCTATTATTTCTTAACCTATTGCGTCAAGAACCAATCAACATTATCTCAAGCAAACGTGCATACTTGCACGAGTGTGTAACCCACTCGCGAACTGTGAAAGTTATTTAATTAAATCCTTCATTTGCATGAACCGATTACAATAGAAATCGAGGCTGACAGCAAACGTGAAACAGCGAGGTATCATTTCGTTTTTCTTTTCTTTTCTCCCTGGTGCAGGTGTTGCTGCGTTCCGTTGAGCAATCACGGAAAGCGTTCCGTGTCAATTAGAAAGACCGGCGATATCAGGATTTCTCGTTAGGAGCCAGCGATGTTAATTCGCGTGAGAACGTGCTATTAATAATGAGTCTGGTAGCTGCGCCTCGTTAAATGGAGTTAATAGCTAAATCAACCAGCAAATCAAGAAACGATCCCGGTCGAAAGGTAACAGAAAATAACAGAGCTAACCTGGGTGTGTTGGTAATGGGTTGGATTCAGATACCAACGCGAGGAGGAAGAAGCGCGCAAAGGTTACATGGCTGCATGGTTAATTAATCTGGGCGATATTTCATCCACTGAATGCCAATAGTTGTCACTTGTCTTCGATATAACGGTCTCATCACGAAATTTTCGATCGGAGTACTTTCTTTCAATCACCATGGATGTCGTTAAATCGCGGCTAAGTATCTCGTAAATAAAATATTTCCCACTTGGTGCAGAGGATATCCCATATCGTGATCAGACTTGGACATTAATCCAATAAAATATTTGAAAAGTTTTATTAACAGTATGCTTGAATTATACATCACGTTGTGAATTTTTAAATTGTTTGTGGGGGTATAAAATATTAGGTTTAGACGTTGTTTGAACGAAATAGTTTAAAAATAGTGGGAAATTTAAAGATGCAAGAATGTAGGAAAAAAGAAGAAATGCACACAATATGCAAAAACATATAAGTAGAGTGTCTATACATATTTACCTACAAATATAAATGTGTAAAATATTGAAAGTAGAGCAATCAGGCTTTACATTATACGAACAAAATATTTGAGAAATGATTATTTAAATGATACATGTGTCATTTGGTGTCTTGTCATGATGACATTGTTGACTTTTAAATACTTACAGTTATTTAAAGATGTGAAAATGTAAAAAATGTAAATACTACTTGCAAAAATACTTATTATAACATTTAACACAGAAACAAATTTCTACATTTATCTTAATCTAATTATGATGTTATTTTGAATGACGATCTTCAAATTATTTCGTTATTTGGTAAATCTTCGGTTTCATTTTGTATTATATATTTGTCTCTGCAAATAATTTTTCAAACAGACTTTTATTCCGCATAAACTACATCTTGTTAATTTATTTCAAACAAAAATCGAATAATTTACCTTAAATCACATTTCCCATGATGTTCTCAATATAAAAGTAACGAATTATTGAGTTTTCCGCAGAAATTCAAACGATAAAAATAAATCAGGACTTGTCTGGCAAAACCGACTGGCGAACTTTATTATTTTGGAAAGTAAATACCAGTGGGCGAGAGTGAAAGCAAAGTTTTGATAGTGTTTGTCGAAAAATTCCCTTCTACAAACACCTTCCACCGCGCGTACCCGTAATCCTAATCTGCGTGAGAACTGGCCATTAAGAAGAAACACGGTAGTCCTATTTTATACTCCGGCAAAATTAATGGTTGAATTAACCCATAAGTCATGAATAAGCGTACGCGTAAAAGTGGCAAGTATGAAATATTCGACTGAAAAGCTTGTTAATTAATTCACGATTACAATCCCTTAGGTTTGACAAGGATTATGATATAGCTGCGTGTATCTCTCAATATCGTGGAAATTTCAAATAAATATTCAACCAAATGTTTTATTATCTACAGATCGTGTATTATATGTATTTTAGAATCGGAATTTTGCTTGATACATGTCACTTTGTGCAAAAATGTGTGTACAGTTTTGGGAAAATTAATGTTGGAACTGTGGTGGTCAAAATATGGTAGTAATTTTTCGCGAAATCTTACAGATTCGTGCAGTTTTAAATATTTGTGTAATTTTGCCTGAAATACAGACAATTTCAAGCCATTCCTTGAATTTTTCATACGTTATTTGTACGATACCTTTTCGTGCAATTTTTTACGATTTGCTCTAAAACATCTTCGAAAAAAAAAATGAACGTAATACAAAATACGGATTCGTCGAAATTATGTAAATTATGCATTAAACACAAGCAATTGGACTTTTTACAACTCCAAAGTGTATTTTTGTGTGACATGTAGTAAACAAAAGCCTCTGTTCTTTATATTACAATATATTACACACTTTTTTTCTGTTCTTCGCACTCTAATTTCTCTGATGCAAGTTTATACTTTAGCCGTTGGTGTTTCCACATTATTGAGAATGCAAAGATTCGTGTTGAAAAGTGCACGTAGCACGGAAGAATGTATAAAATAACTAAAATTCAATCTACTCCATGCTCTTCGAGCGATTAATCCAGAATCAAGCTGAACTGCAGATTTTTACTCTACTTTACTTTACTTATGAGAAAAGATCAGTGTCTCCTCTATTTCTACTCTAATTCTTTCTTTACTTATGAAAGGAGATCAATATCATAAGCACCATGTAACAATCAGACAGATTTTTTACCTACGTTCCCCCGTCTAAATTCTATTCGTAAAACACCCTGTCTATCACGTTCGACCAGTCGTTTCGAGAATCCTGAAAATCCACGTGGTATGCACGTGAGAAGGATCCAGGTGGACTGGAAGAACGATGGGCGCGGATATCGGGTGGAGGAGTAGCAGAAAAGAGAAGTAACCTAAAGGTTACTACCGCATCATCGCCACGTCAAACTACCAGCTAGATTAGTACCCCTTGGGCGAGCACGAGGTATGTTTTGCTCGAGCGCCGACTCCGTCTCGGTCAGGCTTGCTCTTGGTACACGACGTAACGACTGACTACATCGAGCCAGCTCGGTAGGTTGGTAGGTAGGTAGGTCGGTTGGTCGCTCGGTAAGTATATTAAACGATCCAGTCCCCCCCTTCGCCTGGTCCCCCTATCACATCTACAGTCAGCCACTCTTCCTCCATCCTCTCTTTCTCTGTTTCTTTCTCGGCTGCACCGCGAGTCCGCTGCAAAGTCTAGGATCTGTGGGAGCGCCTTTCACCTAATTGTTGGCACAATATGTGAAGACCGAGCCACCACGGTTCCCATCGACTTCTGGAGAGGATGATTCCCCGGGCTCGTGGCGCCTGGGTTAGGCTCGCCGGCGAGAGGTCGACCCTACGAGCACCGACGATATCGCGGCGATTCACCTCGAGCGGGCACGTCATGCTAATTAAGAGAAGACGAGCGTTGGAGAGACGGGATGATCCGGGTGCAAAGTGCGTGACTCGGTGGAAACGCGTGAACGAAGTATGAAAGCGCTGCCGAACGAATTGAAATGGAAAAGTAGATCGTATCTCGAGGACAGGGATTGAAAGAACAAGAGATGAAGTTGGAACGACGTGCCACGCACGTCGAGAATTGTTTGTCCCGA
The DNA here is from genome assembly GCA_036937485.2 of Tetragonisca angustula. Classification (NCBI taxonomy): domain Eukaryota; kingdom Metazoa; phylum Arthropoda; class Insecta; order Hymenoptera; family Apidae; genus Tetragonisca; species Tetragonisca angustula. The sequence continues at coordinate 195,244 of JAWNGG020000023.1, read as the reverse complement.
AATTGCAATATTTTTCGCAGTTTTCGGTATATTTAAGTAAAACAGAGCAGGCAAAACAAATAATAAATTCATTAGTTCTTAATCATTTCTATTCGGTGATATCATACCCAGTTCGAAGGAGAAAAAAGCGTTGGATTATTGTATACGGTTTGGTCAATCGTTATGGTCCGCAATCAGTTGCCTGATAATTTTTTTCTTGGAGTAAGTAGACATAGATCTGACAAATTGTGTGCTACTTGCGATTTTCGAGTTGGCACTATGGGAACGTCGTAGAGACAATCCTTGGTCAGTTATGAAACTGTCGTTCCTTTATTTTAGAACTTTGACTGATTTTCTTTTACGAGTAAGTTCTTGTTGAAATTCCAGGTTGGTTTTTTCGAGTAAGATTCTTATTTGGATTCTAAATTCGTTTCTAAATTTCGTTGTTGCATCTTCGAAATTAAAAACTGTAGCGTATATATAGCAATTAATATATAGCGATTAAATATAGCAATTAACCCAAATTAATCGGTAGTAGCATCTACATATATAAAATAAAATTGTCAACCAAAAATTAACTGTTTTCCTAGCTTTGTAATTATGAACAGAATTATCATAGAAAATCTTCAGGCTATATACTGCGAATAGAGGTAACGAAGATTAGTTTTTTACTGCTACATCGTTCTAATGTAATATTTTCTTCAACCATGCTGTATTGTTATAATACTTAATAATTTTATGCAAATGTTAAGTAAATATTAGATGAATATACAAATGAATAATACAAAATAATGTTGAAAAGCAATATCTTTTGTTTCCTATATCACTATACTTGAGATTTACATTAAGAACTTTAAAATTCATTTAAAAATTAAAATTCATTTTATATTCATTAATATAGTACATAATTCGAGCTGTACTAATGAAACTGTAAATACAAAATATCCAATTTTTTAACATTATAAAGACAACCTCCAACAACTTTGCTATAGGAAATATTTCACTCTCCAACGTTTAGAAACTAACTGTAGTTAAATGTTTTTTCTTTCTTGTATATATATATATATATATATATATATATATATATATTGTGTACAATTGTAATAATTATACATATAATGCAGAGAAACAATCTTCTATCTCTATTTTACAAAACGTCATAAAAATTTCTCAAATCACTGTTTCAAATCTAAAAATCTTTGAAGTAACGAAAGACAATAGAGCCAACGTCGCACTCTGTCGAAAAAAAAAAGAAATCGTGCAATAGTGCAGAAAGGCGTAGATCTTGATAGAATTCAAGTACAAACGTGGTCTAATGCTAATTTAATTATTACCGCGATCTGTAATTTCCCTTCATCAATCAAACGCGACGAACGCCGGCGCAACGAGCGCAGAGAATTTTCAAGAAACTTCCAACCACGTAACAAAGCGCACGCGTGAAAAGTATCTACATGTATTATTCAAACAGCGCAACTCGGTAATAAATTAAGCTGAGAGAGCAGAAAGGAACCGCGCGGGTTAAAACTCCCCGACTATAATTAATAATCGTGAACTACCAATTTGTCCAGCTGTCGGGGAACGAACGAGCATTTGAGATCCGTACGATTTCAAATTTTCTCCACCATGGCGTTATTGGCACATCGTTCAAGCGATACGCACGATAATCGTGCGGCGTTTCGTATTCATTATGCTACGTTACGCATGCTATGATGTAATTATAACTGAAATTATATAGTACAGCATTGCAGCACAATCGCGACACGGTCTTATTATACTTATAATTTTAGACCATGTTCGCGTTTCACTTATTTAGTTGAGACTTTTACATTCTTTCTTTTGCGAAGGTGAGGTTTTTTTTTTGTAAATGATAGCAATCCACTTGATAAAATATAATATAATTATATTACACGGTTAGTTTATGTTATATAATATAATATAATATTTTGTACATTATATTGTAATATAATATTATATACATTATATTATAATATAGTATAATATATAATTATTTAAAGTATAACATTTATTATAATTTATTATGATGTATAATATGCATTTATTATTATATTTACTGTAATAATATACAAATTTTTATTTAAATTTCATTTCTCTGCGTTTGCAAAAAATTTTAAAAAAATCCAAATACTATGTATGAGTTAATCTTGGACAAGAACAGCATGTTCTAATTACTAAACTAGTCCCATTTGAATAACTAGTGTAATAAGTATCAATTATTATTAGTGTAATTTAGTATCAATTATTCCTTATGTCACAGCTTTGCGATGAAAGTCGAAAGAATAGGTTTACTTTTCAGAAGAACCAGAACATTGATTTTGAACTGAATTAGATATCAGATATTACTAATAATTAGCAATAAATTATTAATATTCGTTCATTCATAATGATAGCCAAGAGGTTCATAATAAGAAAATAATTTGTACAATACGACAAATCACAAAGAACAACGACATGATTCCTTTCTATCGATCGAATTATGAAGATCAATGAATACGATTTGCATAATTGGTCAAGTATTGTTTCTGCAATATTTTTATAATGACAGTACAAAAATCGTTCTTACTTAAACGAGGTAATTATTAACCGATTCGAGACGAAAAGCCGAAATTTTTTCGTTTGGTTTATATGGGAAATTTTGAAAAAAGGAAATATATACGAAAGATGGAAAATTAACATTGTAGACATTGTTTCTCGTGCAAGACAGACAATGTGTGTCATTGACTCTTCAAAAGAAAAATCGTCATTCTTATATTTTGCACTCCCTGGTCGTGGGTTGCTCATTTTTGAGTTTCAGCTTGGACCCAATATAAATTCCACCTTCCACTTTTACTTTGTTTCAAAAAAAAAAAAAAAAAAAAAAAACAATCTTGTCTCCACGACTCCGGTTCTTCAGTACCAACTGATTGACCATCAATTCACGATCATTCAACACACACGGTGTTCCTTTGGCTAGGAATCGCCATGTCCAATGTGAATCGTCAGCTGAGAGTGAAGCGAAAGAGCGTCTCCACCGTCTTCCTTCGGCGATCCACCACGATCTATAAATTACGAGACAAAAAGTCCACCTCCGCCGACGCGAACCCTCGCCTCGTTGTGACTCACCAGTCACAACTCGCGCCGGACGACGACGAGAGAGTAAACGAGCCACGACACGGGCCTGGCGGTGGCCAAGGAGAGAAAAGAAGAAAAGCCGAAATACCAAGCGAAAAGAAGGCGGAACGAGACAAAGAACGAGAAGGGAAGACGAGAGAAAGAAGGTCGTACATTGTGAATCGAGAGAGAGTAGCTTTAACAATAACGATTATTTACGCTCGCGAAACATTGACGTCTCTCTCCTATCGTGGAGGGAATTATTGCTGCTTTCAGAGAAATTAATTCTAGACCTTGCTGGATCGCGAATAATTCAGCAACGACTTTATAGTCCGCGAGCTTCGTAATTGAAATTCTGCGAGGCGCAGTCTAGAATTGCCGACGATCGAAACGTGAAATTTTCCATCAGAAGCATCGAAGTCGAAAAAATATAAGAACTTTGTGATACAGTGGACTATACATGATTTCATTTCTACATTTTACGAGAAATTATTTAAATCTTCAACAATACGGCAGTTTTATGACTGTAAAATATTTTTAGAAAATCATAAATTGGTCGTTTCGACGATCCTAGGTAGTTCTAACGTTATAGTTGAACAAGTCCTTGTCGAAATTATGCGTTTTCCGTTGCATCGTATCTGGAATCTAAAATCCAGGTCCTGGAAGAGATCAAATTTTCACTCTTTGCGTATCGATGTGCCAAATTTTGAAACGTTATAATATTTTTAACAATGAAACTAACCAATTTACAATTCTCGTTATAAAATATTTTGCGGATGTAAAACGGCGTATTTCGAAAAATTTGAATGATTTCAAATCAGTTGAAAAGTTTTAAAAGTATTGAAAAGTTTAACATGTACTCCATCGTATTATGTAGCTATCTATTATACAATTCCTATTCCTTTCAGTTCGATGTCTTTGATGGGAACTTTTTCTTTTCGTGATATGACGTCGATAGTTCTAGTATCGATCTCTGATTATAAATTAAAAGTTTTTAATTTTTCTTTCTTTTAGCCGCTGTGCGTAAAATCCAACGACGAGACACGCGAAACGTTCAAACGACGCTTATGGCTCAAACGGCCGCAATCGCGGAACAATTGGGATTTGGGTTTGACGTTAATGCGTCTCGTTGCGTTGGTTTCACGTTGCGGTCGCTTTACAAACTACTTTTCGTTTGTTTGAAATGGAACTTTACTTTCAACCACTTTCAACTTGGTGTTAATCCTTTATCGTACCGCAAACTGAAGGAACACTGGCCAGTACGATGAAAGAATACAAACGAACGAGTTTTGTGCAAGTTCTTTTTTATTACTGACAATAAATTTATTATTTTATTTATTAATTTATAAATTTATTATTTATACAAAATTATTACGGTATGCAGAAAGCGAACGTGACTGAAAACATTTTGTATTATCCATTAAAAAATAGACAGAACTTGCTCATTGTTACTATCTAACATTCTTAAAAATATCTGTCTTGCTAACTTTCGAAGAACAGTTTCACTAACTTTGAAAGATTCGAACGACGAGAGGAAATTTTGCACGTGGAAACGATATTCTACGAATTTATCTCAGACAAAAGAATCCGAAGCATTCGAACGTTTCATAAGCTACGATCCACGGTGTGATTTGATTACGCCTGGCAAACCTTTCCCGATGCCTGTTAGTTAGAAAACCTGGCGATCGGCACGACCGTGTGTTCGCTCCTTGAGAATTTCATCGCCGGAAGGGTAAAGTAGCCCGAGCCTGTCAGATACAGCCGTTAATTACATTTACGAAATCAATCGGGACGCGGTTGTAATCTCCTCTGTCTAGATATGGTCGTTGCTACCAAGCAGTGGAATGACCGTGATGTTTTTATGCAAATCACAGCCGCGGAAACGCGAACCAAACCGGGCCACAGCAGATTTCTCGACTCACGTTTCTCCGTAAACACATTACACGAGTCCTTTCGCGGCCTATTCACTATCCCTCACCTTTCTCGTCCTTCCTCTCAGTCGAACCGCCCACGCTGATAACTTGGAAATGTTCGAGGCGAATCGAACATTGTCCCGGCCCCTTCGACAGCGATCGTCGCGTTTTCGAATACCGACACTGACTCGTTTGGAATTTATTCGGATTCCGAGAGTTTTCGCTACGCGATATTCGTTTACTAGACGAATTGTTGAAAATTTGAAGACAGAGGAGTGCGTGAAATGTACATAAGAGATGTGTACAAAGATTTGTAAATAACCAAGTAGAACAGGATTGTAGAATAAAAATAATTGGTGAACTGAAATTATAAAATAAAATAACGAGTAACTAATTATTATTCTATATTACCTATATTTTATATATATATAAATTATATTATATCCTATATTATTTTATATATTATATATAATAAATTATATCACATTCTATATTATCCTATATATTATATGTATATAAATTATATCTTATATTATCCCATATATTACATATATAAATTATATTATATCCTATTTTATCTCATATATTGTATGTATAAATTATATTATATCCTATATTATCCCATATATTATATATATAGATTATATTATATTCTATATTATCCCATATTATATATATAAATTATATTATATCCTCTATTATTCTATATGTTATTATCCTACTTTTCAACGATTTCGTATATATTGTTGAGCTCAATATCTCGTAATTTCATTCATACATCAATCTTATATATAGTTTCTGAGATTATACATTAATCTTTAGTTTATACATTGAGCTTAAATAGTTTCAAAGATATACTAAAATATTCAAAATTCATAAATGATCTAATTCATCATTTTTCTATAGAAATTTATATCGACGACTCTTTGTATGTGATTTTTCAAAAAATATACAAATAAAATTTTGTTACTCATCGTTGACTATTAAACTTCTTTCTACCCTTTGCAGTGTAATCTTCACTTCATGTTTTGTACTTCAATTCCACTGTTAAGAATTAGTAACTAAACACGCGAATTAGAGTGAAAGCTCGTGCGAAGAAAAGTCAAACAGCGTCAGAAGAGTGTCAAGAATGATCAAAAATTGGTAAATCGCAGATTCCACGGATTAATCGATGTCCATCCTGATGCGAGGTGTTTCTCACCTCGAGAGAAAGAGAGGGATCTCTCTCTTTCTCTCTCTCGCTCGGAGAACGCGAAGATTCAGCGGACGAGACGGCCCAGATGCAACGTTATCGAGAAACGTGATCTAGCCTCGTCATCGGGGAATGTGGGAGTGTCGCAAAGGGATCATCCGCGTGTCTGAGCGGAGGAAAAGATCGGTGACAGCTGGTCGACGCGGAGGTGTCACGAAGGGGCGGTGATGGTTCGTCACACGTTACTTGTCGCTCGATCTCTGGCTCTGCTTGCCCACGATCCACGATGCATCGTCGGTAATTCAATTATCATATCGAGATGTTGGTTCCACGCGTCGTTTCTTCCGCTCTGATAAGAGATGGAATTTACCATTTACGGGGAACCAAAATTTCTAGAAATTTTTTCTAGAAAAATTTTTAAGAGGGTTCTGAAGAAAGACAAAAATTCCTGATTCTTTGAAAAAGACAAAACCCCATTGGTGGCAAAGATTTTTAAAGTTCGACCATCCTCACTTTTTGAAATTGGCTGTAATTGGTTCTAAGAGCATAACAGACATGTGATTAAGATAACAGTCTTCTTGGTTAAATTAAATGGTCATATGTTTGATCTAAATTGCTCTAGAAATGTTCGAACGAAAATTATTGTTTCATGTTTGCTTTGATCTACTTTACGATTTGATTACGTCGAATGGTATCGGTTCATGTATTATTGTTATAACGTAGTGAGACAATAATTATTGCACTCGCCAGATACGTGCAACTGTTTTCCCTTTCCAAGGATGGTAAGAACCATCTGCGACCGTTAAGAACATAAAATCACCAAACGAGTTGGAAACCGTATGACAGAATGGCACAAGTATCAATTAACAAATAAAAAGTTACTTTTTCAAATGATTAAAAATTTTAACCAAACCACGTATTACTTTTCAATTGTGTAGGTAACTGACGTCTCCACGTCATTATACTCGTGTAACTTTCCCGGTAATCATTCTTTCGAATTTCCTCGAACGAAAAGACCCCCATCGCCAGATCTTCTCGTTGTGAAAAACAATTAAGAGAGAGACCACCGACCGAACGAAAACTCTACCGCGCTACCACCTTCGAATGCCCAAACGAAAGCTCCCCATGCTCGGGACTCACCCCTAGGCCAAGTCGGCGGCGCGTGAACGCGGAATAAAACAGGAGAGAAACGTTCGGTGGGTATGACTCAGAGGTATTTGAGAGTTTCCAGCGGTGAGTTTTCGGGATGATTTCGTGCCCAGTCGTCCCGGTTCCAGCTACGGTTTTGTGGCTGCTCATTGGCCCCCGTGGGGGTACCGGGCCAACCGCGTCCCATTATCCCATGCTAATTCCCTGGCTACGGCTGTCATTGCCTCGAGGCGAGGACTGACAAGTAACACCTCTTGGCTCGTGTTCCTCTCGACCGTAGGAGTGTCTCCTCTCTTGCTTGCCCCTCCAGCACGTCCTTTTTCCCACCAGTCATTGGTCCTCACCTGGATTCTTCTCTTTTTAACTCGTTCCCTTCGTCTCTATTTCTCCTAGCCGATCCGATCCACCGGCTCGTTTCTACGTCTGTCTCGCCACTCTTTCCTCCCTTCTCTCCTCTCTCCGCGAGATGCTCGTCTCTGCAAGAGAGAGAGAGAGAGAGAGAGTCCTCCCGCGGGAGTATACACACCCGCCGGGACCGAAAATCAACTCGTCATGCTCGCTTCATTTTCTGGCCCGATGTAAAACAGCCATTTGTTAGATCGTGTCAAGCATCGCCAAGAACGTCCGCGGGGTGTCCCGCTCGTTCGACGGGCCACGAATGGCATATCGATTGGCGATTCATGCGATCGACGCCTGATAATAAATATCCGAGAGAGCGAGAGTGGCGTAACATTCGAAAGTCCTTACCCGGGGCTGGATCCCACCTCGGGCTTACTCCCGGTGTTGTTAATAGTTCCCAACGAGGGTCTTAGTCGGTATCCTCTTCGCTGACCTTGGCACACGCGGGGCAAATCAGCCGAGAGAGGTCGATAGTTCGTGGCCTGTTGATTTATTTATTTATTATGTGTGTGTGTGTGTGTGTGTGTGTGTGTGTGTATGTACCTTCCACGATCGCCAAATTTATAGAGTCGACAAAGAGAAATCGATCTCATTGCTTTCCTCATTTTTCAATCGAACGATGGCATTTCCTTTCATTTTAGATGTATGCACGTGCTCTCGTTCGCAAGTATTTGAACAATAGAGTATCTTACTTGTGGAATCTTTGATTAAACTTCGTGACTCGGTTATACGATTCTATTTTTAAAAACATACATATATAATACTATGAAATACTCTGTCCACATTGTATGATCTATATACTATTTTTGGACACGTTTAATCAACAAGATTATTAAACATTTGCTTTACATTTCCTCTGGGACGTGTGCGAGTCATTGAAACTGGAATGCATTTTCTATTGATTAAATTTAATCATCAAGTAGTAGATACACGGGACTCCAATAAGTGGCAATAGAAAAAAAAGTTCGAAAAGACAGAAATCTACAGACTGCATAAAATACACAAAACGAATATAACCGAAATGAAATATTTATCACAATATAGACGAAGTGAATTTCCATTTGAATCCCACGAGTCCGTATAATAACGCCGTATTCCATAAAAATATCGTGTATAAAGCTACATGGTTCGTTAACAAGGTGATCTCGAGTCATTTGCGAAATCGCCAGCTGAGAATGATCATAAAACGGCAGTGAGCCTCTCGGATATAGACGTAAAATTTGATTAACCATCTGTGCGCGATCCGTGAACAGTCCGAAGCGGCAAAGGGGCAAGCGTAATCGCGTTTGTTGCGTGAAATTTCACGATGCGGCCAGAACAGATCGGTGTCGCGCCGCTTAGTCGTTCGTTGGCCTCGCGGACGCTCGTTACGCCGCGGTCCTGTCTCGTAAATAACTGCCTTATATTCTCACTCTTCTCCATTTGGCTCTTTGTCCCCCGTACGACCGTATTCATTCGCTGTTACCGCCGTTTAGAGGCCGTTGCTGCTTATGCGAAACACTCGAAAAACCGTGGTAACCATGGGCCACGCCGCTACCATTGCCTACATCTGAGAAGAGAATGGCGAGAATCGAGGATGATCAATTAAATCCTTCGAACCATCTCAGCGTTGGATGCAGGTACTTTGGTGATCATCAGTTCGTTGATTGTAATTGAATTTTTGAGTGTTGAGTTTGCAAAACAAAGCGAAGGATGTAAAGAAGTTTTAAAGTGGAATTTACCAGAGCTATGACGACTCTGAATTAGTAACTCTCGATTGTAATGTTCCTCGGTGTAATTGGACTTTAATTTTTAATGCGACTTTTTTACTAATTGTAAGAAATTTCTTTGCGAAATTCTAATTGTGACATATTATTGGATATACGTCAACTGTTTGTTAAAACTTTTTTGTTGGGTTTTTGTAAAATAAGTCGATTTTTAAGTGATTAAAAGCTACTTATTTTTTTTACTTAATTACATTAAAGACCAATGCATTGTCCATTAACACGAGATTTTATAATTTCTTTCAATCAATTTATTTCGTCGTACAGAAGGTAGGAAATTTCAAAAATTCGCTCAATTTTTAATTAGTGGTATCGTTAGATTAAAGGTGATTGTACTTATTGATTCATCTCAGATTATAAAGACTTTGGACTTTATTTCGAACATTACGTACTCTATTTCCCATGATAGAAATTAAAAGTAAAATTAAATTTCGAGCCAACAAACTCAGTTAATGTCACTTCGTCGTTACACCTTCACATCTGACCCTCAATAGGTCAAACGCGTAACGAAGCTACCAAATTGAAAGAAAAAAAAAAAAGAAGAAAGGACCAATGTAGCAACAGCCATAAAAGAAACAATTCCTATGCCTACCAATCACCGCGAAACGGTTCAGTCCTTCCCGAAAAAAAGAGAGAACTCTCGACGTCACCACTAAAAATATCCAAAACGACTCGAAAAGAAGGAGAAGAAGAAGAAGAAGAAAAGCACCTAAGAAGCAAACCTCTGCTACTTGGGCACCATCGCTCGGATCGAGTCGAAGCGACGACAGCAGAAACACGGTACGAGAAAAAAAAGATAGGCCCCGAATATAATTCCCGCCTGTCATGAACGTCCCTCGGATTCAAATGCGAATCCTTGACGCACGCTTCTAGATTACGAAGGATGGAGAAACGCCGTGGTTCTACTTTGTTAACCATGAGGAACACGGAACAGGAACGCTTTGGTATGCGGCGCATCGCATGTCTTTACACCGGCTTCAACTGAATTTATGTGGCACCGGGAGCCGAGGGTGTGCGTTTGAATCCGGGACGAGGCACATCCATATTTTTTTCTTTACGACCGTAACCCGTTGGGCCCGTGGATGGAACTGCGTGCCGGATGTAGCACGCGAACCGACACTTTTGCAACATGGACGCGACCTCCGGCACCAGGGGCCCGCGAAATCTCTTCCTTCCTTCTCCCTCCTTACGTGCGCCTAACACCCTGACTCCTTTTGCTCCAGGTTTGCTGCATGAACTGTCAGACATTTGCAAGCCGTTCTGCAACATTCAACATGTTCTTTTCGTGTGTCGAAAGTTCTGCTGTCACCGACACGCGGCCTTGAAGCGTCTGGGATCACGGACTGGGACCGGAGAGTCCAAAAATTGACACTAGGAACGTGTTTCGCAGCTTCTTTGGAACTTTGCCGCGGTCGCCGCGTTGATTCATCGGTGGTGATGTAACGCGGCTTGTTTCGGGTATGCCTGCTTCGTTCGTAGATGCATGAATGAACGACGAAAGTGATCGCAAAGTTTGCACAAAGGTAGTATGATTGAGTAATAAGAATATCAACCAATTCAGTTGGTGAAATTACGATTCGATATTGTCTCGAGAGACATAGGGACCAATTACTCAAACTTTTTATAATTAAATGTTACAAGTACGCGCGAGTGAGAAAACCAAAATTCTACCCCTTACCGAAACTCTATTTTTCGAATATATTTTTATCTTAATATTCGATAGCTGTATCGTCGAAATGGAACATTCGTTAGTAACTGACTTTTTTCTAGTTGGTAGTCATAGTACAACGAATATTAAGACATTCAAAGAAATACAGGTTTCCCTAAATTTTCATTTCTTGCAATAATTCTACAATAATTCCACCCTCTCAATTTTATATCATTAATTTCTTTCATAAAAGCATCATTAAACCGATCTATTGAAACCACTGTTTTCATTACCGCGTAGATAGATCCTCATCGAACCTGAAGCTCCTCCATTGTCCATTTTAGCGCGCGTTAGGATATATACGACCGGCTGTCGCAATCTTTTGCTAAATTCGGGAACACTCAACGGTCGAGAAATCTCGGTTCTTCCCTGTGAACGTTTAAATCGATCCTCCCCCTGGGAAACGAGGGCCTCGAGCCCGCTCGAATCTCGTTACCGGGCTCAGCGGGACTCCGATTACCATTTCTCGGACAAATCGTCGCCTTGGTGCCGCGAGAAACCTTGCTTGGCTCTGCTCGTGCAACCGCATCCGGGGAAATTCTTCCTCGCGTATGTTCTAGGCGAGCCACGATCTTGCTTCACTGGCTTCGTCTTGGGAGTTTAGAGGCTGTGGCCGCCCCCTCTGACTCACTCTGGACGCTCATTAGCATGTAAGCTGGTAATAAACGCTGGCCAAGGAAATTAATCGACCGGTTGATCCTCTTGGAACTACTCTCCGCTTGATTGAGACGCGATTTTGACGGGAATGAACGAGGAATGTGTAAACTGTAATATATTTGTGGACTGTGCATTAAAAATCAAGGAAGCTAATTTGTAACTTTTTCCACAGCCTTTCTTAGGCTATAGGTTTTTTTTTTTTAAACCTATTTATAGCTAATAGGTCTTTTTTCAATTATAAAGTGTAGTTGTGATTATACAAAATTTTATCGAGACGCGAATAATTGCTGAATGACACACATTTGAATCTTTGATCTTCTGTACCAAACTTGTGTAATTTCTTATGATAACAACGGACACATTGTTTAATATCGCTCATGCAAAACTATAATGAAATAATATAATTTACATATCCAAGGTGATTGCATTTCTGAGAATCTTAAGTGGACAAACTGTAGAAATTTGGAATTTTGTTTCATTACGAAACGAAATTAAGAAATATAACATCTACAATTTGTAAGATTTTTAAATTTGAGAGTGTAGAAAGTTCAGAAGCAGAGATAAGGAATCAACTTAAATTGACATCATTAGCCCATTAAGAAGGTAAATTTAGAGTCAAATTACTCTAGGCTTTAGAAATTTTATCACGTAGAACATAACATATGAAATGAAATCGAGAACCATAAATTTAAATAATTCAATATAAATGATTACGCGTGACAACATGAGAGTTAAAAATTATCTGTTGGTTAAATAGTATAAATTATAACATTTTCTTCTGAACGTGATACATTGCAATCTTCATAAATTTACATCATTCACTCGTCATTGATATTCGACTGACAAATGAGCCGACGCGGATGTGTTAGCCAAGAAATAGATTCCCTCGAAAGAATTCTCACGCGTTCGAAAATTCCTACAAAAACTAGATAAAACAAAAGAATGTGACCCTATGCCCATTTCGTTCGACAATTACATCGACCTAACAACACGTGATTGTGTTGTATAAACTCGATCGCGATAATAGGGTTAATTCGACACGATGTCCACGACGTCTGTAATCGTAAGAAGCAATGGTCAATGAAGAGGGATCGTCGAATCGACGTGAACGTGAGCGCGAGTAAGCGCACGAAGGTAGAGAGAAGGTAGGTAGGATGTAGGTCGTATATCAATCGGTTTATCTACTTGTCGACGCGTGTGGCCGACGGCACGTTATGTCGCGGTCGACAAGGAGAGCCAGCAAGAGCTGGAACAAGGGAAAGAGACAGGATGGACCTCCACCTCTTTCTCTCTCTCTCTCTCTGCGTCCTTCTTTCCAGCTCTGACTTCTCTTCCCTTCTTATTTCCTTCGCTTAACTCGCGGAGACACCGAGAAAAGCAAGTTTCGAACCACGGTTAAAAAGAGAGAGACCCGTGTACGCTAATGTTCTTCCGCTGTTCCCTTTTCTCTTTATTGGATGGATTCCTGCGCATTCGGGTCTGGCTGTCCAGGGGCTGTACGTTTGATAGGGATGAAATAACGTTTGTGTTCATTGTACCGGATAATGGGGAACAAACGAGCACGAAACAGGATATTCGCATGCGAGACATTTCGTTGTTTTGATAATTGTTGAAAATACGTCTCATTCTGTCGAACGTACGACTCTTGGCATGATAAAATTCTATTTCTACGAAAAGTAATAAAATTTATTGTGTGATATCGTGTTTTCTTTATTATTAAATAAAAATAGATATAAACGAAAATATTTCACTAAATAGATAATGTCAATATTGGAGGGGTAGGGGAGGGGGTGCATTTATAGAGAATTTTTAAGTACAAAGTTACATAAAATATTTAAAATACGGCGTTTGTGTCGATAATATTTAGTACTTAGGTACATAAATCAATTTTTTGCACCGAATTTGCACAAAAAACAGCGCATTGAATTTATTAAATTCCTAATCTTCTTTTGCAATACTTCCCATTACCATTACTTGAATTAACTTGTAATTTTCTTAAACGTTCTTTATATCGATGCTGTTGTACGAATTTAATTTATACGAAATCGACGTACAATATACGACTGTACGTTCATCCACCAATCGTTTCATTCTTCTTTTTCCGATTATAGTCGAACTTTCATTTGTTACGACCCTATTTTTTCCAAACTAAAAATTTCTCTGCCGAACAAAGGTACCATTCTCTTGTTAAATCAATAATTTAAAAAAGCAGATGATTTTCTATCAAGATTTTCTAAAGTAGAGCAAATGCTTTACTCTATACTTCATATATTTATGTAACGCTCAAAATATTCAATCACTGAACTCGAGCTTTACGTCATTCTACAAAATGATACTCTCAGTTTCCTTTCGTGTTAAATCTTCTTTGCGTGCGCCACAACTATACTCTGCCTTCATAAATCACGCCTAATTACCCTGTCTTCGTCTGTCCAGATGCAAGGAAACAACTCCCTTATTAATTACCCTCCGTATCGAGACTTTCCTAATGCTATTCTGTCGTTAATTGAAGACAGAGGCCTTAACCCTTTCTCCCGATTACCACGGTTTCGTCTACCGTGTTTTCCTCGAATCTACCGACCTGTTTCCCAGTTTTATGGCTTCTCTCACAGTCGTAAAACTATTTGCGGTTCTACACCGCGATAATAACTCACCGACCATCGCGTTTCTCAATTAGGTAACGCTCGATGGCCGTTGGCTAACGTAATTTCGAATAAATCAGGCCCCACTTTTGCCATTCTTTATACAAGTCACGGTGAATCTTTGTAAATCTATGCTATTCAATCATTTATTCATTGTCTCCTATGTTGTCAGGAAAGCTAACAGGACCGAAATACAAGTTGTACAATTTTTACATTTAAATTCTGAGAATTTAAAGCTGGTTTTTACTCTTAGCAAACAGATGCGCTCATGGGATCTTAATGTCGAGTAAACAGATACAATTCTCAGAACAGAATTATATAAACTATGCAACGAATTATACAAATTAATTACAATTTCCAAGACATCATTTATACATATTAAGCTATCTGCATATAGGTATTAATATTTAGAATTTGATATAAGTTATCAAGTATCAGTTAAATCAAAGTATGAACAATAAGCATGTCAATATGCTGTTCCTAACAATTTCCATTTGCCAAAGGTATCCAGGACACTTTTATCAACTATTGAGACATCAGTGTTTAACCATGTATTAGGTATTTATAAAGTCAATACATTTGAATTTGAATTATTTACAATAAATTTAGTAAATTTATAATATTTGTCAATAATGAAATAAATTTAAAACAGGTACTTGCCGTTTAATCGATTTAAAAATTTTATTAATACATAGGTTAGAAATTAAACAACAGAAAAATAAAGGCGTTTCTCAGACAAACATTAGATAGATAGATTCTTTTGCAAGTACATTCTACTATATACAGTCAATAATTTACTTGCAGAAAACAAATTCATTGAACATATTAATTTATAACCTCTTAATGGATACATTCGTATGGCAGTAGATATATGTAGGTACATATGTATGATAAATGTGTATGATAAATGTATACAATTTACCTCCATTAGCATTTCTTCGAAAACTCCAATTCCTGTCAAATAGGTCGAGAAGATTGAACGAGGTAGACCCAAGCGTCGAACCATTTACACACTTATATCCAGCACGCGCATAAAGATTCGCTTTCGATCGTTTGTATCGGTCGAGATCGGGAGGAACCAGATGTATACTTTAGTCACTTTGTTAAGCCACTTTCTCCGCTCGGTTTGAGAGTCGTCGTGATTTTCCAGTTGAAAGACGAGGACATTCAGGGCATATAGAGGCAGCGTACACGCGGCAGCATTATAATAGCGATTCATAATTTACCGTCGATGCTGCCCTCTCGCGTGGCCGTTTCTCTCTAATTTATGTGTTTTTAAAAGACGCGCCCCTCGCGGCTCCTACGCCAGAATCAATTTTCGATCGATTCCATCTCACTTTCCGTCTCCCTCCCAACACGATTATCGTGTTCTGGCCCATTTACACCGCTCACCGCGTCATTTCAATCGCAAACACTTTCGTCCATGTAAACGCGTCGTACGGTTCTTTCGAATATGTACGATCAATACGCATGCGCAATTACCGTATATGGTGACGTCACTTGTTAAGTTGTAATGTAATTAGTGTCTATTTACCAAGTGCAAGTGAAAAACGTGTAAGCTGATACGTTTGAGGAAAATAGAGGATTTTAGTGAACCGAGAGATGATTTCGGTGAGTGAATATTTACCATTGGGACACAAACACTTTGAGACATAAACATTTAGAATATTTACGATAGTTTCGCTATTTGCTCGAGTTTTGCACATAATTAGGTTATCACTAACAAACGTAATAGAATATCACGTTATTTGAAGCTGTATACAATAAAGAACAAACATATTGTTATTGTTATTTATTTATGACATGATAGTGAGTTATTTGTTTATAATGAGAGACACTTTATAATGAGAGAAACACTTCAAAGAGGAACGGTCAATACGCATGCGCAATTGCGCGCGCATAAAGTGACGCCATTCGTCAAGTTAATACGATTAGTAACTGCTTATGAAGGAAAGAGTGGAAAACGTGAAAGCTGATACTTTTGAAGAAAATAAAGGATTTTAGTGAACCGAGAGATGATTTCGGTGAGTGAATGTTTACCATTGGAATATAAACACTTTGAGACATAAACATTTAGGAGATTTACGATAGTTTCGCTATTTGCTCCAGTTTTGGACATAATCAGGTTATCACTAACAAACGTAATAGAATGTCACGTTATTTGAAGCTGTATACAATAAAGACCAAACATATTGTTATTGTTATTTATTTATGACATGATAGTGAGTTATTTGTTTATAATGAGAGACACTTTATAATGAGAGAGACACTTCAAAGAGGAACGGTCAATACGCATGCGCAATTGCGCGCGCATAAAGTGACGCCATTCGTCAAGTTAATACGATTAGTAACTGCTTATGAAGGAAAGAGTGAAAAACGTGAAAGCTGATACTTTTGAAGAAAATAAAGGATTGTAGTGAACCGAGAGATGATTTCGGTGAGTGAATGTTTACCATTGGAATATAAACACTTTGAGATATAAACATTTAGAAGATTTACGATAGTTTCGCTATTTGCTCCAGTTTTGGACATAATCAGGTTATCACTAACAAACGTAACAGAATGTCACGTTATTTGAAGCTGTATACAATAAAGAATAAACATATTGTTATTGTTATTTATTTATGACATAATAGTGAGTTATTTGTTTATAATGAGAGAAACACTTCAAAGAGGAACGGTCAATACGCATGCGCAATTGCGCGCGCATAAAGTGATTTGTCAAGTTAATACGATTAGTAACTGTTTGTGAAAAAAAGAGTGAAAAATGTGGAAGCTGATACTTTTGAAGAAAACGAAGGAATGGAGGGAAAGGAAGGAAAGGAAGGAGTTTGGAGTATTCGGAGGTGATTTCGGTGAGTGAACATTTGTTATTTGGATAAAAGTCGAGACGTAAATGCTCTCTTATCAATTTTACGATAGCTTTTGCTACAGTTTCGGACATAATCAGGTTATCACTAACAAACGTAATAAAGCGTTATTTGAAACCATATACAATAAACATTGAACATATTATTATTTATTTCACAACATGGTCGCGAGTTATTTTCTTTATAACGAAAGACACCTCATAAACGCAATTATAAAAATTATAAGATATTTGTTATGTAAATATGTTAGGAACTTAAATTTGATTATGTTTGCTTGAATCGATGACTCAACGATATTGTCGGTACTTATATGTATAATATAATATTGTGTTAGAAATTTACAATGTGAAGGAATTACGAGAGAGTCAGAATTTGCAGAATTTTCTTTTATCGATTGTTAGTTAGATCATACATCAATAAATTTGTAGCCACCTTAAATTATTGTACGTGCATTTGCATAGCAAGGCAGACCGCTGATCGGTCGTCCCTTGAATACCTGGTGCATATCCATTGATGCACATCGCATGCAAATATCGTTCGAAACACCAAAACAATACACGTCCACGCCCGGAATTTGCCGATGGCAAGTTTGATCGAATGAAATTGCAATGGCGTTACTTTTGTTAAGGCAAAATACACAACAAAATCTATTGAACTTATCTTTACTTATCTAACTAAATTTTTGTTTATATAATTCTATGATTCAAATATTTTTAGGTTTAGTAATTTTCATGTAGGATTATTATGCACTATATTATTAGCTGTACAGAATTATTATTCAGTATGTTATGTAACTGGTGACGCAATCGGAAAGAAGATAATTAACATGGAAAAATAAGCGAGAAGAGAAGGATAAAATTTTTATATTTAAAGAACACATTTATTTATAAGAACATATATCTACCTATTTCATTAAATTGAACGGAAGTGAAAAATCGATAAAAGTTTATTATATTTGCAAAAATAAATCAGAAACGTGGAATAAAGTCTTTTCGTAACATTAATTTTTCCAGAAAATTAAATGATCAAGTACACGTGAACTAGTTTTCAATAAATTCTATTTTCTTTAAAACGAGACCTTAAATCGAAAAATACTGTTCTATATTTTTAATTTAATTTCGTACATAGAACAATTTTTTGTCAATTATATTATTCATTCCTATTTAATTGAAAGTTTAAGAACAAGTGTAGTATGTTAGTTCGAAACTGAAAAAAATTGAATAATCACTAGGTATATTAATATCATACTATAAGATATGTGCAATTTAAAAAATTTTGTTATTTACCGTAAATATTGAATTTTCAAAAATAAAATGTATCTCGAAAGCGGGAAAGTAATTTGACAAATTTTCAACCTCAGGTTTTTTAAAAATAAGAAAATATTATTCTTTCTTCTCGATTTATTTTCACGTATGGAATCATTTCCCTGACCAGTTATATTACCATCAATTAAATAACACCCCGTGTATGATTATTCCCAAAAAGAGCCAACTCTGCAAAATTTTCACATACAGAATCACTCTCTGACCAGTTATATTACCACCAATTAAATAACACCCTACATATAAAAAATTATCCCCTATTATAAAGAGCTAATTCTGCAAAATTTTAATCGAGGATAGTTAAGGACTACTCACGTTCGATTCATCTTCATCGGTCGTCCGTGATCCCTCCATTTTGTAAGCGGGCCGATCAACGGGAACGGACCCCGTTACATCACAACGGAGGCAGGAACTTTGATCGCCATAAATACCGAAAAAGTCTCTATATATCCCCGTGCGTAATTATCTGCGGCGATTCCCTTTCTCGCGGGTGCCTTGGCGCCTATTAAAAGTTCGTTTTCCTGGACATCGTACGAGGGCGGCATGGCCACCGGTGCCCCTTAATTAAGGGGACCCCGTGTTATACTGGAATTTCCTCCGAAACAGTCCAACTTAAGCGGTATTTAATAACGTAACAATTATATGGTAGGCACTAGACTTTCGAAACCGCGTGGCCCCGTCTAGGGCCTCGTCGGTCCTATCTTCACCCTTCTACTTTCTTCTCCGCCCCTCTTCGTTCGTCCCTCAAATCCCCTGTCTGCATAGTCATTCGAGGAAAAATCGAAGTAGAAAGATGTGTCTAATTGTATTTGAACGAACGATTGTTAGAGATACTTAAGTAAGAAAAGTAATTAATTGACATTATAATATTTGGTTTAAAAGACAATGAGTTGTATCACGAAGCAAAACGGTGTGAAGTGAGTAGATATTGTCTGCTCTGTGTCACCAACTGAGGAATAGTTCGCGGGCAAAGCTTCATTTATTAATATACCTAACAAGATACCATTTTACTCTTACTCTGTACTCTGATATTTCATTGTAACAAGTTAATATTAATATAAAATAGTGGATATAGTACCTCCTTCATCCGAACCTCCCTTATTCGAATATCTTAATAGTTGAATGTTATACTACCAGAATACAATAATGATAATGTTATTAACAAATGGTTAATTCTCCTTCGGTAATATAAGGTAAATATATTTCAATTCGAATCAAACCATGAATGATTCGATAAACTACATATGATCAATCGTATAGACTTTGCTAATACAATTTCGCAGTTTAATTTAAGGTGTGAAGTAAATGGGTCAAAAGATATTTGTTTTATCTTTGATTTCATCAAATTTAGCAACTATAATAATTGTCCTTCTCGTGTTAAATACCTGAATCACTCGTCGACTTTTTTACTTTTATGTTCACTCCACGGAAAGTTTCATTAGAAGGAAAAAGTGGGTCGTAAGGTCGAATTTCAGGAATCGTAGGAGCCTTGTGAACACATATAATTGCTCGTCGATCGTCCCGTCCTAGATCGGCGGCCATAAACACCGTAGGCCGAAGAGGGCGGCATATAACGAGAATGATGTTCAGGGATCTCCCGAAAAGTATCTCGTTCGAGCTTCCATCTAGCACAGAAAGATACATTGTGCACAG
The DNA here is from genome assembly GCA_036937485.2 of Tetragonisca angustula. NCBI lineage: Eukaryota > Metazoa > Arthropoda > Insecta > Hymenoptera > Apidae > Tetragonisca > Tetragonisca angustula. The sequence goes on along the minus strand of JAWNGG020000023.1, from coordinate 174,892 downwards.
TTAGTCCAACGCGGCTTTCCACCTTTTATCCGCTCGTGTCGTTTCTGATTTTATGTCTTTTCGAAGGATGTAATTATACGATTCTGAGCGAGCCTTTCAAGTGTGATTAACCCGTTCCTCCTAGGCTTTGGACAGACCTAGACAAGCAATTTTCGTTTAATTTGTGGATTTTTTTTTTTTTGTCGTCATCTTTTCGATAATTAAAGGATAAAACTTGCGTCGAGGAAATCAACATAAACTTACACGAATTAGTATTTATTCGTATAATGTACTGTTAAAATATTTTACACGTGTATCAACATATTTCGCAAATTTTACCAAACGAACATTTTTCACCTTATTTTGTATGCTATTTTCTCCAAATTTCTACAAAGTACCTACTGTATTTTAACGTATTCTCTCCACTAACAATAAGTACAATTAATTCATCATCCCTGCAATTTCTATGAAAAATTACAAGTTTCACCTCGCAGCAACCCACGCTGTTCGAAAAAATAAAATCCCCGAAATGCAATCTTCATTTCTCACGAGAGGATCGATTTAATAACAGGCTTGATCGATATATCATCAAATAACCCTCTATTCCCCGTGACTTCTTCGATTCAAGTCCTCAATCACGAAAAGTACCAAATCAAGCGTACCAATCCGTCATCGGACAAAAATCACGGCTGAGCTCCTCGCTCGCACCTCCCCCGCCACAGAAACGTGCTTCCAGCAACAAAACCGCTAATCAAAGGAGCAGAACCGAAAAGCCGTTTTAAATTCAATCGAGACAATTCCCCGAAAGTATACGCTTCGAGCCATCAGGAAGTCATTTGTCACCCTTCATCATCCTTCCACGCTACCTCCGCGTACCCGGTCTCGTCGCTGTCGTCGTCGTCACGGCTACCCCGCTGTATATCTGTAAGGAAACTCGAAGTGGCGAGGGGAGAGAGAGAAGAAGGGCTGACCGACGCAGGGATCAATTTTCGAAATTATCGTCGGGTCTCTGCGAACGCGTATATAATTGGCCATCGATCGGTCCCGCCCAGTCCACCGGTCGTAAACGCGTGAGCCTCCGTTTTTTCGTGAGCTCTGGAGAACCGTGCCGGCGCAGACCCCATTTTCAGACCCCCTGTCCCCCGAAGTGGTTGCCGAAAAATATCCGATCCAACGATTCCGGCGTAACAGTTTAACGACGCAACGTTACAGTATAACACCTAACGGCCGTGCTCGGACTGCGGGCTAACCAATTAAAACCATCGAAACAGCCAATTACTCCGACGTTTGCGACCGGTTACAACTACCCCCACGGAAACCACGGAAACTGTGTTTTGCTTGCTTCCTTCTGTTATTTCGTAGCCCTTACCGACAAAACTTCTGTCCTGGGAATCTTTCCAAAGGGAGGAGGCGGAAAATTGACGCGTGTTCGAGGAGATCGTTGTCCTCGACTTTGATTGAGCTAGTCGCTGAATTGATTTGTTGAAGAGTGACGTGGAATCCTTCCCTTTTTTTTTTTTTTTTTGGAAATCCGAATGAACTTTAAGCGTCACTTCGAGAGTTGTTTCTTTTTAAATTGTGAGCATGAATTTGATAGAACGTGATAGAAATATTAGTTATTACTAATATTAGTTATATCAATAAGATATAATAGTAGATATAATACAGTACAATACAGTAGTATTGGTTAATTGTAAGCTAGTAGGTACAGTCTATTCATTGGATTTGAAGAATCATAACACATATTGGTGACAAGTGGCAAAAATTTATAATAATGTACGTTATTATGTTAACAATGATAGACACGTTATTAATAATAATTTTAATGCGTTTGTGTTAAATCAATTTGAAATAAAAGTGACAGATCGAGTACGATTTTATTGTTTTTAAGGGTAGGTAGATGTTATCGAATAACAGGCAATTATATCAACCTGTGATTATAATCGATCTGCGACATTTTAATATCCATTTTAAAACAACAAATCCATGAAACTTGTACTCTTTCTGAGAAAGTTAAAAGTTTAGTGTACATGAGAATTAGCGAACAGAGAAATTTCGAAGATTGTACAGTTGAGAATTCAGAACTTAACGAGTCTAAGAATTTTCAACAATATTGAAATAACATTATATTTCGAAAATTGAAAATTCACCTACTTCACTCAACCCCGTCGAGATATAATTCAATACAATTACAATTATAAAAACAATTATTCTTACTTCACTTGTGAATCTCATAATGTGACATTTAGAAAGATCGAACACACTCACAGTCTCTTGACATGAAATTGTACCATAGTTCAAGAACATTACAAATTATAATTCAGATTTGTTGCATCATTTCGATCTAACAGTTGGATAGATTTAAATTTTTATTATGATCGTAAAGTTGCTCGAGAGAATCAGATATTTCACGAAAAGCTGTTTCGTCATCTAGACTCGTCGAATTTCAAAATCCTGCCCGACACGCAAAGATTTTTATTAAAAAATGTACGTAAGATGAACGTTTCCTCGAATGGTGGAAAGAAACAAGCCCGAAACAAGACTGGAGAGGAATCCCGCGAACTTGTGCGAACGGAATGAATGTTTTGTTGGTCGAGGGGCCCGAGGCGAGCTCTGTACAATGGAAATGTAGTTACTGCGGACCGGTGGAATCGTTTGGGCGTATCTGGTTTTTAGAGACGTTGCTCCCGTCGGGTCGTAAACACAGGGCGGTGGGTTTTTTTGAGAACGTTACGCTTCGCTCCGCGGAAGCTGTTCGAAGATTCTTGATGAGAAGACAGCTTACTCTTTCGTTGACATATTTTCTGGCTATTTTCTACCTGGCTAACCGCGAGATACGTGCCAGAATGTGACAACGTACTATTGGAATGAATTAGGGCCATTCGGGTGAGAAGAAGTTGTAATTTTGTTATTGAAAGTAAAATATTTTTATTCTCCTGTCACTCAATTCGTATTTAATTATTTCGTAATCGTTAAAAAGATTCATTATATTATAATTGGATAATTCGTTCAATTACCATAGATAACTATAGTTTTAATAGTTTTTTTTTTATGTTAGATTACTGAAAATTCTATTCTCTGACAGACTAATAATGAGATTAAATCAAATTGGAAGAGCGAAAATTAAATAATGTAAAGCTTAAATTATCGTGACTCTTAATATCAAGAGTTGATTTAATATTACCAGATTTGTGGATTGGAGGAGTAAAGAAACTATACCTTAGCTAAAGGACAGAGACAGTTAGAAGATATTTTTTAAATGCAGATATTTTAAAGCTTTAGATACTTTATTACGAGATATTATATTCATATAGATACGGTCAATTATAGGAATATTCGTATCCAAATCAATTATCGAGTTCGAACGATTGATATTTCGTCGTGCAAGTTCCAAAGTTTCTCTAAATTTCTATTAAATATACCTCATAATCCAGTTGAAATTTATGTTTCTACGATTCTCTGTATATTAAACGTTAATATCGAAACAGATGCGAAAGTAGATATTCGAAATTTAAAATTTTTTTATTCGGATGGACTCGAGGAACCCTCTGCTCTTTGATCACTCTAGAGTTAATTCCAAGCGCAGAAAGAAGCGATCGAAAAATTGCTAGAAACTAGATTCGCGATACAATCTCGTGGCAACGAGCATCGAGAGCAGAAAGATCGACATGCCCATCATTCACGTTCACATTCGTCGATAGGGGTTCGACTAGCTTCAACGAAAAGAATTCCGCGAAGAATTTCTCCGGGAAGGAGCCAGGAGAACGAATCAGGCCGCACGACGCTCCCATAAATCCCACGTAATCCTCTCTTGATTTCAGGGCCTCAATCCGCGCGATATATTGCGTCGAATTCCGATTAGCTGTCCGTCGAAATTGCCTTCAATTTAGCAATTAACGAGGGGGAGGAGGGCTAATGGGAGGGTAGCTAGACACATCGGGTCGCTTGAGTGACAGCTCTGACCTCTCCCACAAGTTCTACGCGCCTCGGACTCACCCCGAGTCGACAATCGAGTTCACTCACACGACCCAGCCGACTGTTCATTGAAATCGAACCGGGCTTCCACCACGAATCACGAGTCTTTCTCGTACGATTATCCAAATCGTTGTCGAAAATTAGCAGATGTTCGCGTGGGACGTTGCGTGAAGATCTTTCTCTTCGACGTTGTTCTTTCTCTTACGTTGTTCGAGGGACTGTGAAACATTTCGAATTGTTCCTAATGCGTAGACGTACGTGTTCGAATACGACGTGATGATTGGACCTTTGAAAAATTGGCCCCGAGTCTTGAAATTCTCCAACTATTCGGCACTTCACAAACATTCGCTAACGACAATGTAGAGTTAAATTAATAATTTGGGAAGTTTGAGGTTCTTGTTTGAAAATGGAAGAAAACGTTTTCAACTTCTTGCGCTGGAATGAAGTGCCACGCACGTCGACGACTTTTTGTCCCAAAATTGCAATATTTTCTCAGTTTTAAGTATATTTATTACTTCTCAATCATTTCTTAATATATCTTATATTAAATTAATATAATTTAACAATAAACACACTATGTCAAATAAATGTCAATGTATTTAATTAGAATATTGGTTATATTAGGCATAACATAGGTTATGTTATAACGTATTATGTATTATAGCATGACATGTTACAAGTAAAATTATATATTTAAGTAAAACAAAATAGGCAGAACAAATAATGAATTTATTACTTCTCAATCATTTCTATCCAGTGATACCACACCGACGAGTACAAACAGAAAGCGACGAATTATGTTATGCGGTTTTTGGTCACTCGTTATGGTCCGCAATCAGTTGCCAGTGCAAGTAGTTAAGGATACCTAGAAGTAATGTCGTTTCCTGACACTGTAGAAAATTTTATTTTATTTAAAAGTCGATATAGCTTTAATCTGTAATATAATTTAACAATAAACACACTAAATGTCAATGTATTTAACTAGACTATTGGTTATATTAGGCATAACATAGGTTATGTTATAACGTATTATGTATTATAGCATGACATGTTACAAGTAAAATTATATATTTAAGTAGAACAAAATAGGCAGAACAAATAATAAATTTATTACTTCTCAATCATTTCTATCCAGTGATACCACACCGACGAGTACAAAAAGAAAACAACGAATTATTGTGTACGGTTCGGTCACTCGTTATGGTCTGCAATCAGTTGCCAGCGCAAGTGGTTAAACCACTGAACACTCGTGATCTAACAAAACATTTTCAATGTCTTTCTCAAGACCGATCGAAACTCGGAGTTAACGAAAATTTTCAAAATTCAATACCAACCAACGCCCGAATCCACAGACTTTCGAATATTCAATTTTAAATTCGATGAATCTCAAAGCTGACATTCAAACTGGTCTTTCACCATTTCAGAGAGAGACGATATTACTCGAAACGATGCTTCGTTTCAGACAAAATGTCATTTGAACAGAATTCGAATAGTATCGCGGCTTGGCAAGGTTAAGAGAAAAATCGCTTTCTCCTACCTCGCACCCTCGACGAGAAACAACCGCTCGAAAGAACAATACTGATCGAGGACACGCCCGAACGAAATCCCAACGAAGCGACAGTCTTTCCCTCGCAGACGTGACAGGCTTCCCGTGTTTCCCGCTTTTCGAACGTGACGGCAAGGACCACACTGTTTCGATTTCCCGAATAGACACCAAGAAAGCCGCAAATTGTCCCGTAACAGCGACAGAAAGTGACTAGCAGCCTGCCCGGCGCACAATAGCGACAAAAGGCCGAGGTGGCCGAGAATGATCGTTTCCCGAAACAGAAAGGCAGAGTGGAAGAGAATGAAAAGGGAATAAAAAAAGAAAAAAGAAAAAAGAGCAAAGGGAAGAATATAAGAGGACGGGCCTCTCTTTCACGCTGAAATGAACCGAGATCGGCACGAGAGTGTCTCGGTGGACAGGTAGACGGGTGGCTAGGTAGCTGATACTTTGTGCAACAATGGCCACTCGAGGATCACCGGAGTTCTCGTTTCAAGGATTCGTGGGCTCGAGAACTCGGTAAATAGGCGAGCATAATTCAGGTAGGACACGGATACTTGTACACGGTGTGTTGACTTATTGGATCATTTCGGCCACTCGTTGGCGGGCCAACGAAACGGTTATAGGAGCGATCTGGCTCGCGACTCTCCCGATTTGCATAATTCATTAATTAGATTCTGACACGCTTGTCTTAACAGGGGCTCGAAACGTCAGGCGGCTTTGTAAGTCGGCCAGTCGATTCGTTCTGTTCGCTGGGTTTAACGAGTAGAGTTAATGTAATTAATTAGCTGCTCGTCAGTGGGACTTTGTAGTAATTTGGGACGCCCGACGAGCGTCGAACTGAATCTACGTGAAATGCTGCGTGTTACAGTAATTTGTAATTTATTGATCTATTGGCAACAGAGAAGTGATTTGTTTGTTACAGAGATACTCTGGTTTGAGCACGAAATTTTATAAAATTGTAGAATTCACGCGAAAAACATTCCGAAACAATTTAGGCTAGATCCTAAATTTACGTGTCAGTTACGATTCTCAAATTATTCTCAAATTTGCTGTACAAAGCTACAGATAATGTCAACTAATTAGAAATTAGTCAGGCCAGCATTGCAACATTTCCTATATTAATAAGTTTCGGAATAGTCTTGTTCGAGTAAAAGTTTTTAAAAACTGTATAGCATGATTTTTTAATTATACTCTTAGAACGTAGCAATGTTTCCAATTTATACAGGCATTTTGTCAAATAGTTCCATCTGAAAAGCTTTCTCCTAAATATTAATCGAATTTTCGAAAACTTTTGCAATGTAAATTGAAAACAATTGCAAACTCATTGTCAGCACTCGTCTTCAAAACGAAGAATCGTTCTTGAACTTACGTCTACGTGTTCACTTGAAACATCTCGCTCTCTTGATACTTTTATTACAAGTAGAAAGACAGCGATGTCAGATGATTAATTGAAAAGTCTGGTAGCTCCGATGTTTCCTACGAAAGGTCCCTTGTAAAACAGGAAGCTACTAGAAATCGATGAAAGTGAAACAATGATTGTGGTCGAGGAACATCGGGAACATCGCACCTCCTCCATTATTTCCGAGATGACTAACGATCCATGGCTTATCTCGAGCGTCGCACGACAGGTTGTCGAAATGACCCGCTACCCAGAAAAATTCCCCACTGGATAAGACACAAACAAAAAAAAAAAAAAAAGAAAGAGACCTCGAGCTGTACCTACGCTGACAACTGATTGCGGACCATAACGAGTGACCAAAACCGTGCACAATAATTCGGTCGCCTTTCCTTCGAACTCGTCGGTGTGACATCACTGGAAATAGAAACTATCGAGGAGTGATAAATTTATTTCGTTTCCGTTTTGCCAAATGTAACTGAAAACTGAGGCAAATGTTGCAGTTTTGGGACAAAAAGGCACGTCGTTCCAGCTTTGCTCGCCAGCGTTGATTTTCTCGAGAAAATCAAATTCGCCCAAACGCGCCATTCTTCGGCTGACAAAACTTCTCTCCTCCGCCGTTTATTCCGACTATTGTTCGCCCGGAGGTGGCAAATCTCGTAAAGAGGACAAACGCGAACGGTGGTCCACGAGGCGGGGACATCTTTGGTCTGGTCGGCTACCGTGTTCATCCACGGGGGGGCCTGTCGTTCCGTTCGCCCGTTTCTCAGCCACCTTTGATCGCCAGGTTTTCGGGAAGGAATTCGGTCGACAAAAGGTCGTTAGCGGTGGCAACGCTCGAAGGAGATACGCCGTGGCCGACTACCAGTATCCGTGACAAATTTCTGAAATCGCATTTCGGACTGTGAACAGGGTCAAGGAGCGTACCGTGGACGTTTCAACAGGCTCCACCACGGTGATAGAAATTTAATGTGCCGCCGATTCGGGGTTTATGTGGGTCGTGTTGGCGATGGTTTCTGGGTATTTCTTTTTGGACTGGTCGAGAGTAGCCGTGGGTGAGAGGTTTAGAGCAGTGTCGATGTTGGATTGCCAAAAGTTTCATTTAACATTATTTTACACTCTGCGCAACAGTTGGCAGGTATTTTCTACATTTTCCATTCGATGTCCTCGAGGAACTCCTCTCTATTGATCCTTCCAAAGAAAAGAAAAAAGCAAAAAACGATTTACCTACACTTGTAGCAAAAGAAGAATTTCATACTTTACAATGCTGTGTGCCCTCTTGATTATTCTCCATTTAACAGTTCGCACAGAAACGGTTAACACTCGCTCTACAGGACGACGAAGAATTTTTCCATCGAGCCAGTACTTGGACACCAAGCTCGAACGTCGTTCGACAAGCATCTCATTAACCCGTTAAAAAAAAAAAAAAGAAAAACGAAGAAGAAAATCCCACCTGGCGTCGTGACGAGGACCCTACTCTCGCAACAATACGAAATTAAGCAACGTAATCGGAACGTGCGCAGTGTTTCCTCGTGAATCTCCAAAGCGACATTGACGTCGCCACCCCGTCAAACCGACTCGGTATAAAGCTTGGCCGAAGTCGTCGCTGAAGAGGGGGCAGCACCGGAGGTCGCGGGTCGAAGGATCGCGAAGGAACGAATGAAAGGACGATGGATGAAGAAATAAAGAGAGGAGGGCGAACGGCCAGAGAGGAGATGTAATAAAGGACGAGGAAATCGGGAATGAAACGGAGAAAGAGAGAGAGAGAGAGAACGGGAGGAAAAGATGGGAAAGAGGGAGACGGTGAAGGCGGCGGTGGTGGATGGTGTGTCTCGATTCGACGGCGCTTCAAAGGCGGCCGAAGAAATAAAAACTCGGCTCTCGCGGTCCTCGTTGGCAGAAAAAGGAAAGGGAAGCCCGCCTCCAGGGGGGACCCTGGGTGAACTCTCCTCGTGGACACGCCGCCATAATAGGCGGCGTCTTTACGATTAGCATTGTGAGCCTCTCGATGAATGTGATTGTTGTCTAAGCGAGGCCCTGTCGTCCCGTATACCGGCGTAGCCAACAGAGAACCGGGGCCCACAGGGGACCCACGGGGGGACCTCGTGCTGTGCCCACAATGCGCGCAGCTATGCCAAGCACGCGTCCCTTGTGTTGCGTGAGCGCGCGCGACCTGCGTGCCTATATTTATAATGCATTATTTACAACTGCGAGGGCTCGGTATTCCTCTCTTGCTCTCTCTCTCTCTCTCTCTTCGCTCAGAAATTATCCTAAGCCTAAGGCTGTGACACCGTGTGTCTTCCTGGACTTTTCTCTGTTTTTCTTCTTTTCTTTCTCTCTTCTTTTTTTGTTTGTGCTGGTTTTAAAGTGGATATTATGTATTGAGTCGTCCTCTTCGAACAATTTCGGAAAGTAAGGGAACGATCAACTCGATCGACGCTTTCTCACAACTCAAATCGACTCGCTCCTTTTTCAAAAAGGAGAACGCCATCGTCGCGCCTTTTCACACTCATACTTTCTTTTCCTTCATACTACGGGCCATCTGTTACAACTGAAAGCAACTAAACAATATAACATAATGTAACTGTAATAATATATATGATGTAAATGCAACTATAATAATATAATGTAACATATTACGTTATAATTATTATTGTATAATTAATATTATAATTATAATTATAATTATTATAGTTAGCATTACATAAAATTATTATTATATTAGTAATATTTATTTATTATTTATTATTATAGTTAGCATCACATAACACAGCATTAATTAACTTAACAACGACCTACGACAATGACTTACGATACCACACTAACAATCCCTGCAATTCCATAGTTGCACTCGAAAGACATTCCTTTTGACGCTAGCACCTAGCAGCCCTTGTCCCTCCCTAAGGGCGACTTGTGCTGGCCCGCGCCAGGCATTGTCCTTCCCTTCTCGCCGCAGCACACGTGCCCGATTTAGCCATGGTACACCTCGCCATCTTGTACGTCCCCCAAGACACCCCTTGTTCGATTCCCCAGGGCGCAGTTCGCACCAGGACGATCGTCCTGCCCGAGGGTTTCGAGTCGATTGAGACAACTGTGTCGGTGATCGATCGATCTCGGGGTAATGTTATCGCGCGACCGATCCGAACCATTGACACCTTCTGACGCGCTCTCCCGAGGCAGTGAGAAAGAGGACCCCGAGAAAGCTTGGAAAATATTGCATTACCTGCTCGCTGTAGATCGACGCTGGTGATAACGGTAATAGGCTTTTAAAATGTTTATACTCGCCGGGACTTCCGTTGGTGTGTTTCGCCAATAACGAACTGAACCCTCGTCGTCCGGTACGTGGGCAGGTCCGATTTTGTTTGGGTGAAAGGTGAGAGCGAACGATTGGAAATACGAAAGGCAAACTGATTGGAAATTGATGGATCGACGTTCTTCTTTGTTCTGCTATTTCGTTGTTTTTTGTTCGCAGCAGCTGAAAAATTTCCCTCGGAATCTTCGATTGCGAAGAATTTTGAGGAAAAATATTTTCAGCTGTATCTGAGTGTCAGTAATGTGTAATTCGTTGTTTCATTTCTCGAAATTATTCGCGTAATTTGTCAGTTTTTAAATAATAATAACCTCCTCTTGAATAACCATGTTACGAAGTTATTTGAGTTATTTTCTTCATTTTTGATCATTCACCTTGATAAAACCAAAGCAGAGTTGAAACTAAAGTTGTCTTATTCCTTTCTTATATTAAAGATCAATGACTTAATCTTGTAATGTAAGTTTGATTATCCTATGCTTATGACTAGATATTATTATTAAAATAATGTGTTAAAAAATGTTAAATGCTATTACTAGGTTGCGGATTTTTATACATTTATAGGAAATTTGGAATTGCAAAGACACAGAATATATATAATTACATATAATAATACGCAAAGTATGCTAGATATTTATTGGAATATCTATTGGAATAATTAAATTCTATTCGTTTAATTACGTTTACAAAAACACAAAGTTTCATAAAAATCTTCAGTTTAATTATTACTTTTTAATATTAATATATTACCTTTCGATAATTAGGCTTTTTGTATAATGACAAATTCAGAGCAAAATAATAACAAAATTCAAGATTGAATTATGAAATTATTCCTTAACTTGCTACACACTATTAATACACAAAATATTGTTAATTTTTAACATTAATACATTCCCAACTCTCAAATTGAATTGCGTCTAATTTTTTAATTAATAATTGTATTACGTGTCAATGGCATTATTCGAAGACTTATGTCTTAATTCTCTGTTGTCTCATGTATGTTTCTGCAAACGAAAATTCACTTCCATTTATCGATTCGATATAAATTAACGAACTTCAATTAAAAATCAAAATTCATTCAAGGATTGATATTAACGTGTCATCTCTTCTCGACGGTTAAGTTTTTAGCTGAACAAAAGTTTAAGTATCCTAATGCAAGGGATATTTAAAGAGCTATACGTAAAACTCTGCGTGTAATGGTCATGTTAAAATTACGCAAACCGTTTTCACCCGTGTTTCACAATATTTTTTCCTGGCCATCGTCCTCGTTTTCACGGCGAAATAACAGGAAACCGGTGCGGCGCAAAGTGGACACGTTTCGTCGTATTTCTATTTAGTATGCACAGTTCATCGGAAGAGGAATGTCACTAAATTCCGCTCGTTCTGTCGTTTATAAATACGAATATATACGGGCATGAAAGCCGACACTCAGCCACGCTCATAACGTCTTCTCTGTGAGCTTGAACTTCCTCCACCTTCCACGTGTCGAAACGTAACGATATATGTACCTACGTACTTTCTCGCATGATCGTTCACTTCCGGCTGGAACATCACAGACGTTCCATCACGAACGCGCGCCACGTTGAAACAATTGCGGAATCGGGAAGAAATGAAATACGAAGAGAAGATTACGAGATGAGAATAAATTGCACGACAGTAAACAAGAGAAATTTTGTTATAAAGATACGGGTGGAAAATATTGTAGATATTTTACATTTAATCGGCTTAGCTGGTTTTTATAGTATTTTAATAGTATTTTGTAGCTTTTTTTATAGTTATTTTAATAATAGGAGATTTTCTGAAGCAGGAAAATTGCACATTTGGTGTATTTCACCAGTCTTACTTTTTTACCCATATTCGCAAAAATGTGAATTTGCATGAAAATCTGCAATCTAATAGCTATAAATTATAATAAACTTTACTGAAAATGATAAATTGATGATTTGGTGGTAGAGCTAGGAAGAAATCAAAGAGAAAACTGTGAAGCTAAATGACGTGGTAACAAATATAAAGAAATAATTTTATTGCAAAAGTATGAATATAAAATATCCTAATATAGGTATGCCACAGTTATGGTTAATAAGAATAAAACGCAATAAAATGACAATAGAATTTGTCAAGTTTTAGAACGTGTATTACAAATTGATGACTTAAAAAGTAATTAAACCAGATGCAGATTGCGAAATAAAATAATATGATGAAAACATAATTTTGTTGTAAAGATACGGATATAGAATATTTTACACGAAATTGACGCTTATGCATTTTTTATTAAATTCACACATGCTTTTTTATTTTTCTCATTACACGCCTATGATACAGACTTCAATATTATTTAAATGAAACACTTGAGCAATGATTTATTTAAATAATACATCATCTCGTTTCGACGTTATTTCAATTAACAACGAGTGAATGTTGGTAAATTTTCCTCTGGATCGTTTTACCTTCATCAAATAAAATCATCTTCCGTTTTACAAATGCGCTTCAACATGTGCTGGAATTTATTTCTCATTTTCACAGCACCTACGCATCGTGAATTAACATGGTCAAAGTAACACGAATTTTCTGAAATTCTAACACGAGCACCGACTTATCTGCGGCTCGAATCGAAACGCAACACTTTAGTAGACGATCGCGTGAATGCAGCACCCTCTGAAGAGGAAGTCCGCTGCGGCGGCGACTTCCGCGTGTGGTCGGCCGGCCAGACGGTGCACGTACACCTTGAAAGAGGGAATAAATAAGTTGGTAGACATTTTACGGTTAATTATCGCCACGCGGAGCCAACAGTTTCACGTAACTGGCCGACCAGACGGACACGGGAATGCACGTGAACGGGGGGAAGGAGAGAAAAGTGGAGGAACTTCAGAGTGGGTGGCCGTCGCCTCAGATCCTAATCTTCTGGTTTACGGGGTCTTGTCCTTCCTTCCTCAGCTTTGCCGACCTTACCACGTATGCATCCCTCGCGATCCTCTCACTTTCCTTTTTCATGCCCGCCGCGAACAACCCCTACGCGCTTACCTCGCCTTTGACTCATTTACGTATATACGAGTATACTCGTTATGAAAAGATGGAGCTTTTTTGTTTAATGTAAAAGAAATTTAGTAAAATCAGGTAAAACTTAGTTAAAAAAAAATTATATACATGTATATTATAAAATTCCAAGATTATAGAATGTATATTATAAAATTCCAAGATTTTAAAATATATATTATAAAATTCCAACATTTTAGAATGTGTATTATAAAATTCCAAGATTTTAGAACGTATATTACAAAATTCCAAGATTTTAGAATGTATATTGCAAAATTCCAAGATTTTAGAATGTATATTATAAAATTCCAAGATTTTAGAATGTATATTATAAAATTCCAAGATTTCAGAATGTATATTATAAAATTACAAAATTTCAGAATGTGTATTATAAAATTCTAAGATTTTAGAATGTATATTATAAAATTCCAAGATTTTAGAATGTGTATTATAAAATTACAAAATTTCAGAATGTGTATTATAAAATTCTAAGATTTTAGAATGTATATTATAAAATTCCAAGATTTTAGAATGTGTATTATAAAATTACAAAATTTCAGAATGTGTATTATAAAATTCTAAGATTTTAGAATGTATATTATAAAATTCCAAGATTTTAGAATGTGTATTATAAAATTATAAAATTACAAAATTTCAGAATGTGTATTATAAAATTCGAAGATTTTAGAATGTATATTATAAAATTCTAAGATTTCAGAACGTGTATTACAAAATTCCAAGATTTTAGAATGTATATTACAAAATTCCAAGATTTTAGAATGTATATTACAAAATTCCAAGATTTTAGAATGTATATTATAAAATTCCAAGATTTTAGAATGTATATTATAAAATTCCAAGATTTCAGAATGTATATTACAAAATTACAAAATTTCAGAATGTGTATTATAAAATTCGAAGATTTTAGAATGTATATTATAAAATTCCAAGATTTTAGAATGTATATTACAAAATTACAAAATTTCAGAATGTGTATTATAAAATTCGAAGATTTTAGAATGTATATTATAAAATTCCAAGATTTTAGAATGTATATTATAAAATTACAAAATTTCAGAATGTGTATTATAAAATTCGAAGATTTTAGAATGTATATTATAAAATTCTAAGATTTCAGAACGTGTATTACAAAATTCCAAGATTTTAGAATGTATATTACAAAATTCCAAGATTTTAGAATGTATATTATAAAATTCCAAGATTTCAGAATGTATATTATAAAATTACAAAATTTCAGAATGTGTATTATAAAATTCTAAGATTTTAGAATGTATATTATAAAATTCCAAGATTTTAGAATGTATATTATAAAATTCCAAGATTTTAGAACGTGTATTACAAAATTCCAAGATTTTAGAACGTATATTACAAAATTCCAAGACTTTAGAATGTGTATTATAAAATTCTAAAACTAAATATCTATATTTATGTTTTAAAATTTTATTTAAATCTTATTTAGAATTGTTTTTAGCACGTTTTAGAATATTTCAAGGCGAAACAAGAAAATAAAATTAAAAATTTTTCAAAGAAACATCAAAAGAATTCACATTGCGGATAAATCCTGTAATAAATTACAGTAAATTAAGTAAGAAACCCAGCTACGTAGTACCTACGAGAAAAGGTTTTGTTCGCGAAGTTTCGATGTGTCGCGGTGTTCCTTCGGTGTAATTAAAGTCGGTGACAGGTGGTAGGCGAGGCACTGATGGATGCGAGTGACGCGGTTAAATATCAATTAATTGACAGAGCCAGAGATAAATTGATTTACAGAAGTTTCGCAGCTGTGACGCTTTCATTGTTCGTTCGCCCCGTCGTTTGTCACGATTTCATTGTCTTATAATTTATTAGCGGATTGGAGACTAGTGAGAAGAAGATGACGGGATATCGTGTTATCTGCACTAGTTACAATTTCTAACCGAACACGCGAAACGGTGTTGTATCCTTCACGTTGAAATTTATCAACTTTTGTCTCTCATCTTCTAATTATCTACCTCTTATTTATTCGATTTGGTCTTTCATTTTCTTCGTCGATTTATCGATGATATTTCTCCGGCAAATTGTATGAATTTTCATCTTTCATGTCAAACTGTGATACAGTCGAGGCTGCGACGCATTTTTGCATCAGTATGTGGTAGATAGTGTTGAGATAACAACGAAGTAAACTCAGTGACTCACAAAATTATTTGTATCATCGTTTTCCATTTGCCAACGTCGAATGATTCACGTTGATCTCTCTGTGACAAAAATTTCAAGTGTCGCCATTATGATACGTCAATCGTATCACGTACGATACGTCATTGTTGAAACTCGTGTTGCGAGACGATATTCAATGAACATTGATCAAACGTTGCGATATTCGCACATCTCTCGATTCGATAAAGTTGTAAACACAGCTCAGGCGCGAAGTTTTCTGTTCGAAACAGCCAACAAATCAAATTTCATCGTGTCCGGGACCTCGCGCTTGTAAATATCAAGGCAGTCTTATATCAGTGTACGCACAAAGTATGTAAAACGCTCGGTAAATCTGTCCACGTAAATGGACACGTACACCCGTTGGAAGGGGCACCGTGTGCTAACGTGTTTGATAAAATTGTTCCCGCGACTAACAACACCGGTTCCAAACAAGATAAATGAAGAGACTTTCTCAAGCAATTCTCCGCCACCTACGAGACACCGAAAACAGCTCGAGAACCAGCCTCACTTTCACGGGAAGCTGTCACTTGCTTCGCAGGAAGCTGACGACCACCGGTACCGGCGTGGAACGAGAATCTTGAAAGGGGGGAACAGTCGTATAGGTCGAAGAAGAGAGAACAGCGATTTTCGTGGTGGTCCTCTCGGCGTGAACAAGTATTGGGAAATACTCGTCCCGTTCACGTTCGCCTTTTCGTCCTCACTCCCGGTTTCGCGTTCCGCGTGTACGGAGACGGAACAGAAGAGAGACGGTCCGTTACGTGCGTGGTGCGCCGCAAAAAAAAAAAAAGAGAAGAAAAGAAACGAACGAGAAAGAGAGAGAGAGAAAAAAAGAACGAAGGAGAAGGAAGGACCCAGTACATCGTTGGAGGATATTTGCGCCGAAAGCGGCGTGAGCAGCAGATTGACGGGCGACCACCCGGGCCAGAATGAGTCTTGCACGGTCCACGAACGGCGACAAGCTTCTTTCTCCTCTCGTTCGTTCCTCGCCCTCGCGATTTTCGTCCCTGTCGCGTCTCATTGTCCGGCAGAAATGCGCCGGACCATCGACGCCGGCTTAACGACGTCCGTTCGCGTCTTCGGTAGGTCTCGTTTCCGAGCAAACGGCTTTTATATGCGTCCACTCTCGTCCTACACGCTGTGAGCTCGCGAGAGTTCCCTCCGGGGAAACTACCGGGCAATCGAGGTGGTTTATTCGCCACGTTTTCAGACAATTGAAATAGAGTAATTCTTTCAAACGTGGATCACCACGTTCGATTTACTCTGCAAGAAATTGCATGGCTTTGCAAACTATTCAATTCCGCGGCATTGATTCTATACTGGTGCACGCTTGGAATACAATGGTTTTCTTATTTATTTAAACCCAAGTAATTTCGATTTCACGACTGTGCGAATTGTTAATTTCTAAATTGGACACTCTACTTTTGAATGTTTACTTACTTGAATAAAAGTACAGTTGGTAGTTTGAAGCGGTGTGAAAGTGTTTTATTTGAAAATTTCACAATTGTACGAATTAGTAATTTCAGGATTAGACAAACTTTATAATTGTGTGATTCTGATAGCGATTTGAGTCATTTCGTATACGAACCATCAATGTTAATGTTCACTTTCTAAAAAATGTCATAATTACAAATTAATAATTCCAAAGACAAATTTGAACAATCACTAGACAATTAGTAAAGCCTTTCGAGAATTATTATTTTTAAATTTTGTCTACGAAATTTTCATTCAATGTTAGAACAATTCAAATTTAATTACTAGTATCCAAACCAGATTGATTTTTGTATTTCACAGAAAAATCAGCAGGTATTCAAATTGCTTGCAAACGAGCGTGTACCTAAATGGACGTTTTTAAAATCTTTGAAAATTATAAATTATAAACTAAACTTTTATACAGAAAAAATTCCAGTACATAGGGTTAATGAACCTTTCGAGAATTATTATTTTAAAATTTTGTCTACGAAATTTTCATTCAATGTTAGAACAACAACTCAAATTTAATTACTAGTATCCAATCCAGATCGATTTTTGTATTTCACAGAAAAATCAGCAGGTATTCAAATTGCTTGCAAACGAGCGTGTACCTAAACGGACGTTTTTAAAATTTTTGAAAATTATAAATTATAAACTAAACTTTTATACAGAAAAAATTCCAGTACAGAGGGTTAATGAACCTTTCGAGAATTATTATTTTAAAATTTTGTCTACGAAATTTTCATTCAATGTTAGAACAACAATTCAAATTTAATTACTAGTATCCAATCCAGATCGATTTTTGTATTTCACAGAAAAATCAGCAGGTATTCAAATTGCTTGCAAACGAGCGTGTACCTAAATGGACGTTTTTAAAATCTTTGAAAATTATAAATTATAAACTAAACTTTTATACAGAAAAAATTCCAGTACATAGGGTTAATGAACCTTTCGAGAATTATTATTTTAAAATTTTGTCTACGAAATTTTCATTCAATGTTAGAACAACAACTCAAATTTAATTACTAGTATCCAATCCAGATCGATTTTTGTATTTCACAGAAAAATCAGCAGGTATTCAAATTGCTTGCGAACGAGCGTGTACCTAAATGGACGTTTTTAAAATCTTTGAAAATTATAAATTATAAACTAAACTTTTATACAGAAAAAATTCCAGTACAGAGGGTTAATGAACCTTTCGAGAATTATTATTTGAAATTTTCCACCTCTGAAATTTTCATTCAACAACCCCTTGCGCTGGCAGCTGACCATAAGCGTACAATAACTCGCCGCTTTCTTTCCCTTTTCGAACTCGTCGGTACATCACTGGACAGAAATTACTAAGAAGTAACAAACTTATCGTTTCTTTTACCTGGGTTACATTTAAATGCACTTGAAACTGAGAAAAAACGTTGCAATCCGGGAGGAAAGATTCTCGACCTGCGTGTCATTCCAGCGCAAGAGGTTAATCATTAATTAAACTTGCCAAGTGTCTAATTTTCGCGTTTCGTACGTGAATCGGCGAAGGAAAACTAGATCGTGGCCTCTCGTGGTACGGCCTCCGGTCGTATCGTAAACCAGGAAATTTATCATCGTGATAAAAGTCGAGGATTTATCATCGTCTCCGGTGTTTAAAATTTTTTATTGGCGATCTTAGTTGCCGTTAAGAGCCATAAAGCTGTTTTATACCACGGCCCTTTTACTCCGCGTTTTCGCGATCCTCGGTCCACGGCGGTGGTAGCCTTTGGGAGAGGGTTGCGTCTGTGAAACGCCGGTTTCAACACCCTCGCGCGGCCAATTTAAATTCCTTATCGCGGCCGAGGACTCGTAAACTTGTACTACACCGCGCGAGAAACCTCCCCATCGCGATACCTTTTGCATCGCGCTTTCTCTCTTTCTCTCTTTCTCCATTGCTCTCGCGAAATTCACCGATTCCCGGCGATACACTGTTGAAAGTGTATACTATCGCGTTTATCGTTGTCACCGGGGGCATTCGGACACTTTTCGAGCGTTTATTGCGCAGTGTTGCTCTTGAATGTCATTTGGCTCTGGCCTAACCGCGTTGTTCGGGCTAGTTTACTACCTACCCCGTCGCGTTTTGACGAATCCTTTGCTCCGTGGCAATGTTGCTGTACCTGTTTCACTTAATGGATTAAATGGTGGCTGTATATCCGTGAACAGTTTACGTTTTCAGCAATCGTTTTTCGTTCAGATGTAAGAAAGCGTAAAAGCTAATTACTGACTCGTTGCCGTGTCATTGTTTTACAGTGCACGTTGTCCTTCGTTTGTAAAATATCGACATTCGTTTGTTTTTTATTTGAAAGGTTCGTGAGTTTGATACGATCGAGATGAGATTAACATTAGGTATCTATTCGCGACGTAATCTACAATTATTACTGTAACTGACTGTTTATCTACGTACTCTACGTCATCGAATCATTCGCAATTTAAATATTTATTATTCCGTTATTAATACTGATTACAATGAAATGTCAGACTACAAACGATAATATATTAATTGCTGACAGTCGGTCGTGAAATATATCTGATTTTAAATATTTCGAAAAATAGAAGCTCCCAGTTGAAACATTCTGCAGGCATTGATCAATTTGATTAAAGTTGTACGTATTCAATGATGTTCTCAATGTTGATGTTTCTTACATTTGTTTACTCGAAGCAAAGAACCATATACACAATATATATCAATACTATACAATAGACAAAATGGATTAAAGTGTGCAAAATTCTTTATACGAGAATAAGCTTCATACGACTTATTAGTATCTTGCACATAGTAATTGCACGCAGATTTTCCATTTAATTACATGTTCTTCCAAACAAATGTAAAAAACATTCGTCAGTAATTTGAAAATAATCCCAAATGGTTGAACGAAAAAATTAATTATGATCCAGAGAATCTTCAAAATCCAGTTCCTTTCCAGTTTTTGAATGTTTGAAATTTCTCAGATATACCTACTGATAATCGTTAATAACTATAGATATCAGATTCTCAATCGAATTATCAATATTATCAATTCTTGTCCAAACTAAATTCGACCGATCTCGATTCGTTCTCGTAACAGGAGCGTCACGTCCGACCCATCTATCCGGATTTATCCGCCGCGAGAAGCATTCGCTGTTGGCGAAGCGAGAAAAAGAGAGAGAGAGCGAGGAACCAGTTCGTCAAATTTTCGAGACGATCGAGTGCACCGCAATAAAACGCTAAAGACGACGCATGGGACCACCGTTCTGGTTGCTCTTACTTTCTCTCTCTCTCTCATCTTTACGATCGTATTCTCTTTTGGGACGTTCCAGCCACGCGTAGTTTCTTTTTGTGAAACAGAGACACGAAATGTGCACGTAAAGGTTTCACGATCTCGAAATGGCATTTTGTTGGATGTTCAGTTAATTGAAGTTGGCAAGTGACAATTCATTTTTTTTATATCGAACCATTATTATATTTTATATAATAATTATTATGGGTCGTTATAGGTCGTGGATTTATTTAGGCATTCACAGACGAAAAACTGCAGAGAATATAGGAAAAATATAGGAAATATATATACGTAAAGGTGTCACGATCTCGAAATGGCACTTTGGATATCCAATGAATTAAAATTGACGAGTGACATTTTTTTTATATTTTATATTGTTGCATCATGATCGTGGATCGTGAATTTATTTATAGGAAGTTTACAGAAATGAAAAACTGCAGAGAATGTGCAGAGTAAAAATATATAAAATATTAATATAACATTTGACAATGGTAACAAATTTCTATTTAGATTTTACTTCTCTGAAACGTGTGTTCGTAAAAATATGAAGTTGTCGGTATATTAAGATCTCTAGAATTTCGTATAAATGCACAAGTCAATTTTTGGTCGAAGTAATACAAGCCACTATTAAAAACAATTTCTATCGCTAACGACCTCGCTGTCGATGCGACATTAAAGAAAAATAGAAGAAGAAGAAGAAGAAAAATTTCTATAAATACAATACCGGGGCTGTATGATCTCACGTCGCAGAGTCAATTTAAATATTACAAGTACTTTCCTGTAAACTAAATTAAATAAAATCATTCAATTTAAATATAAGTACTCTCTTGTAAAACTAACTATAATATTTCCAGCAGTTCTCCATAGATAATGCATGAAACATTTGCTTGTTCTTTTCATCCTGTCTTAATCTTTAGAGTTTCATCTCTATTTATTAAAAACTTTAAAAGACATCGTTCACGTTGCTTTAAACAGACTATTCAATTTTCCCGTACAAATTTCATCGTACAACCTAAGCGTTTGGTAGATTTCGGATCCACCGAACTTACGCCTCGTATCGACATCCAAAAAAAGAAAGAAGAACAAACGACCAATAAACCTACATACGTGAAAGATAAACATAAAGGCAACCCCCCTCCCCTCGCCTTGTTTCAATAAACCCTAACCAACCGTACCGTATTGATATCTCGAATACCGAGGTATAATCGTTGCCTCGGCGGATGGGGGAGGTTCGCACGACGCGAGATATCCGCGAGATCGCCGAAAATTCAGCTCGAGATCCAGAAAGCACGGTCTCCTCGTCTCTCTCTCTCTCTTTTTCTCTCTCGTCTGCCGGTCGTCGCACGTGTGGTCCCAACCGGCGTAGATCTAGTCTCTTGTCACGGATACGCGTTCCTCTTCGTTCCACCGTCCGGGCCGCGTCGCCGACTGTCTCCGTTCCGGCCGTGTTATCTCGTATTCTTCCGATGTTCCTACCCCGTGTTTCGTCCTGACGCTCTCTCGGGTCAGCTTCGAGAAATCGCGTGGGCAGGTAATCGAGTAGGCCCCTCGCGAGAATTTAAGATCGTCGTATCCAGGCGTTCTTGCGCTTAGGCTCCTCTCTCCGAAGCGTTGTCGCGAGATTAAGCGGCTCTCTCCGATCTCCGTCCTCTTCTCGCGCCACCAACCACCCGGCCAAGACGTCCACGCTTGGATCCTCCCCGCCCCCATCCGTGAATCCGTCTTCCCGTGCGATCCTCAGGGAGGAAGCTGGCCAACCTTTCGATCGTTCGCTTGTTTCCAGTCACCGTGTAGATAAGAAAGTTATTAGGTGTTGCTCGAGGTGTTCTCCAATAGTTGTCTCGTTCGTTTCTTTAAGCTTTTTCTTCGTTTGCTTCTTCTTCTTTTCTTTTTTTTTTTTTTTGGAAGATTGTCTATTAACATGGCGCGCACGGTGATTTGTTTCCTAATACGGCTACCCGAGATTACACGTTCCTTGAAGATAATTTGTTACCCGGTTTTTCTCGTCCGCTGGTACACAGTCACAACTGGGAATTTTGCGAAAAGAAGTTTTGAATGAACCTTTTTCTTTGAGGGACTAAAGCCTCTGTTTTCACGGATACGTCTTTCGTTTTGTTCTGAAATATTTTTACATCGCCCGTGGCATTTTCTTGATGAATATCGTAATATGCAGAAGCATTAAAAATTTTGCTTCACGACTGGGTCTACAACGGGTTTAAAGATCGAAGCTTTTGCTTTGCAACAACTTTCCAAAAACTTGATCCTCTGTCGCCATTTTACTGACTTGACTGATGAAAATTCGACAAATCTTTACATCGTGCCAACGAGTTCAAGAAGAAAGCGACGAATTGTTGTATACGGTATATGGTCACTCGTTATGGTCCGCAATTTTAATGATTCAACATTTAACTATAAAATTATTTATTACATTAATGCAATAGGATATCTAATCCTAGTTTAATATTTAATTTTCTTATTTTTTAATACATAAATTTATAATATATTAATAATTTAAGTTTCACCTATAATTATTAATCTTTATATAAAATTATTTTATATTAATAAAATTTATTAATTATTAACTTATAATATATAAGTTTCACTATTGCTGGCACTTTAATTTACAATTATTAATTTTAACTCCCTAATTTAATTTTCATTAATTTATAATATAAAGAATTTTTCATTAATTATATTTATCTATAACATTATATATTTAATAAATTATATATAAAATACTAATTTAATTAATAATCTAACCATGATTATATTATTTTATTATTATATTATGTATAAAAAATTAAATAAATAATAATGGTCCGCAGTAAAGCTGCCAGCGCATGTCAAAGTTCACTTCTTTCTACAAAATTTTCAATTTCAATACTTGAGTCTCCTCAATACAAAATGTTTCGTGCATTACATCTTTATTTAACTTCTCAAAGACGCAGACCATCTCGTTATCTTGACTTCCATGCGGTTGGGGGAAATTTTCGTAAGATTCTAAAAGTTCAATTCTCTTTTACTTGCAATTATGCAAGTATCATTCTCTGTACAATTCATCTTTTCAAATTGTACTATCTTATTGTTTCATGTCCTATTATTACTTCGTTGCAACATTTTCTCTTTTATTTTATACTTCAAGATCTATGCTGCATTTATTCTATTTATCTGAAGCTTAGTTATTTCCAATACGCCACTTCATATTTCAAAGTTATTAATTTGACAATATTATCATTATTATTATAGTATCGTACGACGAGTAAAGGCCATCGTCGAAGGGTTAATTAATCAGGCTGCTAAATCGAGCGATCGTTGAATTTTAATTTTGTCACTGATCAAAGAGATATCGATCGTGGTAAGAAGCTATGCAACGTACGCAATGACATTGACAATCAAGTTCCAATTTATTCCACAGAGTCGACGTTAGCAAAAGCGATCGCAATTTATCCAAAAAACCATTCCGGATCGAGACCATCGGCCGCGCAGAAGTTTTTCCACAAGCGTGTCACAGCCAATCGTCGGACGCGGATCTCTCCTTGCTTGCTTACCGTTATCTCGATCGAGCTGACAAAACGTCAGCGAGCCCCTTTCTCGGCCGGTTGCAAAAAGCACCGTTTGACGAGGGTGACACCAGAGAATATCGGGCTCGATCGAGTATACATAATACGCGTCCGTCTTTCTCTCCTCCTCGCGGTGCATCATCTGCTCTTCTTCTGCCCCGGTGTGTCGGGGCGGGATCACCCGACGAAAAGGGAGAAAAAAGAAAAAAACGAAAAGAGAAAATAAAAGGAACAGACAGAGGGGGAGGAGAAGGGGAGAGGCACGATCGTCGTTGGCGCGCTCCTTCCACGGGAGGATTACAGGTTTGCGGAGAGATCAAGATCTGAGCTTTTCGGTGCTGATCGGATGGACGGATGGACGAGAACAGACCGGACGGTTCCCACACGCCGCTTAATTGATCGATTCGAAAATCTTGCTGATCACTCGGAGGATCTGCTCGAGCATTTACCGAGAGTAGGTCCGTGCCCGGATCTTCACCTTCGTCCCTGCGCCGATCTTCTGCCCGGATTCTCAGGGGTATAATATTAGGCTGATCCCCCGAGAAGTTCTGTCCCCGAGTTTTACTAATACGGTAGGAGAGATCCGTATCGTTCGACGATTCGCTCCAAGGCTACTCGAAATCCGTACGAATTTCGCTTTCCTCTTCTCATGTGTAGTATTCTCCTTTTTAATACTAAGTATAAGTTATTATACTATATATATATATATATAATATTATATTATATAGGTATAGTATTCTCCTTTTTAATACTAAGTATAAGTTATTATACTACATATATATATATATATATATATATATATAATATTATACAGGTATAGTATTCTCCTTTTTAATACTAAGTATAAGTTATTATACTACATATATATATATATATATATATATATATATATATATATATATATATAATATTATACAGGTATAGTATTCTCCTTTTTAATACTAAGTTATTATACTATATATATATATATATATATATATATATATACACGGTCGTACAGTTATACGATTTATACAAACACGTACTTGTTTGTACCAATTATGTAATTACATATATCGCGATATAATTTAATTTCTGTACCATTTGTATCATTTTATATCATTTGTGTCATCAATGGTAAATTATCATCGATATTGCCAATAATAGTTATTCTAAATAAACTTTTATATGGTTTTATATAAATTTATATAATACAGTTGGTTACAAGTTTATTAGTTCGTTATACTTTGGTATTAGAGGTATCAATGACCATTCAGAGAAATGAAACTATAAAGAACAGGTGAAAATTTCTATTAAAACAAAGCACGCGAGCTTTTATTCGCGTGAAAAACTATTTAAATCTTTAAATTCAGGCAATTTCTACAAAGAATTACGAATTGATCGTTTTGATCATTCGAGTAATTCCAGTATCATAGATTTCATCGTTAATATTCTTGGGCCAATCGAAAACGTTGAGTTAATAGGATTGATATTAACTCTATAAATTGATATGTAGAAAAAAAAGTTACAATTAGTTTGTTATGTTCTAAAATTTATTTATAACTTCCCTGTAACGAATAAGTTTGTGAAAATAAGTTCCTTGTGAATTATAGATGGATTGTCAGTTGAATTAGATATTGAATACGGCACGATTGTATTTCATTCTACTTAATCATAATAATTATTATAATTAAAATTTTATAATTATAAAATTATATATATATAATTTTATATAAAATATTATACATTTATAAAATTTTATATAAATTATATATAACTATAATTATAAAAAAATTTATAATTAAAAATTTTCACAAATCGCCAAAAGTTTGTATGCTATATGAAATTCATGGAATTTTAACAAGACAACTTCACAAATTGGAAATTCATGCAGTTGAGAATGGAATTTCAGTCAATTATTTTCAAATGTAATGCATTAGCTAAAAAGTTTGTCCATGTTGTTCGTTCATGTTGCGTAGCTTTCGATTATTTCAGTGTTTTGTTATATTGAAGATGGACAGTGAAAAGGTTATTCAAAACTTGAAAGTACTGCATCAAATTTCGTATCGTATGTAGAGAAAATTCTAACGAGAGGATAGCATAAAAATAACTTGAATTTTTTTAAGAAAAGCGAATCGTTAAAGAATGTATGTTCAAACCCATAAAAAAAATATACATATATTACACGTGTATGTATTTATGCAAAATTGCAAGTTATAAAAATGCCACGATACATAAAACATCCAAAATACAGTATTTAGTTTAACACATACACGTATACCTAACAATATATATATATATATATATATATATATATATATAAACAAACCTCCGTTCAATCCTCTAACTTCTTCATTCGTTCACAAAAATTTAAAAATACACAAAAATTCACGAGAAGAAGACGTCACTCAGATGTCACAGGATGTCAGGTAGATAAATACCAGGTTGTTTGACAGAAAAGAATTCCATACCATTTAATAGCAAAAAAAAAAAAAAAAAAATTCAGCTTGAAGAAAATACAAATTTCATCGAGCTAAGGATGTGTGTACGCCAAGGAACATTACCTAATTCGGAATTAGTTTCGAACTAACGAGAAAATTGTCGGCTGAGCCCAGTGTCTGATGGACATAATTGGAAGGGTGATGGACGGTGAAAGGAAAAATTAAACGGAAGAAAGGGTGAAAAGGTAGTCGGCCGAGCGACCGGCCGAATATTTCCTAAGATTATGACGTCAGGCTGCCAAGTTAGCCGAGGCTTACCGGTGTAATCCGGTCGTAATGCTCGCCGGAAACCTCTCTTCCCATCCCATTAAGCGCGTCCACGGATATGAATGTTTCTATGCGCGCGGTCGGGGGTGGCTGCTGAAGTCGCGAGTGATAGATTGTGTCAACGAACGTGCACCTGTTAGACTGACGACGAGATAGCCCCTCTCTCGTAACTGAAGTACCTGTAAATCAGTCTGTAGCTTTCTTTATTTTTTTTTTTTTTTTTTAAATCATCACATTTCATTTGTAGTTATTCTGAATCAGTTTGTGTCGTCAAATTCTACTTTCCTTACATCTGGGTTATAAAAGTAAATTGCAAAGATTCGCTTCGTGATTTTTCCTCGTTGCGCCTTTACCTAGATTTGACGATTTTACGAAATTTAAAGACACTGAAATATTTAGGTATAAATTTAAAAGAATTTTATGTGACATCGCCGTCTTTCATAAATATATTTATAAATGACAAACAGAGACGACGTACTCTTGTGAATGTCACTGAAAACTTGATCACCAATGGGCCAATCAGTGATTAGGTCTCTTAATATATTTAAAGACCGACAAATTTTGGCATTAATTGATAATGTTCACTTATAGCTGAATTAATAGCAACTAAACACGCATTGAAGTGAGATGAGCATGATTTTCACACGATTTTTGATAAAGATGTTACTATGACTGTACGAAATCATTTTATCATAGTATAAGTTTATAAAAAAGATAAGTACAATTACCGAAGAGAGCAATATTCATTGGAAAAACATAACAGTTACAACTTTACAATTAACAATCTACAATTTAGTGATATTTTTCAAACATAAGCTCGGTATTCTCTCATTGACATTGCAAATAATTAATTAATAATTAATTTGCGTTTCCTCGCGGTCCATTATATGCGTCTTTATATTTTCACAGTTTTTAGCAACCAACTTTTATACTTATCATCCACGATACAAACGCTGCATCACTATTTTCCTGTGTTTACAGCTATGTTTATGCATCTATGTTGAAATCACTGTACAATATTTTAAGGATCTTGTTCCAGAGTTGGCGTCGCTAATATAAACGAATCATCTTTTCTCGATTACAATCCAATAACAGTGATAATCTCAATCAAGTCAATAGCAGATACGTTGTATCATTGATTATTAATTGCGAGTAGAAATATTAAATGACGTGTAACGATAGTTGAATGTGTTAAAAAGAGATCTTTAAGTTTCTTACATAGGATAATGATTCCTCTCTTTCTTCCACTATAGTTGACACTTTCACAGACACACGTGACTTTAGTTGCTTAAATATTAATAAGTAAAAATATAAATAAGTAAAAATAAGTATAAATAAGTAAAAATAAATAAATTAACAAATAATAAATAAGTATAAATAAGTAAAAATAAATAGATTAATAAGTAATAAATAAGTATAAATAAGTAAAAATAAATAAATTAATAAGTAATAAATAAGTATAAATAAGTAAAAATAAATAAATTAATAAATAATAATAAGTATATTTATGAACCTTTAATTACCAAAGGTCTGAAAGTATGACAAATTAAATTTGCATTTATTTCTGATATATTTATTCAATACATTGTAACATGCTAATAAACAAACGAATTATTTCTGCATCCTGAAGATTATCCGTACAATACTCAAACGATTAAATCAAAATAATAAACGTCCACGGTTATTACAAGATTCGCACGTATGACATTTTTATAAATATTTAATAGTTTCTACATACATAAACAGTCTATATAAATAATTCTTTGCCAAATAATGGCCAGTGGATTTCCAAAACTTGCTCGCGAATAGCGAAATTCTTGCTACTTCAAAAAAAGAAAAAAAAAAAAAAAAAAGAAAGAGACTGCGTTCTTCGCCTAGTTCCAAACAAAAGCTTCGAAACAAAGAAGCGTCTCCAACGCTGTGGTGAAGAAAACGTGGCGAAAGTAAATTCTCGTCGCGGCACGAGGACGAAACGGCCGGGTAGATTTATCGCGTCTTAACGAGACAACGACGATGGCGCTTTCTTTCAATAACACGAGCAGAGTAACGTCTTGATCAGGGCCTCGCTCAATCGTTAATAATCGCCACTCCTGCCCGGCGTTGTAGTAAACGCCGCGGGACGGTGGCCACGATCAAACGAGCGGATAATCGAATTCGGGAAGCGTGCACGAGCGCCGCGCATAAAGGAGAGCGACCTCCAGCGACGATCGTAAATGGAAAGTTTGGCGGTGGCCTCGGTTAAGCCGGGGAACTCGATAAATTCTAAATCTTTTGTCAGCGCTAACGACCGGCAGACAGTTAAACGCTCAGCTAGGAAATTATTAGCGATAAATTTCGGCTTCGTTGATTTACGCGTTGTCGTTCGTTGCTGGCCCGGGTGTCCCGGATTACGCGCCCCCGGTGTCGTCCGCCTCCTTCCTCGCCGAATCGTCCCGTCACATTCCGTCGATTATGCCGTTAACTCGCCGCCCCTTCAAGCGAGATTCCTTCCAACATTCCTTCGAAACTTCGAAGGCCAGTTGCGAAAGCTCTGGCGAAAGCACCAAACTTGAAGATTCACTCTCGCGCGTATCCATCGGAGATTTTTCAATTTTGTTTTATTTTATGTCGGGCATTTTATGTACGACGATTTATGGTGGAAAATGACGGTGAATGGAATGAATGAAGTAAATGTTGGAATTGAACAGGTGGAACTGAGGAGACATTTGACTTTTTAACCGCTTGCGCTGATTGCGGACCGTAACGAGGGACCAAACCGTATACGATAATTCGTCGCTTTCTTTCTTGAACTCGGTGTGATATCACTATATTATTTACAGTGGATAGGATAGAAATTATTCAGAAGTAATAAATTTATTACTTGTTTTACCTGGGTTATACTTGAATGTACTTGAATGTACTTAAAACTGAGAAAATATTGCAATTTTGGGACAAGCAATTCTCGACGTGCGTCATTCCAGGTTTGAGAGGTTAAGTTAAGAGAGTTAAGAGAGGTTAAGAGGTTAATTCTGTTTGTTGTAAGAAATGCAAACGTGCGTAACAAGCAAAAATGAATGTAAGAAATATAATTGAAAATGAATGAAATGTACAAAATCAGTAACAAAGAGTATATAATTAACATAGTTGAAATGACCAACTTATCACTTTTGTATTATACACGGATAGAAATCAAATCAGAAATTGTATTATACACAGATATTTTAGAAATTTAAATGATTTTCCATGATATGTAAATAAAGTTGTCATAAAGTTTCTCTATTTCTTTTTTTTTTTTTTTTGGCTTTAATTTTTCTAATGGAAATTTCATGCTTTAGTCTTAATTTTAATACTACGTTACCCTAATTCTTCAAAAAATTTAAAAACACAGAAGAATCAGCTTCAAAACTCACAGAGAAATAAAATAATAATTAATCACGACTGTTTACTCTAACTTAAAATCTGGAAATTAATAATTGTCGTAAATGTGAATACTTTTATATCAATGAAATAGTGAATAACATAGTGATGAAATTTATATAATGAATTATATCGATGAAATACAATACTCTGTAAAGTATGAATAAAATGTGAATATAAAGGTAATATTCAAATTATGCAATGTGGAGAATCAAGAACCAAAATTTCACTTGCAATGTTTCTTTCAATCAATTTATACTGTCAAGCTCTATTTTTTAAATATACTGAAGTTGCGAGAAGAAATTCTGACAAATTTACTTGATATTTTCTCATCGTTACGTACAATTTTATGAAATTTTAAAACAATTGAAATTGTTACAATACGAATGCTTAGAAATTCTCACTGTTTCTCACTAATTATTAAGGTAAGAAAAGGTAGATTGATAAATCTTTAAACAGCAAATTAACAGGTAAACATTACTCTTAAATGGTATTGTTAACTATAAATATTGCACTGCGAATATCTAATTTTCACCTATGTTCTCGATTCTCCACAGTAGTGGAATACAATTAAATGTAAAAGTTCCAAAGTTCCTAAATTCTAATCCCGGAGGATCAACTTAATCCTTGATCCTAAATGACGTCCAGCTAAGAATTAAAATTCCAAAAAGTCCAACGCTAACACTTGATACCTGCGTCGTGCCTCGTCTCGAACAGAATCATTCGAACACTAAAGAACCAAAAGTCGAAAGCTCTGAGAACAAGACCAAGAGGACGAAGACACTAAAGACGACGACGACGAAGAAGAAGAATAGGAAGTAGGCAACAGACGAGAGGTTCGAGCAGAGGGATTTTCGCGTGGGTGTCGCTCGGTGGGCGTCGCGTCTACCTCGTCGAGAGTGCGGCTGACCTGTGACCTCGGTGCTCGGGCAGCTCCGCTCCTTCCAGCTCGGCTCCGTCTCTCCTATGCATGAGACTTCTCTCGCATGCAGATGTTAACTCGCGTACACACGGGCCGGGGAATCCAGTGCGGGCCAGCGAGACGAAGGCGAACGCCGACGAGCACAAGGCGAGCGAAAGAGAGGAGGACAGGCACCGAGCGCCGAGGGAGAATCACGCGTGCAATTATCCTACGCGTGCGTGGGCGACCCCTTTCCACCTCCAACCCCCCCTGCACCGCCAGCTTCATCACCTTTTGCCCCCTTCGTCCACCTTCTGCACCTCACTCCCTCCGTCCTCGTCCTCTATTTTCCGCTATCCTCCTCGTGTCTGACCGCTCACTCGAAAAACGTTCCTGGTGCAGGACGAGCACTCGTTGCATAATCAGATTTTTCCCCCCCGTTCGCCTCGACGTTGACCCCACGACCTCGCGCTCTCAACGTCCCAGGGGCGAGTGTGTGAATCTTCCTCCGACTCCCTCCCCCCACTCGGTAGTTGGCGCGGATTTTTGGCCCCCGAAGGGAGCGAGGCGCCTAAGCCACGAATAGCGGGAATAGGCACGCTTCCACCCAGCCATTTTGCCGGGATTTTATCTTAATGGGGAATTGTTCCGCGCGAGCACGCTGCTGCAATCTGCTCCGGACCCGCTGGATTCGCCGGGGATCCCCAGCCTCGGACTGACGTTTCGCGGCGAGGTAACGAGCGTCGTGAAACGGAAATTTGAATGATTAAGCTGGCTGCTTTATTCGTTCGAGGGTAGGTGGATGATACGCGTGTGGGCAGCGCGGGGGAATTTTATCGTTTGCCTCGGCGCTAGGGCTTTTTAGTTCGTTTAGCCGCGCGCTAAGAGAATACTGCAAATAACGATATCACGCCTACGAATTCTGTCTATCGGTGGACCGATTTTTATGCAAACTCGCAGTTTTGATTTGTACAGTTGAAAAGACTATCAATTTAATTGTATTTTACGACGCTCGGTCAAATTTCACGAAAGCCCTTCTGTGTTCGACTTTGACTCTCATCTGTGGATATTAAGAATTATAAGTTACTGTCAGTTTTCGAATTTTCCATTCTATTGAACTTTAATTACAAACACTGTACGACAGACGCTTGTGCGATTTTACATTTTTACGAATGGAAGTAGAGAAATGAAATCTAAATTTATTTATATCTGCCGAGTGTACTTTGAATATTTCACATAGTTTTGCATGTCGTGTAGAACTGTGTAATTTCTGCGCGTCTCTTTGTAATTTTTCAGAGATCCTTGGAAACTTAAATTTCCCAAAAATGTATAAATACTAATTCCCGTCATGGGGAATTTAAAATACAAAATAAAATTAAATTGTACTGTCGATGTGTGCGAGCACGTTCAAATTTGAGTTTCGTTCAAAATTGACAGAGCCACAGTGAATTTCGTATGTCAACGTTTACTGAGATTCTTCTAACAAGTCAAAAATTATCCTGATCGAATAATCTTTCAAAATTCAATTGTTTCTTGATCAATTTACAATCAGAGATTAATTGCAGTTTCAAGATTAACTGTGGACAAATTTATCGTAACGAAATCAGAAGAATGAAATCTTTACACAATGCTCTGATAAAATCAAATTGGTGAAACATTTATATTATATTATATTAAACGAATAACAATACGTTATTCTACTTTTGACAAGGACCTGAGACAACTACATACAGACAAATTCATTTTATTTATCGCCATATTCACAGAACTCGGATTGTTTCAATGAAACTATCAGGAAGAGGTATTCAATTCTCTGACATTTTTAACATCTGACAACTCCAAGCGGTATTAAGTTTGCTAATCTAAGAAGCCATAGTTCCAAACTCGCGGTTCACGATTGTAAAGACACCGATGCTCGTGTCATCCGGCGATTTCTAATTTGAACCGGGGCTGGTTCGTTACAACCTGATATCTCGAAATACTATTTCGCCCATTCCCGGCGCGCACACGGCGATATATATGCGAGATAATAACGGGTGTCTGGGAAGGAGTCGCCCAGCACCGGTTGGGTTGGCGACACAAACTCGCATCGCCAGAGGCGGCTTTCGTGGTGTCGTCTTCTTCGTGCTGCTCGACGACGACGTCGTCGTCGTTCGCCCTCCCTCCGTAATTAACGTCACGACGCACCCACGTACGCGAATCCGCCTGTGTAACACGTCGCACACAATCGTATCCTCTCAGGTATCTACACGGGGCCAATGCGTATCGCCACCTGAAATCGCCGACATTGTCAACGCGCGGGCAATACCTGTCGAATCAAAGGTTCGAAGGTTCCTCGCCACTTCCTGTTCAAATCGATCGCGTTCCATCGATTTCTGAACTCTCGCAGACAGAAATAGGGAATATGAAATCTTGTCGAAAGTGATCGTTTTCGAGGGAATTATGTTGGAAAATTTATTAGATACGTTGCATTCGAATATCGCTGATTTTGGACTGCGCACGTGTGATTAACCGATAACGAATGAGAGATATGATATGTAATTTGCTTTGAGTTGAATTTTTCATTATGATTATGTTTTGATATTTATTATTCGTTATAATACGTTTTGATAATTAAAGATAACCAAGACTTTGTTAATATATTAATATATTATTAATGTATTGTATATAAAAATGATACAAATTATAAATTATATACACAATATGCTATGTTGCAACAACATAAATACATTCATACAATAAAGATTCTGTTAATATATTAATATATTATTAATGTGTTGTATATAAAAACAATACAATAAATGTAAATTATAAATTACGTATACAATATGCAATGTTGCAACAACATAAATTATTGTATTTACAATAAATACAGTACAATACAATATAATTAAATACAATAAAGACGAAACATATTTTATACAATAAAGACTCTGCAAATATATTAATATATATTGTTTGCAATGTAATTATAAAATATAGAACATCATTATTATATTATTATATTAAATTGATATCTACTGCATGGATTTTGCAATTTTAATACTACAATTTATCTGTGCAGCATAAATTCAATACAATAATTATAATACTATTATTACAGATTACTATTATCACTGTAATTATATATAGTTATTATTATTAAATATAACTAATATTATAAATACATAATATAATACTAAATTATATATTTATAATATTAGTGATATTTAATAGTAATAATTATAATATTATAATTATAATAGCAATTGGTATTTATAGTTTCCATGTTATGTATAATATAATACTAATTTATAAATATTACTAATATTATAAATATATAATTTAGTATTATATTATATATACTATTTAGTATTAAATTATATATTTATAATATTATTAACATTTAATAATAGTAATTATAATTATAATAGCAATTAGTATTTAGAGTTTCCATTTTATATATAATACGATACTAATTTAAATGTTACTAATATTATAAATATGTAATTTAATACTAAATAATATATATAATATAATACTAAATTATATATTTATAATATTAGTAATATTTAATAATAGTAATTATAATTATAGTAGCAATTAGTATTTATAGTTTTTATATTATATATAATACAATACTAATTCATAAATATTATTGATATTATAAACATATAATTTGATACTAAATAGTATGTATAATATAATACTAAACTGTATATATTTAGAATATTAGTAATATCTAATAGTGGTAATTACAATTATAATAGCAATTGGTATTTATAGTTTCTATATCATATATAATATAATATAGTACTAATTTATAAATATTACTAATATTATAAATATATAATTTAATAAGTAAGTAATATATTTATAGTATTAGTATTATTTAATAATAGTAATTATAATTATAATAGCAATTGGTATTTATAATTTAGTATTATATACAACACAATATTACAAATATTACTAATATTATAAATATATAATTCAGTATTATATATAATATTATATCACCATATATAATATTATAAATAACAAGTATTGCCAAGTACACTAGTATAATAATCTAGTTGGTCGAATATTGTATAAATACCTGTGTATATCTTACATTGCTTCAGTCACATTCGCAAAAACATCAAATCCACGAAAACAACTCTCAGACGCTCTACGTAGCTACCGTAATAATGTCTATACGTCTGCACGTGCAAATTTCCCATGTTGGCTCGCGTCGTGCGATCAGTTGGTTCGATTTCACGCATAACGCGAACGAAGAGATCGCATTCCCGGCCGGCATCCCTAGACTACATAGGGAAGAATCCCAAAAAAGAGTCGGAGGTGTCGAGACGAATTGGATACACGGGTGGAGGCATGCGAGAGCCTTCGCTGGGTCAATTAACCGAGCCGTGAGATATATTAGCCACCCTGCGGTCCCCGTTCGCCTTTCGTGGATCTCGACACTTTATTTACGAGGGGATGCGCCACGTCTAACGGAGAGGAAGACGCTCTCCGGACGGCCCGGTGCAATCTCGCTCGGTGGATCTCCACGCTTCCGGAAGCTGTATGTATCCCACGGGCACCGGCATCGTCCCTGCGTGAGAATGGACGTCCCTGTTTTCACAACGTGAGGCGATCCCTACTCGAACGACGGGCTTTCCGCCGAGGAAATATCGTCAGATATCGATCTGTTATGCCAGGCGACATGCTCCAGTTTCGGATTTCGTCTGGGCGATCTTTGAGCTAATTTTCTCGACGACCAGATACTGTCTTGCCTCGTCTGGGTTTGAGAGAAATGTTAGAGGGATGAACGAGCGAACGAGCAAGGATATGCGTTTGAGATGCTTGCGGTTAGTTGGTGCAAATGATTGGACAGAAATATGCGAACACTAGGGATTTTTTATTTATGGAATCTGTGATATGCGTATGATGTTATTATTATTGACTCTCGTCCCTTGTGTCTCAGTTTGACACATTTTTCTAATGAAATACGTTTTTCCACGAAATGTGCAAGATGTAAAATTGAAAATCCATGTTGGTTGCACACTACTGAATAGAAATTTAGTTCGTTTACTATTAATGGAAGAATTTGCAAATTTACGGATATTGCTCTTCTCGTCGTAGATATTAATTTGGTGAGAAATTATGTTGGAAAAATGAAGAATGAACGATAATCGAACGACTTTCTAAACTCTTGTATAATATATTGCTAAAGTCTTGTATAATATATGCACCTACTATATAAATATAGTACAAGTATATATAAAGTATATATAAAGTCTTCTTATATATTTATAGTTCTACTTGTAGCACAAGTATATATATGAACCTACCCTGTAAATATAGTACAAGTATATACAAAGTATATATAAAGTCTTCTTATATATTTATAGTTCTACTTGTAGCATAAGTATATATATGCACCTACTATATAAATATAGTACAAGTATATATAAAGTATATATAAAGTATTCTTATATATTTATAGTTCTACTTATAGTATAAGTATATATATATATATATATATATATATATATATATGCACCTACTATATAAATATAGTACAAGTATATATAAAGTGTTCTTATATATTTATAGTTCTACTTGTAGCATAAGTATATATATATATGTCCCTACTATATAAATATAGTACAAGTATATATAAAGTATATATAAAGTGTTCTTATATATTTATATATTTCTACTTATAGTATAAATATATGTATGCACCTATATAAATAGTACAAGTATATATATATATATATATGGTATATATAGTATATATAAAGTATATATATAGTATAAGTATATATAAAGTGTTCTAATAATATATTAAATGGGACGATTTTAAATTGAACAAACGAAAAAGTTACAATAATCTATTGAAGCTAACTAATTGAAACAATTTACTTATGTACACGTGTTGACTGATATTTCGAATGTTCGTTATATATATATTAAAATAAGTATTTAATAATAGTTCTATATACTTTAAATAATATGTATTCAATTTATTAAATTTTTGTATATAACTTTAAATGTTTGTATGCGTATAGTCTATTATTTTATTCGAAATATATATAGCACAATACTATATTTATATACTATAATATCAATATATATATATATATATATATATATATATATATATATATAATTTATATATTAAGTGTTACATCCGCAAGTTTACTCGTTCGCAGAATGAAAAACTTTCAAATTTGATATTTGCCAATGAAATTATCTACGTCTGCGATTGAAACGCGTGCATGATTCACGCACGTGCTTCTCGAACGTAAGTTACCCACGTTCGTCAAACGGCGATAGGTTCGCGGAATCCTGCCGACGATCGAAGCTTCCATGAAACGCGGTCGTCGCGACTCCGCGGCCAAAGCCGTAAAGCGATAAGATCCTGAAAGGCAGGCTCGGCCTCACCCGGGTGTTGTTGCCAGCTCGTGCCTCGGAGGTGCTCCTTAAGAAGGGTGAGAAGTGTCACCAGGTTTTATGTCTCGCGGTTGCGGTCGCAGCAGAGGAAAAACGTCGAACGGCCAGGGAGAGAGAGAAAGAGAGAGAGAGACAGGCAGTGAACGGAGGAAGCGAACAGACGGAGAGACGGAAAGAAGAAGACGGACGACGGAGACAGAAAGTGGGAGATCCCTGAATGGAGATAGGAGCACCACGGAGGATCGACGGAGCTTTTGGCTGTCGCGCGAAGGTTTCGTGAGAGTAATTTGTCGTGCGACCACCTCCGGGAATGTTCAAATGAATTGCTCGGGGTGGGCCCTACCACCGAGGCCTCCTCGGGGACATTTTATCGGCGCGACATCTTGTACGGGGGAATGCGGGCCCGACAGGAATAACAGGCGAACCGAAAGCTCCGTCGGCGGAACGAGGAGAAACGCGTCGTCCATCCCTTTCTCTATCTGCCGCTGACGCGGGGATGAGGCTGCAGCTCCGACTTGCCTCCCAGTTTGGTTTATTGCTCAATCCGCGCTCACGGCTAATGGATTCGTCTTCGCCCTGGCTCACCGATCCACGGCGTACGTACCTTGGACACACATTGACCACGCGCCTTCTCCATGTCCCTCTGAAAATCTCCTCTCCAACCCTTCGTTCTCTGCACTCGAAACCGCGGCGATCCACCTCCACCCACTCACCCTGAGGAAATCATGAGGATTTACCATCGCCCGTCGAGGACATTGACGTTGCGTGCAGATTTCTAAAGAGAGATCGCTACGATGGGATTTCTGATCGATTCGATGAAGAAAGGGTTGAAGAAGCGATCTTTCAACAACGTTTGTTATTACTGACGCGTCGATTGGTTCCGCTAGATATTTTTTTTTTTTTTTTGCTCTTCTTCTTTACGATCGTCTTTACGACGACATTGACGCAGATCTCTATACGAGTATATGGATTTGAAATAGATGCAATAATCGATAGTTTAGTTTAGATTATTGGATTTGCTTAACCCTTTGCACTCTAAATTATTTTTTTGGTTTTTGTTTTGTTTTTTTAGACTGGAAATTTGGAAATGTCGACATGAGAGCGCCTGTGATGTCGAGTTTAGTCTAAGTATTCTGACAGTTACAAGGTTTCAAGGTTTTTATAAGGTTTTATTTGTTTTATAAATGAAATAAATATTTTAGATATTTTATGATCATTTTATCATCAAACAACTTTGTTTCTTAATGTCAGACTTTATTTTACACGTTACTTACTTTTGTAACATTTTACAAGACCATCAAGTGCATGAAATGTAAAATGTGAATTCAACAATACCACTTGATATTATATTTTAATCAAGAATTGTCGTGCAAAATTTCCACTTCAAAGTTCAAACTATAACACTTAATATGAAATGGTGGTGATTCACGAGTCAAGCTCGCTAATCGAACGAACGTGTTTAAATGTAACGTGGTTTTATGAAAATTTCCAACAGTTTGTAAATTATGGTGTATTTCCCGTATTTATTGTAACTTCGCCATTCTTACTCATCTTCTCTTGTGTCATTGTCGACAATGTTCACAGAAATTTCAAAACTTTACGCTCGTGTTGATCGAAAAAGAAAATTCGGATGAAAGATAGAGCACGTCCAAGGCTAACAGGATTTTCAACACTTTCTCAGCTCTGGCTGAAATTGAAACTTTACGCTCTATCCACTTTCGTTTCATTCGCGTGTAATCATCGACACGTCAGTGGTTCGGAAGTGCTCGTGGAACGCAGTTTATGCGCGATGATAAATTTTTCGCGTGAAACTCGTCTCGTTATCCGCCCTTGGCAGAAATATTAACCGCGCGAGTATCTTGTTTACGACAAGAGTACGCAAACGCGCAATCAACGAACTCGGCTGTATTCTTTTGGTTTCTAATAAGCTCGTCGGGAAAAATCTAAAGATAGAAAGCGTGGTTGGAATTAAATTGACCACCTTGCTTCATCGATCTTCTCCCAAACATCTCTGGGGGTGGTTTCGAGTTTCATTTATTCCTGTTTTGTAATGTATTTAGATGGACGAACTGATCGATTCGGTGTAACTTGACTTTGTTTTATACGTATTGTTTATAGTTTGACTCTTTTAAAGAAATTATTATATTTTTATAATCGTGTCTTAGTTATCTCGAGCTTACGAGACTTTAATGAGGTTTAATTTTAAGAGTCACAACAAAAATATAAAACTATATATACCTGTGTGTGCAATGCACAATTGGTATGATTATAATCACTTGGCATTATATCTGTATCTTTGAAATTTTCTTTCAGAGTTCATCAAACTCATAAAGATAATGAAACTTTAGACATTGTATATATATTTTGTCTAATCTTGTATTCAATTAATAATAAGGAAACATACATAAAGTTTTAAACTTATTTTCATCTGTATTAAGAAAATTTCACATTTTAATAATTCGTATACTAATACACACACTGTACATTCGTAGACTTGTGAAAGATACTAAATCCTGTTAAAAAAAAATTTTTCCATCCAATACAAAATACTGAAATTATTGAAAACACTTTGTTTTTATTTCAAAGTATTATACAACACTCATACAGCAGTATTTTGCACTTCAAAAATTTCAATTCTTTAAAGATATTATTTAAATATTATTGTCAGTATGGTACAATAATAATGTAATAATAATAATAATAATAAAGTACAATATTTAATTTACATTTGAACGAAAAGTTTTTACCAGGGCTGTGTTTGACGCTGGCCCAAATCAACTCATGATCTTTTTACTTTTCGCAGATTCCTTCATTCGACGAGGCAGATTCAGCTGATTCGTAAGTCGATTCGCAACTAATTTTCATTTTAAACGCTATCCGAATTGTGAACTTGAGAGTACCGCGCGCTTTCTCTTTCGAAGTAATCGCGAATAAAAACTGAATCACCTCGGGCAAGACCAACCAAACGCAGAGATTACAGCGACACGTTTTATTTGAGAAGGCAGGCAAGGTATCGAATAATAAATTGCGAATTTATGATCGGCATGTCAATAGGAATTTTTCGACTTTTATTCCCGACATTACGAAACTCCCGAAAAACAACGCACTTGGAAGCTCGTAATGTAATAAAAAGGAGTGCTAATAATTCTCGATGGAAATCGCGTATTCGATAAGACACGATATAGCAAGTGACTTTCTTGAATGTCCACTTTCAGTGTACAACACTCCTTGAACGTTTTCTTCTTCGGGCGCGAAAAAAGTAATCCGCTTTCTATTTGTCCGTTTCGTTTAAATCGGCGTTCGATAAACTCCAATTTTTTCGAGCGATTCAGTTCTTTGAAATTGTTACGAGTAACAAATAAACTCAAAGAAGCTGAACATTATTATGTTATTGTCATTTTGCTAGACAATGAGAATTTTAATGTATTTTAAGAATTTCTCGTATTGGAAAAAGATGATGTGTTGAGACTCAAGATATAAGTCTTTTAAAAGTAGCTGACAAGTTGATAATATTTTGTGAAAGACAAAAGTGTAATTATGGAGGCAAATGATATTTCTGTGTCTGTAATACGACGTTGCGACCAACAATGATTTTAAAAGTTTTGCTCGAGTGACAATTTTATTAAGAGACATCAAAAGATTAATGAATTACAATTGGAATCGTATTACATTGACAAATATATTTTCCAAGAAAAGTGGAAAACATCTCGAACGTAATTAAATATTACTTTGTTAATTAAAAAAGCAACGCAATTCAAAATAATATCAATCCATTTTTTTATCTTATAGTCATGCATTTATTCACAATGATAATTAGGAGAAATATTTATCTCAGTATTAGAGGTTTTCTTCAAATTTAATAAACATTGCCATCTAGTGATAATTTTAAAAAATAATAATAATGATAATAGTTTAACGTAATAATATAATATTATTACATTACTATAATTTTTATAATAATATAATAATAATTATTATTAATAACAATAATAATTTCGAAAAAGTCATTTAAATGAAATACAATTTCGTACAGTGTCAAAAGACATTACTTGTGGGTACCAGAAATATTTTAATATTAATAAATATTAATAAATATTTCAATCGCTTATTTGAATACAGCACAGTTAATCAGAGACACATTCAGATATTAACATTACAGATACTCGCGGAGTAATTTTCAAAGTAGTTAAAATTTATCTACGTACGTTGAAAAAGTTATTTCTGGCAAATGATTGGGAACACGAAGATCACAACCTTATCCGGGAAAGCGTCGAACCAGACGGCTCTCTCGAGTCCTTAATCCGATGAAAAAATTCAATGAAACTCTATGCTGCTGCGAGTCACATTCCATTTCCGGGAAATCGGCAGCAATCTCGATTAAATCCCTGGAGAGGCGCGAACGTTACGAATCATCGTCGCGATAAAAGACGGCCGGCTGGTTACAATGCCTGGTCGAGAGCTGCTCTCGTACCTACCTGTACGTGTTACCCGCGCGCAGTAAAGTTTATCTCGCGAGTGTCCCGCCACCGACCACCGTGGCTCTTACCTGCGGTTCCATACCTGGCCGTGTCTATACGCGCCTAACAGCCGGGACAGTTGGAACAAGACTCGAGGGAAATAGTGGACAGACGAAGGAAACGAAGGTAGAGAGAGAGAGAGAGAGAGAGAGAAGGTACCGCACCTTCAGAGAGTTGATTCGCCCGATTCGATTTCAACTGGTCAACGATCTACCGATTTTGCCGCGGTGAATGATAATAGAATCGATTGATTGACATAATACCAGTAACTAGACCGTGGATTTTTACAGAGTGCAGACATGCAAACATGGAACGCGTTGGCTCATTTATGAGAGGCCACCTAAATGGTTTTTTTTTTCGAATTGTGACTATACAAAAAATATTGTCGACGTGAATGGTATCGAAAGATCAATAATTGGTTAAGATACTTTCTTTTTGAGGTCATTTTTTGAGGGGGTAGGGGAGATTTCGAGATTTTTTCGTACAACTATGTATTCTTTTTTTTATTGCATCATGTAGCTGTTAAAAAAAATATGTTTAGTATAAAAATAGATAAAGTGTCCAGAATGGGGTACTTATTGTGATACATGATGAACAAACTATTTAGGTTCCGTTTCTTCAGCTACGTTAAATAAGGTAATAATGTATAAATATCTAAAAATGTATAAAAGTCAGTAATTATACGGTAGTGACCGAATTGTTCATTTTCCAAATCGAATAATTTCGCAAAACAGTATATAATATAATATTTACATAAATATTTTATTATACAGTATAAAATTTATGTAAGTATTTTATTATACAGTACAATATTTACGTAAGTATTTTATTCTACAGTATAAAATTTACGTGAGTATCTTATTATATAGTATAAAATTTACGTAAGTATTTTATCATACAGTACAGAATTTACGCAAGTATTTTATTATACAGTATAACATTTACGTAAGTATTTTATTATACAGTATAAAACTCACGTGAGTATTTTATTATACAGTATAATATTTGCGTGAATATTTTATTATAGATTATAAAATTTACGTGAGTATTTTATTGTACAATATAGAATTTACGTAAGTATTTTTTATACAGTATAAAATTTACGTAAGTATTTTATTATACACTATAATATTTACGTAAGTATTTTATTGTATAGTATAAAATATACGTAAGTATTTTATTGTACAGTATAGAATTTACGTAAGTATTTTATTATACAGTATAATATTTGCGTGAATATTTTATTATAGATTATAAAATTTACGTGAGTATTTTATTGTACAGTATAGAATTTACGTAAGTATCTTAATATAAAGTATAAAATTTGCGTTGGTATTTTATTATACAGTATAAAATTTACGTA
The DNA here is from genome assembly GCA_036937485.2 of Tetragonisca angustula. Lineage (NCBI taxonomy): Eukaryota > Metazoa > Arthropoda > Insecta > Hymenoptera > Apidae > Tetragonisca > Tetragonisca angustula. The sequence continues at coordinate 131,796 of JAWNGG020000023.1, read as the reverse complement.
AGTATTTTATTATACAGTATAATATTTACGTAAGTATTTTATTATATAGTATAATGTTCACGTAAATGTTTTACGTAAAATAGAACATTTGGATAGAAAATTATTCCATCTAGTATTATATGCAGCTAATAATAATTATAATATAAATAAAAAAATTATATTATAATATAAATAACATTTATTAAAAAAATATTATTTCACAGTACTTGTATATTACACATCTTTGCACAGGCACTATGCATTTTTGCACCTTCTCGATCTACTCGAAATGCATACACAAACGCAAGATTTAATTTTGATTCAGTTCATGATCCCCACGGTACACGTTTTGGTCCAGTATTCTTCAAACAGCGCTCCACGAACCGTTCGTTTTAGTAAACCGTGGCATTTTACGATCGATCGGCCGTCGGTAGCTATTTTCAAAAGGTAACGACGCGACGTTCGGTCTCGCCTGTGGAGAAATTCGAGACAGCCGGATGGTTTCCACCCGATTTTTTCGAAGCGATCGTCTCAAAGTAACGATCGTTACGCCTCTTGGCCAGGCCTCGGTGTGGGAGTTCTGAATGATTTTGCCAAAACACGGTTAGGCATTGGCGTTTCCTTGGAATCGGACGGAGGACACAACACTGTCTTTTCGGTCTCGGCGTGGGCCGAGTGGGTTTGAGGTCAAAAACAATCTTTTCTCAAGCGAATTCGAAGCTGAATCGTAGAACAGTTTTATAGGTGGCTTTCTTCGCTGGTTGGGTTTGTTCTTCTCTCTTCTTTTTTCCCTCCTTTTTCCTTTGAACAATAATTTATCAGCGAAGACAATTGGAGGATAGCCTTCGCTCGTCCTTTTCCTTTTCTCTCGTTTTGTTGACGAAATTATGCGTCATTATTCGAATTCGAGCTCTTAAAAACGCGAGTATACGCGAGTTAATTGTAACTATTATCCGAGTATTCAAATTTGAATCTGAGTAGTTGACTTATCTGAGAGTTCTTTTTTCTTTTTTTTTTTTTTTTGAAACTACTCAACTGTGAAGTTTCTCTCACACGTAAACACGAAATAAAGAAAGCAATTTTTGATAAAATTAATAAACACTGAACGAAGAATGAAGCATAAAATATTAATGAAAAATTTTGTGAATATCAATTTCGTATATTCTTACACATACTTTTATATACTTTCCGTATATTCTGTAAGAATATTAACGAAAAAATCAACTTTCGATGAAGTTAATAGAGTGGAACTTTGATCAAGGAACAAAATGGGGGAAAACACGGTAATTTTACAAAATTGAAATACAATTATACCCATGTACAAGAGCAATAAATTTACAATATAATTTTATATTTTAGAATAGACAAACGTTTAATATAAAAAAAGTCAAGTATTAATTAATGTCGATGAAATCGACAGATACAGATAATCTTGAATTTGATAGATTTCTTTCGTTTTAACTTGAATTGAAACGTATCTCTCTACATTCAAATAACGAACGAGAGAAAATACAAATCCAAGTATCAAATTTTGGAGTTCGAGTTGTGACGAACATTTCAAGCAGGAAGAATCGAGCGTCGGGGTTGAAACTTTATGAGTATCCAAATCCTACTCCGACACATAGAAATCGGGACACGTGGGGATAAGAGCTTCGAATCGGTCCTTTATCAACACCAGATAACAATCTACACGTGCTTGCCCAAGTCGCACGTGTTCATACACTGCGTCTTAAACTCAAGCCAAAAGACCTGCTCTCACAAAGGGAACGGTCAATATTTGCCATCAACCTTTCAACCTTTCTCTCTAAACTCTCGCCTCGTCTCTCGAATTACCAAAAAACAACGAACCAAACAAACTAACTGTGCTTCAACCTCATAAACAATCTTCGTCACACCGGTGACTAGCGGTGGATCTTCGAATGTCAGGTTCGAAACGACTCGAATCTTCAAGACTGTCAGAATTTGAGAATAGTAATACGCGGTAATATCTGGCGAATCTTCGTAATTTCAGAAATCTTGGAAGTCTCGAAAATTTTGGTGGCCCTTGAGTCTTGAAAATCTTGACAGACATTGAATATATCGATTATTTTGGTGGATCTTGAAAGGTTAGAATGTAAAATCAGTGTTTTGAATGAGTGAACCTGAACGGTATAATTTGTTATTGTAGTTTAAATATAGACTGCTGCTACTGTTGCTACACTATATGTCATTTGCCAATTGTAATATTTTAAGAAGAAAATCACGCAGTCTCTTAGTTGTGAAAATAAATCTCAAATTCAAATCTTTATTTTCTAGCTAAATTTCAATCACCTTTTTTCTTCATAATATAAATAACTATCTATCTGAATCACGTAATTTTGAGATCCGTGCTATCTCAGTTTCCAGGGCAATTTTGTCAGCAATTGTTACAGACTTAAAACTTTCGTCGTTCCCAACGAGACTCAAGTTGAATTATTCAAAATCTTCAAGATAATTTCAGTATTACCAAGAATTTTACAAATCTCCAAAAATAAAGTAATTGAGCGGCTTTTCTCGATTTCGGCTATTTCACTGCAAATCTTTTTCGAAAAAGCTTCGTTTCGTTTTGAAAATGAGAAATCAATCGAAAAGCTATTTGTATTCCTTCTTTTTAAAAAATTTCTTTTCTCGTGTCACGGAGATATTTTAAATATTTCATTAATGCGCGATTGTTATAATTTATCAAACGAAATGGAATTAAATGTAAGCAATTGAAATCGTATAGATTATTCTTACTACCGGGTGGTTACTGAAAGACTGAATGATACAAAACAAAAATAACTTTTACAAACACACGTTTTTAAAAATTTTTTATTATTTTTCTTCGAAATGTAATCAATGGATTTTTCTCGATATTACGTGTGAAAAACAACATCCCTCAAATGACCACCATTTCTCTGCTCACTGATTCTTTTCAAACCCTTCAGTTTTTCAGTGGCCACCCTATATTTGCTTACTATCGTTTCACACAAACGGCCTGTGCTCGTCATATATAGCAATATATAGTAACTAAAATTGGGCATTGTACCATCTTCGAGTACCAATTTTTTTTTTCACCTTTACACCTACGTACACGTTCGAAGCAGTTCAAACCGCGACCTGAATTCTTTTGTCCCAAGATCGCAATATTTCCTCAGTGTCAACTATATCTAAGTATAACCCAGGCAGAACAAACAATAAATTTACTTCTATTCAGCGACAAGTTCGAAAGCGACGAATTATTGTATACGGTTTTGGTCACTCGTTATGGTCCGCAATCAGTTGCCAGCGCAACGTGGTTAACAGCCAATCACCACTCTCTCTCCCCTGAGAGAGAGAGAGAAAGATACGGAAACAAACGCGGCTCGGTGAACGCTGAATGAACAGAAGAAGGAAGATATCGAACCGGTTCGTAACTAAAATAGAGGCTGCTTTCCTTCCTCCCCTCCCCCTCCCCCCCTCTTTTTTTTTTTTATTTTTTCAGCTCGCCTTTTTTCCCCTGTTGGGCCAAGCGGCGGATAACGGCGGTGGTACGGCCGGCCGTGCGGTGTTGTGACGACGCGACTGGTACCTATATGGTAATAATGTGACATGGTTGTCGGTCGCGCGTCGTCGGCTCGCACCAGGAGGCCTTATCTTACGGTGAAACGGGGCCCCCATCCGCCGGGCCCCCTGTGAAGCCAGTACGGAGAGGGCCTCGGGTCTGGCACGCGGCACACCCCCGTATGCACGCCACTCCGCGCCACGGGATTCCATCGGGGCTGCCGGCGCGTCCTTTTCTCCAAGCATGCCGAAGCCGGCAGCCCCGGAGTCTCCTGCTTCGTGTTCCTGGCCCCGGCGAGCCCACCGAAATCACCGGTCCCGAGCTGATTTCATTATGAATGCTTCTTTATCGTGTTGTCGGTATTGTTGTTAATAGGAGAGGTCCACCGCGGCCGGAATTTACGGCCGTGGAATTTGTACACTCGCTCTGTCCGGAATCTTCGAAATCGTCTATTCCACGATTTATTTTTAACCTGCCTCGAGAGCGTTGCTGGCTCTTTTTACTCGGTCGAATGGCGTATTGCTATAATATAATCGATTGTTTGAAATTTTCAGAAAATCGATTTTTTTTTTTTTTTTTGTTTTGTTTCGTTTTAAACAGTAGCTTGAAGATACGAAAGGTTTATTTTGGGGTATGATGATAAATCCGCGGATACAGAATAGTCGAATTTGTATCACTATTTACAACTTTAAGCAGTGTTATAAAGTGTAAATCGTGTGATTCAGATATTACCTTTGGCGAATCGAATATTATTGGTGATACATTTTATTCGATTCATCAATTTCAATTGGGATAAATAGGGATAAAAAGGAGCAACAGTTGAAGGTGGCTGAATTAATTTTGCGGAGAGTGATTTGTAAGCTTGAAATACTTGGTTTTAGTCACATTCAATTTATATAAATTTTATAAAGTGTCAATTATTCATCGAATGATACAGATATATTTTTTGTTTGAGATTAAATTTAGCAAAGTGTTTGAACTCGTGAACTATAGTAGGTAGAAAATTAACGGTGGTAGGAATATCGATTGTAACTGTAATAGCAAAATAAAATTAGGTATATCAATCTTCCGTCGGAATTGCCCTAATGCTTTAAACGTACTTATTACTATTATTACTATTCATAATTCTTGCATTATAAATGATGCATTTCTAGAGATTTAAATAATTTTTTTTATAAAATAAATGATTATAAATATTATACTTTATTGTATCATCGACTTTTTCTCGTTTCTTGAGCTTTAATGTTCCCGAATTTTGTATTCTACTTAGTCGTCGGTAGTTTTAATAATACATGACAATATGTGAGAGTTTTAAATATATTTTGCATTATTCTAAGATATTTTTTTTATGTTAACGTTCATATATGCCTGTATTTACATATATTATGTGTTGCTGTTATTTTAGTGAAAGAACATAAACATACAGATATTCGTATTGTAGTCAGTAAATATTATTTTTCACTGAATATAAGCAACACGAATACTTCCGTTTTAAAAAGTTCACGCCATTGGGTTAAACTATCATACTTTCCAACATAGAGGAAATACTGAAATAATAATTGTTCTTCCTTCTATCTTCTTCTTTGAACTCTATTCTACGTTTGTCTCTTACTTGTTTTGCTTCGGTATTAAATTTGGCATCCTGATCGTTTAAAGGAATAGAATTATTTAATACCAGAGCTGCCAGAGTGATTAAAATAATCAATTCATAATTCTCAAAAATTCTGTAGGTTCATTTTTAACTCCCTGTTAAAATCTCTCGCATTTATAAATTTCATACTTCGTACAATATTCATTCTAATATTAAAGAGTGTTTTCAGTTATAAGTAGTAGAAATCTAAAATATCCTAATTGTATTATTAGTGTCGTTGCGAGTTGTAGGTACAAGAATGCACTAGTTTACGTTTAGAAATTTTAAATCTTTACAAATTTCAATCATTTTTCGTAAGATGTGCATTTTTTCCCTATTTCTTGCGCTTTAATGTTAATTTAAATTCTGTTTTGATTGTTAGAGTGATGCTTCGAATATAGCGATATAATATTTATATGTTCAACATAAATATTATAATAATACAATATTTTTATATTGAATAATATTTCAATATATTGAGTCGTCCAAAAAGTAATTGCAATTTTCTTCTAATAGATGGATATATTTGTATCCATCTTAAAATAAACCAACTTCATCTTAAACCACAGATTCGTCGTGCACTGATAACTGAGACTGTTTTAGAAAAAGAAAGTGCAATTTCGTTAACAATTATTTAATCTTCACAATGGAATATCAAAAACCGACATTTCCGTCAAGTTTCCGGAGGAAAGAAAAGAAACTCATCAAAAATTACCTTCAAATTTGGGCTCGAAGAATTGACTTGAATCGATTTAAATTTCACTACTGATCATTCTCTTTTTCCGGAAAGATAAGAACCTTTCTGAGTTATGAAGTTTGCACCTGAAAAATGTGGCCTTTTCATTTGCACACGACAAAACACAGTCACTTTTCCACCAGACTAATAATAACACGAACGATGTCCCAATATCTTGCACTCTCTCTTGGTCCTTCCTTTCTGTCCCCCAGCCAGACAACGTTTTCCCAAACTACCCTTCAACAATGAAGAAGTACCTCTTCCTCCTATCTTCGCCCGGCCTCCCCTCGTGTTCTAACAAGCAGAACGAGCACGCGCGCGATTTCACCTATACACATCCTCGTAGCCAATGGACCAACGTGGCCCCGACGAGAGGCGACGAGATCTCTCTCCTCTCGTACACCCACGAGACGAGCCCGAAGAGCTCGCCATTAAGGGACACGGATATTTCATCTGCGCAGTCATCGCATATTTCGATTTCTTCCCTGTCATCCGGCCGGCTCGTACGGGTTACTTCAAAGGAGACTGCCTTCCAGCCCGTACAATATACCTATGTACCATGTCTCTCCTCCTCCTCCTCCTCCTTCATCTTCTTCTTCCTCCTCCTCCTCTTTCACGGTGTTCCCCGCATCGGCTCGCCGTTTCTCTTCGTCCCGGTGTGTTTCGATGATTTTCTAGCGGACCGCGGACAAAGGTGAAACATCGATCGATATTTTCTCGAGTACACGGACGAACATCGGTGATTAATTCAGGAATGCCTCCCCCTCCGCCCCGCCGCCGCGTATTTCAAGCCGGCGATTGGTCCATTGTTTGTTGAACCGTGATGGAGATGAACTTCGTTCGCAAAGTTTCTAAATTTTTATTTAGCAATTTAGAAAATTATTTACACGAGGAGAAGGACGAGTTTTGAGTATCTTAATCGGTGAGAAATATTTAGAGCAAATGGATTATTTTTGACAAACTTGCACGGTGGTTTTAAAATAAAATCAATTACGTTCTTTAAGTCACACTGAACGGAGACGCCTTATTTGCATCAGTTTTCTAGTTTGAAATCGTCCTTTCTTAACCTTTTGCGCTGAATTGACGCACGTCGGAAATATTTGGACCAAAATTCCAATGTTTTTCCAGCTTTAAGTATATTTAAACGTAACCTGGGCAAAACGATAAGTATATTACTTTTTAATAATGTCTATCCAGAGTCATCACACCCGACGAGTTCAGAAGAGAAAGAAACGAATTATCGTATACGGTTCGGTCACTCGTTGTGGTCCGCAATCAGTTGCCAGGGGTTAAATACGCGAATTCGAAATTCAGTCACTTTCGATGCGATGCTAGAAGCGTAGTATTGCGTCTGTATGTTAGAGATTGTTAAAGATTTTTGGAAACTCGCGATTTTTCAAATTCGACCTTCCTTTGTCACCTTCCTTACTCCGTGGCAAGATCCTCCCTTTTCATTGCAATATTACATTATATTTTTATTAATATTTTATGCAATATTATATTATTTTTTTTATTATACTATATTCTTCAGAGACAAAATTAGTTACTTGTAATCATTTTTCTAAATATCCCTTGCGACTTTTCAAGTTTAGTCCGTCTGCCTTCGAAAATCGCATCGTCGCTGACATTTAGAAGCCTTGCAACGTTGTATTTGGATCAGATATTTTCAAATATTGTCTATCTGTGGGTTACAAACTTTTTGAACATATCTTCTACTACTAAAATATCTATGTCGGTTTTAAAATCTTTTAAATTACCATCACTCTAATTCAGTCTTGGTACTTGGTACTCCAACGTTAGAACAAACTTGAACATACGTACATTGGACTTCAACAATGAAATATTCCATTCCATTGCAAAGTCTTCTATTCTTTGTCAACATTTCTGTCAATATTCTTAACTTTGATCATCACGTCTCTAATCTTATCATCACCTTCAGTGAAATTGCTTGATTCCATTAATCAAACTTGTGCTTTAACTCTTCAGTCATGGGAAATCTCTTGTTCTTTTAATCTCGAAAATTCTTTCTTTTTTATTTATTAATTTGACGGCAAATTTAATCAATTATTTAATCAATTAAATACAATTTAATAAATTTGTTATTTTTCCTCGCAATAAATATATACCTACATGATACAAATTTTGCTTGTTATTGGAAAGTCAAGCACTTTAAAATATTTGAGAGTTTACAGTTGGGAAAAGTATTCATAGGACAATAATAAAAAATTGCGTTATAATTAGTAGACGAATAATTTTATTTTGATAAATAATATTTACGCTGATACACAACAGAAATATAATAAATACGTAAAGATACAGTTTGTATTCTATGATTTAGGTACTAATCAATATAAATGAAAGTTTCTTCTCGTACGATCGTCTCTGAGAATCTGTTCTAAATATATTCTAAATCTGTTTTAACAAGTAATTTCCCTCCTCGGCCAATCAGGAAATCTCGAGTTTTTAGAGACTTTAATTCTCTGATCCTGTCGTTGGCTAATTCTTTCAGCGATCATTCGTCATTTGTCTTGTTCGATATTTAAGCAAAAATATCGTACGGCACCGCTTACCTCATCGTTTAAACGTTTATCTTTCGTACATTGGAACAAATTAAAAATCATATTAAGTACATCGTATTACCCACAAGCGATTAAGCAATTGTTGTAAATGACTTTGATCTTCAAGATCGAATTGTAAACGAATGTATATAAATATAATATATAATAATCGTGATAAACCGCGGATTTCTGTATATTTGTGGAAAGTTGCATAAAACAAGTTCCTGCCAAAATTCTGTCAAAAATCATCAAAAGTACGAATTTACACGAGAATCTACGATCGAAATACCTACACGAGTATTCCTGAAAAAGGCAAAATATTAGCCAGGCATAATTATGTTGTTACGATGCCTCGATATGCGAAAGACGTAAAACCGTACGCACCACGAGGATTGTAAGACGAGAAAAAAAAAAAAAAAAGAAAAAAAAGAAGAAGAAACTGTCTCTCTGCAATCGTTTCCCCGAAAATACTGGTGTCAAGAACGACTCACGGATCGACTTAAGAACCTTCTGAAACCCGATGCCTCTTCTCTCTTCATTTCTTTCCTACGACACTTCTGCCCTCCTCCCCCACCACCCCTCGGATTCCAAAACGCATCACGATTAAATCCCCCGTGGAATTTTAAGGTAGACACCTACGTCGAGAAGCGGAAAGTGTGAACACGATGGAGAGACAGCCGGTGGGCGCAACTCGTTATTAATTATTAGCCGGTTCGGTCGTGCCACGGAACTTTTCTACCACGCACGCGTGAGAGAGTGAAACACCTGTTGCCCCGCGCTTTATGGCATAATCGTCGACCACCGATCGTTGCAAACGATGCAAATTTCACGGCGCGTGATCCCTCGATGAAAAGTGAAACGATAATGAAGAACAAATGTTGACTCTTCGCTCTTGACGCTGCAACTTGCATTGCGACTCACTTTTTTACGAAATGTGCTTCGTGCAACTAACAGCGCCCATATAGAGACATACTAGATGAGGCAGGAGAAAACTTAAACATATACGTCTCATTTTGCAATAACTTTCACTTGTCTGTCTTTCCATTTGCCTCTGTAATAAATTTTTGAAATTGTAAAGAGACTTTACGGACACCAAATATTCACAAACACGAATGCACGAACGTTTGCACGAAGTGAATCGATTGTTGGAAACAAAATTGCGTTTCCTCGAAAACGAAGTGTCAAGATTTTATTCCTCGACTTATTTCGGTTTGCCACGCCGCGAAAACACCCTTGTACAAAACATCGTTGTACGAAACACAAAGCAGTGTATAAAAGGAAAGCGGAAGTTGTCTCGTTGGAACTTTTCTCGAGAGAGCATTAGCGGAATTAATAAACGTAAACCTTCGAACGAAACGCCGTCGCGGCGCCGATAAATTCCATATTTTTATTATAATCGAGGGTGCGAGGGGAGAGCCGCTATTACGGATGTTTCGCCGCGTCGTCACTTCGTAAACCTGTCGAATAAATTCCCAACGTGGCGCTTCGTCGTTCTAACCTCGGACTTGCTTCGTTAGAATGCACCGCGACCTGCTTCGATCCGCTTATCTTGCCGCGCGTGAACTTGCTGCGTGAACGTGGACGAGAGATGGAGGCGTTCACCTTTTGCCACGCACGTCGAGAACTTTTTGTCCCAAAATTGTAACATTTCAACTCAGCCTCGAGTATACTTTAAGCAAAGCAAAATAGACAAAACGAATAATCAATTTGTTACTTCCCGATGATTTCTATCCGGTGATATCACGCCGACGAGTTCAGGAAGAAAGCGACGAATCACGAGTAACACGGTTTTGGCCACTCGTTACGGTCCGCAATTCAGCCAAGCAACTACGTTCTCGTGAAGACGAACGTCGAGTGCGCCGATTCCACCTGCATGAAAAAGAAGACAAAAAAGAAAAATTCGCACTTCAGGGTCGCTTGGGAATTATGAATTATTATAATTGGGTGATTTGATTATGTTTTGCTAGGTTCTCTGGGTCAATTAACATTTTGCAGGCTGTGCACTGGAAATTTGTTGCGATAGAGAATAAATTTTAGTTTGAGGAATAATCATCATCTTTTATTTCGTCACTGATGAAAAATAACGATACGAAGAAATGCAAGTAGGTATGTGAGATGATAAATGCAAATAAATCGTCCGGGAAGTTAGCGCAAATTTTTAAATATCTCCATTTATGAACAACTTGTACGTTTCAGAACATTTACCACAATCTTTGAATTTTTTAAGAAACGATCGCGGTTTTGAGAAGATTCAACAATTGCTTCTTCGACTAGATGAAGTAATTGAATAATAGTCTAAAGTGTATGTTTAGATCTGGTGAGTAAATTTGCGATTTATATAAAAAATATATTGCAGTAATTAACAACTGTAAATGAAATGTTACCAACACTCGCTATATCTCCTTATCTGATAATAAGAGCCAGAAAGATTCAGAAAACACGAGTCTAACTCCAATTCTTATGCATTTGGAACACAGTTTTGTACAGGTGTGAGTCTTGAAATAATTGAATTATTTGTTGCACGAAAAACTTGCTATTGTTTCTAGAGAGGCATGTAACATTATAGTTGCTTTTCTATCGAAATATGAACATCACCTTCAGTTTCTTAAATGGACATTTACCCATCAATCGACACTTTCCATAAAAATCTGTGTAATCTCGAAAAATTTAGAAAGTATATTTTAGTAATTCAGTTCTATAAAATCCATATCCACGTAAAATGGAGAAAATTGTTGCATTATTTCATCCTTGTGTTCGTTGACTATAATAATTTAATAAGTAGTGAAATACACATCTTGCTAGAATTTGACTATAATAATTTAATAAGTAGTGAAATACGTATCTTGCTAGGATAGGTAGAAGTTAATAACAATAAATTACTTAAGAGATTAATAATAATAATAATAAACAATGAAATTAAACACTTCGACCCTAAATTGTAATAGAATCATAAAATCGCGAGATACAAGGAATTCAACGTCCGTGTGTTGTCAATTAAAGAATTAAAGATAAAGACCGGTGCAGAAACTTTCTCTGTTACACGCTATCGATAACAAAGGCTGCATAAACAATCGATATTATTCCACTTGAACGCAGTGTACAATGGAAAATACGAAGCCCGTCGCCAAAGACTGATAATAAGAATGGAAATGATTGTAATGGGAACTGAATCACGGAAACAAACTGCCTCCTACATCGGCTCCTATCGTAATTATCAAAGAGCCCCAACATTCGAAATCGCCTATCTGAGCCCAACATTCATTCACGAAACTCTGATAAGGCAACAAGCCTTCCCAATAACCTATCTATATAAATACGTGTTCCAACACCTCGGGAACAAACGGGGAACGCACTAAATCAAGCGCACACATTCACCAATTTGGAATACCTTCGAGAACCAACCGGAATCCTTCCATGAACCTATGCATTCGGCAATGGTGTTATCACCGATCTTATCGAGTTGGGAGAAGCCTAAAAAGATCCGGTAGTGTCGTGAAATCGACGAAGGTCCACCTGGTCCCTCTCTGCCCGTGTTCCGACTAAAAAGGCCACGGCTATACAGATATCTAGTTGATTAACAAGGAAAGCTCAACGAACTGAAAAATTGAGAAGGATCGAAAATTTACTTGAGTTGTTTTCTCTGTTTCAATCCTATCGTCGGGGGGTTTTCGTCACTCGTTAATTTAAGTTTATTAGTTTGTTAAATTTTCGTTAACTTATTAAATTTGTTAAATTAAATGTTTCATTAATGTGAAATCAGAAGAAATGTAGAGTCAAGGTTTCTTAAGGTAGTATAAAAATTATCCTATATGTTATATTAATATTATTGATGAATTCATGGATAAATTAATCACAATATTAACGATACAAAAAATATAAATACAAATACAAATAAAGATAAAAATAAAATAAAAATATAAATATTTAACCTCGAATAAAATATCTCCTTAACAATTAATTTTAATGAATCACCAAAAGGTTGAAATAAACCTTTAAAATAATAATTTACTTAGATATAACTTAAAATTTTTCGTTCAAATAAAAATTTAGAAAAAGCAACTCTCGATATTACTATTAACATTGATAAAATATAACTTGAAACTAGAAATTCAGGAAAATTTTAGGAAGAAAGAAACTGAAGTGGGCGAAAATTGGAGGAATTTTCGTTGAACAGCCAATACACAGAGAGAGTCGTTGAACTCGACAAATTTACTCTCAAATTTAGATCAACGATCATTCCACGAATTCGCGGACAAAGAAACGTCGCCGATAACGCGACGATCTGATCGGCTCAAGTGTGTGAAAAAGATCCGGTAGTGTCGCGAAATCGACGATTCGTCCCTCGCCGCGCGCGTTTCAAATTAATAAGGCCGCGAGTATGGGCCTGTATACCTGACTAAGCGGATATAGGGGGGCCGCTAGAGAGATGAATCAGCCAGCGTAAATTATCGAGGCACGTTATCTTAGACGCCGTGGTATTGGCCGGTACCTGCTCTGGCCCCGAAGCATTCACACGTAAAATTACGTTATCTGCTAGTTTCCATGGGTGGGGAGGGGAGGGTGAGACACGTCCCGGGCGAGCAGTACTCGGGATACAGGTAGATAGATCGTCGTGCCGGCTACGTAGAGGCGGAGGCGCGCGTAAAACGATCGAGAGAGCCGGCAGGATCGCATAAACTCTGGAGATTTAAGCGGCTCAGGCCCTCGCCCGGACGAGGAAACCATCTTCAACGGCGACCACCATGGCTACGCTCTTAGCGCAGCGTTCAACAGCGTTTCACGGCTGGAAAGGTGAGCTAAATGCCACGCGGACCGCGAGACGGGCTTTTAGGGCGAGAAGATATTGAAAATGAAATCGCGGAAATACCCCCGCGGCGCTGGGGGTTGGTTTATTGTGATACGGGCGCGCGAACGCCTGACAGTTAAATGGGGTGAGAGGGATGGAACCGATAGCCAGAGAGTCTATGGGCGTTGAGGGAGCTCGTTCGAACACTGGCGAACCGACTGGACATCGTCCGCGATTTATAATAATTGAATTTTATTTCACCGTCGTGTCAAGTTGCGCCTGGCAACTGATTGCGGACCATAACGAGTGACCGAGCCCGTATACAGTAACTCGTCGCTATCTTTTCAAACCCGTCGGTATGGCACAGACTTGTCTCGCCTATTTTGCTTTACTCGAACACAGTTGAAACTGAGGAAATATTACAATTTTGGTCAACAAACGATCCTCGAGGTCTAGATATTATTTAAACTTTACCGGTGTGTTCCATAGATAGAAATAAAATTAAAATCATTGAAAGGTTACAAAGTATCTATATTGATACTCTTTCTTTTAGTTTGGTATACAATAAGATACATTGTAGCATTCGCGATGCGTGTTGATACGTATAAACTCTAAAGGCGAAAACAATACAGAAATATTACAAATCTTGCTACAATAAATTCAATAGCACATTGATATCAATGCACACATAAATGTGCAAACATTTTATATATTTTTGTTAATTGTGAAATTCTTGCTAAATACGTCACATTTTAGTCTTATATTTATACAATTATTTAATATTCCACTTTACGTCATGCAGATCCCAGAAAAAACAACAGGGAGAAACATCTCGTATGTAAGAAGGATATTTGTTTACATGTTGTACAGAAAATCGAAAATTAAAGTGAAAACGATAGACATACACAAAGTATCTGAAAAATGAAAGATGGCACCAGAAGAAAAGGACATCTTCCAATAAAAACACGTTGTGCTCGACCAAGATCGACAGTTTTTCTTTTCTTACGATCTTTGTACGTTACACACTTTATCACTTATTCAAGGAAACGTTGAACGCACACTACTTGCATCTGATTGCTCATGGTTCGCTTCGAACTATCATTAGCATTATTTGCATTGCTTGGATTAGAGATAACGAATAAGCAGCAGTCCAATCGAGATCGAAGATTTAGAGGCCCCGAGGTCTTTGGAATGAAGAAACCAGCCGTGAGAAATGCTCTCCGATCATTTGTCTATTTTTAATAATATCCTGAAAGGTGAGGCAAATGTCGTGACTAAATCCAGTGGAATGTATAAAATACGAATTGCGAAATAAATTATTCGAGTGACGACATTTCGTGCTGTGGAAAAAAAGAAAAGGCAAGAGTGAAAACGTGATATATCACTCCGTCGTCGACTTATCACACAGATGCAACAATGACTTGATTCACTGTGATGGAAACTGCTTCTCTCTAACTTCATTCAACGTGCATTTAAAAACTGGCACTTTGTTTCTAGAATTTGGGAATCTTATCAACTTTTACAAACTTTATAAATTCTGAATTGAATTTGTTTCAAACAAATTATTTTTAACGCGTCACGATTAACAATTCATACATTCTACGGTGTTGCAATTAATTTATTAAGAGCCAAGGCGATGGAAGTATGAAGCAAATAATTAAATTATAAGATTTACGTGGGAGATATTATGCTAAAATGATATTAAATCGTTGAATTCGAATTTCATCTAGCTCCAATGTTAGTAAAGAACAGATGTACTTAAATCTATGCTTTAAATACAAATTCTATTAACCAAATTATCTAATTTTAAAAATTCTAATTTTAATTTAAAAAAATTTAAAATTAATTGATTTCAATTCTTAAAATTATCTAATTTTAATCCAAATTATCAAAATACACAACTTTTCATTTTATATTCAGCTCGAAAATCAAGATCGAAAGAGGACAAATAATTATTCAATTGCTCAGTGCAACTGCAAGCGTCAAATATAAAACAGAATTGAGCGAAACGAATATTTAAAAATGATTCCAATAATTCGCGTTATTTGTAATACAGTTGCCAATCGTTTCAAAAAGCATCCATCTCATTAATCGGATTTTTATCTCATTCCAAAGACCAAATCGTTGCTCGAAAGAGTTCATTTCTCGTCCAAAGTCTCTCTAATCTGCAGAATTTCAATGCTTTTTACACTTTTACGGAAAAGAAGTCGCTTCCACCGCGCGAAATTTATACAGCTATTAGATTGTGCGTGTGGGTCCTGTATCTCTGTCCTTTTTCTCTTTCGTTCTTAACCTCTTGCACGACGTCGAGAGTATTTTGACCCAAAAATGCAATATTTTCTCAATTTTAAGTATATTTGAAACCTAGGCAAAACAAATAATAAATATGTTACTTTCCAATCATTTCTATCCAGTGATATCATACCGACGTGTTCAAGAGAAAAAGAAAGCGACGAATTATTGTATACGGTTCGGTTACTCGTTATGGTCCGCGAACCAGCTGCCAGCGCATGGAGTCGAGTAATGCGATGGAGAACGAGTGAATCTAGGAGGAATGAATAAACAAGGGAAGAAGAAAGTCGTCCGCTGTATTCGTTAAGATATTTTGATATATACAGGGTGGTCTGCTAAAGTGAGGCCAGTTAAATATCGTTTGGAACTGTGTGTGATGATAGAAAAGATATTTTTCGCCTATCGAAAGGCCAATAACTGAGAAGAATATTTTTTCTCCAAAGTCAGTTTTATCGAAAGGTTTCCAAGGTTATTGATGTTCTTCTTTTTTTCATACAATTGTGCATTTTTCTTTTTTTATTGCATCTTGTAGCTGGTAAATAAATAAACTTTCAGATATGTAAAAAATGTAACCTTGTGACACTGACGTTCGAAAATTTAAGTTCTTCTTTTGTCTTAAATCTTACTGAAAAAGATGCATGCGATTTACAAAATCTTATATATATTACGTATAACATAGTTAATATAATATAATTATATATCTCATATGTATATAATTCAACGATTACATATTCATATATTTACTACTTGAAAGTTACATATATTCGCTACACAAATTTATATTTGAAAATTTTATTTTTCATACATATTGCTCCACTGTTGTACATCTGTCGGCATATTTACAAAAATATATTTATTCGTCGATATAATCACGAAAATATGAAACTACTATTTATAATGACAATGATCAGTTTCACGATTTTGAATTGTAAACGAAATTCCGTGTTATAGGAGACTACAACAATTCAGGGTTAAATTGCAAGTCAAGTTATAAATATTTTGAAATTTTAATGAATTACAGAATAAAATCAAAATATTCGAAACTCGAACGGCTTGACATAAATTTCCGCAGTCGTGAGCGAGGGTTAATCACATCTCTATTTATCGTGCATGCAAATTAACTCAGTGTTTTCAGATTCGAAAATTTGCAAATTTCTGAATTATTCATGTCGAGCGAACCTACGGCCAGTCACGAAACTTCACGTTTAGATAGTACCATAAATATATTCAGAAATTTTGTAGACGTTAATTTATTTATAAAATTGCACAAAACCCGAAAAAACGTTCCTTTGCGTTTGTTTGCTGAAAAGCACGAATAAATTAAAGTACAACGTTGTAATTATATTGAAATGCGATCTTATTACGATTAGAATATTGAACATTTGAATATTTGAAATTTAAATATTTGACACGTAATTAAAAAATTTGAGATATTAAATTTATTGTGCATATTAATATTAAATATCCGGTATCAAATATTAAATTATATTAATATTAAATAATAAATAATAAATATTAAATTATTTCAATTTCATGACTCACTATAATATATCACAACATAAATGTATCGATCGTACATTCGAACGAAGAATAAATAAATTAACTTTATGAATCGAGCCAAATAATTTGCACGCAAATGATAAATAATAAAATAATGATACGTAATAATAAAATAATGATACGTAGCTAACCGAGGGTGATACGTGCATCGGTAATATAATAAGTAGTAGGGGATCGTGATACGCGCCACCACGGAAGGAAAGAGGAGAAACGATCGAAGAATATCCTTCGAGATCTCTACGGTCGTTCTGTATCAATATTACAACAGTCTTCGTTACCTTAAAGACGTAATATCGTAGCAAGACGCGAGTGCGCTTTTGTTAAACACATCCCCTTTCAAGGTTCCGTTGCATATTTCGATATCTCGAAATCCTGATTACTCTGTGAAATTTGAGACTACGACGACGTACATGCATACATACATACGTCGTGAAGTACTTACTTGATACTTTCCACCTTCGTTTCCATTTCGTTCCGTTTGATACTTTAAAGTTATCGCGAAACCTTTGTCTCGCAGTTTTCAGAAATTCGACGAATGAAACGTGTCGAATATCTCGACGTAAATTTACCGCGAAGATGTGATCCTGTTTCCTCAATGCTTCTACAGGAGGAGCAATCATCGTTTCGTTGAAACGACGAATTAATTTCTTATTTTTATTTCGAGAACATAACGCAGAGAAATTAATTTTGCCTTGGGTGCGAAAGCAAGGACTTGAATCATTTGAAAGTAGTATTTTATTTGAGTAACAAATATATAATGATAATACAGGGTGATGTTCAAAGGATGCATTCATGAAAAAGAAATGTTCTTTAATAATTCTACTTCCCTTCTGAAAGCATTCGAGAATCGTTTGAAATTTGTCAGACACTGTTCAAAACTGAAGAAGAGATTTAGAAATTTTTGGTCTTACACGAAACATAATATATAATAATATATTAAATAAATTAATAATATACAAATTATATATAATGATAATTTAATATATGTTTATGTTGAACATAATATATATTATTGCATTATTACGTCAATTGTATTAATTGTTACATTATTGCGTTAACAATTGGACTGTGGCTTTTTATGCAAGTTCATACTTTTGCGAGCATAACCAAAGAAACGAAGTCCGCGTGAAAATTTCTTTTCCACTACTAAATTTTAAAAAGTGAGTTATTTTCGATGTTTTAAAATGCAAATATCGCGCGCGTTCTCTGTTTCCCTACATTTTTAAATTTCCTACAAATTCATAAAAAAATCTATTGAAAATATAAAATTGCAATATTTCCTATTTCAGTTTTAAATGCATTTAAAATGTAACCCAGGCAAAACAAATGATAAGTTCATTACTTCTTAATAATTTCTATCCAATGATATCATCACCGACGAAGAGAGCGACGATTTATTGTATATAAAGTTCGGTCACTCGTTACGGTCCGCGAATCAGTTGCCAGCGCAATTGGGCCAATAACGTATTATTGCTGAAGTCGTTATATTTCGGACTATTTCACGTGATTCAATTGAAAATATTTCTATAAACGCGTGCAAACGTTCGCTTAATGGCACCTGGCGCCATTTTTAATTTCTCTCGCGCCGTTACAATAACTCGTCCCGATAGTTGAAAAGTTACGCCGAACCATCGGCAGAATCGATTCGCCGCGGTCCCTTCTCACCTATCGTTCCGCGCGGCGAGATAAAATAATTCCTCGCCTGAAGGGTTTGACAACTAACGTCATACGCAGATGCAACAACGCGACGCCTAATTTTATGCCTCGATTCGTCGCGCCTGCATTCGGCGAGGGCGAGAGGGGCAAAGAGGCGAGAGGTGAAGCCAGGGACCGACCGCAGGTTGTAACGTTTCGCAAGAGATCGCTTATGCGACCGACCATGATCCCTCTCGATGTAGTTCCTGAATATCCTTTGGACAACGATGATGATGATGGTCGCGCGTTCCCCGGCTATACTTGCGGCTGGCCGCAAGAAAAGGGGGAGAGAAGAAAAGGAACAAGGAAGTCCGCGCGCGTCCTGTGCACACACGCGTCGTAAATAAAATCAACAATTTCGTTCCCCTCGGCGTTTCCATGCTCTTTCTCGTGACATATTTTTCAACACTCACGCTTGCTTTCTTTCTTCCTTTTTTTTTTTTCTATCTGAGACTAAATGATTGAGTAACAATTGAATTGGACAATAATTTTCGTAAAATGTAAGGAGAGCACTTAGCTTTAGGATCTATTTCTTTTTTCTACAGGTGCTCTTTGAATTTCTTAAATTTGAAGACGAAATAAGGTAAATTTGTCAATTCAACATTTTCCAGAGATATATTTCAAAGCAAACGTTAATTAATCTAAATGTCGTATGATTTATGTGATTTATTTCAGCATACTGAAATATTTTAAACTGTAGGTTGATGCGAAAACTTGTGACAATTTAGAAGAGTAAAGTCTTCAGACGGTACAATAATGTCCAAATGAAGGAGATTTTAATTTTTTTGTTACTTTGTATTGTTTTAATACTATTTATATATTTTTTTCGAACATCGTCGTTAAATGAGCAATACTCAAAGTCGCTCAGAAATGAAAATCACCCGAAAATAGATACTAGATCAAAAATGGATGATAGATCAGAGAAAATAAATGCTACTGCCAAAATATTATACAAACATGAAGAAAGGAAAGAACAAAAAGAGAGATTAATAATTTTCTAGAAAATCACTCGACAGTACGGAAAAAAAGTAAATACTACCACCAATATATATATATATATATATATATATATATAGGTAGTAGTATTTATTTTTATATATTATTAATTATTTATATATATACATATATTGGTAGTAGTATTTATTTTTACATACACATTTATTATTAATTATTTATTTGTACATATATATTACATTACACAAACACAAAGAAGACAAGAAACTACGGGAAAAAATTAAGTCCACCGCGAAAATCGTACAAACGTTAAGAAGAAGCATTGGAAAAGAGAGGCAAAGGGGTAACAATTACCCGAACCACCCCTCTACAGTCAAAAACAAAGAAAGCAGAGAGACAGAGCCAAGGAAATGAAAGATATGCGAAAAACGAGGAAAGATGAAGAAACAGAACGAGAGGAGGGAGAAGGAGGAGGAGGATAAAGGGGAAATAGAAAGCGAGGAATGAATGAAGGATGAATGAAGGAAAAGCGGATAAGGTGGAGGAGGATGCGTGGATTCGCGAGGAGAGGAGATACGTGGGCGAGTGTGAGGCCGCGTCGCGCGAGTCACCGCTCGGTTGCCCAGGACGTCCCGTCGTCCGTCATCCTGTCCGCCCGCCCGTATATTTCGCGGTCTGCTGACACACCGGCGAACGAGCGTACGCACACGCTCGCGCAGCACCAAGCGTGCACACGCTTCGGCTCCGTTCCGCCAATCACCGGCGGACGCGAGCCAAGCCGCGCGATTTTTGCCCGATTCGATGTGTCACATCCGGGCAACGGCGTATTGTAATTTACTCGCTCATTCTTTCACCTTGTCGTTAAATCACCGGCCCATTACCGCCTCGTTTTAATTGCCCGCGAGAGATCCCCGCTAGAGTTACGAGACGTGCCAATAATTATCGACTAGAGTGAACGTTTCCAAGGGGATCCGCGTCTTGAAAGGATTTAGGGATTGCATGTATATATTGTAGACGAAAGGATTGATTCTTTTAATATCACACAAGTCCAGTTTACTTGGTCTGTTTATCAGAATAATTGCTTAATATTTATTAAAACAAGATGGTATTTATTTATGAAAATAGAAATTATTTAATGAAAACTGATTATGTTAAAATGATAAGGAAAGAGTATTTATTAACATATTTTTAATACAATTTACTGTCGCGTTATCTCTTTTGATTTTATAATTTTTATTAAAATTTCTAAGAGGACTCGCGTGTTGAAAGGATTTAGGGATTGCATATATATATTGTAGACGAAAGAATTGATTCCTTTAATATCACACAAGTCCAGTTTACTTGGTCTGTTTATGAGAATAATTGCTTAATATTTATTAAAACAAGATGGTATTTATTTATAAAAATAGAAATTATTTAATGAAAACTGATTATGTTAAAATGATAAGGAAAGAGTATTTATTAACATATTTTTAATACAATTTACTGTCGCGTTATCTCTTTTGATTTTATAATTTTTATTAAAATTTCTAAGAGGACTCGCGTGTTGAAAGGATTTAGGGATTGCATATATATATTGTAGACGAAAGAATTGATTCCTTTAATATCACACAAGTCCAGTTTACTTGGTCTGTTTATGAGAATAATTGCTTAATATTTATTAAAACAAGATGGTATTTATTTATAAAAATAGAAATTATTTAATGAAAACTGATTATGTTAAAATGATAAGGAAAGAGTATTTATTAACATATTTTTAATACAATTTACTGTCGCGTTATCTCTTTTGATTTTATAATTTTTATTAAAATTTCTAAGAGGACTCGCGTGTTGAAAGGATTTAGGGATTGCATGTATATATTGCAGACGAAAGGATTGATTCTTTTAACATCACACAAGTCCAGTTTACTTGGTTCATTAACCTGGTTTGTTTATCAGAATAATTACTTAATACTTACTAAAACAGGACGGTATTTATTTATTAAATTAAAAATTTATTTCTTCATTAAAATTAGAATTATTTAATTAAAAACTGATTATATTAAAATGACAAGGAAAGAATATTTATTAACATATTTTTAATACAATTTATTGTTGCGTCACCTCTCTTGATTTTATAATTTTTATTAAAATTTCTAATAGGTAGATTATTATACCTACAAATATTATTATTCACGTATTCTAAGAGCGTAGTGTTCAAACGTGATTAAACACACTTCAGCAACATCGATCTTGATATATTTATTACATCATTATGTTCGAAAAGAATGAAAAAATTCAAGTGAAAGGTAGTTGAAAAATTGCTAAAGTCTCTAAAAATCATAGTCATCTCTCAGAAAGGCACTTAGAAAGCTACTCTTCTCGACAAATTATAATATCGTAAATTACACGTTAGTTAATTCAAAGTTTCGAACCACCTTCTTATCGCAAGTTAATTGCTTGTTAATTTCAATGGCCGGTAAATTTCAAACAGTTGCGAAAGATCAATCGAGTTGATCGATCGTCGGACGATCGCAGGTCGACGTTGGCACCGTTTATGTGCCATCGAAATATAAATCAAGGGAATTATTCGCACGTGGCCTCTGGTTCAACTGCTAAACGATACACGCCTGCGGAATTGCGGGTGGCCACCTTCTGCGTGCACATCCGCCGATCGTATATCGGCAAGTACAACTTCGTTCAGCCGGCTATGGAGACGTTATACCCGGTACCCCTTGCGCAAGAGCGTGTACCGCTCGTTGCTTATTTATTTATCCGCGGGACGACGCGTAAAACGAAAACGGGTACGGGGTATAATCGGTCGATGGCTTTATGAATTCGTTCGCGTAATATTAAAGGCGTTGCGATGTGTACGTGTAATTACGCGTGTGTCGTTCGCGAGCAGCTGTTACGCAAATTGGCGTGCAGCTTGGTTATTTTCCTTTGTTTACGGGTAAAACGACGGAATTTTTTTTTTTATTATGTATGTACAATAAAAAATGTTACGAAATTCCATCAAAATAATAAGATGATATTCTTTTGATACTTTCATACGTGATAAAAAATATTGTTTAATTAGTATTATATGTTATACATGTTTTTTATACATGTTGCAAAATTACATTTCACTATTACATGTTATATATTGTACAAATTTTTTGTCATGTATAATATTATACGTGTTACATGTATTACAATATTATTATAATATATCATAATCATATTATAAATTTAATATTATTCATATTATACATGATAAAAAATATTATATGTTACACATGTTCTTTATACGTGTTGTAAAATTACATTTCATTATTACATATTATATATTATACATACTTCTTTCTTACATTTTTCATCACGTGTGAAAATATTCTAAAATATAGAAAAGGATTGTACACTGGACAGAAATTTGTAATTTTACTTTTTAAACGATCGATATAATTAACGATTACAGTCGAAATACATCTTTTACAGTTTTCATCGTGTATAAAAGTATTTTAAAACAGAAATTATGGAAATTATATACATTCTTTGATAGAAATTTCTAATTTTGTTCGACTTTCAAAGGATTAACACTCATAGAAAATATTCGTTCCTCTTACATGTTTCATCGTACACGAAAGTGTTTTTAAACGCAAAGGAAATCACACACATTTTTTGATGGAAGTTCTTAATTTCATTAAGCTGTCACAAGGTTACCCAACAAAATGAAAATTCCGTGCGCTTTTAAACGGCAAGTATTGGATTTCGTCGAAGCGAGTCTAACAAAGGTTTTAAACAAGCGATCATAAAGACGCAAGACGATTAGAACAATTAAATAGCACGTTTGTTGCAACACCTTGCCATTACAATCTGTCAAATATGCTAAACAACAATCAGTTTTGCGTCGCGGGGATCAACGCAGAAACGAGAGGAAAAGAGGGAAAAAATAAAATGGGAAATATTACGTGCCGAGAGATGAAACAAAGCAACGTTCGCGTGAACTTTGATATATGATGAGCAGCACATATTTTAAGCATTGAAACATGAAAATAATTACAGCATCGGCACACACGGCTATCGTTTCTCGCAATCTGATATCTAAAGTTCAAATCGATGCCTGAATAGAAATTACTCATGCAGGCACTCGTTGGGAAGGTTTAATCAAGATTCGTCCGTGCATCGACGAGAATTACGCTAATGAGATTAACATGTCAATAGTTGCGCGCTTTTTTTTCTTTCTTTTAATTATTATGATTTTCATTTGTTCTGCACGCGCTGGAAATCTTCGCACAGTACGTGGAATGTCGCGTTGAAATTTGCCTGTTAGACAAATTAATATTATGATTTAGGCGTGTAAATTGCATTTTTAAATAATTAAATTTTACTTTTTTAATACTGTTAAAGTTGTAAGAGGATATTTCAAAGATTCGTTTAATGCTTTCGTATCATTTAGAATCAGCAATTTTATGAAGTATTAAATTGTAATAAATTATTCATTTGGTTATTTCTGATCAACATGAATTTCAGTTTCACCTGAAATCAAGGAACATAAATTCATTCTTTTGTAAGATTCGCTGCAACTGTAATAGAGTATTCGCGAACTGCTAAATTCAATGCACAAACGAGACTTGAAGCGTGAATGATGTTCAAAGCACGATTTAAATTACCAGCGCGATCTAAAGTGTCAACCTGTTTCAAAGTGTCCATTGTTCATCACATTATACACTATATATAGCACCGTTACACTGATTTAAAATAGTTGATATTTATGTAAAAATTGTCTATACTTAAATTGTTATAATTTGATAAAAGAGAATTAGTTTAAAAAAATTTCTTCTCTCAACTTTCTCTGTCGTTTTTTTAACAAGAGTTCAATTCAAAACGTCAAAGAAGTTACATAGTTATTTTCTCTTTTAAAAATATTATGAGCCAGCGAAAATTTGAGGAAACCACTAAACTAAATCATATAACGATCTGAGATCATTCTTTGATTTTCACATTGTAAAAACATTGAAACATTATTTTCATAGTTGAATCCTTTACTACAACACAATGACACCCTAACATTACGATGTTTTAAATAAAATTATTATAAAAGATATTGTTAATTATTGTTCACAGCGTGAAAGTTTTTTTCTATATAACAGCGCTGTATGAAAAACGAGTGACACGGGGTGTGTTAAGTTTAGCATAATTACGAACAATGACAAAGATGAGAAAATTTCAGAGAACGCGAGAAAATGAAATTCTTGCGTTAATTGATTAATTAATAACATCAATGAATAATTATGCTTTCTAGGACAAATGTTTTCTATTTATTTAACACGAATGGTCAAAAGTGGCCATTTTCAACGTCATTTTTAAATCACGTCTGAATTAATCAGTAAACATCCTACTGCTCTGTTTTGTGTTTTCCTTATTTCATATGAACGGTCAAAAGTGTCCATCAAATGAAAAGTTTCAACATTGTTTCAACTCTTTGCGCTGGCAACTGGTTCGCGGACCATAACGAGTGACCGAACCGTATACAATAATTCGGTCGCTCTCTTTTTGAACTGATATCACTGGATAGAAATATGGATAGAAATGATCAAGAAGTAATAAATTTATTATTCGTTTTGGGTTATATTTAAATATACTTAAAACTGAGCAGTTTGGGACAAAAGATTCTCGACGTGCCAGCGCAACAGATTAAATGGTCGATCAATTCAGAAAGATTCGTTGTAAAATTCTTACATTCAGTGGCACGCGCTCGCGAAATCCTCGGGTATCGCGCAACGAGAAGATCCAACAAAGTAGCTCAAAGATCGTTCCGATTAACAGGCCCGAGGTCTCTCGTCCACCTCTGAAGATCGCGTTGCAGGTCAAGCAGCCTGACAGTCACGGGTACGACAGTGACACCGAGGAAAGAGTAACCCAATCGTCTTTTCTTCGTGGCGCGCGTGTAAAGATATCCACGCGTAGGAAAGTGAACGTGAGGGTGTAAAGAAAGAAATTCCGACGAGGAAGAAGAAATTCCGCAGCGACGTGTTATCGACGCTCTGCCAACCCCTTAAATCAGCGAAGGTTGGTGAGCGAAGGGGGTGAAAGCAGAAGAAGAAGAAGAAGAAGAAGAAGAGGCGGAGGGCAGATCCACCTTTCCCTTTCTCTCGCTCTTCGACGTTCTTTTCCCTCTGCCTTTCCTTTTTCTCTTCTCTTCTCTTCTCTTCTTTTCCTTTTTCCCTCTCACGAGTTCGTGACGAAGAGAGGACATGCGCATGCAGATCACGTTGGTCGTAGCCAGGTGATAGCGTATCTGTGGGCGGCGCGTGCGTGTGGTCCTTCTATGTCCCCTTTAACTTCCATCCTTACCTCCGGTCTCCTCCACCATGCTCGAGGGAAAAGAGGGAACTCTCCCGGGGCCCGTTCCAACTCTCGTCCCATCCCATTCTCGCTCTCTCGCTTCACGTCTCCGTGCCTGGCTCCTCTCTCTCCTCGATCCTACCGGTTTATACCTCCCCACGCTTTTAAATGAGGAAATGACAGACTTAATAATGCGATTTAATGCGCGTCTCTACCTGACGATACGCTTTCCGCGCCGCTCCTCGACGACGGTTCCAATTTGTTTCCTCTTCCCTCCTTTCAACTCGGCGATGCTGGGACCAACGTGGAACGCAAATGAATTTGATAAAAAAATTCAGAATCGACGAAATCTGACGTCGTTCGACTTTTTTTCTTTTTTTTTTTTACATAGAAATAACACTTTTGAATCGCCGAGAAATGACTCGTCGACGTTCCAACGATATCTGGATTATTCATATTTTGGTGAATTAACTTTTCGAATTTGCTGATTGAAATTTATTCAATTATTTTCAATGATGGTAGCTCGTTTTCTCTCTTTCTCTCTTTTTTTTAAATGAACTTTAACGATGTAATAGCTGATACTAATTTATAAAAATTGACGTAACTGCAATTAAAAGCAATTAAAGTTGGCGCAAACAATTGCATTTTTTTTTTTTTTTTTAACGAAACTATAATGACGACTTCGATCATACGAATTTATATTTTAATATGTAGTATAATATAAAATATACAATAATATGTATCCTAAAATTGCAAAAATGCTAAATGTAATATATAATATTATAATATATATCACGTGAATGTCCCATTTTAATCTTTCCACGCATCTGTTGATTATTCGAAGAAGCATTTAAATAAAATCTGTTCTGTTTCGATGGGGACATTTTACGATTCGTCTGGGTGATGGCGTTTCCGGCATCTCAAGGTCACAGCTATTCTCTTAAAAAAAAGATATTAAGCTGTTTATATTAAGCTATTTATATTAAACTGTTTATATAAATATAAAAAGCTTATGTTATATATAAAATATATATATATATATAAAGTTATTAGTTTAGGTGATATTTTAATTTTAGTCGAAGTTTGTAAAACAATTTGTATCGCACGAAAGGCAGTATGAATACAAAGATATACATCTATCATACGGTAGATTTTACAAAATTAAAGTTAAAATATCTCTTGGCCTAAGCTAATAATTTTTCAACATGCACAATTTACAGATTGTATGATTCCATTAAAAAGGAAATAGGGACAATCTTGAGATCTGGCGGGGCACTTTTCACAATGAAACGAATACCTTTGGAGATAATAGCGCAGAAAACTTAAAACGCAACATCCCCTATAAAATACTGAATATTTCATATAAATTAAAATTCATATTAACAAAAATCCTTCTACTTATGATTTTTCTTCCATGTTGCAAGAATTCACGTTTAAATAAATGACAACAGTCAATGACAACTAATCAGAGCACAAATCAGAATATCTTTGCTGACACAAACGAAGCACACACGAGCTAAATCTACTTCCAATAAGACGAAGCACCCAAAAATCAGGATCGTCAACGAAATCTGGATCGTGTGGTATCGAATGGTACCTGGATTATATCCCGGCGAATTAATTTCGCCACACTAGCTGTCAAGAAATTATGTAAATTCGCTTTACAAGGCTGAGACACGAGGTTTCACTCGTCCCTTTCCCTTCTTTCTCCACCCCCCCCCCACTCCTCTCTTCTTTTTTTCGTTTCTTTTTTTTCATTTTTGATCCGGATCGGAATTCCTCGAGTTTCCAGGTTCGAGAACGAACTCTCTAGCCTGTCCGGAGGAGCGGCCTGCTGGAAGAAGTGGAAGCCGACCGGTCGTACGAGATTCTCCTTATCGACGCGGCTGTCCCGCGTTTGGGGCCCGTTCCACGGGCACCAAAATAGCGTACTCGGGGCCCCACCTCGTGCCTCTCCGGCACCTACCTTCGAAAAAGAAACGTAACCCTAGACGTATCGCGGTGTCATGTCCCCGCGCACCTGGCGGCCTCGTTCTTTGTAACACGATACACGCGTTTCTTCTTCTTCTTCTTCTTCTTCTTCGTCGTCATCATCGTCGTCGTTGTCTTCTTCTTCAACTTCTATTCTGTAGCGATATCGGTGCTCTTATTCTTCCGAGCTGTTCGCCTAATATTCGAGCTCGAGACGATCGAGAGAACCTTCTCGCGGTTCCAATTTGCTTTGCAATCAAGAGTTAGTCGAACGTCGGAGTGTGACACTATTTTTGATGTGATGATTCCAACGATTTTACTGTGATTACGATACAAAAATCGAGTTTAGTAAATTAATTACTCGATTAACAAACATCCAACGAGTCTGGGATTTGTATCATTTCAACCTCTTGCGCGCGTCGAGAATTGTTTGTTACAAAATTGTGATATTTTCTCGGTCATTTGAGTAAAGTATATTTGAGTAAATATAAAAAATAGGTGAAACAAATAATAAATTTATTACTTCCCAAGTGATACGTCATACCGACGAGTTCAAAAAGAAAGCGACGAATTGTTGTGTACGGTTTGGTCACTCGTTACGGTCCGCGAATCAGTTGCCAGCGCAAGTGGTTAATTAACAAGAACCAACCAATCATTCTAAATGTATGCGTTGGCCGATTGTCCACAAGATAGTTGACTCCGAAACTATAGTAAAAACAAATCATGGGCTGGCTAATAAAAGAGTCAACCCTCAAATAATTTAGTTCTTCTTATTCATCTTCTTCTTCGTCGTTCTCTTTGCTCTTCTTTTGCAACTTCGAATTAATTAAGTGATGAAGTACTACTCTTGTTTTAAATATCATATATATCTACTTGTGATGTAAGCATAGTCCAAAATACTTCGCTTCGAACATACAATTCGATATTTCAGAGTTTGCAAATCTTGGAAAATTTAACTGCAATTCGATGAAAGAGTAGATTAAATGCAATATTCGATCAATTCTCAAATAGTTGGGTTAAACATATTGCCGAAATCTTGGATATTTTTAATTTAATTTTAATACATTGGCTATTTAATTTTACATTCTCTGAGACGTCCTACCAAGCCTCAGATAATAGCTATTGTTACGTTATGTCCGCAGTAAAATAAAATGAAATTTCAGAATTTTTATTCTCTGGTAAAGACGCGATATTCCATTAACTCCAAAATAATGCAAACGCTTATAATAATCAGTGGTAGATCACTGAAATTTTGTATTTTACAGTCTTAGTGATAAACTCAGTGATCAAATGAAAAATTCCAAAATTATCAACTATAAACAGTGTCAATTATTCAGTCAACCAGTTCAAATTAAATTCAAACATCTTGATTCACAGGCCATTTAAAAATCCTGGAAATAAATTTTTATTTTCAAGGGGAGAGAATCGACGACAACGACAGTTTAAAAAATAATATAATAAAAGTTTATTTTACACGTACAAACGAAACACAACATGGGCACGTAGGTACACAGTGTGAGAAAAAAAAAAATACGAGGGCGACCCTCTTGTATGTCCTGCTCCGAGCTATCTATACATATAATACGTCGTGCGTAACATAATTACAAATCTAACGATCATGAATCCGTGAATAACATCCTGATATGCAGTTATAATTATACCCTACGTATTAACAACTACGAAATACATACGCAGCTAAGTGCACGTTTAAAAAATCAAGGACAGCAGGGCCCGTTTGACTCGTAACGAGTCTCGCGTACATTTCATTTCTGTGACACCTTCGATAACCAAATCGTATTCTATCACGAATGACACGTTCGAGACGAATTTAAGCGATATCGCCGATACAGTGGAAGAACTGTATTTATTTGTACTCGTCGCGATCATACGATCGAGTTCTTAATCGTAAAATTGATCGAGAATTCAATTTCAATTGGGACATTGCAAAATTTTCAGAGTCCCACGACACTGAGTTGTAAAAGGAAAGAATTGGTACGATAGTTTCGTTATTCCAATTTTTCTTATTTTAATCTTGTTTCATTCGAGTCGCGAATCGAGTAATTCGTTAAACAGGAGTTCATTGATTCTCGTCCGTGATTCATGACATTTTGAAGGGTTTTTTATACCTGTGTAACAAATATCAAATTTTCTCCCTCGACTTCCTAGATATTATTTGAAATTTTTGTCGTTTCTCTTTCTCAAACTTTATGAATTTGACACGACAATTTTTTTTGTATAATTATTGATTACAACGACACTGTGGAGTTGCCGGCAATTTTATCGAATTTTAACTGTAAATGTATAAATAGATGTTAGAATTCCTAACGCAATTTACAAAATAACAAGAGAAGACGAGTTTTGAGTACCTTAGTCAGTATCTTTGTGAGAAATATTGAAAACAAATGGATTATTTTTGACAAATTTGCGCAGTCGTTTTAAAATAAAATCAATTACATTCTTTATTCGTTGTTACTTGAAAGTCACAATAAACGAAGACACTTTATTTGCATAAGTTTTCTATTTTTTAAATCGTCCTTTCTTAACCTCTCGCTGCCACGCACGTCGAGAACATTTTCTCAGTTGTGAGTCAATTTAAATGTAACACAGACAAAACAAACGACGAGTATATTACTTCTTTAATAATTTCTAATAATTGATATCACACCGACGAGTTCGAGAGAGAACGAAAGCGACGAATTATTGTATACGGTTTCGGTCACTTTTAAATACAAATTTAAACAATTAATTTTACCTGACATGTAGATGTGCCCCGCGAGACTCCACAGCGTCGTCTACGCTCGAAAAAAAAAGAAAACAAACCCGGAAACAGCGTCGTTCGTTAGGCTTGACCGAATCCTAAATGGCTAAGAGGGTTCGAGGTGTCGGCGCGATAAGACCGAAACGATCCAAACGGCTCTCGTGACTCTGAAGAGCGAGACGAACCCACCTGAAGAGTTTCTCTCTCGTGCGAGAACAAATTTCCCTAGCGTGGTGCATCACTAGGACGTCTCCTGTAGGACGACGGCCCCGGTGCCTGGTATCCCAGGCGGCGGCGGCGGCGGCGACGTCGACACCCCCAAATTGTGCGTCAACGAGTGCCTCCTGAGGTCGCAGTTCCTACGGAACACCTTGCCGCAGGAGGCGCAGTGATACGGCTTGATGTCGGTGTGCGTGAGTAGGTGGGTCTTCAGGTTGCTCCTCTGGTTGAAACTCCTGGCACAGACGGGACACTTGTGCGGCGACTCCTCCATGTGGAGGATCTTGTGCACCGCGAGCGTCCTGCTCTGGCAGAATCCTTTGCCGCACTCCGCGCACTTGAACGGCTTCTCCTTGCTGTGGATGTACCTGGAACATCGACATCCACACCCGGTGGTGATTCGAAACGAGGCGAGCTCTCGATGACGAGAGGTTGGTAATGGGATTAGAGGGATTAGGGGGATTAATGATTGTCGGGGCCGGCGGAGCGTGGAAATTTTTGGTCTGGCTTTTTTCAGGCCGAATGAATTTCAGCGCTCCGGTGAAAGTGGTTTGTTGTTGGTTTAGGTGCGTCAGAGGATGGTGAGGGTGACGTTTTGGGATGAGAGAGGATGTTTGGTCTGTTGGAGAGTACTATTTTATGTTAACCAGGATTTCAAGTATTTTAATAACTGTTTGGTAACACGGGTAGTAAGTAATTTTGTGGCACGCGTAAATAGTCATTAATACCGATTGAAATGACTGATTCTTCGTAATTTTTCGTACAAATGCGAAACAAATACCGTTCTACCAGACCTATGATTTTTGCTTTTTTATCATTGATAATATTGACTCTGGAACAATTAAAATGTTGTTACATTATTAATAATTATTTGCTGTTGCTTACTTTGAGATGAGTTTAATATTTTGTAATATAATAATTAATATCTCTGATTTCTAATTGAAATTATGCGGACACTGAGAAAATTAGATGTTATAACACTTAAATTTATAATATTAACTGCATAATATCACGTAATAATTTAATTCCACTTCATCTCTAATTTCTTTCTCGCAGAAAAGTAAAATACAAATTGAGTTCTCAGTCGTTTTGAATCACGTCAAGAACTCTACACTTTTATGATATTTGAGAGTCAAAGGATATCTTCCCCCCTAAAAAATAAATTCGAACAAACTCTCTTACAATTAGCTTTAAAGGCTGAATACTGGCGCATCTGTTTACAACAAAATGTCGAATCAAACAGAAAACGCGGAAAAAGTAAAAAATCTAAATCCAAACGAGCTGAAACTGATTCCATCCACCCTCGTTGGTCGATCACCAAATTGCTTTCCTTCATCCCGATAAATCATCATCTTTCTCACAAAACAAAAGAGAAAAAAAAGAAGACCTACCATACAATGTAACAGT
The DNA here is from genome assembly GCA_036937485.2 of Tetragonisca angustula. Classification (NCBI taxonomy): domain Eukaryota; kingdom Metazoa; phylum Arthropoda; class Insecta; order Hymenoptera; family Apidae; genus Tetragonisca; species Tetragonisca angustula. Next base: position 99,404 of record JAWNGG020000023.1, on the reverse strand, counting down.
ATAAAAAAAGAGAAGAAGACACGCAATGCCTGAATCCAATTAACGGGAATCGCCAGCGTATCGATTGACGTCGTCGTTGATTGATGACGAAGATACGAAATGCCTGATAAATTGTCACGAGTTGATCAACGTAATTAATACACCACGGCGATATTCCGGCCGTCATAATTATACCGTTCGGCCGGTATCATTTCGTCGTATTTAGATTGCAATCAATTTGAGCGCGCGCGCGAACACCTTACGGGGTAGAAAGCGCGTTTCACGAGGTGGCATGATTGGTACGACTACTTTTGCCCGTGAACGCTTCCCACACCAACGAGCATGCACAATGGCAGCTTTGTCTCTTCCTCTCGTCAAACGAATTTTTTTCACGAGGGCCAGCATCTCTGAATGGTGGTAAATTGAGTACAATTATCATCGTCGACTTCGATTCGCCAAACACTCGCAATTAACATGCGGCCTTGATTGGTGAAAATTTAAACGTCTCTCTCTCTTTCACTCTGTCATGAAAATATTGTTTCGCGTAATTTTTATTGTTGTATCGTGTAAGATAAAATATTTTGGGACTTGGATGGATTTTGAAAAAGAAAATGACCGAATTTTATTGTGTTATTTTCGCTGTGTAAATAGTTTGCAAATGAGTACGAAAGAGAGTTTAAAATTAATCACTACTGATCGATTGGCACTATGAACTACTATCGTGATTCTTTTAACATTTGATGTAATATTGGGTCGTCTTTACTATATACAAGTAATATATATGTATATGTATTTATATTTAGTAATATGGATTATTATATATTTAATAATTTATATAACAGTATATGTATATTTATGTATTACGATGAGACAGAGAGTAAATTAAATGTAATTAATGGACGGTTAAAACGAAGAATTGTCGCAGCTTTTGAAGAAATAAAAATGCAGAAAATTACGCTGTAATTGGTAGATTATGTGATAACTCAATTCAAAGAATGCAATTTTACATTACACGTGGTGTAATTAAAAATTGTAAATTAAGCATACGTCGTATTAATGATAAAAAAAAAAAAGCCTTGACATTTGTATCGTATATAGAAATAGCAACAATAACACTGTGACGAACAGAATTTTGTTATTCCGAACTTTCCTCTCGATTTGAGTTGTAGAATCGTCCTAAATTCAATTTGACCATGACTCATGGCCCATGTTATATACGAATATTGTATGAAATTGTGCAAGTACACACGTATATAAAATACAATTAAATAGGTATATGATATTACATAACGCGACAAACTTAGGGGAAAAAGTTCGTTTAGGGGATCGACGATATCCTTGTTTTATATTCCTAAATTTATCAAATACATTTATCTAGATCGAATTCACGTGACTTTGTGCAAAATGTCCAAAAGAAATCCAAATTTCTAATGAAAAGGAAGATGTGCCAACACTTTACTACAAACTTTTGAGCAATAAATGCTAGTAAAAAAAAAGAAAAGAAAAGAAATGAAGATCTTAAAAGAACCTAACCTAGCAAAAAATTCTCGCAAAAGAAAGGATACCTGGTTAGTAAGAGAGTCGATTGGGACAGGAACTAATAAGGAACAATGTCCGAAAAAGTGAGGGAATCCTCGACCACTTGCGCTGGCAACTGGTTCGCGGACCATAACGAGTGACCAAGGTGACCGTGTACAATAATTCGTCTATAACAAATTACTGAGAAGTAACAAATTTATTACTTGTTTCGCCTGGGCGATATTTCGAGGAAACATTGGAATTTTTCGGCCGAATACTCTCGTTCCAGCGCAAGAGATTGAAAGGAAATCCAAGATACTGGACGCTGAATGACACACGCACGATGATACACGAAGCAAAATCCTCTGGAAAGTGTAAAAGTGTCGCAGACACGCGTCTACGTACCAACGTTCTCCGACATACCTGTGATCCCTCAGGTGATCCTGCCGTCGGAAGGCCTTTCCGCAAATGTCGCACGAGTACGGCCGCTCGTCGGTGTGCGTTCTCTCGTGTATCAGCAGATTGTAACTCTTGGTGAACTGTCGGCTGCAGAACTTGCAGATGAACTGCTTCTTCGGTCTGGCGACCCTGCATGCCCGCGGTATGCTCGCCTCGACCGCGGACGTGGACGTGGCTTGCAGCGGCGACGAGGAGGTCAACGACGACGAGGGCGACGAGGTGCAGGCTGACGACGACGAAGCGAACGACGAGACGGCTATCTGCGACGACTGCGGTGCCGCGGCGACGCTCGTCGTACTCGAGTTCGCGCGACTCCCTTCCGATATCCGTCGCAGCAGCGCCTCGTGATTGCTCGACGACGACGACGTGCCAACGGAATTGTCCCGCAGCAGCGCCTCCTGCTCCTCGAGCAGAGCCAGATCATCGTCCGGATCACCGATGAAGTCCAACCGGGCGTCCTCCTCGTCGTCGTCGGTGGACTGCAACAGCCGTTCGCCAGCTAGCTGGTCGTTCTTGGACGGTGCGGCGGCGGTGAACGCGGCCTCCACATTGACCGGTGAACACCTGTGATTAGCGAGCTGCCCCGAGGCAGAGGATTGGCCGACACCAGGCGCGGCGCTGCTTGCATGAAGACGATGAAGAGTCAGATAGGTCTCCAGTGCCTGAAGATTGAGCGCCGCGGCAGCGGCATGACCGGGCGGAAGTAGAGCGACCCTTTGGAGGGCGGCGAGGAGAGCTCCTTGGAGTCCGAGTGCCACGCTCTGCAACGTGAGATTCGGCAGTCCGGTCTCTGCCACGCTAACTGAGACGTCTCGGTGCTGCTCGGTGGATATGGAAGAGGAGGAAGAGGAGGACGACAGGACCGTTACGATCCCTCGGTCCTGCTCCTGGTCCTGTTGCTGCTGCTGCTGCTGCTGCTGTTGCTGCTGTTGCATCCTTCCCCGTCGCTAGAGTCGTCACGGGTCAGGTCGAGCAACTGTCGACGTGTTGCCGATTGCAGCATTGGCGAGGGTGGAGGATTTGATCGGACGATTTTCCTTGGTGACAGGAGGGGGTGGGAGGGGGTTGCGTGCGAGGTTCGATCGTTGGTTCACTAGCCGGCGACGACTCGAGTCGCAAACCTCATGCCGGTTCGGCGATTTCACGGCTGGGGACGCTCGCGGCGAACGTGGACAAACGTGGAAACGGCAACGAGGAGAAACGCGCGCGATGCTGGCGGTGCGAAGGCGCCCCGACGACTGCTCCTGCCTCTTGCTGCTGGGCACTGCTCGTGGAGACACCTGGTGGCAGGTATCCGAGGCGAGTTGGGACCGTCAGCGAGGAACGGGGCCTCGCGATTCCGGAGAGAGAGCCCCACAGCTGGCCCGCAATTGCTCGCTGTTTCGGTGTAAACGGATTCGTTCGTAATCTCGCGTGCACATGACTGCGTGTGCGCCTACGTCGTCGACACAGGGACATCGTCGCCACGACCATCCCCTCGACCGTCCTTTACCATATCTCTTTTCTGTTCTAATGGCAATTGCTGCAGTATTTCGTGGTTTTTAAATTTCAATCAACGTTGCATGGTGGAGTGCCAGTAGATTTACGTTTTTTCCCCCAGCTAACTTCCCAACAGGCCCAGATTGTAGATTAACGTTATAGTGTGATATAATGTTAGATGTGAAAATGAATAACCTCTAAAAGTTTTGTTGAGAACGATACGCTAATTTCGTAAACTTTGCATTTTTCTTTGATTGCCTTGAAAATTTCCAGAACTGGAGGAAGGTAGAGGAAGAAACAACCCCCAGTTTTAATAAGTGTGTTTGAGTCCAGCTTGTACCGAATTTGGTAACCTCAAATAAAGATCATTTTTTTTATACTTTTCATATGAATACAATGTTTTTTTTTTTCTTGTACAGCGTACTCTCATTGTAATAACAAATAATATAATTTTACACATTTTGCGTGTTAAACTCTACACCGCGTACCGTTTCTGGTACATACGGTGGCCATTTTGGAATGGTTCAATCAAAACTGCCTCGGTACCCAACTGTTAACCACTTTTCATCCATGCAGAAAGTTACAAACTTTTCTTTTTTCTTTTCTTATACATTATGACATAAACGTCACTAACAATAGGTGACATTTAGTATCAACGATTTTGACATAGGTCAAAGGTGATTCGGATTGGCAGCTCTTTGGATGGAAGTTTTGGACATGATAGGACAACATGATACAAGTTCGAGAAAAGCATTTTCTTTTTCAAATTCGAACAGGAGACAAATGGGAAACTTGTTTCGAACGGAATTGGATATTATTTCTTTAATCGAAGATAGCAGTTCAAAGTGACACACACAACATAAGAACGAAAACAGAGACAGCAACATAATTTCTTTCTAAAAGAACGATCAATCAGTACTATTTTTACTTAAACTATCAACATCAACGAACAAAAATTTTGATAATCGATCAAGCAGTGTTTCTGTGGCATATTTATGACAACTCGAAAATCGCGTGCTTCGAAAAGATTAGAACGTCACTAGAAAGACAAGATCTATCAATAAATAGAACTACTGCCTATTTTTCCTAATCATAATCGTCCAATTTACATAAACCGAACCGATAAAAGTCCGCTAAAATTGACAGGCGCTGTTCGTCAATTAGCAAGACGTTCGTCATTCAATTTATACGGCGTCGCAGCCCGATGGTTAAATCAGTTTCTGTCAGGCAACGTGTCGGTAAATCATCGTGCTTCTGTGTCCGCGGCTATCGTTAGAACGTCGCGAATTAAGAATTACGAGATACTTATGCAACGTGCCGTGAAAGCATATAATGAACAGCAAATTCTGTCACGGCGTGTGTCACCAGTCACGATACGTACGCGTTCGATAATAAACAATGTAAATGCGACGTAGCTTGTGCTTCGTTCGCGAGCCATTCGCGCGTCTAACATCGTCCGAATATACGCGGACACGCTGTCACGTTGATGGAAATGGCTCGCAGGGTGAAACGGTGAAATGTCACATCCATTTAAAGATGGTGAGTTGTTTCTTTTATTATATAGATTCTCGCTTTTCGAAAATTCGTAATATTATTAAGATAATAACATAACTAAAACTGTGATATAAATAAAATTGGTAATATTATTATTAAAATTATTAAGTTTCAAAATTAACAAAGAGAGAAATTTTAAGAGAATGTTAAACTATTTTGAACATACGATATCCTGAGCATGAAAAGTAGCTAATAAAGAAAATTTAACCTAATTCTAATTCAATCTATCTCGACTGTTAATTTTGAAACTCCTTAATGATATTACTCATTTTCGAAAAGCGAGTATTTAAAAAGAAAGGAACTTATCTTCTTTAAATAGATATAACATTTCAAGTGCGTCAAAAATTATTAAAAATTAAGGAATCTAAATTTAGTCTAAATTGCTTTTCGCTCTTAAAATCATATAATTATTAGACGGTCGATCTTTGTACAATTTTCTACTTTGATAAATACGACAAAAATTTGTTTCCGCTGCTAATTATTACAACATTCATTCTAGCGTTGATGTTCATTATATGTCTTTCCATGATTTGGTTTAATTATTTTAATAGAATACAAGCGTTTGAACAGTTTCGTGAAAATAACATGATCCTTTGAGTTTTCTTAATTTACCCTGTAGATAAAGTTAATGTGCTTGGGGAATAAAATTATGCGATGCGAGATAATACGACTTTGTGTGTGAGCGACGAATCATCATCAGCGTCAAGGATTAAATATCTTCGTATATTTCACGAGAAGCTCGTCTCTGAAAAATTATTTAAACGTTACCTTATAATATTTATGTTATTCGAACTTGTTGATATAATGCTAACGTCAAACGTGCAGAGGTATTTCCATTTTGTTTTAATTATTAATCAAGTTCTTTTGCTATTTAATTCAAGTTCAAAAAAAAAATACAATTAATTAATAATGGAGTATTTCAGAGCGACCGTGTTGCATAATTGATTGATGAAACAAACAAACGATGGATCGTCGTTGAAAAAGAAAAACCCCCCTCGAATGGTGTAAAAGTTCAATGAGCGTACGTGTACCGTTAACATGATTTATCGTTCTATAGATCACTGTGCGATGAGTTGCAAACTTGCACACGATTTTATATACCGATGAGGCCAATAGCAATACTTCACTTAACGTAACAAGCGAATTTTAACTATCTGTGCCCGCCATATCTTCTTCAGCTTTATTACTTGTGAACGTTGCGCATAACCATAGTTCCTCAAACTATCGCTTCACCAGTCAATCATAATTAGTCTCCGGGAACACAAACTTTCAAAGACTTTCCAGACACTTTCGCATTAACCTCCCCACGTGTATATAACTCAATGTAGCTCACAATTTGCATAACGTCAGCGTTCCTTCAATCTTGTTTTATCTACTTTTTCGTTTATTTCATTCCAGCGAGACGTCATTCCGACGAATATCGACTGAGAAACGAAAATTTCCGACGGACGCGGAATTTCTATTAATTTTGTCACTTGTGCTTTCAATCAGAAATTTGCAGCAATTTCTTTTCTCCAGAAAAGTGAAGTAGATGGGTATTTTTGAATGATTCGAAAAGAACGAAACAAATCTTTTTGTGTATTTTATGATATAACAATTCATTCAGAAATATAATTTAATACGTTTAAATTATTAAAAGAAATGAAATAAATATTTTAATTTGATGTTAAATAATTAACAGTTTTTGAAAGTATTATATATATATATATATATAATAGTTATATAATATATAATATTATAGTTATAAATTTAATTTCGAAATATAATTCAGTATTCTTGAATGATCGAAATAAATACTTTCGTACATTCTTTTGAGAAATATGAATATTACAATTACAAAATGCAATTCAGTGCAATTTCAATATTTCAAAATTAATAATTCCTGACTGGGTCAGGCTCCATTAGATCATTTAGAATTAGGCAACTCAGAATTCGAGAAATTTGAAATTTTTAATTTGAGTAGGTTCTGTTACTAACTAACCTCTGTCACATAATATAAAATCTCAATTTCTAAGATTTCTTAATCTTAAATTCTAATAATTTGGTACAAATTATTACAACCATTATCATGGTCACTCAATCGTAGTATTGTATTTTCCATCATTAGATTAATGAGGTTAATGGAACTTCGAATCTTTATGATTAGATCGCTCAATTTCTAAACTTTAAGTAAAAATTCTCATCAAAGTTAATTATTAATAGAAATAATAATTATTGAAAATAGTAAATTTTATTATTGTGGAGAATATGGGGTGGCAAAGTAAATGTAATTAATTTCAGTAATCGAAGGTAAATCACAATAATTTAATTCGACGATATCCTCTGACGATTAATTGTATTTATTACATCTAGTTACTATCACAGTTACAATGTATATATACTTGTTCGAAATTCCAACATTCAAGTGCTGTATATGCATATATATCATTCGAATTCCATCACGGTTCAATCGCTTAAAAGCAACATGATTAACCCAAACCTCTAAATCGACGACCCACTATGCAACATCGATCACTTCAACGTTATCGCGCCTAACGGAACGGTGGCCATGTTTTCCACCCCCTGTAAGAGGGCACGACGATGCTTGGGTGGGGTTACGTGCCGCCACCACGTTTCGACTTGGCTGCAAAGCCGCAACAATTTACGACGGCAATTAATACGCGCGAGCGAACCGTGTATAGCGCCTATGGTTGGCTGCCTTTTCCAGCCAAGAAAGACGGACACGTTCCGTGCACGCGCTGTGTTTCGTACAGAGTGCCAAAGGAACTCGACAGAAAGCGGAGAAGAACAGCAACGAATAAGAAGAAGATGAAGACGAAGAAGAGAGTGGTGGAAGAGAGAGAGAGAGAGAGAGAGAGATAGATAGATAGAAACGCAGAAGACGACGACGACGACGAGGACGAGGACGAGGAGGAAAGTAGAGAGCTCGAGGAAAGAGAGGAAGAACTCGTGGTTCGGGAGAGGAAGAGAGGCGAACACCGAGAGGCAGACTAAATAATATTATAGGTGGTGTTCTCACGGTCCCGGGACGCCCGCGGGCCAACTCGTCACCCCCTCCGTCCCCTCCCCCCTCCTCCTCCTCCTTAGTCTTCTTAGTTTCCTCTCCTCGCGGGGCCCTACCTCTCGCTCACCCCCGCGCGCGAGCTTCGCCCACGCCGAGGCCCCCACGACGTCGTCGGGAGAGAAAGAGCAGCGACGAACGACCGGCAACGAGTATGGACGACAACGGACGAAGGGGTCAGAGTTCAGGCCCGCGCTCGCTGACCGTCACCGCGTGGACGCTTTTCTTTCTCCTTTCGCGGCGAAGAGAGAAACGAAGATGCCAGCCTCTTCCCATCCTTCGCATCTTCTCGGGCCCCGTTCTCGCGTCTCTCCGCCACGGTTTTCTCTCCACGGTGTACCACGCGCGTGTTTTTCGTGATTTTCCTGACGTCGAGCCGTGGATTTGATCGGTTAATCAAGTCGATCCACCGCGATCGTTTCTTGAGTGGGTATCAGATGGACGAGGGTATTTTTTGGATCGGTGCGAGATTTTAGAAGCGTGCGAAGAATTCGTCGAAAGAAGAAAGACACGTGGATCCAGGAACAATTAGATTTCTTTTACTTTAAATCTGTAGTCGAATGTATGTCTTTTTGCGCTGGAATGACATGCCAAAATTTTTGTCTCAAATTGCAGCATTTTCTACTAAATATTGAAAAGTAGGGGGAAAAAAAAATGAATCTTCACCAAATTTCTATCTCTTCGTGCTTGTCCGTAAAAATCCAATCTATTGTTCTGAGACTTTCATATAAATAGTAAATATAAATCCATGGAACGTGAGAAAATAAAAGTACTGTAAATATAAATAATAATATAATAGTATATATAAACAAATAAATAAATAAAAACAAGAACATGAAAGGAGACACGTAGATATAATTAATCTCATTATGATATAGTTTTCGAAGGTCATTATACTCAATAACATGCTACAATAACGTCACCAATTATTACAGCGTTATAAAACCGTATTGTAACGCGTTCATCCCGTTTCTCTCGTCTTCTTTTTTCATTGCTTCAAGTAGTCACTTAGTTTAGTAGAAACATTGGGCAATGACTTAATATAAACGTCAGTTATCAGTGGGAACAGCTGACACTTGTACGACGTTTGAAAGTGAGAATTCAAGTAACGAGAAAATGAAACGATAACGAAGATGTTCAGATAAGAATGTTATCGCTTGTTATCACTGCGATCGAAAGCAGCTGCAATTCTGACTTCTGTCTTCTTTGTTGTTTCGCGATACTTTAATCCTTTTCGCGAGCGAACTTTTGTTGAATAGTACCGGTATTAGATAACGTCACTATCGAGCGCTTGGTATCCGATACAAAAATATACGTGTTTGACGAAGAATTACGTATAGCTGTAAAATGTAAATTTACGACTCCTCTCTTATCAGTAATGAATCGATAAATTATTTGATAATGTCTGTGGCGAGGCAACAGCTTCGCGCAAGCTTCTTCGAAGATATGAAACTTAATAAGAGTCTAACTCCAAGAGTCAGATTATTTTAAAAATTTTCAATCTGAATTTTACGGAATTTTTCAACTTGGGTGACATTCGATCTAAATTAGGACATATGGAACTTTCCATTTTCATGCGAACAGCAAATTTCAACCCAGATTCTCTAGAACTTTTCACTTTTGTAGAATTGGCAATTTTGCGAAATTTTTCTTACGGAAAAATGAAAGGAAACATTCAAAATCGTATAAAGAGATAACATTTCGTTAGTGATCCAACTGAAATTTAATGATACCAAGATTAAGAACTTCAAGCGTGTTGTTTCGATGATATAAACGTACGAGGTATGAGAGAAATTATGAAAACAAATTATTTTTCTCACAATGTTGCATTCTTAATGAAACGTGTAAGACTCGCACATTTTCAAATGTCAATTCAAACATTTTTCTTGTAACTATTACCATCAAGATTCAAAGAAATCAATTGTATATTATTACACTGCAATTATACTGTACAATTTTCACACTTTAAAATTTCCAAAGACACACAAAAATACGCTGAAATCTAAAAAAATTAAAAAAAAGCAACCGACTAACAATGAGCTAAAAAAAAAGAAAAAGACACAGACAAGAGATCCACCCCAACCGAAGCAAAATCAATCTGTATGCGTAAGCAAAGCCACCGATTATCACGAAAAGCACACGTTGACCGTCCTACGTGTCGCTGTGAAAAAAAAGAACGATTACAAATTAATCCGTTCGACCGGTTTCATTTATCATTCTTGATGCTCGTTTGCCGTGTTTACACGTGCTCCGCGCCGCAGAAAGGGGCTAATTCGACGGTGTTAGAACGATCGAAAGAAACGGGGGCCCCATATTGGCTCGTGAAACGATCGCTGGCCATTGCACGTGAGAATCATCAGGGTGATGTCGATCGCCGCGAGATACAACGTGTATCGAAATCGCTCGTGACGATCTCTGCGCCCTTATCGATGAGATTTGAAACACTTTTGAATCTGCATACGTCGGTGTTAACCGAGTGTTTCCGATCTGGTGGCATAGAGAGTAGATTCTATATTTATAAAGAAAGTAATTCGAAAGGGAGGAATGAAACTTTTCTCACTTAAAGCTTCGTTTCTTCGATATTATTAGATTTTAAATTTTAAAGAATCTTGTGTTGAATAGATCTGTTCCACTGGCAATTAAGTTAAATAGACAAAATTATGTCGCTCGTTTTTCACAGAAACGCACTTTGTCAACCATCACTGGAAATTTAACTATTCAAATTAATATTTATTATAGTGGGATTTTAATTAATCAGGTCACAATTATCCATAGTATCCGTCTCCAATTAATTGTTTATAATTTCAACTGTGTTTTTTAACCTCCTGCGCTGGAATGACGTGCCACGCTCGTCGAGAATTTCTTTTTGTCCCAAAATTGCAATATTTTCTCAGTTTGTAAGTTTAGAATTATTAATTTATATTTAATTTAAGTATATTTAAGCATAATTCAGGCAAAACGAATAATACATTTATTATCACTTCTCAATAATTTCTATCCAGTGATATCATACCGACGAGTTCAAGGAGAAAGCGACGAGTTATTGTATACGGTTTGGTCGCTCGTTACGGTCCGCAATCAGTTGCCAGCGCAACGTGGTTAACATTTGACTCGAACAGTTCGTTTTCATTTGCATTTATATATCCAAATTTCTTCCCTCGATGTCATGCTGTTTTCTGTATAGGAAAAATTCAACAGACGCATATATATAGGAAGAAATTTTGTATAGAGAAAAACATTTTTCAGTTACTTGTCCTTAATTGCTTCTCTCCCGATTAATATACTAGAATTACCAAAGTGATCGAAATAACCAGTTTATCATTTTTTTTCTCTTTAGAATAGTTTTGCAGATTCACAATGTTGTAGACATTGTTCTAAAGATTGAAAATATACTTCTAACGATAGTTTACAACAGAATGAAACTCCCTTGCATTTTCATTTCTCTGGCACGGATTCTTGTGAAATTTTCAGTCTGTTTTAGCGTAAATTTCACCAATTAAATTATTTTTAAATTTTATATATATATAATTATTAGAAAAAAAAATTTTTAAATTACTTTAAAAATGATATAGAAATTAAATTAGTAATAGGTTTTATGTAAATTATATTTAATTATATTATATAAATATGAGGAACTAGGCAAAATAATTATATTCACCTGTTTATCAAAAACATGTCCTATTGAAAATAATTTTAAGCCAATCTGACTGTACAAAGGTAGCATAATCAATTGATTTTTAAATGAAATCTGGAATGAAAGGACTGTCTCATATTTAAAATTTTAATAAAAATGCCTCTATGTTTTATTACTTTATTACTGATACTTTGTACCTTCTCTGGGACGAGCATTTCCCACTCGTAGAAACGAAACTTTTGCTTTCGAGTCAGATTCAAAATGACGCGAATTTGTCGTCGAGGCTGTACAATATGATCTGAAGTCCCTGTTGGCCAATGGTAAATCTTTTTGACGCGCGATACGGGAACCGGAGCGCAAGTCCAGAGAACACATTCGAGAGCCACTTTCAATTTGCTCTTGTTTCCTGAATGCGGTGAAGCGCAGAGGGAGGCCGCGGCTTCCCGCCGCGTAGATAATTAGATCGCTACCAACCACCAACCTCCGCTTTCACGCATCTTTACCTCCTCCGCGATCGCGTACCCACGATTCTTCTTCGTTGTGTAACTTGCCGCTTGTTTTCTGCTCTTCTCGCTCGGCTTGTTTCCCTTCTGTCAGCTCTTTTGCCAGTCGCGAACAACGTTTCGACAAGTGGCGGTGTTGATAGATTGGCATCGATGGGGATGATGGTGGCTGGTGAGACATATTGATGACATACACATCGAGCTGTATATATAATACAATTGTTAATGACATAATTCGAATCTTATTATATATGTACAATAATAATGATAATAATAAAATGTATTATATGTATATTGTATATATAATATACATATTATATTATGTATTATATATATACAAAATATATATATTTAATATAAATAAATTATCTCTAAAATACTAATTTAATTAATAATTTAACCATAATTAGGTGCAATCAATTAGAATCGTGCAAATTCGCAGAAAGCTCACCAAATAACCAGAAATTAAATAATAGCGTATATAACATGATATACGTATTATATAATATATTATATTGTATATTATATATATGCAATTTTATTACAAATGTATTGTATATATATATATATATATATATATATATATACAATATATATATTTAACATAAATAAATTATATCTAAAATACTAATTTAATTAATAATTTAACCATAATTATGTGCGATTAATCACAATCGTGCAAATTCGCAGAAAGCTCACTAAATAATCAGAAATTAAACAATAGCGTATATAATATAATATACATATTATATTATATATTATATATATACAATATATATATTTAATATAAATAAATTATATCTAAAATACTAATTTAATTGATAATTTAACCATAATTATGTGCGATCAATCACAATCGTGCAAATTCGCAAAAAGCTCACTAAATAATCAGAAATTAAACAATACCGTATATAATATAATATACATATTAAATTATATAATATATATATACAATTTTATTACAAATATATTGTATATATATACAATATATATATATATATTTAATATAAATAAATTATATCTAAAATATTAATTCAATTAATAATTTAACCATAATTATGTGCAATCAATTAGAATCGTGCAAATTCGCAGATAGCTCGCTAAATAACCAGAAATTAAGTAACAGCGTAACGTTCTAAATAAAAACCCAGAAAAAACCTGAAATTATATAAATAACGACGGACTACATGTATATATTTACATTACGATCGATCGTATCTTATTTTCTGCAATGTAATACGTTGCAGCCGCATTTTCACATTCGAAACTCGCGAAATGAAATTTCCAGGTAACCGATTCAAATTCGGATTCGTGATATTGAACTTGAATCCCTTGGCGGTTGATTGTCTGATTAATCACCCGACCACGCCCCGCGACGGACGCTCGCAATCAGCGTTTGATAAGATTAATCGCGTCACCGAAAGCAGCGCGCATCCTCATGGTTCCGCGTGTCACCGAGTCAACATTTGTAAATCTATTACCGCGACGACGTGGTAACGGAGACGCCGCCGATTAAACCGCGCTCCTTACCGATGTTATTCTATTTTTTAAATTAATATCCCGCTTGTCGTCGGCTCGCCGGCTGATTTATACGCGGGACTCTGCTGTCCTTTTTCTCTTTTTTTCTTTTTCCTCGTTGGTCCCTCGTTGGCGTTCACTGCTAGTAAAAATCGCTCTGATAGATCAACGAACCCTGCTTCCACCGCGTGAACACGGCCGATATGGATCGTGTAATCGGATCTATACGAATTCCATTGTTTTTCGTTTTCGACTCGGTGTAATTGTTGAAACAAACTTTCAGCCTGCTTGGGAAATTTAGTTGCTGAAATAAACTTGGAGAAATAGCTGTTATTGTATAAAATAGTATGTAAAATATAGTATAAAATAGTGTAGAATGTAAATATAGTATAAAATAGTATAAACTAGCATAGAATGTAAATATAGTATAAAATAGTATAAAATATAAATATAGTATAAAATAGTATAAAATAGTACAAAATAATATAAAATATAGTATAAAATAGTATAAAATACAGTATAAGATAGTATAAAATACAGTATAAAATAGTATAAAATATAGTATAAAATATAGCACAAAATGTTATAAAATATTTGAACTATCGATTTTTTATAAACAGGCGCATATTTTCTGACATTCACTGTTGCTTTCGTATCTTTGAACCTGCACTGTTCTCCAGCTCACTGATTCAATTATAATAACCTCCAGTTTTACACCAAGGAACGCTCGTTAATGTTTTTTAAGTATCGAGCCGCGTTGCAGGCTGGCACGACGAAAAATTACGGTTTTACTCGAAAAGTTACGCGGACAGTTCTCCGGCGGTCTTTAAAGTAATTTATGGGGCAATCTCGTCCCTGTAATCGCGAACTGCTCGCAAGTATCACCTTCACCTCGGATCTTTATTACCGTCGCAGAACTAACTCGCACCCCTGAGTCAGTGGTCACGCTTTGCTTTTCATTTAGAGACACAATATTAGCGCAACACAGTCTCAACACGATGATTTAAGGAACAGGTACAATGTTCCTTGGCATGCTCATCTTCACCTCCAGAGTATATCTAAGCCTTGTATGTCTAAGTTAGCAGCTTAGAATGATTTAAACGATCAATATTTTTAAAAACATTTAGATTCTGGGCATTTATTACCTTTGTATTTTAATCAACGAATTAATAGGATAAGATGGAATGTCAAAAAATCCTTCTTTTTCTGTTTTAAATATTATATATTATAGTATAGGTAAATACACATTATCAGTCAAAAATTTGAAAAATATTAATGCACATGAATAATGATTCCCTCGTCCAAATCGTTCGAATACATTATGTACAGAAAGGATTAATAGTAATATATAACGAATCATTAAACTAAATATAAAGTATGCAACACCTTAAAGTGTATCCAAAATTTTCGATACTGTACGTAAACTCCTAGAAATCTCTGCAATAACAAAAATATCGAGATATCTACTTTCATCTTTACATCCTTTCTTCTCCACGCTCGAAGAATGCACAAAACGGAAGACGTAACACGCGCGCCATCTTGTGAAACTCCTGCCACTCTCTCAAGGCCACCTAGATCCATTCGATTTCGACCTAATCGAGAGAAAAATCTGCCGTTTCGAGAAATACGTGTACACAGTTCATCCAGCGTAACAAATATCCACGAGGCCGGCAGAGGACGGCAGCCATAACAAAAGGCTACCAATATGAAGCCAGGGGTGGCGTCACCCATGTTTTTTTTCAGGGCGACACGTCCCCTACTGTTTTCTAGGCGACTGGATAAAGTGCTCCCTGTCGCGAGCCGTACGCGTTCTATCGTGCCTTCGAACCGGGGCCCAATGAAATAAATGTGATACTTTCAGCACTGCCGCCTCGCTTTCCAGTCTGTCTCGCTTCCCTCGGCATAAATAACGCGCGTAACTCCACCCTTCGAGAGGACGAGTCCCCTAACGTGGCTGTCTGTGGCGTTGTTAAGTAGAACGGAGAGTTAAGTGGAACGGAGAAGGATGACGAACGAAGGGAGAGAAACCCTTGGTGAACGCCACGTATCACCAGGAGGCAAAGCGCGATTCCATTAGTCAGAACCTCACCACCGTGAGGATCCACGGTTTTAAAGCACCGTTCACACGCCACCGCTACCTTCACCACGACCTGCGTCGCTTTCACTTTTCGATTTCGAAATTGATAACCGCGCTCGGGTGGATTTTGGCAGGAGGTTTGCTCGTTTCGATCAAATTTAGGACGACGGTGTGGGATCGAACGTATTGTGTAGGGTAGTCAGTGAAAGACTGAATGATACAAAACAAAACTGACTTTTGCAAACATATGTTCTTTTTATTTTTTATTATTTTATTTGGAAATATAATTAATCCTTTTCTATAATTTACAAAAGAAAATTTAAAATCACTGTGTGGGATTATGTAGAGTGGTTACTGAAAGACTGAATGATACAAAACAAAACTAACTTTTGCAAACATATGTTCTTTTTATTTTTTATTATTTTATTTGGAAATATAATTAATCCTTTCCTATAATTTACAAAAGAAAATTTAAAATGACTGTGTGAGATTATGTAAAGTTGTTACTGAAAGACTGAATGATACAAAACGAAACTAACTTTTGCAAACACAGGTTTTTTTATTTTTTATTACTTTATTTGGAAATATAATTAATCCTTTTCTATAATTTACAAAAGAAAATTTAAAACGACTGTGTGAGATTATGTAGAGTGGTTACTGAAAGACTGAATGATACAAAACGAAACTAACTTTTGCAAACACATGTTCTTTTTATTTTTTATTATTTTATTTGGAAATATAATTAATGGATTTTCTTCAGTACTTTTTTCTATAATCTACGAAAGAAGATAATAAAAAAGATTGAAAATGAACAAGTCATAACTTTTTCAAACTCTTCAATTCACCACCCCATAGAATCTTCGAGGGTTCGTTCTCAGCAGAAATTGAGAAGAACTTTTATACATTTGAAAGAAATTTGAGAGTATAGAAATGAACAGAATGTGTGCAGTACACAGATAAAAGAGAATCTGAGGTTGATATTTTTTTATATTTAGAAATAAAGTTTATACTGAAGATTTTTCTCACTCGATTATTAAACACTCGTCTATCCCAGGATTAGGTACACTATATGTATATTTATTTCTATTGTCAGTTATAATTTAAGATCTAGAAACCAATTTTTCATCGAAATGATTCAAAATTAAATGGCAAATTTGTTTCAAAAAAATCGCTGAATTAATTTCTACTTCTAATATATACTACGATAATATTATAATACAACAAAATATTATAATTATTGATCAATGGTATTATAATATCATGATACTCTTGAATTTATATATTTTTGCACATAGCATGCAAAATACTCCCTGCATTGTTGCATTTTTAAATTTCCTGAAACTGTATGAAAATTTGCAATTTAATAACAGATTTGTCGTTACCACAGTCATTACTTTGATCATGAGAAACAATTCTATAGTCATCGTACAATATAGACGTTGAAATATCGATAAAACTCTTTGTTGTTTTCTGATAATGTTAAATAATATTCAATATTATTATTATATCTAATTTATATCTAATTATAATTATTTAATATTGTTAAATACTACAATATTAATTATATTATTATTAATATCATATAATAATTATATTATTAATAATATTATATAACATTTAATATTATTTTTAATTTATATTTAATTATTATTAAATATATTAAATAATATCAAATATTATGTAAAGAATATATATACATATATATAATTACGCAATTTGTACAATTCGACGTTTATACAAAAAGTGTTCGTTCGATATAGAATAGAATCCAATCGACTTCGTCTGTACTTCCAAGCGTCGTTTATAGTCCACCAGGTCCTTTTTCCTAAAGATCTCGTAGGTCCTAGAAAATCGGACGACCCTATGATTAATCTTCAATGTGAATTTTATTCCATTGTCTATTTCGCGTCTTTACAACCAACAAGTTTGAAATTTTTAGTTAATCACTCTAGTCTCGAATTATTCCGGAGTTTTGACGACGGCGAAATAGACGTCGCCCGCGGAGTATTCCACTTCGTGATGCAAATAGAGCGTGGCGAAGAAGCTGCGTGCCGGTGGAAGGATGCATCAACAGGCGTTGACCGCATGCGGTGTAAACTCGCCTTCAGGGGACCTGGAGTTACCCTCGAAACCCCTGGCAGGGGGTCCGTCCACCGGCTTCTCCTTCCTCTTTTTTAAAAGTAAGGATGCCTGTCACCGATAGTGATTTGTTGAGTGTATTTGCATTTTAGATTTCGGCTGCCGCGCCTGTTCCTCGCCCTTCACCCCCGTTCATCTGCTTCTTCTTTCTCGTCTCATCCTCCTCTAACCATCCCCGTCTACTCTTTTCCCGTTCATTTCACCACTACCGCCATCCTTCGCGTCGACGCGATCATATTTTCGAAATTTTGCCTCGTCTCTGCTATATTGCTTCGCCCATATTGCAAACATATTGAGTAATTTATTTGCAAGAAGTTTGAATTCCCGGGTCTTTAATTGGAGTAAATTAATCTTCAGCGCGAATTTGAGATAGAAGAAAATTTCTTCGAGATGCATTTAACTTCCCTGCTTAGTAAATGAAATAGTGAAATATTTCTTTCTCCGATCGTCGAATCATTTTATCTATTTGAATACATTGCATCGTTTTCTTGCAATTAAAAATGAATAAATATATACATAAGTTTCATACAATTCCATGGAAGATATTTGTATATAGGATGTTACAAACACCACTATGACAAAATTCAAACAGGTGCAAAAAACTTTTAGAATTTTAGATGTGTATAATAAGGTTGTAGGAAAAAGAATCATTTTTATCGTTGTAAGTTTCAAAAATTAAACCTGAAGATTATAAATTTTGTTTAGAAGACATTAGTAGAATAAATATGTTTCTGATATTACAATTAAATTAAATGATAAATATTAATGTGACTGTGTTTGCTCTGAATATTTTCTTTTCATTTAACTCTTGATTGGTATCATTAGACATTGAAATAACTAATAACAATTGGACCAGAATGATACCTGAAATTGAGTAAACCCAGTTAGAAGATTTTAATTTAAAAATGGAAAAGAGGTTTTTTTCTATTGGATATATTTTACTTCTTGCTTCTGTTTTACAATGTTTTCTAATAGCTTATTTAATAGTGATTAAATATTGGTATAAACTGGAACTATAACTTGATAATTTTAACAACTATAGATATAACGTGAGAGTTGTTCTATGACTCTTGCTCAAAAGAAAGATTACAAAATTGTAGAATATTTAATTAACTCTTTAGAGACGCCTGATATTGATGATTTAAACTTTCTGATAACTTTCATTACATAATGTATATAATTTAAATTATATAAATAATAATAATTATTTAGATTTAATGATAATTTTTAATTAGTCAAATTATGAAATTTAATACTGTTAAAGCAACTTTTTATAAACGTGAGTCTAGACAATGATACAGAATCGTTTCTGAAGGGTTAATTTTTCGTCATTTTTAATGATTGGTAGGTTTCTACATAGCTTCGCCCAATTTAAAGTCTCTACATTACCTGATTTCGAAATTTTCATCCGAATTGAAATTTTATACGATATCTGTTGCAATAAATTATTACATCTGCAACTTAACCATACTATTGTCAAAAATAAATACGAAGAACTTCAACATCATTTTAAACGAAAGACTACACGAACATCATCCAACAATCATTTCTTTTAGATGTAAACGAAACTCTGACTACAGAGTGTTGCAGAGAATTCTTAACCCCTTGCGCTGGCGACTGGTTCGCGGACCATAACGAGTGACCGAACCGTACACAACAATTCGTCGCTTTCTTTTCCTTTTGAACTCGTCCGTATGATATCGTGACGTAATCAACTTATCGTTTGTTTCGCCATTTAAACATGACATAAAACTGAGAAAATGTTGCAATTTGAGGCAAAAAAAAAGAAAATTGGCACGTCGTTCCGGCACAAGAGACCAAACGTTAGAATCGGATCTCTGAAATTACACTATCGAGCAAACTCAAATTCGAGAAAGAAAATTCGACCTTCACCTTTAACATCTCGGTTCTGGTTTGAGCTTCGCTCAAAGGCCGCGTCATAGTGCACAGGGGTGAGACACATGATGAAGCGAATACGAGAGGATGGCCCATTGGTTCTGGAATGACATTAGTCATATAACAACCCTCGGCTGCCAGCCAGTGGAGACTTGTTTATGCACGTTTAAAGAATGATTAGGCGACTGACTCGCGGCGGGGGTCGCCTGCCTATCTTTCTCCCTCTTTCTTCCTCTTTTGCGTTTCTTTCTCGTGTTCTCTCGCTTTCTCTCTTTCTCTTTCTGTGCGTTGCTCGTTTGCAATTTGCCGCCTAGATCGGCTCCTATCGCAGCGTGAAAATGACTGTACGCTTTTCTTCGTGATTCTGGGAATGCTACGTGCATTTTCTTTTATTTTTTTATTTTTTTTTCTTCTCCCGGTTCAGAGCGGACGATCGACTGAGAATTTAGAAATACCTTTTTTTAGAAGCAGCAGAACAGATATACTCTATACTTTTCGTGTGACAACTTGCATTTGTCGAAGGTAACTAGTACAGTTTCTCCTTTGGTATAAATTGTTGACAAAAAGTTTGTAGAATTGTACGGAATTTTCGTCAAACATTCACTGCTTTGTCATTTGTCTCCGTTTTCTGGTCTTGTCTGCTATTCAAGTTCTTATAATCTTTTGTTATAATATTCTATTCTTTGTTTGACGTTATATTTAAACGATTACTCTTATCACTCATAAATGTCTTTCTTTTATATCTATATTTTAATTTTATTAAAAGTTTAAATCGAACCAAGTTTTATATTTGTCACTAAATTAAATACAATGGTTTTCGTTTTTCGAGCAAAAAAAGCATAGAATAATTCATGTAGAATCAAACGTAGCATGATGCGTATAAAGGAGTTTATTACAAAATAAAGTATTTGTTCTTAGTGAACATTTCGTTCGACATACGTGGCTTTGCTGTAAAAACAAAATTCTTTACACCTTGCTAACTCAATCGTGTCCCTACAAACGTGACAATTGCACAAACTTCGACAAACCTCCGTACCAACGCACGGAACTTGGGAAGTTACACAACGTTGCGAAAGATCAACGACTCGTTTCAATATTCAGCGTCATCGTCCCAATTAGCATCGTCACAAAAGATAACGCGTAGCTACCAAAGGAGAAAGCAAACACGCCGTTAAGAACGACGTTAAACGCGCGAGATATTGACACCTCGTAAAACGTAAGCAAACCTCGTCGAATGTCTGACTAATCCACCGACAACTCGGTGCAACAAGCGTAATCTCGTGTAATCTCAATGAGCTGCTCTCGACAAAAACTTCTTCTCCTCGCTTCGCACTTTAACGTGGTGGGATTTTATTATCAATTATTATTGTTATTAATAATTTGTAATTATATTTATAACGTAAATTGCATAAATTTTAAATTCTATGAATAACACTGTATAAATTAAATTTAATTAAATTATTATACATATTATATAAATTATAAATTGTATAAATAAAATTATATAAATTATAAATTACATTAGTTATGTAAATTAAATTTAACTAAATTATAATATAAATTTAATTTATATAAATTAAAAATTACATAGATTATAAATTATATAAATAAAATTATATAAATTATAATATTTATAATTATCATTAATAATTTTAGACTTTTCACGGCATTTCATAGTTACTACGGCAGTTTACTCTTGCGAGGAAGCTCGATGAACTGAAAATTGCCTCTCACCTCTCTTCTTTTTCTTTCTTTTTTTTTTAAAGTTATAGTCAGTC
This sequence comes from Tetragonisca angustula, assembly GCA_036937485.2. Classification (NCBI taxonomy): domain Eukaryota; kingdom Metazoa; phylum Arthropoda; class Insecta; order Hymenoptera; family Apidae; genus Tetragonisca; species Tetragonisca angustula. Next base: position 77,809 of record JAWNGG020000023.1, on the reverse strand, counting down.
ACAGAAAATCTACATCCACTACCGTTCATGACTATGTCAAGGACATTTTGGTCGATTTACAGCAACAATATTCAAGTTTGACTGAAGTATAGATATCAGCGATGAATTAATAATTACAAGTAACGCTTATCAACTTTTCCTGCTGGAATTAACAAACATAATAATTTACTTGATATAATTATACAGTGTCTTTATGTATAATTATAAAATATTACGCAGTATCTTGTATAATAATCAAGTACGGATTAAACGCTCAAAGATAAAACAAATTGTCTGATCTAACTTATGACTCGACAAATTAAAGAATTTGAAAATATAGAGAATTAACTAACAAAATGATGCATTAACAAAAAATTTAACAATTACGAAAGCTGGTTTCATTACTCTTTAGTAGCTTTTACATATCATGATAGATACTCTATTATCCATGAGCATGTATTATGATAATTACATCAATCAAAAATTGTTATAATTTATTCGTAACTGTGAGTTTTTGTGCCTTTAGGAGCAAAAATGCAAAGATTGCATATAATGTGCAAAAATATATGAAATATTCCAAGCTGTTCAGTAGGTTCTTAATAATATTTAAAAATAAGAATTCACATTAGTTAAAATAGGTGAATCTTGTCAAGAATAAGAAACATTTTCTAAATGTAAAATATTCTAGCAAGAACGTTAACCGCTTTCTTCGATTCTCCTCTGTATTAATTCAACTCAACGTGATACCATCATATTTTATTTGTCTAATATGAAAAAATATACCTGTATTAATTTTTTAATAATCATACAAAGTGTGACAATGACGACAAAATTAACAAAAAGGAGGGAACCTGTTAAAATTTATTTATGGGACGATAAGACCCTAGAGAATTTTATATTAATTTAATTTTGTATTAAATATAAAATTTAAATTAATATTTAATTGGGAGAATTATTAAATTTAATAAATTTTAATTTTTGAAAACTTTAATTTAAGAAAAAATTTTGATTTATAATTTATAATTATTAGATTAAATTACCTTAGGGATAACAGCGTTATATTTTTTTATAGATTATATAGAAAAATATGATTGCGACCTCGATGTTGAATTAAGAAAAATTTTAAATGCAGAAGTTTAATAATTAAGTCTGTTCGACTTTTTAAAATCTTACATGATTTGAGTTCAAATCGACGTAAGTCAGATTGTAATAAAAATAACTCATTTCACCAAATACGCTCTCCTAGTAGCATCGATAAAAAAATCCTGTCAACTACCTCTGTCAATGAACAAAATCTAACATAACAGAACTAAAACAAATGCAACAAGAATTCTCTGCTCAAAATTCATCTCGCGAAACACATTCATCCTCCACCGCACGATCTGAACCACGTGCGCCAGCGTGCGCTTTATTAACATTTTCCACCGAATGCAACCGAAATGCCAATATAATCGATAGAACGACATATATATATATATATATATATATATAAAATGCCAATAGTATCGATAGAACGAGAGAATAGAATAGAAGATGAGGTCGATCTCTCGGAAGGCGGTCTCGAAGAGGCAAGAGCAACAGAAGAAGCGACGAGAGAAAGAGAGAGAGCGACGAAGAAAAAGAATTCGATTCGTCGTGCATTCCGTCGGCGTAGCCTTTGAATGACAGATCGATAATTGATCATTATTATCGTATGACTGGGCCCTATTGTCGTGGTATTTCTGCGTCCACTCCTCCGTCTCCTTTTCGGGCCTTTAGCGTGGACCCTTTCGGAGACTTCCAGCGGCCGCACCCTGCTTGGGGTACCGCCCGTGGGGGTCAAAGGTCGCTCGTGTTACTTGAACACCCGCCGCGAGTGTCGCGCATTCCAACTCGAAAAATCGTACTCGTCGTCTACGCGTCGCCGTACGTAAACTCATTATCCTTACCACCCTCCGCAGCTTCGAACTTAATTAATTAATGACGAGTTGAATTAATGTTGAACTGCTGTTGAATTGCAACATTGGAATTTGGAATATTGGCCCGCGTTCTCATAATATTTAGAATGCTTTGCTTTCGTCGTTTTTATTCTGAAGAAATTATTAAATAATTTAATATCTTTACAATATTATTAAATAATATTGTCAGATATTATTTTAAAGTTTAATGTTTGGATATTACACGAATAATATTTGAATTATATTATTTAAATTAATTTAACTTTGATTAATTTGGTTTCATGCTCAATTAATATTTGAATTAATGCTGTATGAATAATATTTTGCAGTGTGTTATTGTAAAATTGTATCATTGGAATTATATATAATATTATATTACGATATCTTTGAATTAAACAAAAACCTTGATGCAATTTGTTTCCATTCTGAAGAAATTATTAAATAACGTTGATATTATTAAATAATATTGTCAGATATTATTTTAAAGTTTAGTATTTGAATTAGATTATTATTTTATTAAATTGCATTATTTAAATTAATATCACGTATTAATTTGAAGTTTGATGTTCAATTACTTTGATTAATGATTTAATGCTCAATTAATATTTGAATTAATGTTGTATGAATAATATTTTGCAGTTTGTTATTGTAAAATTTTATCATTGGAATTATATACAATATTATATTAATATTTGAATTAAACAAATACCTTGGTGCAATTTATCCCCTTATTCGTTACTCGAGTTTGAATTTACATTCATAGAGATAATTACAGACCAAATTCACGCAAAATGCTATCTTTCTCTTTCCTAGTTTGATAATAATAAATATTTACCACGGAGATGAAACTGACATGATTTGTTCTTTAATTACAATTTACTCGTTTCTCTCAAAGAGCTTTCGTTCACATAAATGCAAGCTAAATCCATAAAGTCGTATAATATTGGTTTAAAAAACTTTTGAGTTCAGTCAATGTAATAATAATTGATCGACAGTGATTAATATTTAATATAATACGATAAATCGAGAGCAAAATCCCTGATGCAGTTTATTCTTTAACTACGCTCCAATTGTCCCCGAAGGAAACATTAATTTTCATTTTCAGCAAGGAGGAAACACCTATTCTATAAAAAGAAAGTGATCTTCCACTTGAATGTAAAAAAATATGAACATTAATTAACCATATATATAATATATTTATGATATTTTTATATTATATAGCATTTTTCGTTTTTTAACAAAATTACCCGAAAGTAAAGCAAACCCGATTGCAAATCGAGTTATTCGAATCTAAAAAAAAAAAAATGCACTCTTCCAACAAGAACGAACAAGACGAAAGACCAAGCACACATTTATCTCTGAGTAACAACACCTATTTTCTCTTGCCACGCACGTCGAGAATCTTCTGTCCGAAAATTGCAGCATTTTCTCAGTTTTAAGCATAAATAAATGTAAAACCAGGCCGAACAGACGATGATAATTCATTACCTCTTGACAATTTCTATCCAGTGACATCATACCGGGCGAGTTCGAGAGAGAAAAGAAAGCGACGAATTATTGTACACGATCCGGTCACTCGTTACGGTCCGCGCAATCCCTCTCCTCGAAAAGCCAAGAAGCGAGGCAGGCTAGATAGATAATCGCGAGTAACGTGAATTCGGAAAGAGAATGGAAAGAGAGCTATCCGGCTTGTTTACGATGGTTGGCGGCGGACTTCCCGGAATGCTCGGACCGTGTAAAGCGGACCTAAAACCGAGCGACGGATCCGGGCACGACCCTGCGCGCGCGCCATCGCCAGCTCTCGCTCGATCTCTCTGAGCCAGGAACATCGAAACGCAGGACGTATTGCTCTGTCACCCACGGGCCGGCGATCTATTAGTTATGAATATTGTTGCCCACGGCGGTACATGACCGGCTCGGCCGCGTGGTGTTCTTCCAAAATATGTACGAAGGCTCGCATACTGGACGTCCTTCCTCCCCCTCGCGACCCCGCCGCCCCTCTCGCCCTCTGCACGCGGCCATATTCATTCCGAAATGTCACGTACAACCATAGACGAACTCGTGGCCATGTCCCCAGCGACGCAACGTCTAACCCTGCGTTCGGATCGAAGAGTTCGGACGAACCACGCAAGTTTAGCGTGTGAACTGCGGCGACCCTTGAACAACTGTGAAATCGAGGAAAACTCGATGATTGTTTTTCGAGATATTTCGTTAAAAAAATATATATATATATATATCTAATTCTACGTTTGGATCGAACGAACTACGCAAGTTTAGCATTTTGTTTAGCAGTTTGTTCAAGGGATTACGACGACCCTTGAACAACTGTGAAATCGAGGAAAAGTCGATGATTGTTTTTCGAGATATTTCGTTAAAAAAATATATATATATGTATCTAATTCTACGTTTGGATCGAACGAACTACGCAAGTTTAGCATTTTGTTTAGCAGTTTGTTCAAGGGATTACGACGACCCTTGAACAACTGTGAAATCGAGGAAAAGTCGATGATTGTTTTTCGAGATATTTCGTTAAAAAAAAATATATATATATATATATATCTAATTCTACGTTTGGATCGAACGAACTACGCAAGTTTAGCATTTTGTTTAGCAGTTTGTTCAAGGGATTACGACGACCCTTGAACAACTGTGAAATCGAGGAAAAGTCGATGATTGTTTTTCGAGATATTTCGTTAAAAAAAATATATATATATATATCTAATTCTACGTTTGGATCGAACGAACTACGCAAGTTTAGCATTTTGTTTAGCAGTTTGTTCAAGGGATTACGACGACCCTTGAACAACTGTGAAATCGAGGAAAAGTCGATGATTGTTTTTCGAGATATTTCGTTAAAAAAATATATATATATATATATATCTAATTCTACGTTTGGATCGAACGAACTACGCAAGTTTAGCATTTTGTTTAGCAGTTTGTTCAAGGGATTACGACGACCCTTGAACAACTGTGAAATCGGGAAAAGTCGATGATTGTTTTTCGAGATATTTGTTTTTAAAAATATATATATATATATATATCTAATTCTACGTTTGGATCGAACGAACTACGCAAGTTTAGCATTTTGTTTAGCAGTTTGTTCAAGGGATTACGACGACCCTTGAACAACTGTGAAATCGAGGAAAAGTCGATGATTGTTTTTCGAGATATTTCGTTAAAAAAATTTGTATATATATATATATATATATATATATATATATATGTATCTAATTCTACATTTGGATCGAACGAACTACGCGAGTTTAGCATTTTGTTTAGCAGTTTGTTCAAGGGATTACGACGACCCTTGAACAACTGTGAAATCGAGGAAAACTCGATGATTGTTTTTGGGGATGAAATTCTATTTCGTTGAAAAAATAATGCATATATGTGTTATTATATATTTTATCGAGAGCAGACTTCTTCGATTCTACGTTAAATTGCGTTCAACTGATCATTTTACGTTAAAGAGAAGCTAATAGTCGTCAAAAGCAAGCCATCCAGAAGTTGGAGGTGTAATTTTCGTAACAAATCATCAACTACTTTTGTCAATAAAGGGAAAAGAGAAAATTTCGCCTCGTCAAGTACTGGATAATAGCCTCGAGAATATTACCACCATATTTTCATCCAAATTGATATCATTTCAGATATCTTTGGTATTCGATTTTGTAGTTTTCAATTTTCTAGAAAAACGCTTCTTAAAGTTTCAGTCACCTATTCGGTTATTTTCATTGAATGCCAACAAAATCTAAATCAGTTATATAGAATACTCTATATAAGAATATATATAACAGGTATATAATTTTTTAGAAACTGATTTTTTGGCTCTATCAAGGGTATGTAGTCCCTTTAAATGAATTAAAAATTATAGCAGTGATTGGAGAGGAAAAGAACTACATAATACAATAGAATCTGTCGAGTATTGGAATACCTATTACTTTGTATTATTCGAACAGTGTTAGTATAATATAGTGTTCTAGTATCCGAATATATTTCGTATGTAGCCGATATAGTACAATAGATATAATTTTTTATCAATTATTCAAACTAATTGGGAGGCAAATCCATTCAGATTATCTATTAATATATCACGCATGCTATGTTATGCTATAAAATAAATTTTATTTATATTATAAAAACTGATCGTGATTGTATTGATCAAGTTTGAAATCAAATTTAATAATATATATCGTAGAAAATACAAGTATTAATAATCTTTCGTACACATTATAAAAACATTTAAATTATTATACTAATTTTATTAATAAAGCTTAATATTAATATTCAGTGATCATTCTTGACTCATAATTATATATTCAAGATAGATGCTATCCCCTTATGATAAACAAATTTTCGAAAATAACAAATAACAAATAACACATTTCTTTTCTTAAGATTGAATATTAATTATGTGTTTGAATAATGTGAAATTGACAACAGCATAAATAATGGAGCTCATTCTTTCAAAAGTACGCAAATCGATGGTAAGTTGCAACTGCACAATTTCAAACAGTGCTTTCAATACTAAATTTTTATCGATCAGTTCGATTAATTCTTTTGACAGATATTAATGCTTCTACAGCAACGATAATATGTGTAAAGGTACGTGAAACATGCATTAGTCCGTCATAGAATTTTTAAATTCTAAAACTACGACAGAACAACTATCGTAACGAAAAATAGAAAATATTTGGCGGAATTGGCTACCAATTTTGATAATTTGCAATTTCGTGTATTTATTCGCCGTCACTCACCAAACAGCCAACTATTAATTATAAATATTATTGCCTATGGCGCTACATGACCAGAGACCGCATGGTGTTCTGCCAGAAATATGAAGACAAGGCCCTTTACGCCATCCCTCCTCGATACACGTAAACATATTTGTTCCAAAATATCGGACGTGTACTCGTTTTCATCATAAAAAACGCTTTTGTCGAGAAATAATCGAGGACGGAAGGAAATAAGAAACGAAATCAGATTGTTCGACGATTAAATTTCCATTCTTTACGATATTCAAAATCAATATATTTACCCTTCAAGTTACCTGTGAGATTTTTGGGACAGTTTCCTAATAATTTTATATCAGATATTTTTGAGTATCTTAATGTTACGTACGTTATATTGGAATAAGATATCTGCTAGTATTTTTAATAAATGATTTTTCTCTGACCTGTAACGATCTAATTCTAGAACTCTGTTCGTTACAGTATTCATTCATTATAATGTACATGTGCATTCTTAATGCAATATATGTAAAATACTATAAAATAAGAAAGTACAAGTACGACATAGATCATAAATTTAATTTATTATGTTTGAATTTCACAACAATTGTGATTAACGATTAAAATACAACAAATTGTATATTTATATAATTATATAATTGCATGTATCGTATATTGTATAATTGTATAATTGCATGTATTGTATATTGTATAATTGTATAATTACATATATTGTATATTGTATAATTGTATAATTGCATGTATTGTATATTGTATATTGTATAATTGTATAATTGCATGTATTGTATATTGTATAATTGTGTAATTGCATTTATGATTTATTAATATAATAAATTGTATTTATAAATTTCTTCACTTTTGTTGTAACATTCGTTCGTTATAAGTACAGTTAATGAGAAAAACTGTTCATTATTACACGTAATATTTGTTCGTTATAAGATCATTTATTGCAACATATATAATATTCAAATACTAAAATATCCGTAAAATAAAAATTCACACAAAGAAAGTTCTATTGAAATTAACGCTAGAACTATCAAATTGATCAGAACGACTAATTTATAATTTTCATTAGAAATAAGGCAATATATTTCTAGAGGGGAAATTTTATTAGGTGAAATGTTATTTATGTAGTTCTAGCATTAAGAAGATAAATAAAAGAAAAATAAGACACAGATATTGGTGTATAAAGCAAGAACGTATGAATGAATTTTTATTTACATTTTTAAATATCCTAAAGGATATGAAAAATTTAAAACGAATGTCCTTTGTTCTTTCGACGAAAATGAAGATAACAAGACGATCATTCTAGATTTAAATGAAAAATAAGGAGGCGAAGTGAGCGCTGTCGCTTAAGGGTGGTGACCGTTACAACTCTGCAATCCTGCGAGTGGTTAAACACAACCGCAGTGTTCAGATTTATCGCTTTCGTGGTTGCCAAAGCGTAACGTTGCATTAGTTTGTTCTGTGTGGCTAAAAAGAATCGTGGCCGCTGCTGATAGCTAAGAAAAAAGGTGAATTATTGAGTCTTAAACAACAATCGCCTCCTTTTTTCCCCATTGTTCTCGCATATTTAAGAACATGAAGACACCACGTTGACAGAATTGTTAAATTAGTGTGAAAAAATTCAGATCGTGGTAAATTGTTAACAATAAAGCCAGACATAATCGTCACAAGTTCAACGATATTTTAACAATGAATCCAGACATTGACAGAATTATTAAATTAGTATGAAAAAGTTCTCAATCTACAGATCGTGGTAATTTTTTAACAATAAGTCCAGACGTTGGCAGAATTGTTAAATTAGTGTGAAAAAATTCACATCGTGGTAAATTGTTAACAATAAAGCCAGACATAATCGTCACAAGTTCAACGATATTTTAACAATGAATCCAGACATTGACAGAATTATTAAATTAGTATGAAAAAGTTCTCAATCTACAGATCGTGTAATTTTTAACAATAAGTCCAGACGTTGACAGAATTGTCAAATTAGTGTGAAAAATTCTCAATCTACAGATCGTGATAAATTTTTTAACAATAAATCCAGACATAATCGTTACAAGTTCAACGATATTTTAACAATGAATCCAGACATTGACAGAATTATTAAATTTGTATGAAAAAGTTCTCAATCTACAGATCGTGGTAATTTTTTAACAATAAGTCCAGACGTTGGCAGAATTGTTAAATTAGTGTGAAAAAATTCACATCGTGGTAAATTGTTAACAATAAAGCCAGACATAATCGTCACAAGTTCAACGATATTTTAACAATGAATCCAGACATTGACAGAATTATTAAATTAGTATGAAAAAGTTCTCAATCTACAGATCGTGGTAATTTTTTAACAATAAGTCCAGACGTTGACAGAATTGTCAAATTAGTGTGAAAAAATTCTCAATCTACAGATCGTGATAAATTTTTTAACAATAAATCCAGACATAATCGTCACAAGTTCAACGATATTTTAACAATGAATCCAGACATTGACAGAATTATTAAATTAGTATGAAAAAGTTCTCAATCTACAGATCGTGGTAATTTTTTAACAATAAGTCCAGACGTTGGCAGAATTGTTAAATTAGTGTGAAAAAATTCACATCGTGGTAAATTGTTAACAATAAAGCCAGACATAATCGTCACAAGTTCAACGATATTTTAACAATGAATCCAGACATTGACAGAATTATTAAATTAGTATGAAAAAGTTCTCAATCTACAGATTGTGGTAATTTTTTAACAATAAGTCCAGACGTTGGCAGAATTGTTAAATTAGTGTGAAAAAATTCAGATCGTGGTAAATTGTTAACAATAAAGCCAGACATAATCGTCACAAGTTCAACGATATTTTAACAATGAATCCAGACATTGACAGAATTATTAAATTTGTATGAAAAAGTTCTCAATCTACAGATCGTGGTAATTTTTTAACAATAAGTCCAGACGTTGACAGAATTGTCAAATTAGTGTGAAAAAATTTTCATTCTACAGATCGTGGTAAATTTTTCAACAATAAATCCAGACATAATCGTCGCAAGTTCAAAAATAAGAATAGCGTTTGAAAGATAAGTTATCGTTAGGAAAGATAATTTTATCTTCGATCCAAATCAAGCAAAGATAATTTTTTCAACTAGTTCATTGGAATAAATTGACGAATAACGAGTAATTAGAAACTGTTTGAAAAAATTATTTGTAACGAGGACAAGTCAGACGTGAGATACGTCGAGTTAAACAAAATGATGCGTTATTTTAAATAATCATTTTTTCAGATGCTTCGTTCAAGTAATTGCCATACCTGGTAATCTCCAATATATCATTTCCAATTTCCAATATAATTATACGGTCTCAAAATATTTTCAACAACACAGTATAGTCGCAAGAAGTTCCTGTCAGTATACATTTATACTTTCATGAGCAATTAGCAGACATAGAATGACATTTGAAAATTTATACGTCCACGTCGAAGACGTTTCAATCTCGTTTCAAACTCGTATCGTTGCTTCAATTTCCTTCCTACACACCGGATGCAGTATTTTTTTTTTTTTCTTTTTTTATATTACACTGTATATTCTCACGAAAGTAATCAAATGTACGCGAGAGAAAATAAACAACGCGCGTTCGTATAACATACTCGAACACTATCATCCCGGGCATGGGAATGCGGATAATAGAGGCTCTACCGCACTATTCGAAGAAATTCCGATCACCTATCGATATTTCGGCAGGGCGTGGAGACGAGCAACTCACGGGTAGCAGGAGGTCAGAGGTCAGGGCAAAGGGCAGTTTCGGGGAGGTGGGAGGGGGAGGGTCACAGGTACGAAACGAGTCGGTAATTTAACCGGCCGTCAAGATCGTAAACGGCACGCCGGAATTTGTCCTCGATCCAACATTTCGACTGCGACGAGATGCATGGAAGTCGAATTTTTGCAGGATTTTTCAACGCACTTTTACGTGTTTTTTTTTTTTTTTTTTTTTTGCGAGGAAATTGCAATGCGCGAAGTCTTTCTGCAATACTCGACACGTGAAACAACAGTCCATTCTTTCCTACCGTCATCTAGAAAATACGAATTTGCGTAAAAAAAAAATATATAAAATCTAATCGTAAACGATTAGAAAATGGTGTTTTAGTGGACTTGTTATTTAAAAATACAAGGAACAGAAATAATATTGTAATAAGCTTCCTGCAGACATTAATTCCAAACACTGGTCGAGCAATTTGAGAAACAGTACAAATTTAGGAAGCATATTTTTAAAGATATTTGAAGGAGCATCTTTAGCTTTTGAGTATCATTAACGCCATTGATCAATTTTAAATACTAATCGAATCGACGAAGAACAACATTTCGAGATGTTTGAAAGAAGAGTTTTAATTTTTGAATCGAAATCGTTACCAGATTGATATTCGATTTGCATTCTATTTGAATTCAATTAACTTTTTTAGTTAGGAAACTAAAAAAGATAACGCAAAGATTGTTAACTTGCTTTGAATGTTAAAATGAAAATTGTTTAATGAAAACTGCGTGAAAGGTTGATTTTATTAGTCTTCCAAGAACATTAACATCTCGATATAAACGACAGAGATACTGTTTTCGCATTCGTTGAACTCGAACGATTGCTTCGACTGACAGACACAGGCTACTTAATTCTTTTATACTATTACTACTATTTTTCTACTATTATACTATTTTTTATATTATTTTTACACTATTTTTTAATATTTTATACTACTGTACTATTTTCTTTTATACTGTTTTTACTAAATTTTATACTATCATACCGTTATACCATTTTCATACTATTTCATACTATTATTTTACATTTTTTATAAAAATGAATTTTTACACCATTAAAAAATGGAAACTATTTTTAATAGTTCTCACTATTAGAAAATTGTTTCCACTGAATACACGACACGCGCTGTAAACTTTCGTCCGAGAAAACAACGATATCTCGCGCGTATCCAGAACCAAATACCTTTTGAAATCCTCCGACGTTTTATATTCAGCCGAGAGTCCTCAGGATCAAGATGATTGCAAACCACCTATGTCAGACTATCTCTCGCACGCCGCGCCTATAACACAACCGAAAGCAATAAAAATTAATCGTCGATCCGCCGAGGAGAACAGCGAATCCCCTGAAAAAAATTCACAAAGCCGTCCCAGCCAATTCCAACCACCCCCGCAGCCATCCTCTCCCGTGGTTGAATCCGCGAGGGCCGCCGGATGATCGATCCTCTTTCGTGTCACCGGCGCTCGTCAGACAGCGGAGCGAAAACGAAAGAGAGAAGGAGGTGGAGTAACGCGCATAGTGGGAGGATAAAGAAAAAGAATGAACGCCGCGTTGGCGGCGTCGGAGGACCCTGAGGAATCGGTAGAGAGACGGCGCTGGAGGTGGATGAAGGAGTAGACGACGTAGAAGAAGAAGAAGAAGAAGAAGAAGAAGACGACGACGAAGCAGTGGAGGAGGAGGAGGAGGAGGAGGAGGAGGAGCGGTGAGCGCGGGTCGCCATTAAGCGGACCCCCTGCCGCGTGGCCCGCGGGCACCCTTCACAAAAAACTGTAATTGGAAATACTTTTCCTCCTTTTTTCCTGAAATAATTTATGAATCTTCCACCGGTCAGCCAGCGAGGGCTGTGGCTGCTTCCAGACTCCGTCCGGTTCCCTCGTTCCTCCCGCGAGGAACGTTTTGGCCGAGGAAATATCAGGTCCCACGTCTCTCTCTCGTGCTCTCTCCTCTCCGTGGAGTCTTCAGCCACCCCTTGTTCGTTGAGAACGACACGGCGAGCTTCTTCAACCACTCCTCCGCAGTTGAGATCGTGACGGAATTGGATGAAGTTGCCGGATGAAGCCAGCGTAGGGGGAACAATTAGGCGCACGTTTGACCCTTTGCGAGGGAATCTTCACGTTGAAAGTGTTCGAGTTTAGCGAGAGGAACGCCGCGACGCAAGTTCAATTTACGGAAGACGGACGAGAAGGAGAGTTTGCTGGATTTATTTGGGATCGTGGATGGCTGGAGAAATTTGCATTATTTCTATTGTGAAAATTTCGAGACAGTCGATTTTATTTTGTGTTTTGCGTTCTCTTTGAGAAACTAGGTGAGGCATCAGATCAAATTAGATAATCTTTTAATGGCGATCACGTGCATTATACCTGCTTTCTAGTTTATAAAATTGGGGATTATCTCGTATTCAAACTCTATCTTTGTTCGCCGCTGTATGGTAAAAATGATTGGATTAATAATGATAAAGAGAAACGTAGAATTAAGAAGAATCATTTTTTTTTTCTTTCTTACTGACACACAATTGCTTACCATCTTACTATGATGATGAATTTCATTATTGGATATAAAAAGATAGTTACATTTAATGTAAAAGAAATGAATAGATACAGTAACATGACATCATATACAACTGTTATTAATGCCGATTGAAAGAAATATCTAGTATAAAAGTTACATGTATGATAGATTACATCGTATTAACTCTTTTGTCCGCTGTTGTAAAAATAGAATTCTCTTTACAATACTCATTAGCGAAGACAAAGTATTGCCTAGTTTCTATCCCTTCAATAGTGTTCAAAATTTCAACCAATGGGAACATTTCGTTTTCAGAAATCTCCTCGTTCCAGAAAAAAAAATGAAACCCAAAAGTCTTTAAACTCTACCTTTTGGTCTTCATTCTACATAAAATGTCGATATTTTTTCTTTTATTTTTCCAGTCGTTTCTTTAATTCCAATCAAATTGAAACGTAAACGTTCTCGAATTTTAGCCTTCATTCTACATAAAATGTTGATATTTTTTCTTTCATTTTTTCAGTCGTGTTTATAATTCTGACCAAATTGAAACATAGACGTTCTCGAAAATGAGAAAGAATTTTGAACTTTATTCTAAATAAAATGACAATATTTGCTTTTATTTTTTCAATAGTGTCCATAATTCCAACCAAATTGAAACGTAGACGTTCTCGAAAATGAGAAAGAATTTTGAACTTTATTCTAAATAAAATGACAATATTTGCTTTTATTTTTTCGATAGTGTCCATAATTCCAACCAAATTGAAACGTAGACGTTCTCGAAAATAAGAAAGAATTTTGAACTTTATTCTAAATAAAATGACAATATTTGCTTTTATTTTTTTCGATAGTGTCCATAATTCCAACCAAATTGAAACGTAGACGTTCTCGAAAATGAGAAAGAATTTTGAACTTTATTCTAAATAAAATGACAATATTTGCTTTTATTTTTTTCGATAGTGTCCATAATTCCAACCAATTTGAAACGTAGAAGTTCTCGAAAATAAGAAAGAATTTTGAACTTTATTCTAAATAAAATGACAATATTTGCTTTTATTTTTTTCGATAGTGTCCATAATTCCAACCAAATTGAAACGTAGACGTTCTCGAAAATAAGAAAGAATTTTGAACTTTATTCTAAATAAAATGACAATATTTGCTTTTATTTTTTCGATAGTGTCCATAATTCCAACCAAATTGAAACGTAGACGTTCTCGAAAATGAGAAAGAATTTTGAACTTTATTCTAAATAAAATGACAATATTTGCTTTTATTTTTTCGATAGTGTCCATAATTCCAACCAAATTGAAACGTAGACGTTCTCGAAAATGAGAAAGAATTTGAACTTTATTCTAAATAAATGACAATATTTGCTTTTATTTTTTCATAGTGTCCATAATTCCAACCAAATTGAAACGTAGACGTTCTCGAAATAAGAAAGAATTTGAACTTTATTCTAAATAAAATGACAATATTTGCTTTATTTTTTTCGATAGTGTCCATAATTCCAACCAATTGAAACGTAGAAGTTCTCGAAAATGAGAAAGAATTTTGAACTTTATTCTAAATAAAATGACAATATTTGCTTTTATTTTTTCGATAGTGTCCATAATTCCAACCAAATTGAAACGTAGAAGTTCTCGAAAATGAGAAAGAATTTTGAACTTTATTCTAAATAAAATGACAATATTTGCTTTTATTTTTTCAATAGTGTCCATAATTCCAACCAAATTGAAACGTAGACGTTCTCGAAAATAAGAAAGAATTTTGAACTTTATTCTAAATAAAATGACAATATTTGCTTTTATTTTTTTCGATAGTGTCCATAATTCCAACCAAATTGAAACGTAGACGTTCTCGAAAATGAGAAAGAATTTTGAACTTTATTCTAAATAAAATGACAATATTTGCTTTTATTTTTTTCGATAGTGTCCATAATTCCAACCAAATTGAAACGTAGACGTTCTCGAAAATGAGAAAGAATTTTGAACTTTATTCTAAATAAAATGACAATATTTGCTTTTATTTTTTCGATAGTGTCCATAATTCCAACCAAATTGAAACGTAGACGTTCTCGAAAATGAGAAAGAATTTTGAACTTTATTCTAAATAAAATGACAATATTTGCTTTTATTTTTTTCGATAGTGTCCATAATTCCAACCAAATTGAAACGTAGAAGTTCTCGAAAATTTCGTCTCTCCGCAAAAGCGGTTCCTCTCCGACGACAGTTCGTTTCGGCTGGTCACGGGGGGAGGAACGAGCACAGGCTCAAAAGACGAGAGTCGATCGAACGAAACGAAGAACGCCGTTCCCTCGAAACGTCGTCACGAAAGATCCGAGCAGACGAGAGAAGGAGGAGGAGGAGGGTTGCGTCAGAGGGGCAACAGGAGGCGAAAGTGGCCTCCTGTTATTTCGTTGCCGGGGACACCCCGCTGCGCGAGGGTGGAGGTGAGAGCCCTCTTTAGAGTATTACGAGGATCTTTACGGCAGCCTTCGGATGCCGTTATCAATTTGGGTGATTCTCAGGATTTATAATGAAGACGCAATGCGGCTCGTCCGTCCTTCCCTTGTCCTCCGCCTCCCCAACCCACCCCTCGTCCACCGCCTCGTGCGTTAGGGGAGGCTCGAAGAGATTCTCGTCATCGCGAGGCGCCGATCGGGCCAATCGGGCCAGCCAGCCTGCGGTTTCGCGTTAGTAATTACACCGGGCTCGCCACCCAGGACGCGGGGTATATCAGATTTAGCGAAGACAATGCCGATAATGCGAGGATAATGAGCGGAATAGCGGGGCAGCAGATACAAAATACCCTGCGCCTTTCGTTATTGGCTGACCATGGGAGAACTGGTCGTTTCGTTCGATTCCTACGCAATTTCTTTCGTGTATATCTCGCTTTAGAAATATAATATGTGACACTCGACTCTCTATATTCGTATATTCACACTTTGAAGATTTCACCTTGTTTAGACACATTGTTGCTTCACTGTCGCATCTCGTTGATAAAAAATTATTATAGTATATTACGTACCAGATGTTTTATATATTTTTTTATTCATTTCATTTACTTATCTGTCACTAAATATTTATACAATTGTATATCAAATGTTGAATATTTATTTTACATTTACTTTTCGTTTTAGAAATATGACTATGACACTTGACTCTCTATGACGTATTCGTATATTCCACAGTTTGAAAATTTCACCTTGTTTAGACACATTGTTGCTTCACTATTGTATCTCGTCGATACAAAAATTATAGTTCTTACGTATTAGACGTTATAGAAATCAATATAAATCAGATATTTATTTGATTTACTTATCCATAATTAAATATTTATATAATTATATTAAATATTAAATACTCATTTTATATTTACTTATTTATTATTATATATTTGGTGGATGAAAATTCGCCGTCTATTGAAACAATCTTTGTCTGTTATACCTAGGCAAACAAAATTGGAATATACCTGCACAGTGTTAGTAAACACATGTATACATAACGTGTAAAAAATCAAGTAATTTTCGAAGATTGAACAGTGAACGTGTTCTTATTTTCTCCGCAATATAGTTTACAATTCATTTCTGATCAGTCCTTTGACTTGGTTTCTGCACGAATCTTGTACGGACGAAGTACTGAAATTAAGTCTCTGTCACACGCCCACGGTTGTTCGGTAGTTTTAACAATAAATCGCCAGCTTTTTACTACCGAACAAAATCCTACATTCGCAACGTTCAACATTATCTCCCCTATTTCCATTAATTCCACTCCCACCTCCATCTCTAACCTACCAGCCACTCGACTCTCCACTTTCCACTCCCATGCTCTCTGCATCGCCATCTAATCTTCCACCGTCCTTTACACCCACGTCTCTCCTTCGCTATTTCGAATCGTAGCTGAACCCTCGATCGACTCTTTCTTCAGTCACCAACGTGAACCTCTCTCCAGAGTGGACAGAGAGTTCGTTAACAATTCGGGATTTCACGGAAATCGAAATGTCGCCGTTTCGATAACGAGGAAAGCGAGGAGACGTCGTCCTCGTTTACGCCGAATGAAAGAGGTACCCCGCGGGAATGAGACACGACAGGTCGTCGGACGACCCTACGCCGCGACCTCTATGCATCTAAATTGGCTGCGCCCCCATTCGTCATGCAGCGGCTCGCTTCCCCCATTGATCGCTCGCGCGCACTTCGTGGGAAGTGCTGCTCGATCGTCCGAGCATTTTTGCATCTTCCGTCGAGTCTGTATCCTTTGCCCTGTCACGAACGGTACACCCTGGGATCGTTCGCGACGTCCTCTATTCGTGCGAGGGCCGTTCCTCCGCGACTCAGTGAAGGGGATTTTTGTTAATTCGTTGGGGAGATTTTTGTTGATCCGTTAATTGCACACTGTACAATTGGGTGGTTGAGACACCAAAATCGTTAAGGATTGATTATCACCAGCCAAAGTTTAATTTCGCGTAAAAGCAATCTGGCGATCTGGACTTGAATCTTTAACAATTTGCAAGTTTTTAGTAAAATAAGTAAATTTATATTTGGCAATATAAATAAATTTGGTAAACAGTGGTAAATATTAGTAAATATCAGTTAGTATTAGTGTTGGTTATTATTAGTTAGTAAATATTATTAACCTCTTGGAATAGTTTTGGAATACTTCCAAATTGGAATACTTTCTCGGTTTTAAGTATATTTCAGTACAACCCAGGCGAAACAAACAGTAAATTTATTACTTCTCAATAATTTCTATCCGGTGATATACCGACGACGAGTTCAAAAGAAAAAGAAAGCGACGAATTATTGTATACGTGGTATTTGGTCACTCATTATGGTCCGCAATCAGTTGCCAGCGCAAGTGGTTAAAATGATATAGATGTCAGTAAAATAAATAAATTAACATTCGACTCAATTAAATAAAATTTGATTAAAAGTTAGTAATTATTAATAGTACACACACACACACATATATATAGTGTAAATATTTCATCTTTTTCTGCCATACTCCGTACTGTTGCTTCTCTCTAAAAATTCAAAAGCAGCATTCTCTCAGTCGCAGTATTGTGAAAGTATGTTGTGAAAGCAAGCTTACAGTAAATAATAAGAGATGATAATAGGTGGTAACATCGTATCTAAAGTGTAGAACAGTAAATGTTCTCTTGTAACTGATAGTCAAGCGTTCTGTCCCTGATACTTTAATAGTTAACAAAATTTGTGATTGTTGTAAACACGTCATTTCGTTGAATTTTAATTTTATCGAAACGTTGGCGATTCTGGAGTGATCTTCAATACAATCGTCAAAGTTTCGCTACGTGTTATATTTTATTCCTGCATACAGAACACTACAGATTGATATTAAAAATCTATACTGTCTGCACTTTTGTAAATTGTAAGAATGCAGGTACAATCAAATCTCCTTACAAGAAAGGAACGATTCTCGTTCTTCACACTCCACAATCGAATAATCGGGACGAGAGAGTCACCTGACTTTGTCTATGAATCTAATTTCCAAAAGCTCGCGCGCAACAAAATTTCCCTGCGAAGAATGTGACTGGAAAGCTTCTACTGTTAGTGGATCGACTGATAAACACACTAAGTTGGAGATAGATTTAATAGAAATTACAAAATACATATATTTAACTCTCACACTCTATTTCAACTCTCGTACTCTGCTACACTCAAGTCACGCGTCTATCCAACTCTCGACTGGGAATCTTCCCGATCACATTTGTTTTTTCGTCACCATGCTCGCGCTCAACTGTTCTCGCATACATCTCTCTCATTCGTTCTTTCTTCTGCCCTGGAATATCTCAAACACTCAGATCACACCATACCACTCTTATACTCTTACTCTCGCCACACTCGTCTTTCTATACAAACATCATGTATTTTCACACATCTATGGCAACCACTACCACATCTACAGCATCGTCGAACCATATCGATTCCCCACTAATCAGCGAAATCTCGCGTTCTCCAGCACATGCCTCCGAGCCAGCCAATAATCCAGCGCAACTGTCAATCCTCCCCTCGTCTTCATCGTTCCGACTTCCCAGACACGGTTTCATCCGCGAGAAGGCATTGTGCTACGCAGAGCCTAAAGACAAGGTGTCTTCATTCGTCGCCTTGACAAAAGGCAGCGTCGGCGCAACAAAGAGGAGCGGCGGCGGATCGAAGAGTTCGGAGGACCGCGTGAACCAACGCGACCGTGCAGCGCACGACAAAGCCACGAGAAAGAAAAGAAGAAGGAAAGGGGGTGGGAAAGAAAGAGCGATCCTCTTCTTACTCTCTGTTTCTCTTTCGCCTTTTCTCTTCCATCCCCGCTCGATCCTCTCCTACGAGATGTCACTTATTAATTCTACCATTCTCTCGGAGGCAGCAAAATGAATAGCGGGAGCTGACTGAAGTCCAGTACCCCGCCCCAAAGGGAGGAATCGGCCGCTGGCGGAATTTCTTTCGGTGAGAAAAGACAGAAGGTGGACAGGAACGAGACGTATCCCGCAGGACAGCCGGTGGAAAGGTCAAAGGATCCACTGGGCTACCTGAGCGTCAGCCGGAGGATAGAGAATATATACAGGATGTTTCTGATCTGGTGATATAAGACAATTGAAAGAGGGGGGGGGGGGAGGGGGGTGATTCTGATAAGGCAAGTTCGTAAGGGGGACTTTTTTTTTTTTTTTTTTACTTGAGGAGGTTTGAAATTGAAATTAAGTTTGAAGGGGAAAGTTGCCTAAATTGAAGAGGAATTCGTCCATGTGTTATAATCTAATTCGTTGCAGAGAAAGTAAATAATTACAACAGTTGTCGCTAATGACCAGAAGGTAGATGCGACGTTAAACATAAATTAAAAGAAAGTAATAATAATAATTACAACAGCTGTTTTGGTAATGTTTTGGCGTTCAACTTTAGTAGGTAAATTTTGAATTCTTATAATTTTTAAAGAAACATCGCGTCACTTATTTGACACTTACGCCAGTTTTTATTTATTACACGTGAAAATTAAAATCAAGCCTGGTTATCCTTAGACCAGAACATTTAAGTGGAATATTAAAATTTAGTATGTTTAAATTTTCCTAGTATGTTGCAAATTGTTTCTTGGAGTTGTTTCCTTTTCCTTTTTTACTCTTTTACAATGTACGCGCGTGTAAAAATAAATATGGTCCAATTTGGGACACCTGTGATCCAAATTGGAAAACCAGTCACCAATGTTCAATCCATTTATGCAAATTACATTAAAATATCGAAATCGTTCTCAAATTTTCTCAAAACTGTCAGCACAGCCTCCGACCTACGAACATTCTTGAAACGATCCAACAATATCTTCGAGTTTTAAGTCGCGAATTAAATTTCCTTTCTCCTTTTCGATTTTGTTTTATTTGTATCACCGGATCAGAAACATCCTCTACATCCTCCTTCATCGTCTTCTCCCGACTGTGTTCTGCGCCTCTTTTCAACGGCCCACTGCGACGATTAATAACGTTTCCCTTCGTCTTCGTTTCTTTTTCTCTCTCGTTCCCTTTCCTCCTTTCTGAAAGAAAGGGTGAACCTGGCCGAAATCAGCGGGTGAAACACGAGGAAGCTGCCTGTTTAAGGAAAACCACAAATTTCAGGGTTGCGCGCGCCAGCAAAGGCGGAGGGAATGTTGTTTCTTTCGGTGTGTCGTGCGGCGTGGTACGACCGGCGGAGGAGGACCGTTCCGTGGACCCCCGCTGATCATCTTTGAAGAATCCCTCGGCTTGGTACTCATCGTCTCTCCGATGCGCCTTCTAACGTTTGATATATGGATTTTCGCGGGCTGACGTCATAGGAAGCTGAAACCCGTAAATATCACACGGCTGACGTATTTCCAGCCGGCAACTTTTCTTTCGGCGTGTAATACTCTCGTTAATGAGATTATGCCGGCGCCGTGTGTATGTGATGTCGCTCGTGAAATAGTTCGCAGAAAGCGAAACGACGACGACGGTTAGAAATGTCTTTTTTTTTTTTTTTTTTTTTTTTTTTTTTTTTGGTGA
The DNA here is from genome assembly GCA_036937485.2 of Tetragonisca angustula. Lineage (NCBI taxonomy): Eukaryota > Metazoa > Arthropoda > Insecta > Hymenoptera > Apidae > Tetragonisca > Tetragonisca angustula. Next base: position 56,844 of record JAWNGG020000023.1, on the reverse strand, counting down.
AGTAATTTATTGCCATTGAGTTTTTTAACAGCCAAGCTGCGATTTAATATTGCTTTGGTTTCGTTATTTATCTAATATACCGGGACGATCGTACAATCAAAATTATAGTTCTCTATAATTTCGTGCCATCACGATTTAATGATTAAATTTCACAGTTTGACAATTGAATTTTACACGAATACACGCGATTCTTACCAAGGGCGATACCAATTTAAACACAGTCAAACGATTGTCGACAAAATTCAAATCGCACAACCGTGAAGTCATCGAAGTTGTCGTTGAAAGGAATCTTATTTTAAAATTGTATCTGCTGCGCACGTCGAGAATTTTTCGTCCCAAAATTGCAATATTTTCTTAGTTTCAAGTATATTTAAGTATGACACAGGCGAAACATAATAAATTTATTCTCGATCATTTCTATCCAGTCTGTCGTACCGACGAATTCAAAAAGAGAGAGACAAATTATTGTATAAGGTTTGGTCACTCGTTATGGTCCGCAATCAGTTGCCAGCGCAAGTTGAAGGTTAAAGATCGGGGCCTTCCGTTCGCAACAATCCCCTAAAACTGACGTATCAGATATTTTCCATTACTCCTTCAATTCTTCACGCGCTCGTAGAAATGTAAAATTACACCATAAGAATTGCCACAGTCCGTCAATTAGCAATTTAAATTACGAGAAAAAGAAAGAGACGAATACTTTCGTAACAGGCCTTGGTTATCCCCATAATCGCTCAAGTACTTAATCTCCTTCGATCAAACACGATCGATCGATCCGATCCCCCCCCCCCTTCCCTCGTCGGCATTGATCACCTCATCAACGAGCAAACCGCGTCGAACAGAGTCACTCAACAAACCTAACCGACTTACCATTCGTGTAAATATACACCATCTTCGCGAACGAACACTCGTCGAAACTCGCGCCGGCCAGCCGATCACTGAATCACCATAAACAAATTTTCTCGCGCACTTTCGCCACAAAGGGGGCCAGCCACGCGAAAAGGTGACGCTCATCCCGGCCACGAAGATTTACGATATTATTCATTACTTGTTTTCGAGAAAAAATGGGGATAGAAATGGGTGGAGGCTCGAAAGAGAAAAGGAGTGGAGGTCGAAATATATCTCTTTCGCCACTCTTTGGACGCGAGCCGGCGCAGCCGAGTAGCAGCGAGCATAATCGAGAAGCAGGTAGTCGTATATCGGCCCCGGATGAGTAATATCGCGGCCCTGGTGCCGATCGTGTCCGTGAAAATTGGGAGAGGGACGAGGCGAAAGAAATGGGGAGGTGTGGGAGGGGGGTGGATAGCCGGAGGGGGCGAGGGTGTCGCGACATCCCGCTGAGCGCTGATGGAGCTCTGGGGTCCTAGGGGTCCCGGGTGCACGATTTCGGTAATTAGCTTTCTCGTTCGGTGCCAATTACGCCGCGCGGCTGATTTACATAAGCCCGGGCCCCATCGGCCGACGGCTGCTCGATTTAATGAACGCAACTTTCATCGTTGACGGATGTCTTTCTGACTTTTCTTGCGACTGTCTTTTGGAAACCAAGCGTTCGTGGAGCGGGGGGGGGGGGGGAGTTCTGCTGGATGTCGGTGGATCTCTAGATCATCAACAGTATTTATGTAAATGTATTAAAATATTATACATGTAATATAGTGTATTAAAATATTATATATGTAATATAATATTGTAATATCATACAATATTATAATATTAAAATCTTGTAATATTATACAATATTATAACATTAAAATATTATACAATAATATAATATTAAAATATTAAAATATTATACAACATTATAATATTAAAATATTATACAATATTATAATATTAAAATATTATACATTATTAAAACATTATAATATTAAAGTATTATACAATATTATAATATTAAAATATTAAAATATTATAGAACATTATAATATTAAAATATTATACAACATTATAATAATAAAATATTATACAACATTATAATATTAAAATATTGTACAATATTATAATATTAAAATATTATACATTATTAAAACATATAATATTAAAACATTATATTATTAAAGTATTATACGATATTATAATATTAAAATATTATACAACATTATAATATTAAAGTATTATACAACATTATAATATTAAAATATTATACAACATTATAATATTAAAGTATTACAATATTATAATATTATAGTATTATACAACATTATAATAATAAAATATTATACAACATTATAATATTAAAATATTATACAATATTATAATATTAAAATATTATACATTATTAAAACATTATAATATTAAAGTATTATACAATATTATAATATTAAAATATTATACAATATTATAATATTAAAATACTAAAATATTATAGAACATTATAATATTAAAATATTGTACAATATTATAATATTAAAATATTATACATTATTAAAACATAATAATATTAAAACATTATAATATTAAAGTATTACAATATTATAATATTACAGTATTATACAACATTATAATATTAAAATATTATACAATATTATAATATTATAGTATTATACAACATTATAATAATAAAATATTATACAACATTATAATATTAAAATATTGTACAACATTATAATATTAAAATATTATATAATATTATAATATTAAAATATTATATTTTACAAAGCACAAGAAACATAAAGAACCAAATAATTACATCAATTGTGTAATTATAAAAATTGAATCGGCCATATTTATTGACGTAGATTTACTGTTCAAAAGATATTAAATTATTAGATTCTGGTAGCCAGTTGACATCTCCTCTTCGTGAAATTAGATTATTTCATTCGACATGCCGCGATCAATGAACAAACAATTTGCAATGTAAAAATTCACTATTTAATCATATGTCTATTTCAATACTAATACCTTCATCGAGTTAAAACCGGTTTATCACCATTTCCTGTTTCTTGACAGAAGATACCTTCTTGAATTTATATTCATGCAAAATCATTCTCCGATTTTTTCACTCGAGGAATACGCGATAAGTATCGTTTAGCAACAATGCTCGCTGAGAGGAAGCACCGTTCGCGGACACTGCCGCCAAAGTAGATAAATCAAGTTTATCTACTTCGCCGCGAAATCGCGAGAAACGAATTCTACGGCAATTCCACGCAATTACCGCTCGAGCGCCGTTCAAACGGATCTATGATTTATCGTCCACCCCCGCGGTCGGTTCGAAGGAAACTGTGTTGCTGCGGGGTGGAACGCGGCGCGATATATCATTTTCAGCCACGTTGAAAGAGAGAGTTGGACGAGAGAGTGTTCCCCATTGCGGCCCCGATGGCTGTCGAATTCGTGGGGCAAATAGTTAGCAGAAAAGAAGGTTGCCACCGGGTCGCCAGGGACGACCGATGCCCCGCTGCGTAAAATTGTCTTTCGCCTTCCGCTGACCGCGACTCGCCTCGAACGACCGGCCCCGTGTAATTATTCCGACGCTCGTAACTTACATCCGTGTCACACGGCACGGCCAGATAGCCGTGGAGAAATCGAGAGATAGCGGGCCCGCCGTTTCTTTCCCTCCATTCGAAGGATAGAAATTATTTAGCGCGTTGTATCTCGCGCGTGAGCGCTGCAGCTACCCCTCTGCTTTCGTTCTCTTCTTCCGTTTCGTTCGCGCTTCTCGCGACGACGCGTTTCTGTGACACGTTGGTCTTTGCGAAATGGCGAAAGGAAAGCGTGCAATATGATATAATATATTATAATTAATGTGGCATAATAAGTTATAATATTGCATAATATGTTATAATGCATAGTGGAACGTGGCTGGGAATGGTGCAGTTCAATATGACACGTTAATATGCTGTGATAGGATATTATATTGTATAACGCGGTATAATGTGGTATAGTATGGTAAAATATATATGTAAATATATGAATTTAAATTTCTTTTTTCTAATACTAATTTAATAATTAATTTTGATATGTTTTATACATAAATTTGCATTATATAAATAGTTAAATTTTATTTACATTATATATGTATATATATATTAATTTTTATAAAAATTATTAAATAAAATTTAAATTATTTATATAATGGAAATTTATATATAAAATATAAGAAAATTAATTACAAAATTAAAGTTAAAAATATATTAAATTTAAATTTTAATGAATATAAATATATTATGTATTAATAATATTTTTATAAATATTAATAATGTTTCTATATATATATATATATATATATATATATATATACTAATGATGTTTCTATAGATATTAAGTATGGTACAGAATGGACTACTATAAAATAATATATTTAATATGGTATAATATTGTATAGTATGATGTACCACCGTGTAATATGACATAATATGTCGTGATGTTCTTTTTCTCTTGACAATTTTAACGAGCTTTTACAGTAATTACAGAAAGCACTTGGGTACATCTTTGTTTTTCAATGAAACTTTTTTTTTTATATAATACCGTTATTCGTGGTATTGCAGATATGTACAATACTGTCATATAATACTCTACACAATACTATCATATAATACTCTTCAATATGTATATGATGTATGTACTGTATAGAGTATTATATGATAGTATTAGTAATAATATATCACATATGTTGTATGTAATGGTGGTATTCTTTTAAAAAATCCAATGAAAACATTCAATAAGAGATACCAGCATCTGCATATAAATTTTATAATTTTATATATATATAAAATATATAATTATTTATACATTATAATTTTTAATTATATATATATATATATATATTAAAATTTTAGATACTCAATATCATTTATAGAATATTTAAAATCTATATCATCTAATATGTGTTTTCATTGAATATTTTGAAAAGATTTTTCGTATGATTCAATAGCATTTATTACTACAATATATACAATATATACAATATATAATTCACCTAGAACAGATATATTGCTATTAATGCAATACTTTTACAATTAAATGATACGAAAAGTCCAATGAAATCGGACTCAATAAAAAATATTAAAATTTTAGATACTTGGTATGAATTCTGTAATACGTTCTTGTATAGAATATTGTATACCAATATTAATAGTAATATATCTATTGTATATTATGATAATAGTAATACTATAAATGATACGAAGAAGCTTTTCGAAAAATCCTTTTCGAAAAAAGAACGCTCGATAAGAAATGTTAGTATACATTAAAATTTTATCACTACAGTATCATAATTTGCGTACTAATGTCAATAGAATCGAACCAGTACTGACCTGATTACTATTAGTTATAACGAAAAAATGAAATTTAAATATAAATCACATTTTCTCAAAATTTTTCTGTTTCTATAGAAAAACAAATATAAAATATAAAAAATTTTCTGTTCTGTTTCTTATAATAATATATATATATATTTTTTTTTTTTTACGAATACGTGTTCTCTCGTATCGTCTAAACAACATTGGTTACGTAATACTCATTTCTCATCTGCTGTAAAAAAAAAAAAAAAGGGAACGAACGACCGACAGACGTGTCCATGGTTCAACGAATCATAAACACTCCTTCGTACCATCCAGTTCGCTGCTGGAGACGCGACTAAATTCCAACGGAATCCATAAATTTCACGAACGAATTAATTTCAGCTAACAAGTAGTACGGTCAATTTCCGACTCGTCGTGGATATATACAGGGTGTTTTCAATCTGACGATGCAACCGGATACAATGGAAAGATTTCTCCCTAAAATTTTTCACTCGTTATTTACGACAGTTGTTGAAGAATTTCGTGCAAGAATTAAATTAAAAAAACATTTTTTGGGGACAAATCAAATTTAATCTAGTCTTTAGTCATCTTCTTTTTTTACAAATATTATTTATCAAAATATAAATATTACAAATATTATTGTTTATAATATTTATAAAATAGAAATATTATAAATATTATTTATAATAAATATTGAAGTATAAAATTAATTGCATTACTAAAGAATATAAATAAAATCAATTTTTATAGTTAGAATGAAGATAATAAATTTAATAGTTCGGAGTGTTGAAAATTAAAGACGAAAATAAAATTTTTATAGTAAATGGAAGACTTGTGATACAAAAACATGTGCGAAAATCGAAATTATTCAATGAAAATTTTCAAAATTGAAGCAATAATAATAAAATGAATGAAACAATAATAATAAAACGAATATGAGAATGCGATGAAACATTTATAAGAATGGAAATGTGTATTGGAATTAGAAAACTGAAAAGACATTGGTTACCGATACGTAAAGGCTGATTAATTTTTTCTAAAACGATACTGTCTTTATTTTCGAACAACGCTCGTGGAATAACCTTCTGTCCAACGTAGAACTCTAGCCAAACTCAGATGTGCCTGATTTCCTCGAGAAATTGAGCCTCGATCGGCACAATGTTTATTCTCTACGACTTGTGACTTTTCCACGTGAACATCGCTGGCATACTACCGAATCGTAAATACCCAGTGGCGGCGAGAGACACGTGGGAAAATTCGCGGATTTCTGTGCGAAACGTCACGTGCATTGATACGTTTCGCCGTAAGGAGAGGCTGTCAACGGCAACGAGAGATGTTTATGGCTGTGTCGGATGGACGGTGTATGAAAAGTCCGAGGCTGAAGCTTCAACAGGCTGTCCCGGTGTCAGCGGGCCTCGATGAAGGTGTCTTGCAAGGCCGTAATGATCTTGCGTATCTGGCGTGGAACGCGCGCGATTCATTCACGATTCAGCAATTATGCCTCGGCCACGGTACCCGCGGACCCGTGGTCTCCGTGTCCTGTAAAAATCCCGAGTTTACGACGCGCCGCGCGAAAGTCATTAAACCGGCCGGGGGTGGAGGAGGGGGGAGGGGGAATTAAATGCGAGTTACGTGTATTTTAATTCGTCCTTTTCGTACGACTTTCGTACGGATAATTTTGAAAGACGCGTTAATTGGAGGTATCTGAGGTTTAGAGATATTTTGATTACATTTTAACGTTTGTGTCTTGTTCTCTTTTTTTTTTTTTTTTTTTTTTGTAGCATTCACACGGATTGTATTACTCGGTCCATCAAGAATCAAGTAGTTATTTAGAAATTTATAATTTTGTAATAGAATTATAGATATAATAATATTTACAATAATATTAAAGTATATTATAAATATAACAAAATATAATAAAATTATAAATATTTTATAAATATAAATATTGTAAATATCTCATATATATTATACATATTTTACAAAAAGAGAGCGATGTGGAAGAAATAAAGAAGAAATAAAGAACAAGCGAATAATAGTTGAAATTCATTTTCGTAGGTACAATGTAAATGAAAAGAATCGAAGAACTGCGAACGAAGTGTTGCGTCAGCAGTCAAACAGGTTAATTTGATTCAAATGAGTCGACGAGTCGTGAAAGAAAAGATATAGAAATTGAAACGTAAAATACGCGAAACTGTGAAGCAAAAGTTAACATAGTACTTGGTCCATTGATTGCAAAAGCACTGTCAACTAATTTGTTTAATATCACGCTGAATGTGAACTTTAATAATCAATTTTCATCGAGTCATTCTTGGGTACGTTGGATACAATCACCGTGTAACTTCTTTCGTCACTCAGTGCTTAAAGCGCGACGCATTCAAATCGGTTGAAATTTCAAGCTCGAACGAGCCAGAATTAATGCATTATCAGGAATCGCCAACGAACATCGCGGTGCCATTACTCGGCCGCGGGACACCTTGATGAAGCTTCACAAGCAGCTGAAAACTTCCACAACGTCCGAGTCTTTGAGGGCAGCGAGAAACCAGAAACACCTCTGGCTGGCGTCGGCCCGAAGAAAAGGTAATTACCGCTGAATTCCCGAGCTCTTCTAGGCTAGATGAGGCCATCAATGCACAGCGGGGAATCGCGACACCCTCGTCTGCCTTTCAGCCTCGTGAGGGTAGCGAGGAACCCATATTACTCATCCGTGTTTCGCTCTCGCTCTCCCACCCGCCACGATGTCCACTCTTTTATTCGTGGCTCGTTGGTTTAAGGGCCAATGGACACCGATTTCGTGGGCCTGCGTATCTTGGATGACGTTTCGATTTTAGGTACAACGATCGTTCCTACAGTGATCATTCCATCTCTTCGTGATTGATCTCGTTCTCGATCGAGAAGATTTTCTACCATTTCTATCGCTTTGTTAAACTGTTTTTAATTTATTCTAAAAGAGAAAAGAAAAATAGAGACATAACTTTTTGCACAAATGTAAGGGAACGTTATGCGTTCGATTGCAAGAAATATTTTCAATGTCAGTTGGTCAGTTCTAATTTAGACGACAGATATCCCTACATTGGATCATGCATATTTTGTGATTCGTGTTCCTGCTTTTAGAGGAGAATTGTTATTTAGAAACATAGGAAAGTAAAAAGTAATTTCAAGAAGCATGCTGAAAAGCATTTTACATGTGACATGATATGTATATGTAAAATATAGCAAGGAAATCTAAATATGATATATAACTAAAGGATGAAATATCTATAGATGAAGTTTTTAGAATCATCTGAAATTTAATTTATCGAATTAATATTTGGATGATATCGCAGTCACTGGTTTTAAAATTTCTTAAAACTCTATTAAGGTTTGGGTTAGGCTCCCTTTAATTTTGCATTTCACCACAGAGTTAAATATTTAAACGAGTATCACTGAATTAGACATTTTTATGGAAATTCATTAGAAACAGCATATAGAGATTAATTTCACCCTTCAATGTTTGCACATTATCGAATAAATTTAAAAATTCTTGTTACAACATAGTGCCAGAGAATTTTCATATTAATATTCAGATATTAATAATCTACATTTACATGGAGCTTCGATTTTGGAAAATTTTACACATTTTCGAATATTTTTCATGACATCATAATTATTAAATTAAAAAACATTGACCCTTTTTGACCCTACATAGAGATTTGGTTTTCGTGTTTTCGAATAATTTTCGTTGTAAAAGTTTTTCTTATAATATAGTATCAATATAGTTACACTACTGTTAATTTTCTGCTATTAATTTTCTATATTCATAAATTTCATATTCATTTTTAATTAATAGCTGACGCTTTATAAATCGCTTTATAATCTTTTCAATATAGTTAGAAACACGTATTTCAATCGTTGCAAAGTCTTCAGTTATCTATTAGGTATTATAATTTTTGTAATATTAATTATCCTTTTAATCAACATTTATTAACTGTATATATAATTAAGATTATTAAAGAGATTCGTTTGAATTTCATTTCATACTGCAGTAATCTAAAAATATCCAAATACTTGTGCACAATAGTATGTACATACATCCATTTCAATTCTTCAATTCTGCACATTTTTACATGTTTAATCCCCACGTTCATGAAAACGCAAATTTATTTGCAATCAAACAATCACTCCGCTATTTAAGATTCGAATAAAAGTAGGAGTTTAATACTAATCTATTTGGTAAACATTAAATAAATTACTATTTAACTTATTTCTTCAATAAATTTAAAGTGAATTAGCCTTTATAGATCTATTAGAGATTCGTTTGAACTTCATTTTAATAATTTAAACAGCTAGTTGTCTAAACAACTTTATTCTAATAATTTCATAAATAATTCGAACTTTATCGCAACAACTTAAAAGTGTCCATCACACTTATGGTAACGTGCACAGAGGTCCGTTTTCGTTCTTCAATGTCGCACATTTAACTCGAAAAGGCATAAACATTCGCCCATAGTCAAACAGTCACCCAACTAGTCGATAAACCACGAAAAGAAAGGATTCGAGTAAGAGCAGACGATTCGAGAAGCAGAGATTTAACAGTGATCGATTCAGTGAACGTTAGATAGAGGCCCGTCGTGAATTAGCCTTTATAATATCCGCAGCGGTCCTTGTGAGGGCCAACAGCGAAGAAAGGAACTGAGTGCCGTCCTAATTCTTCTGCCGTCACGCGCTTTTATGATACCGGCATAAAATTTGGATTCCAACGCGAGACACGAGCAGGATCGCGGAGGATGATCGCCTCCTTAATTATATCGGCGGAACCCTTCCCCCGATATCGCTCGTAATTCAGCGAAACATCGTCCAGGGATTTACGGGGGATCTCCTGCTGGACGATCTGTCCAGCTCCTTCCCCTCGTTTTTCGTCAAAATTCAATGGACTTGAAACTGGATGCTCATGGCGATTTCGATACCACTGCGATTAATTGCGATTTATCCTTCTTCCACCGTGAACTTTGGAATTGAACGCCTCGTTTGACAAAAGATTTTCTTGACTAAAGAGTTTGGATGAGATTGGAAATTTTCAGACGTAGTTAATTGATATGTTTGAGAAGGAGTGGTTATATTCAGTGTGTTGGTAAGCTTACAAATTTCTCAGGTCTTGTTCTTCCTACGAGTCTATGAGTTTTGTACTCTGTCGTTTCCCTAAAACGAAATTTGCAAGTAATCTAGTAAGTTGAGTTCCCAATAAATTTAATTTAATACCAAGTAACTTATTATTACATTTGTTATATCGCTGAAAGTCAAAATTGCACAGAAACTTGTTTGTGATGCGTCCAAGTGGAGTTTGATGAAAGAGAAAATATTTTTGCTCGTGAGCAAAGCATTCAGTGACAAGCGTTGACAGTTATCAGAAATATAAAGAAAAAAGTGATTTGTAAGAAACGAAAATCCAGTTGTTAAATCTTCAAACGTAAATGATATTGATAAAAACACACGTTAAATGAGCTACAACTCGTCTGTTCGATAAAACAGACAGAAAGTCACGTACATCAAATTTTCAGATTTCAATCTGCAGATTCAGTCACGAAAAATGCATTTCACTATGATAATCCGTAGCATTTTCCGAGAAGAAAAGACATCTTCACGTTCCACTGTGAAAATAAAAGTTTCAACTCGGGTCGATCGTTCTGCAATATTTGTCTTTCACAGGAAAACGTTTGTAACCAGAGACCGAATCGGTATTACGGATATCGGGGAAAATATCGGTATTTTTAGGCTACTATTCGATTACGTTTGATGAAACCGAATACCAGTATCAAAACAATGTTAGGTCGGTAGATGTATATAATATATTAGAATATATTAGAAAAGAAAAAGGAGACAATGATCGAATGTTTTCATAAAGCTGCCGATAGTAAATTTGATGACGCTTGTACACGTATCCTTTATTATTTCTAATACTAATTCATCGTTGTATCTCCGTACAATATCAGCCACGATACTCTTACTTAATTTTGAAAGACGATTTCTCGATACGTTTTTCCATTTTCTCGGTGAAAAATGACCAATTGTCGTACGTCGATAAATCGAAAGACGAGTTCGAAAATCGAACAACGATTAATCGTAGAATGGAAGAATATTCCGCTAAATTACTTGAAAAAAATTACTGGAAATATGCCTAAGCGTCTGCGATATATCATTGAAGTTGAGGGCTACTTAACAGAATATTAATTATTGTTTATGTTAACAATTTTCAGGTTCAAATGTTGTAGTTCTTCAAATATCCGAAAATATTTTTGCCACGCTACATTTCGACATAGTTTAGTTTATTGTTTGATATTAAGAAATCTATGTGCAATAAATAAATAAAATTTATGTTACTGTAAACTACAACGAATGTTCTATTATATTATTAAAAAATTGATTCAAATTTACTATTATAAACAATCGAAATCCACAACGATATTTTGAATAGCACGATGTCCGAATATTAATAAGAGTCACTGTACGTAGATAATGAAAAATGTGTTTTCGTAAAGCGGTACCGTGTCGGTATATATTTCGGTATTTTTATCATTGTGGACATCAAATATCGATCAGTATAACCGTCTTATACCGGTATTAAAACCAGATTTCCCAAATATTACGACAATAACCGGTGTAATACCTAAATTTCACAATATTTCGATTTCAGCCCAAACCTCAAAATATTTCAGTTTTCAGTCTCTGTTTGTTCGAAAAATCGACAATGTTTGAGTACGATGACTACACGATACTCACTGTATATCTACCAAATTATCTACCACTTGCCCAAGGTTCGTTCACCTTCTCTGTCAGGCATCCTCTCTCCTCCTCACCCTCTCTTAACCCTTTATCAACCCCTTACCAATAAGGCGATCGGCATACAAAAGGGTGCCAGAATAGAAAGGGCAGAGCGAGATAAGGAAAGGATGAGGGAGGAGCGGTCTCGTATCCACGGAGGTCATCGGGCTTCAAAGAGACAATTAATGTGCCGGGGATACAATGGCGGATGAATGGCCCATTGTCAGGGCTATACGAGCAGCGAGTGTCTCTGCAGCGTCTCTTCTCTCTTCGGTCTCGCCGACGTGCACAAAGGTGCCCCGGTTGGATCCAAGGGTGAAGTAAGAGGGAGAACAAGCAGATCTATTGGTCAAGAACACGTTCGACAAGTGACTTCGACTCGATCAACGAGTATAAGAAGAAGTGCACGAGCTGTATTGTTGTTAACCATCTCTTAACTATCGTCGTTGATCCACTCTGATACATACGAATTTCGAATTAAATCGAATTGGCTCTAGAATTTTTAATTTAATCAAATGTTATCGTGCACTTTCGCTTGAATTAGTTCGACGTATCTTAGGTTGAATAATAAATTCGTTCATACACGTATTCTTGCAGGAGAAATACATGTACTTGTACTTTTGTTATTTTTTAAGTAATCTTTGCAACTAGGAACGAACTTATTATTTGACTATTTATAACGTTATTATTATGCTTACATTGTACAATCATTTATGTTGTATTATTAATTATTTTTTAATATCGTTATATCGTACGATATTGTACGATATATAGTACATCGTGTCCTGCATTGTAGTAATTTTATATAAATTACTATTCTTTTTATACTATGCATTCACGTTTCAAGTTTCATACATATATATATATATATTTTTTTTTTAATATCTAATTTTGGACTTACGTTGCTCTTAAACTCGCTGACAAGGAAAATAAATGTAAAAATACAAAATAAGTATCTATGAGTATCTACAAATTTGCTAAAATTTGCACTTTGACGTAAAGTCGACGTGAAAAAGAAAAATAAAAGGAAAAAAGAGTATGCTTGACAATCCACGTAAATAACACTCGTTTGTTCCACCTGTGAAAGAGCGAGCAAGTAACCACGTCCGAAGAAAAGGGAGCAATTATAAACACAAAGAACGGTTTATACGGCATCGAGAGTACTCAAACGGTGAACATTCCATTCCCTCCCCCGTTTTCTCTCTTTTATTACTTCGTCTCTGTTGCGCGTATATTTACAGGGGACTTATCCCCTCGGAATAATAAATGTTTGATCCAGCCAGCTCGTGCTGGTCCTCGCAATTAAACAGAACGAGAGGAAAGAACGAGAAGACGCGACGAACGACGAGCCGGGAGGGACCAGACGAGAGCACGTGTCCTCGACAACGCCGGTAATTCGTTTCGTTCCATTTCGAATAAGCCAGCACCGGCCTAAAGAGAAAATGATAGACAGGGGGAGACGCCCTGAGACACCGGACAAGAGAAGTGTCTCGAGGATGAATGGCCCCCTAAATGAGCGGTCATACGCGATCGTGACTCGAAGATCGCGCTGTTACTGACTCGCGCTCGGATTTTCTCATGGGTGTGTGAGAAATTGTGTGAAATTTATTTTACTCGCAGGAATCCGAATATACGTATGAGATATAGTACAAAATAGTATATTGTAACATAGTGTATAATAATAAATAATAATAATATATAATGTTATAACATAGTATATAATAATAAATAGTATAATATAATATATTATAACATAGTATATGATGATAAATAATAATAACATAATATATTATAGCATAGTATATAATAATAAATAGTAATAATATATATTACAATAATATAATATATTATAACATAGTATATAAATAATAATAATATATATTATAGTATATAATAATAAATAGTAATAATATATATTACAATAATATAGTTTGTTATAACATAGTATAAAATAATAAATAATAATAATATATATTACAATAATATAATATATTATAACATAGTATATAATAGTAAATAGTAATAATATATACTACAATAATATAGTATGTTATAACATATTATATAATAATAAATAATAATAATGTATATTACAATAATAGTATGTTATAACATAGTATATAATAATAAATAATAATAATATATATTACAATAATAGTATGTTATAACATAGTATATAATAATAAATAATAATAATATATATTACAATAATATAATATATTATAACATAGTATATAATGATAAATAATAATAATATAATATATTATAATAAATAATAATAATATATATTATATAAATAATATATTACAATATAGTATGTTGTAGTATAGTATAAAAGAATATATAGCTTAAAACTGACGTTCATTTATAATCTGTGTTATGGGCATTATTAGTTTGTTACATTAGACAACAGTAACAGTCAGTAATTTATTCATTGTTGAACAGAGTGACATACTCTGCATTACACGATAAAATAAGTAGACCCTACGTACTTTAATTTTCGAGTTGTATGATGATTGAAGAAAATATTCAATGCATCCAGTACATGCTACTACGTACACCTAAACCTTGTCTAATATTTACAAAGAATCCGTCGAGATGCGTGTTGATGAAAATTTCAATCCATTCTTATTTATCGTGCAATTTAAAATCTACTGTGCGTTCGAATTGTACACAGGATCTACATTCAGAATGGATTTGAGACTATGAGAAACACTTGGTATTTTCAACAGAATAGCATTGTGTTGAGACATAAAATAAACATTTTCTTGAATTACCTATAACTCGAAAATTAAGATTAGCAGGACACATTTGACACATTTTAATTCACGATTCAAAATACGAGCGTGCATTTAAGAATCATAGTGTTTCACATTTCTCTGAATTTCTCTTTCCTTCTTTTTCTTAATCTCGTCTCTCACCTGAAAAGAAAAACATACATTTTCGCGTCGCACCGTTTACTTTAGCTTTGGTTAAAACTATTTACACTTTTCCCTTCGTAATAGCTTCGTTCGGCGATAACGCTCGTAAACCACCGTGAAAAGAACCGTGAAAAAGTGTCCACGTTAAACCTCCGAGATACACGTGGAAGCACGTTCGGCAAAAAGGCAAGGAAAGAAGGCCAGCCTACTTTTGCAACGACTGCAATTCGCGCGTGTAGCAAGCTGTCAGAGGCTTCTAAGCCCGCCGGCCGGTTCCGTTCGAAAATTAAATCTCTCTCCGCCTCTCTTCACGCGGCCCATTCCCAATTACGTCCACGACAAAAATATAAATTCCCCCCGTGTATTTCACATCGATATCCGAGGCTCCTTTCTTCGAGTCTCCTTGCCCCGAGACGCATCTAATAATTGGCTTCGTTGAAAACCGCACTCCGCGACGAATCCTTTTCCACTTCCCTCCACCTACGAGGCCTGTCTTATCCTTTCTCCTCGTTCAACATGCGTTCACCAAGCATCCGAAGAGTATTCCACCTTCCTTCCCTGGCCTTCGTTCATCATCTTCTCTTCTCGGTTCTCTCTCTCTCTCTCTCTCTCTCTCTCGATCTGTGGCCGTCCTCGAAGATCCAAGCCGCTCCTTCCCGGGTCCATTGAGCCGGCCACGTGGGAACTCGAGGGGATATTTTTACGTTTCGCCATTCATGTGGTCCACTATAACAGATTGTTTCTCAGAAAGGGTGACTCGCGGAGCGGGAGGAGGTGGGCTCCCCTTTCGTAACACAGCCCTGTATCTATCCGGGCAAGCAGCCTAATGACGCGGTGAGAGCGTGGAGAATGATCGTAAAAGGCCGAGAATTGGTTCGTTTTGTCTCCACGCTGTCTCAGTTCCTTCGTTCTCTCTTTCCGCCTATTTTCTTTTTTCTTTTTTTTTTTTTTTTTGTTTGTCTTTTTCTCTTCTTCCACTTTGTATCTCTTCCTTTCTCTTCTCCCACGTCTTACACGCTCTACTCTCTCTCTCTCTCTCTCATCGGAATCCGAGCACTTCGCGAGCAAGTTTCGCATGCCTTTGTCGTTGAATTCGAAGCTCTTTAGAAGCATTCTCAATGATACGTTCAATGTTACCGGAAATAAAGACTGAAATAGTGCTTTCGAGTAAACACACGCGGATAGCAGCGATTGGGAGATAGTAGTTTCGAAACTTTCAAGACGGGATTTTTTATAAACTGTTCCTCTGTTAAACGTTCGATTCTCGAAGGTTGAATTCGCGCCTTTTTCTTCAGTATCGATATAAATACGACGCGCATAATGCACACGCATGCTCTTGACGCTTATAGGAAATCTCATATTGGTATAATGGATAGAATTTTGTTTTGCAATTCTCGAGCATTGCATTCGCATCGAACGTAAATAATATTAATTTTGTGTACTTGATTAATTATACATATAACATTTGACCTAACAATTAATAAACGAAACAATATTAAAGATACGATTGATGGTACCTCTTTTAATTCAGAGAATGATATTAATTATGTATAATTAATTAATATGTATATTATTAATTGTATATATAACGTTTGACCAAACAATATTAAAAATACGATTGATATATCTCTTTTAACTCAGAGAATAATATCAATTAATTATAATGTATAATTATTAATTATATATATAACGTTTGACCAAACAATTAATAAAGGAAGCAATGTGCTTTGTGCAACTAATGGTGCCCATATAGAGCTGTATTAAACGAGACAAAAAACACTTAAATATATATTAAATATATATATATAAAATGTTATGTAATTATTATATATTAAATATATATTATTAATATATATATATATAACGTTTGACCTAACAATTAATAAACGAAACAACATTAAAAATACGATTGATGGTACCTCTTTTAATTCAAAGAATAATATTAATTATGTATAATTAATTAATATGTATATTATTAATTGTATAACGTTTGACCAAACAATATTAAAAATACGATTGATATATCTCTTTTAACTCAGAGAACAATATCAATTAATTATAATGTATAATTAATTAATATATATATTAATTATATATATAACGTTTGAACAAACAATTAATAAAGGAAGCACTGTGCTTTGTGCAACTAATGGTGCCCATATAGAGCTGTATTAAACGAGACAAAAAACACTTAAATATATATTAAATATATATATATATAAAATGTTATGTAATTATTATATATTAAATATATATTATTAATATATATATATATATAACGTTTGACCTAACAATTAATAAACGAAACAACATTAAAGATACGATTGATGGTACCTCTTTTAATTCAGAGAATGATATTAATTATGTATAATTAATTAATATGTATATTATTAATTATATGTATAACGTTTGACCAAACAATTAATAAAGGAAACAATGTGCTTTGTGCAACTAATGGTGCCCATATAGAGTATTAAACGTATTAAACGAGGCAAAAAGACACATAAATATATATGCCGTGTATGTACTTACCCGTGAAAAATGTTATGTAATTTGTTTACTTACTGTTTAATTTTTCTCTAACTTTGCATATAGTTAGCAAATGTATATACAATAGTATAAAAACAATTTGTTTCGATAAATTGCAATTTATTATACAATTTTTGTATAATCACTTACCTTTTATCATTTGCAATAATTTCCACTTATCTATCTTTCCATTTGCCTTTGTAATAAATTTTTGGAACTGTAAAGACTTTATGGACACCCTGTATTTTCAACACTTGCACCAACAACGAGCATCCATACGTTTTACGTATTCTAAGACAATGATGGCGAACTTATGACTCGCGGGTCAGACACTGATTTTTATAAACTTATCATCATATGTATAAAAAAATTTTAATTATTTTTCGAACCCCTTTTTTCAAGAAATGTTAAGAAAATTACAAGTGTTCGGTTAGAGCTTAAACGTGAGAAATAAATGCATAATTGTGTTTCATGGAGGATTTACGACTTAGGCATTTCAAGTCTTAAATGTTATACGAGTTAGTTGCGTCCAAAAAATTTTATATAGCGTTTACGTTTCAACAGACGTAACAAACGCTAGAAAAAACACACTAGATCCCATTCTCAGAATGGGTAGCTTTGCTAGTTTTTTATATAATAAAAGAGGGAACAGACGATAAAAAATATTAAGAAGTAAAGTATATATAAATATCTAATGTATAGTGCAGGGGTGACTGGGCACGATGTCACCCCTTTCATACCAATTTCTCTACGTCGACATTTATCTTTTGCTCTTCACTTGCAAAAGTAAAAGTTGCAAAGCAAAAAGGAAACGTAAACTATTTTTAGAGGATTACAAAAGCAAGAACCAAAAAAAAAAAAAAAAAAAAATAGTTTTCCCCCCCCTTTCCAAGTGACGCCACCGACTCAGTGACCCACGAGCTAGTACTAAAAAGAACAATGAACAAAATTTGACCTACTTCTCAGAAAGGTCTCGCCGTCACCGTTCTAGAACGCATTACAAGTGCATGTTCATCATTTTAGCAATTACTCGAGACCCAGATATTCGAAGCTCGACTCGTAAGTAAGTATATGTACGTACTCGGACTCGATCCCATCCCCTAGTGACGATCTAGCAGTCATCCGCAGTCATCAAAGAGACCAAAAGCCGACCAACGATTCTGATCGCCCCGACCTCTTCCTTTTCAACGGCGTGTGTTTAGCCTCTCATTGTCATGATGATGGGGAATTAGCTGGAGTTTTATGGACGCGGCAGGCGCGTGTCCGCACAGCTGTGTGGTATAATGTATTCCGTTAATTCGATAGAGAGCCGGCCATTCGAGGGCATTGGTTTCCGTGTCGAGTCGGCTGGACGCTCTTTGTCCGAGCGGTTGCTCCGAAGAGAGATGAAGCAGTGTTTGATTAAAGAGTGTCGTCTATTTGCCTTCGAATAATGCGGCGGCATGAGCTGCGTGGGCTCTCTGTCTCTCTCGGTCGAGTTTCAGATTCACGCGACAGTGTTTAGAAATAAAAGAGTGGCTTGTGAAACGCCGGCTGTTGATAAAGGGGAGATAATAACGGAATTTGACGTTGCCATAACGTCAATGGAGCGTGGTTCCATCTGAGGGACAATCGTATGAATGTCTGAAGACACTTGCCAAGGTTTTATGAGTTATGACGTTACGGTCGGAATTTTGTGAATTGCGACGAAGTTTTAATTTGACAGACGCGAGAAATTGTGAGGGGGCGTGTTCGAAGTTCCAATCTAATAAAAGAGGAAACGAGTATAAGTACGATACAATGAACGTATACTTCTGTTGGTTTCGTTCTCGATCTGTTATTTGTCGTTTAGTGTCGAAAAGTATCTCGTGCTCGAACATGATGGGAGAAATTTCTTAATGGCACTTGTACTATATAATTTCTTAATTGAATATCTTCTTGAAACTTTATGAATTTTGCGACGATGATAAAAATGAGGAGAATGTGACAAAATTTGAGGGCAATAACGGGTGTACTTGTGGAAAAATTACAATTCATGAAATGATAAATGGACACCTATTACGTGAACTTCAATTACATATACTATTTATTTTGTAATTAATCGTTCTCCACAAGTTTCATGCTACAATCAGGAAGAGGATGATTTTACACGGAAAACTAAATCATAACGACGGAATAATCTGCAAGTGGCAATTAATTAAGCATTCTTAGCAATTGTTCTTGATTTTATAATTATTCTTTGTATCCTAATTAATTAATTGATAAAGATACAAATACAGATTTATGTGAACCAAATGATGAATTTAAATCAAATTTTAATCAACACCTGATTGAACGAATTCTTATTCCAATGATTTATAACTGATCATTTCATTTACTATCTCTTAATAAACGACGTACCTACAGCTATACAGTTAGCTTGTAGCCTTTGCTAATATTAATCCTATAATTTAAATCGCGATGAAGGGGTTCAAACCAAATAACATGCTTTAGCCCGCCTGAATTAATCTTTTCAAGATACCATTTCGTAGGACAACGTCAAATCTTCAGATTGTGTATACAACACTTGTCACTCGTCTGTGATACGTACTATCCATGTATCAGGCATCGAACTTTTCAAAATTGTCAAGTTGACATAAACATCGACGTAGTCGTACAATTTTCGAGCATGCTTCAAACCAGAGAAAACCGAAATATTTTGAGGTTTAGGTATTATACTGGTATTTGCTCCCATATTATCGTAATATAACCGATTATTTGAGAAATCGGTTTTATTACCAGTATAAGAAGGTCATACCGGTATTTTCATAAGTATTTTATCTGTATTTGATGTCCACAACGATAAAAATACCGACACGGTACCGCTTTACGAAAACACATTTTTCATTTTCTACGTGCAGTGACTCTTATTAATATTTGGACATCGTGCTATTCAAAATATCGTTGTAGATTTCGATTGTTTATAATAGTAAATTTGGACCAATTTTTTAATAATATAATAGAACATTCGTTATAGTTTACAGTAACATAAATTTTATTTATTTATTGCACATAGTTTTCTTAATATCAAACAATAAACTAAACTATGTCGAAATGTAGCGTGGCAAAAATATTTTCGGATATTTGAAGAACTACAACATTTGAACCTGAAAATTGTTAACATAAACAATAATTAATATTCTGTTAAGTAGCCCTCAACTTCAATGATATATCGCAGACGCTTAGGCATATTTCCAGTAATTTTTTTCAAGTAATTTAGCGGAGTATTCTTCCATTCTACGATTAATCGTTGTTTCAACTCGTCTCTCGATTTATCGACGTACGACAATTAGTCATTTTTCACCGACAAAATGGAAAAACGTATCGAGAAATCGTCTTTCGAAATTAAGTAAGAGTATCGTGGCTGATATTGTACGGAGACAAAACGACGAATTAGCATTAGAAATAATAAAGGATACGTGCATAGGCGTCATCAAATTTACTATCGGCAGCTTTATGAAAACATTCGATCATTGTCTCCTTTTTCTTTTCTAATATATTAATACAACCGAAAATACATCTAACATCGTTTCGATAGCATCGCACCGGTATTCGTACCATTTCGGTCTCATCAAACGTGATCGAATACCTAAAAATACCGGTATTTTACCGATTCGGTCTCTGATTCAAACGATGAAAGACGAAATGGGGAAACGAGGGTGAGACGTGGGGGGAAACGCGACGAAAGAGGTGTTCACGGTGGCGATCGCGGAGTCACGAAAATAATGATTGATCGAGCAATTAAATTCCGTTGTCGTACGGCAGGCTGGGTCTCGCGGTCGGTGAAGGTTCAGCCGATGGTGGCCAAGGTCGGCGGGGGCCGGTGCAGCCGTGTAGCACGCCGCGGGGTGCCGTTCGGCCACAATTGCTGGTAATGAGCCAGCCTAAGGCCTTCTGACGGGCCTCGTGCGCCCCCCTCCCCCTTTGCCTATGAATTTCGCATTCTCACCGTCCATCTCCACGGGCCACGATGACAACAGAAATCGACCAACACGCGATTGTGCCCACGGTGGTTCCGAGGAATTCCGCTGGATTTCGACGAAACCTCGAACGATCGCGACCGAGGGCACCGCGCGATCGACCTTTACGATTCTCCGGTATCTTTCGCTGTCACCCAACGCAACGAGGGCGAAGAATATCCTTGGAATTAAATCGGGGGGTTTTTTTCCTTTCATTTTATTTTACCATTAATTATTATAATTATAGTATTTTTACATTTAATAGTCTTACATATTACTGGTTCAAGTAATCCCATACATTCAAAAAATAATATTTATAAAATTATTTTTTATCTTTATTTTATAATTAAAGATTTAATTACAATTATTTTTATTTTATTATTTTATATATATATATATATATATATTAATTTACAGTATCCTTATATATTAGGTGATTCTGATAATTTTAAAATAGCAAATCCTATAATTACTCCTTCACATATTAAACCAGAATGATATTTTTTATTTGCTTATTCGATTTTACGTTCAATTACTAATAAGTTAGGTGGAGTAATTATATTATTTATATCAATTTTTATTTTATTTTTATTACCATTAATAAATAATAATGAAATAAAAAGTTTAAAATTTTACCCTATTAATAAATTTTTTTATTGAATATTTATTAATATTTTTATTATATTAACGTGACTGGGTATACAAATAATGTGCATTTGTGCGCACATCCATGATTTTCTGTGTGGATGCATCGACCAGTGAAAAATTTGTTTGCAAAATATAAAAATATATGTATAAAATATAAAATACATAATAGAATATGAATTCTTTAATATCAATACGCATTATATATAAAAATGTATATAAAATATAAGATGTAATAAGTAAAAAATATGTATAAAATATAAAATATAATATGTAAAGAATATATATAAAATGTAAAATATAATATGTAAAAAATATATATAAAATATAAAATACAATATGTGAAAAATATATATGAAATATATAATAAAATATAAATTCTTTGATATCAATAAAGCAATTTTAATATCGATAATAATATCCTTGCTTAAATTTGATTTTGGTACATTATGTACTTGTAGGAAATAACATTGTTTATAATTGCAGATAAAGGATATATGAAAATTAATATGTGATGAAATATTGAACTAAATATGAAGTACAAATGTGATGATAGTGTAACCAAATATTTGGCTGATACTTTAAGACTGTACAGAAGTGAATCTGTCGTATTCTAGAACAACACCACTATTCAAATTTACCAGTTTGTTTATTTAATATTATCATTACTCTAGTTGAGTATACTGAATAAAGAACACACGGCATTCATTTAAAATGATATTGAAGGTCTTCACTTTTGATATAATTATTATTATTTATTAATGAAATTATTGATAATATTAAATATTATTTTTGATGAAATATTATTATTTATTAATTAATTTATATTATTAATTAAATTATGGTAAATTTTTCGTGTTTCCTATATTTGACAATGAAATGCCTTTTGCAAACATAATTATTATAATGCGTATATCTTCATTGTGAATTGTATTATATTTGCGTCTTCCATGATATTCATCTTTCTCAACACATGCTTCGATTAATGCACATTTGTATATATACATATTCAATGAATTGTATGAAATACGTGCAAATATTCATATATATATATATATTTCCAATTTTTTTTTAATTGCTTTTTTAATAACGAGTAGTATAAATAGTAGAATAGTCTACTATTGTAAGAGTTGCTCTATAATATTGGTAAATATTTACCAAATGAAAATCGCAAATTAATTAATTTCACATTGAGAGTTGATAGGTTTCCACATAACTTGATCTGTACCTTTCTTTTTACAATTCATTTTAAGATAAGACAAATGTCGCACATATTCTTCAGTAATTCTTCTTAACCAACAATAAGTGAGTTATCCAGTGTGATGTAGCCTGGTACTGTTCAATTTTCTTTTCATCAATCAATCGTTTTATTTTTATAAAAAATTTAACTCAAGTGAACATCACGTTGCAAACAACCATAGAAAGTACCATTCTATATTTCTGCCATTTTCTTTGTTTCCTGCTTAATAGTTGTTCACACAATAGGTATCCACTGTCTCTCCGACATTTTCACGATATTCTACAATCCTCAAAACTCAGCGAAAATCGTGCTGGAAACTGTCAAAACAGCGAAACATGAAGATAGTACCGATCCTCAGGATCAAGACACAGGAGAGTGCAGTTGTCGCCGACCATTTCGACACACGCGAGCGCAAAGTTCGGCGCGGCCTCCTCCCCCGTTCCGAGATTGTTGGCGCGAGGGCAGCGTGGGTGTATCGACGGGGACAAGATGAACGTTAGAACACGAACGCGACGTCCTCTCGACTTTCGTACCGGTAACGTATGGGTATCGCGTCGCGGCGGGCGGCACACTTTGTAACGACCGCGGCCTTTTGACTCGATTAATCATCGACGTATGTATGTACACGCGCTACATAGCATATCCAGGGAAATATCGCCGCGGCCACGTGTGCGTGCGTGCGATACGTTCGGGCATAGTGTCGTGCTGCGCGGATGGGAGCCGTCCGGTACCGGGCCTGCCGCTAAGCGCCATGAAAATATTGCTCCCTGCTCGACCTGTATCCGCACCCCTTTACCACGTTCTACCGGCGAGGAACGAGGTGACGCCGGACCGCTGCGCTGCTTCTCTTTTTGCCGCGGCAAGCGGCTCTCCCATGAATTGTGACGCCGTTTCTTCGGTGGTTGGACGGTTAGAGCCGTTGTTCTAGCGTCGAATTCCTTCGTCCTTCAAAGGAAACTTTCATCCTGCATGCTTTCAATTCACGAAATTCTGTCCCTTCTCGCCGAAAGATATTGCGGACAAGGGTGAGGAGCGATTGTCGTTCAACCCCTAAATTTCGGAGACAAACTCGCTTAAAACGTTGTGAAATTGTAGTGTTTCAGTTTTAAGTATATTTAAGTAAAGCAAAATAGGCGAAGCAAGTGATAAATCTATCACTTCTTAACAATTTCTATTCAGTGATGTACGGGACGAGTTTAAAAAGAAAGCGACGGTTTGGTCACTCGTTATGGTCCGCAATCAGTTGCCAGCACAAGTGGTTAAGAAGTCATTTCTCTTCGATTGTTAAACAGGAGCTGTTCTATTGGTTAAGAAAGAATAGTTATTCGTGTAATTTTCGTGCAATGAATGAATTTGAATTGAACTTGAGCCATGAAATTAAGAAACTAATCTTTGGTATCGTTCAATTCTCATTTTTCACTTTGTATTTTTTGTAACGTAAAACATCTGAAGATAAAAGAGAACAGTTTCTCTTAATTGCAATTCTTTTCTTACATTGTGCTCTTTCTTGTTGTTGTTGTAAATATAGGTGAATATAATGTGGAGCATTCACTATGATAACCCACGGTAACATTTGTAATGAACAAAATCGAGCACGATTTTAATATTATAACATTGCTTATTAAAATTAAAATGATATAATATCAACCATTCAAAAGTTTGGTGCACTCTATCAATTTTAAATAAAAATATATCTTCCTCGGCAGATAAAATTAAAGATTAAAGGTAATAACACTGATTTATAAATTGTTGCTATTTAAATTATATTTACGATTAAAACGACACTTGCATAATCGTATTAACAACACATTATGTAAAATATTATTTTTTGATTCGACGATAGCGTGCAATACATCACTTTCAAGCAAATTGCATCAGACCATTGTTGTACAAAATTCATAAAAGTAGCGAAGAATATTTCAACTTGCAGGAAGATCGTAGAAAATTGCAGGATCGTTGAAAGGCCCCATCGATTCCTCGTTACGTTGCATCACACTCGTTACAAATTGAATACTCAAAGAACAAACACGCCGTAACCAATCGAAAATAACATACCTGCCTAATTATCCAAAACAATGGTACCCACTTTCACGTTACCGTGCAACGCCGTAAGAATCTTTAAACCAAGATTATCCGACAAAGGCTCGATACTCGAAGACGGTACCAAAAAACACCAAAATAAAAAATAAGAATTAAAGAATGTCGTTTGTCAAAAATATTTTACGTGCATTAGTAGATGTATGCAATTTTTATTTTGTAGCGTTGTAATAAAATGCAGAACATTATAGTGAAATTTTAAATAATTACTGTAACATCACTGACAAATCCAATACTCAACAACTGACATATATATTTTTGATTTTCTTACGAAACAGGATTGAAACTTACAGTATTTTATATACCTATATTTATTTTAAATGAATATCAGATGGAGTTCTCTTTGTGACAAACAAACAAACAAGTTTTCTACCAGCATCATTTTGTTTTTTCATTGCATTAATGCAAAAAATAGAAAACTTTTTGTTGTATTCGAGTTGATGTATTTGTAATCATTTTTAACAGGAGAAAGTCAGATTTCGTAAATAGCTATTGCTCTAAACTCATTATTCCTCAAATTGTTATTAATACAAAATTTAAAGACCTATTATTCTTCACATTTTGTATAAATAATAATGACGATTCCTAATTTCTAATTTGAAGAGTAAGGAATTTGGAGAAATCATAAAACTCGTGAAAATGTTTATATTACATATTAGATAAATTCAACAAAATTTTTGCTCATAAAAAGAACTTGTACTACTAATAACAGATGCAAGTATTTATTCGTAAAACACTCGTACGTCTTGATAATATTTAATATATTATGCATAAAATATTTTATTAAATATCATGCGCATTTAATACAGCAAATATTTTATTAAATGTCTCATACATTTAATGCTTTAAATATTTTGTTAAATGTCTCACACATTTAATGCATTAAATATTTTATTAAATGTCTTGCACATTTAATGCGTTAAATATTTTATTAAATATTTTATATTATATGTAATATTTATAGAAAATTGCCAAAGTTCTTCCTCCTGAAAGACACGATGCCTCCTTACGCTCACGCTGTTCCCTACGAGTTACGTTCGCAAGCCATCGACGCGATTCACCTAACCGGCCTCTAATTTCGCTTTCACCGTTCCTTTGTACGCTACCCCCACGCGTTCTGCTAATTAACAAACAAGACCCGCCGCGCGAACAAAAGGCGATTTCACGAAGATTGCGCACGCCATTAGCCGCGTCGAAGGCGGCTTTCAACGGAACCTTCACCTACTTGCAACGAGAAACAAATGTATCCCATCGCTCGGCTGGATCCCTCCCCCGTATTAGATCAATTATTCATCGTAATCGCTCGATACTACCGCTCCAGCACGGAGAGAGAAAAGAAAAGAAAAAAAAAAAGAGACAGAGAAAGAAAGGAGATGGTTGCAGCACCCACGGGGTGAAATCGGCGACGTGACGTTTGCGTGAAAAATGGCGCGCGAACGGGCCCTAAGGGCGGCAAATGAGGCGCCGCGCGAATACAACGTTCGTTAATGCGCGCCTCTTACTATAATCTAATATCCGTTGATGTATGGGGTGAGCCGATGGGGCGCCGTCGAGCAACGAAAAGGTCGTAACACCGGGGTTCGGCCGGTGCGGATATTTACAATTTTAATCATCGTCTCTGCGTGGGACCCGCTTCGGCCACTCGCGATTTCTCCTTCTTCGAATCCACCTACCGAATCGGACAGTTTTCATTTCGCATGACGGATCACGTGTCGGAGTGGCCATCGTGTTCGATCGCGTCTGCGACGGGGAGGAAGTAGCTGTAGTTTCGAACCCGAGATGAGTTTCCTGTAGTAGAATTTTTAGTAGCAAACCTACGTTTCACTTCGAGGCAGTTCCATTGCATTTAAATAATTCTTAATTATAACGACAGTAATCGTTACACGTATATACCTAACGACTTGATCCTGAATTAAATTTATTTTACACTTTACATTTACGAAATAAATTGATTGTACTTTTCATTTAATTTAGTTGGCCTCGCTTTTATGCAAATTTATATTCCACTTTTGATGATTGAACTGTGATTAATGATAAATCAATTACATTTTGTGCAGTAATTGACACGAGTAGAATTTTATTTTAAATTATTGTGACGAGCATTTTATTTTCAATAGTTTTTGTATAAGTATCGTTGCACGTTTATTTCTCTAAATTTTTACAGTTCTTTATTTTCTGGTAAGCCAGTATAGTGACAGCAGCCAATTAGCCACGTTCTACAGCGGCACCAGGATATTTGCATTATTGTTCTATTTCATTCACTGTCATTATTAAGCTATGAATTTTTATACATTTATGGAAAACTGTAGGATGCAATAAAAAGAGCATAATGCACAGAATATGATACTATAAAAAAATATTTAAAATAATACTACATATGATACTATATATAATATATTCAAAGTAAACTAGTTTATTGACATATTTTCAACATAATTAAAAAGATGAAACCTGAATACAAATTATTATATATGTGTTACAATATATAAATACTATTATACTATTAAATATATATAACTATTGTTTATTAGTATTTATATATTATTATACTACTTATATACTACTTATATATTATTTATTAGTATTTATAATATATATATAATAATAATACACATATATTTTATAGTACTGTTAATATATTATTTGCAAATTCCTCGTTGTACAAACCATAATTTATGTAATTTTTCCCAATTTTGAAATAGGCACAACACGCGTCCAAAGATTTTTGAATAGTAAATCATCGATTTACAACTTTTACAATGAGAAGCCTCATTCAGTTCGACACAGAACCATTACAAAGCAAAAGTCACGATCGGTCCATTCTCAAAAATTGCTGCGACATTAAGTCAGACGATTCTCGGAAACACCGAACAGCAGGAAAGAAAAATTGAGAACACGAAGTCCCCCCCCAATTTTTCTTTTTGTAGAAAGAACAGATTATAGTGGAAAAGAATATTTCATCCTTCTCATCGTTTCACCTGTTTTTCCTTAAATCTCTGTAACTCACGCCCGCCTACCTTTTATCCCCTGTCTTCCAGCACCCTTCTGTGCGCCATTCTTTGCACAGGGGTTCCTTTCACCTCGTGGTAACGCCTTCTTCGTTATTCATTGACAAAGGACTATAGACAGCGATCCTCGAGGCGGTAGCTTTGACCACCTGTTGCCACTTTCGTGACGATTCTCGCACCCTACGGTGTCCTGCAAGGGTTGCCTTTCACTCAAGTCACGCGAGTGAAATGGTAGCTTTCGTAATGGCAATGTCACGAAAATTCAATTTCGTAGGTTTTTTTTATTATTTTATTACACAGGCTATTGTTATAAAATTGAACTCGCATTAAAGTCACTAAAATTCAATTTCACAGATATTTTTATTATTTTATTATACAGATTTTTATTACAAAATTAAACTTGCATTAAAGTCACTAAAATTCAATTTCGTAGATTTTTTTAATTATTTTACTATACAGATTTTTATTACAAAATTGAACTCGCATTAAAGTCACTAAAATTCAATTTCACAGATATTTTTATTATTTTATTATACAGATTTTTATTACAAAATTAAACTTGCATTAAAGTCACTAAAATTCAATTTCGTAGATTTTTTTAATTATTTTACTATACAGGCTTTTGTTATAAAGTTGAAGTCGCATTAAAGTCACTAAAATTCAATTTCGTAGATTTTTTAATTATTTTATTATACAGGCTTTTGTTATAAAGTTAAACTCGCATTAAAGTCACTAAAATTCAATTTCGTAGATTTTTTTATTATTTTATTATACAGGCTTTTGTTATAAAGTTGATTAAAGTCACAGTCAATCACATTAACCCCTTGCGCTGGCAACTGATTGCGGACCATAACGAGTGACCAAACCGTATACAACAATTCGTCGCTTTCTTTTCGTATTCGTCGGTATGATATCACCGGATTAGAAATTATTAAGAAACAATAAACTTATCATTTGTTTTGCCTGGGTCACAATTATACATACTTAAAACTAAGAAAATGTTGCAAACTGGAACAAAAAATTCTCGACATGCCTGGCACGTCATTCCAGCGCAAGAAGTTAATATTCAGGCACTAAATGTTCGAACAGTCACAGTAAAACAAAATTGTTCAACAACAATAAACCTGGTTCGTTTTAAAATCTGAAGCCTTTCTCGAAACACACCACTTTCAAAATTCATCAAGATGTTCTTACATCACGCAATGAATGAACCTTTTTCCTCGGAGCAACTACAAATTGTCATAGTGTGTGAAACTATTGACAAATTTCTTTTCCCCTAAAATTTCACTTTTCGTCATTTTGTTCCGAATTTCAAATGTCATAACGACGAAAATTGTGCAATTTTTTTTTAACGGCGAAAAAGTGATCGTACATCAAGTTCTAGAAGGTCCGAATCGATATTTCTGTCGTTCGTTGAATAGTAGGTATACACGATCACACGTGTAGCACCGGTGGTCGAATAGAGTAGCGACAACACGTGGGTATACGTAATTAAACGGGGAGAGGCCCGATAACTTGACGTGGCGCCGGTTTAACGCGTTAATTATCTCGTTCTTGCGAGTACAGTCCGGTTAATGAGGCTCTCGCTTGTAACTTGCCCTCCTACGTGCCCAGCACGCGCGCCCATCCCGGTGAAATTGCTTTTATCGTTCGTTTATCCGGTTTCACGCTGCACACCGTCGCGCTCGTCGCAATTATTTACGGTCCTGTAAATTCGAGACAGACGCCACGTAAGTTTTTCCAGGCCTGGTTGTAAAAGACACTGTCGCGAGAGTGTCCGTTCCTTGAAGAAAAGAATGGACAGAAGAACAGATACGTTATCGATTAAGTTCCTTCGAATTTTGCGAAAATTCAAGTTCTTTTCTGTTGCGATATTAACGAGAGAACAAAGATCGATTTCTCAGTGGAAGAAATTTTTATTGGTTTTATGTGAAGAAAATTTTGTATGATTTAAGAAGATGATAATTTGTAATGAGAGCCTCCCTCTATCTCCTGTTTCTTTCATAAAAATGTAAAACCGAACGAAAATCCGCAGTCTAATAATTACTACAACGATCAAAGTAATAATACAGCTCAAAATAGTACATTTTTCATTAACAGACGCTCGTTCAGACAATGATAGCGATAGACAGAACTTGTATAATTGAATCGCAGATTTTTGTGCATTTAAAAATCTGCGAAAATTTGCAGATACAAAAATGACAGCGTATATAAGGACATGATATACGAAATTTATTTAGAGTATAATAATCTTTCTAATATATAACAAAAGAAATAAATTTCTATGTCGTTCTTTACAATATCTGTAATTTACGTCATCAACAAGTATCTCAGTGACGAAAGTCAGTTTTGGAAGAAAAGTCTCTGAAGTTAAAAAGTGAAATGTTTCTTATTATCATAGTTATTGCAAGAGTCTGGCTATGATGTTATAAAATTTACATAGCTGGTATATAATATCTATTTGTATATTAATGGAATAAATTTTAATTACAGCTTTCTGATTCTCAGTGCATAAAATGATGACATGCAAGAAACAATATAGTAATTTCACTCTATGCTAATTATCATTAGTTTTTTATCTAGTCTATTGCATTGTCCCAAGGTTCTATTCTTTTGAATTACAATTATATAAATAAATCTATTCATAATTACAAAAATTATTAGTATACTCTAATTACTCCAAAAATTTTGTTTTAATTTTGTTTTAATTTAATTTTAATTTTATTGTTATAATTTCTAATTACATTCTAAAAGAGTGTTAAAAATATTTTTTTTTAAATTAGGTATAATCAATGACCATTAACTTTATTATTAAATTTACCAAATTTATTCTTTCGTTGAAAATACGCAAGATTAATGTTATATACAGATTCAAGATAACTTAATTTTTTAATAGACTCGCGAGTCAGATCGTTAATGGAATACTTGTCAAAAAAAATTAATTACATATCAGTTAGAACTAGTTAAACTAATTATCATTGATTTTAGCTTAAATCTCGTGAGTGAGGGTTACTCAGAACTTCTGTGATGAAACAATCTCAGTCCAGCCATTTTTTTTTTAAAAATAAAAGACAAACCTCCTACAACAAGAATCCTGTTACAAATTGTCCACTTTTACGAGAAAAGAAAGATGCAACAGGTTACTATAATTAATTTTACACGTTCGAGATGGTTTGATGGTACTTTGTTCGATATTTCACGGTATTCAACTCGGAGGTATGAGACAGGCGATTTAATTGATCTGATGATATTACGACACCGCCGTTATCGCGAGTGCAATCAATTACAAGATACCCGCGGCCGATTGCATCGTAGAACGCTCGATTTATGCGCGCGGGTTTGATCGAGCAGAGGGAAAAAGTAAGCGGATAAACAAGTAATCGACAAGTAACTCGGCTTGCAAGCCGATTACCAGCTTGTTCTACAAACGATCATTCGACTCGCTCGAGCAAATCTACAAGAACATCCTTCTAGATCGCTAGCAAGGAACGATCAATCGTTGATTTTCATCGGATGACTGGTTTACGAAGCAGTCTTATACATACGATATCAGCTATACGTATGATAGGAGATGGAATTTTTCATTGCTTATTTCAAATGCTTTGGCTATGTATTTTTCTATGTATAAGTATTTCTTTTATAGATATAGATTATATATATATACATAGATTTTCCTGCAGGCGATATCATATTCGAAGCAATGTGCTATATACACACCCCCATTTAGGACTTGTTTCAAAATTGGAGAAACTGAGTAACACTTTATACAACAAAGAATCTATAAAATATAAAATGTAAAATATGAAATATAAAATATAAAATATATATATATATTGTATTTAATTAAATTAAAAATAAATTAAATTTTTGGAGACTTGGTTAGAGGGTGTGTGTAGTAAAAAATGCTGTATGAGACGCGAAAAAATAGAGAGTTACGTGTAAATAAAAAGGAATAAATTTCAAAAACGAAGGCAAAAGAGGGTAGCATAGATAGAAATAAATAGATAAACAGAGTTGGAAATAGAAGGTAAGCGAATAATAGAGAAAATAGAAAAAGTGAGGTTAGGTTGGAAAGCGTGGAATACCCAATCTTATTAAAAGCGGAAACAGAAAAAGACAGTACAGTAAAGAAACAGAAATAGTCGCTAAATTTAAGGTAATTAATATATATAAGTAAGAAATTAAGAAAATTAGATGAGAAAAGGTAGTTTGTAGATTAAAAGTAGAAGCATATCAGATAAGAAAAGAACGGTTGACTTAGAATATAAAGTATAAAATATAAAATATAAAATGTAAAATTTAAAATATAAAATATAATATATATATATTGTACTTAATTAAATTAAAAATAAATTAAATTTTAGAGACTTGGTTTAGTGGGTGTGTGTAGTAAAGAATGCTGTATGAGACGCGAAAAAATAGAGAGTTACGTGTAAATAAAAGGGAATAAATTTCAAAAACGAAAGCAAAAGAGGGTAGCATAGATAGAAATAAATAGATAAACAGAGTTGGAAATAGAAGGTAAGCGAATAATAGAGAAAATAGAAAAAGTGAGGTTAGGTTGGAAAGCGTGGAATACCCAATCTTATTAAAAGCGGAAACAGAAAAAGACAGTACAGTAAAGAAACAGAAATAGTCGCTAAATTTAAGGTAATTAATATATATAAGTAAGAAATTAAGAAAATTAGATGAGAAAAGGTAGTTTGTAGATTAAAAGTAGAAGCATATCAGATAAGAAAAGAACGGTTGACTTAGAATATAAAGTATAAAATATAAAATATAAAATGTAAAATTTAAAATATAAAATATAATATATATATATATTGTACTTAATTAAATTAAAAATAAATTAAATTTTAGAGACTTGGTTAGAGGGTGTGTGTAGTAAAAAATGCTGTATGAGACGCGAAAAAATAGAGAGTTACGTGTAAATAAAAGGGAATAAATTTCAAAAACGAAAGCAAAAGAGGGTAGCATAGATAGAAATAAATAGATAAACAGAGTTGGAAATAGAAGGTAAGCGAATAATAAAGAAAATAGAAAAAGTGAGGTTAGGTTGGAAAGCGTGGAATATCCAATCTTATTAAAAGCGGAAACAGAAAAAGACAGTACAGTAAAGAAACAGAAATAGTCGCTAAATTTAAGGTAATTAATATATATAAGTAAGAAATTAAGAAAATTAGGTGAGAAAGAGTAGTTTGTAGATTGAAAATAGAAGCATATCAGATAAGAAAAGAACGGTTGACTTAGAATATAAAGTACAAAATATAAAATGTAAAATGTAAAATTTAAAATATAAAATATAATATATATATATATATTGTACTTAATTAAATTAAAAATAAATTAAATTTTAGAGACTTGGTTTAGTGGGTGTGTGTAGTAAAGAATGCTGTATGAGATGCGAAAAAAATAGAGAGTTAAGTGTAAATAAAAGGGAATAAATTTCAAAAACGAAGGCAAAAGAGGGTAGAATAGGTACCGTAGTGGAGAGATAAATAGATAAATAGAGTTGGAAATAGAAGGTAAGCGAATAATAGAGAAAATAGAAAAAGTGAGGTTAGGTTGGAAAGCGTGGAATACCCAATCTTATTAAAAGCGGAAACAGAAAAAGACAGTACAGTAAAGAAACAGAAATACTCACTAAATTTAAGGTAATTAATATAAATAAGTAAGGAATTAAGAAAATTAGATGAGAAAAAGTAGTTTGTAGATTAAAAGTAGAAGCATATCAGATAAGAAAAGAACGGTTGACTTAGAATATAAAGTACAAAATATAAAATGTAAAATAAAAAAAAATATATATATATTGTATTTAATTAAATTAAAAATAAATTAAATTTTACTTCAAAAACTTCAGTTTCTTTTAGTTTAAATAATATCAAATACAACCAATATCAGTATTTGTCGTGTCAATTCACATCCTTGATATTGCAGCTGATCGCGGCGAGCAACAGTGTTTTTCACTGATCGCGAGTTTTCCCTCGGCGCGAGCCGCCTCGTTAATCCCGGCCGGAGAATTGGTCTCGCGGGGAGAAGTAAGCCGGACAATTATTCAAGCGGATTTTTCGAGCAGGCCGCGGCGGGTTTGGGTTGGCCTTCGGCCGGCCCTGGGCCGAAGCAATCGCAGCTCGCGCGTACAACGCCGATGTGATGCCAGAGCTTCGTGATGTCTTGTTGTTTTTCGTGGCAGGCCGAGCCGACGGGGAAGGCTACGCGGCGCCTGGGGGCCCTCCCACGAGGAGGAGTGACCTCGGTTGCAGGCTTTCGCTCTTGGGAATATCTGCGAGCGTCTTCTTTGGCGGCGCGGGTGCGCTCGCCACGATCAGGACCCCCACACAGCCCCCTCGGCTCGCCACTCGCTCTACCTTCTTGTTCCGATGCTTTTTACGCTTCGTAGAAAAAATTACACCGTACAGGTATTTGGAAGTACTGTACTGAAACGCTTCGGTTCAAACGAATCTCTTTGAAGACTGAATCTTAACGTGTGTACGGCGTGTCCGTTAATTGTTGAAAATTGAGAGACGAAACATTTCGAAAACGAAATTTCCATCATTTCCGGGGGAATATGTGACAATATTGCAATCACTTTTTTATCGAGATATGACCGTCGCTCTCTATTCCTTTAAACAGAATTATATATTACTGATCGATGGAGTTTCACACTTTCTACCTATATGTTGCGAAAAATTATTAATTTAAGAGGGGGGGGAGTAATATTATTTATAGTTTATTATTAATAATAATGTTACTAATAATATTATTTATAGTAATGAAAATGAATTTTTTTTTAAATAAATAAATTTATTTTATACTTTTTGTATCAGGGTTAATTAATTTATTTTGATTATCTCGAAAGTAAATGATCTAAATATAATATATACAATATATATATATATACAATATATATAATAGATTAAATAATATTATATACATAATATATAATATACAGGGTGTTTCCTGTGACGCACGATTTTTCTCCTACTTACAGCCATCTGACGAAAGAAAAGTTTAGAACAAAAGTTAAATAAAATTTTCATGAAAACAGTTTTCGAAATTTTTTTTTATTGATACCTACTATAAACCTTGTACCGTTCCACTTTTGTTCTAAACTTTTCTTTTGTCAGATGGCTGTAAATAGGAGAAAAATCGTGCGTCACAGGAAACACCCTGCATATATTATATGTTATATATAACTTTTTTTGTGAAATAAAAAAGATAAATATATATTTAGAAATTAAATGTTTATCTAGCTTCTTTTAAATAAATTCAATTTATTTATCGACGACGACTACTGTAATAACGAAATAACAGTTAGTTTCTTTGAAAAATTAATAATTTTATAATCCGTCATCATTGATATGTACAAGACTTAAAAATTCATAATTTCCTTACTCGAAAAAGCTGAGAAAACTCAAAGACCAATGTTTTGAAATTTTCTATAAACATCTAACATCGATCTCACTTGTTGCAAATTATTCTAATCTTGTTCATTATTCAAATAGGCAATTAATTCTGAGTTCATTCGTCCATGTTGCATTAATACTTACCTCTTTTTGAATCAACATCGATAAGGCTGAATGATTAATGAAATTATCGTGACAAGCATTCGCCTGACTTTTCAGAAATTGAACACTAAAAATTATCAGTGTCGTTCAAACGAATGTCGCGCTCACGAAAAACACACGTGTTCTGTCATAATTCCCCGCTGACGGAAGTGGGTAATGATACACGCACGGTAAAGTGTTTCGGTAAACGCATCGAAATTATAAGCTGACTAAGTGATCTATGTTCCACTTTGCATTCCACCATGGGGTAGGTTAATGATAAACAATCCGGGATTTTTAAACGGTAGTGCGCGCGTTATACGCCGCACCAAACAGCCAGATCATTTGCTTAAATGCACCGCGCGTTTCGTAGAGAAACGCGATACAAATTATGGAAACGATTTAGTCGAGCCCTGAAGTGTATTATTAAGCAGTACATTCTAAGTGCCACGGATTCTTGCTCTTTGTAAACTTACGTCTGTAAAACGAACGGACGTGGTTATTTCCAACTTGACTCAAACTTTCCTCCGACTCCGACGAAATTGTTTCATTTTTCTGCTAATTGTCAATTACGGAGTTTCTAATTATTTTTTCCATTATTGTTTCTAATAAATATCGAATTGAGACACTAATTGGATATTTATTAACTATCGAATAGATATGTTCTGTTGTAATGTAATTACAATGTATTAAGATTAAAATATATTTTAATACATGTGATGTAAATATTAAGATATTGAGATAATATAGTATATCATATCAAGATGTATTAAGGATATAACGATGGACATAATGTAATATAATGATGTAACAGAATGAAATATGATTATAAGGATATTTAAAAATGTTTAACGATGGATATAATATAATAAAATAGTATAATAGTATATTATAATACTATGATACAATATTTATAAATATTTATTATTTATCTATTCACTATTTATAATATATATAAATATTTATAAATATTTATTATTTGTCTATTCAATATTTATTAGATAGGTATAACACTACTTGAAATCAAAATACCATATTTTCTTTATCAAAATTTTTATTTTAATAATATCTCAATAGCTTTCAAATATAACCATTATCATGTAAATCTTTTTTGGTATGCGCGTTTTGCCTCTTACAATTAGCGCAACTATTTCCATTGACTACTTATTAACATCAACGAATGTTCGCAATTCTTTAAAAAAAAGAAGAAAAATATGAAAGTCTGTTTAGACTGTTCTCTGAGCACTTGACTGTGTTTCAAAATTTTAGTGAAAATTAAAAAGTACTCGTCAAATTTGAAACATTTTAGAATATTTCGAGGACTACTTTCAAAGTACCTGTTTGAGAAATTCACTTTAAAACTATTGTAAACTGTTAATATTGCAGCGTGATGAAATTGTAACTCAACGAAATTTATTCTGAAATAGAATATTTGTTTCATTATCCAGTAATTACGCAAAAATTTTGTTAATATCTTTTTGGATATTTTTTTAGAACAGAAAGAAATTAAATTCCTCATTGATCTTCATCCGCGTATTTGATTTTTCCCTTTCTTTTTTAGTAAGAAAAGTCAATAATAGAATGAATTTAAGCAATAAAATTATTGATTTCTTTAAAAAAAGACAATTGTGTCATATGGCTTGTTTTAATTTAGTTGCATAGTTGACAAATTAAAAAGTTAATTAATTAATTGATAAAAGATTAAAGATAATAAGAGATCAAGATTTTCACGCAAATTCATATTTTCGAGGATATAGATAAAAAAATAGATGCTTGAAAGCTATTCTACGCAGATACCAAATATAGCAAACACTATACTTTAGATATATATTTTGGACATTTTTTTTCTTATTTTTTCCATTAATCAAATACAAATCATCGAACACAAATCATTTCATTACAAATACAAATACAAGTCATTTCATTAGATATCATAAAGTAGACCCAAAAATCACAGAACAAGTAAATATTATATTTTTGTTTCAAAACTAAACAAATTAAATGACGCTATAAAAATCGTCATTATTAATGCAATAATAAAATTTTATTTAATGTAACATATTATACGATACATACTGAATATTAGAAATTGAAAAAATGTCTCGAAATTTCTGAGTCCGCGGGATTTGCACGAATTCACTTTCCATCTAGTTTTCAACTTGAAAATTGGCAAAATGTTCGAGCAAGTTGTACGTGAAGTGTTGCTCGTTACCTGGATGTTAAACCAATGAAAACGAGATCGCCCAAAGGATACTCGAGCGTTGCGCGAACAGGTTCGTTTGTTCCGAATTCACCGTCATTAAGTAAGTTCTTTCGCAGCAACCGGAGCACATCAATTCCCGCGGCAATTTGAAGTAGGCCGGCGAATCCATTAGGCGAAGTTCTCGGAGGCGAAAGGGGCGTTTAAACGATGCGACGTCGTCGGGGGTTTCGTACCTTCGTGTTAACGACACGGCTCCCTCGCTCCACCGAGAACGCAAAATAGCCAATTTCCTTCACCTAATTAATAATTAAGATCCTACTTTCCAAAATTGTTGCAAATAACTGGACAATCACGTTGGTTACGTTTTAAAAGCTTCGGTGCTTCTTCTGTTAATTTCCTGCATCTTTTCAAGTTTCATAATATTCCAGATTTCATACAAAATCATGCGAAATCTGTACAAATGTCTTTCAGTGTGATTAAAGACACGTAATTTTAACTTTGTTTGAAAATTTGATGAACGTACTTGAAAGTCACTCTACAGAGTCTTTAGCCACCTAATTGTTACACCTACTACTGTTAGCTTTTTTATCAATATCTACTGATTGTATATGTCACGATTCACCTGAATCGTATTTTATATTTTTGTAATATAAAATTATAGGCTAAAATTAAAGGCTGACGAATATATTCGTTAAAAGGGAATTGTACTAAAATTGTGCGTTAAATTCGACAATTTTATTGCTGGAACTCGTCAATATTATTGGAGAAACCTGGACATTTATAATTTTGTTATTGAAACGAAGACAAAGACAGTCAAATACAGTTGGAGAAAAATGATAAAGGAGAAATCCAATCTGTTTGAACAAAAAAGGATTGCTAAATTGTAATTACTGAGCAGCTAAATAAATATTTTAAATATCCCATTTGTAAATAAAATAAATATTGCACGTTACAAATAATTATGTAGCCATATGTAGCTCTTTCAAGTGAAATCTCTTCATTTTCATCTTTGTTTATTGCTTCGAAATGATAAAGCGGAGAAAGTAGAATAAATACAAGTTATAACCTAATACGAATTTTATTGTAGAACCACTAATTTTATGATTCTGATATTTTTAAAGAATTTTACTCTTTCCTCATATTACGAGAAAAAAAAATAGTACACAATATAACCCAATTAATATCTTCAACAATATAAACTCAACTCAATCCAAAAATCTGTCTTAAAGCTACAATCGTATTTCAGCTTGTTGTCTATGCGTAATACAAACAAATCAAATACCTTAGAACGGATGGAAATGTAATAGTTACGATTGGTCGTATTGGTCACGGTATTCAAATCAGTTTGATTTCATTTCCTGTCGCGACTGAGACTACGATCTACCATTCACAATTTCAATTTCAAAAATTCTCGTTCAATTCTCTAATTCTACTTAGGACTTGAAATGAAGTACCTAGCCAAATTCTAATCTTCCGCTTATTAAAAAAGTTCCTCCCCCAAAAAGACAAAAAGAAACTCGTATCAATTTTGCACAACGTACATCACAGAAATACAAAACTAATCGTCCAGCGGAACCTCAATTCACAATCCAGTTAC
Source organism: Tetragonisca angustula (assembly GCA_036937485.2). NCBI lineage: Eukaryota > Metazoa > Arthropoda > Insecta > Hymenoptera > Apidae > Tetragonisca > Tetragonisca angustula. The sequence continues at coordinate 17,048 of JAWNGG020000023.1, read as the reverse complement.
CCAAGTGCAACTAAAACCTCGTTCGTCGTCGAACCAAATCCTCCAGTGCCAAAGAACTTGGTTCGATAAAAAAAAAAAAAGAAGAAAAAACACACACACACACACACACAAGTGTCTCCGATCGTGGAACATTCAATTCCCCGAAATCCCCGCGGGCTGGTCCCATCCGCGAGCAACGTGGTACGTCTATATCGCGTCGAGGCAGCGTGTCTAACCGTTGCACGAGGGAAGTCGAGTCGTCGTCGGTCAGTCGAGCCCCGGTAATGGGAGGTTAAAGGTCAGCGCGCCGCCAACGCTGGTGAGGAAGAACGAAAGAAGAGAAAGAGCACGGGTGGTTACAGGAAGAAAGACGGAGGAAAAGAGATCGAGGGGGTGTAGGAGACTCGAGAGGAACCTCCGGGCTCGTTGGCCACGCCGGCAGGAAGGGGAAGGGGATGGCGTGGCATTCTACCGAGGACCACGTTTACATACACGTGCAACCACGTCGTGCACGTATACGTTGGTACGCGTCTACCGGGTTCTGCAAGCGGTACGGCATACACTCGAAGCCGTATATAATGTTGTATAAGCATCGAGAGCTGGCCTTCCAAGCTTGGCGCAGAGGGGATGAGGGCTGCGGTGCGATATGCCTCTCGAAACCGTGGGAACGCACGTGGCCCCACGCGCCTAACTAACCCCCTTTGCCTGCGCCACGACTCGCGGCCCAGGCCCTCACCCTCCTCGCCCCTTATCTTCCACTTTGCCATCATCCTCTTTCGGCATCTTCCTCCCTGCTTCCGTCCCACCGTTTCCTTTTCTTTTCGCTTTTTGAGAAGACGCAGAATACCCCGTGGATTATTAGGACTGTGCAATTACGTTGGCTCGAACTGTGATTGTTCAGAGTGCGGGTGTGGAATGGAATCGAAAAAGAGCGCCATAAATTTTTAGAATGGAATTGAAAGAAGAAATTTTCACACCAGCTTTCGGCGAGATTCAGATTTGTTCAACGATTGATTTCTGCTGTAGGAGATTCTACATTTTGTGGATTGTCAGTGTGCATTATGCGACGATTTTTTGTTGACCTTTACATGCATTCGTGAGAATGAGAAGAATTGAAGTTGGATCACCCTTTGGAAATTGTTCTTTCCATCTTACGAAATTGCTGTGATTTAAAACTTGGTCAGATTCATTTAACATCGTAATATCAGTATGGTGTTGGAACAGTTTATTTGCAATTATTTGCAATAACTGATATTAAAATATTTTCTAATGCAGAGTGTCTACAAGGTCTCTTTATAATTTCAAAAATTTGTTACAAAGGTAAATGAAAAGACAGATGAGTGGAAATTATTACAAAATGAGAAATATAAGGTTTTTTTGTCTTATTATTTTTATTTATATATTTGCCTTATTATACACCTCTATATGGATACCATTAGTTGCACGAAAACTTAAATATGTACGTCTCGTTTTGCAATACTTTCCACTCATCATTTTCATTTGCCTTTGTAATAAATTTTTGAAATTGCAAAGAGACTTTATGGACACCCTGTATTAGAACTATGAAAGGAAATTCCAAAAATTTTGCTTAATATCTTCTTTTTCACCTGGATTTTATAACTTTAGGAAATCTCAAGAGATTGAAGTAGATATTTATAATATTATTATTGTCAAATTATCTCAATTAACGTTTCTGTTTTACACTTCTAAAGTTCATTTATTTCCTTGAAAAAAGGTGAAGAATATTGAACATTTTGAATGATTTTACTTCTATTTAGAAACTTTTTCCAATAGGCAATCTTTCGAAGAATGGGAAAAATTGGAAAAAAAGAATTATTGAAAAGCTTCAATCAAAGTACTTTTCTAACGTACATAAGTTCACACGACTCAGTCAATTTTGCAGAAAATAAAATATATTGAAAGTTTCAACACGATGAAAAATAATAAAATATATTAAAATTTTAATATATTTATAATGAAAGATAATAAAGTATATTAAAATTTTAATATATTTACAATGTAAGATAATAAAGTATATTAAAATTTTAATGAAAAAGTTTCTTCAGCTTGCTCAAAATTTCTGCAACTTTGGTCATGCTTTTACATACTTATATCATAGTTATTGAAGCATCATCTCTATTCTTCTGCAACTTTCTCACTAAATCTCTGTTACTTCAACGTCATCTGCAATTCATCTTCTTCTTGTTTAAATGTATTCAACTTCTCAGACATTATTCTCTTCCCACTCTCACGAATTATCCACCCTCCCTTATTTTTCGCTCGCTCCGTAGATACATTGCCCTCTATCCGTTGCTAGATCCTGTTACTTTCACCGAGTTTTGAAATTTCTTCTACATTTCTTTGGTAGATAATGTCTGTCACGATACTTCGTGATCTCCGAGCCATTTGTAATCTTCGTTTCTGATATTCCTTCAAGCTAGATTAAGATTTCATCGCCAGTATCCTTATCCTCTTCCATTTACTTTGTCGTTTCTATCAAATGATATAATTTCTCAAGAGCTTTCACTATGCTCTGCCATAATTTGTGGTTTGATCAACACCTTTTCGGGGCAATCTTAAATCTCTTCGAGTGAAATTTCGTCGCTAGTAATTTTTATGCTTTATTTATTTTTGGAGAACTCTCTCTATTTTCTCAAACAATGGGACAGTTTTCTCAAAGACTCGTTGCAAAATTCAAGCTTCTCAATGAAGAGAACATCATTTTACGTCAGTGAAACTTCATTTTTCATATGTCATACGTATTCATGAGTATTGTAGTTGAGGAATCGATGTAACAATAGAAATTTTTAATATCTCTGTTAATTTCCAACAATGTGCCATTTCTACAAATTTAGAAAAAGAACAAGTGATTGGTTGAATTTAATCATTTGATCAAGTATCTTTGTCTCGCAATGAAATCTAAATCTAAATTAAATTTATTTTGAAACTTCACATGGAGAACTTGCGTTTTCTTTTTACAAAGAAAGAATCGATCTTTTTTCGAATAGCGAGACTGTGAACAACGTTTCGCAAATATCTCGTTATCAGCGTTAGGATTAAATTAAGCTCAATACTTTCTTACAGAGAAATTACCGATAAAATTCATTGACAACAACATTAAACAAATTAACTATTTTAAAAAATAAATATTACCTACAATTAGGAAATTGAAATAACGATTTAACAAATCTAAGGAAACTTGCTGAATTAAATTATTCCACAAACCAATCATTGTTTCATCCACGTACTGAACTGACTTGCAACAACAAGAAGCCAACGAGTTCCGTTAAAATTGAAGAGAAAATTTAAATCGAGTCTATCACACTTTATAATTACGTTTCTATCATTCCCGATTTTCTTCTCACCCTTCTTGAGTGATGCAAAATATTTGAATCGGTGGGATGTAGGGTAGTTAATCCTTGATATCTATCACATTTCTCTACCTAATCTTCGCCACAAAAAGTGGTTCGTTTTCTCGCCCCTGCATTCACCATTTCAACTTCTCTCGTCTCACCCTAAACGATCTCGCGATCTCAAGATCCATTTAACGGTTTCCCTGGAACTCTTAGTCTTCGACTCTTCGTGCCTCCCCTTTTTCGAATACCACCCATCCACCATCCGTCTCCACCATCTCGGCTTTCGTTCTTTCTTCGCCGATTTTCTCTCGCTTCGCCGCCTCCGCGACTTGCTTCCCCTACTCTGGCGTGTACGAGCGACGGCCGTGGTCCATCCTCCAGCGACCGTTTCCACCTCTCCGTGGCGGCCGCCGCCTCCTCCGCCTCCGCCGGCTTCCCCTTTTCTCTCTCGCCGGCACCGAATCGCGGCCTCGCGGTTTTCAGCCCTTTCATTACCGGGATTTCTCCGTCTGTCCGGCCCCGGCGCGCCCGTCCACCAGCTCGGTTGATTCTTTCGATGAAGAGTTTTTGGGTGGAAGTGGCGCGCGTGTTGCGATTTAACGTGCGTTCACGAAGGGTATCACAGTTGATTAACATTGTTAATTTAGACTTTTTTTTTTTTTGGCATTTAGGTGGCTGTTGACTTCATTTAGTGTACACGCGAATTATGGTGGCTAATGTATTTCAATTTTCTCGTTTCGAGTAAATTAGAAAGTATTTTTGTATTTAAATATTGTTCTGTTATTTCGATAATAATATATGTATTTTATTCAGTAATAAATTTATATTATTAATATATTAGATTATATTAATATTAACATATTTTATTCAATAATAAATATATATTATTACGTAAGTATATATATATTGATGTAATAATAAAAATAACCATACCTATATATTTGTTATAGGACTTTCATTTGTTACAACCATACCTACGTATCTTTTAGAAAACAATAGCATACATTGTCGTAATACAATAATTAGAAAATACAAATATGATTTGCATCTTCATTTACAATTCTGATGTCGTTTACCTGTCAAAGATGTTAAAAATAAATGGTGCATATCAAAAAAATTTATGTCACAGAATCTCACTTCCCCAACTCATTGTGCTCTGAAATAATGTAACATTTTGCAAGAAAAATTGATGAAATTGAAGCAAAGAGGGAACATGTAATGTTATCTACACACGCTAATCCACAAAATTAAAGGCTATTGGTATTAAAGTTCAAATAATTTCAATTATATGATTTTTTAATAATAATAAATTTAAAAATTTATTTAATATTAAATCTAAAATAAAATATAATGTTAATGAAATAATTATAATAATAAATAATATTACAAAATTATGAAAAGAAATTAAATTATCAGAATATAAAGAATTAGAATCTTGAAATATAATTATATTTCATGTTGAAATTTTTAATAAAAATAAAAATTTTATATTTGAAACTTAAATTCAAAGCACTATTCTGCCATATTAAATAATTAATTTATTTATTAAAAATATTTTTTACTTTATTAAAAATTAATAATGGAATTTCATTAAATATATGATCAAAAGGAGGATAATTATTTAATCATTCTAATGATGATTGATAAAATTTAAACAAAATAAATCGTTTTGATAATAATCTTTCAAAAATAATAAAAATTAAAAATAATAATCTATTTATTGAAATTATAGATCCTAATGATGATAAAAAATTTCAACAATAATAAGAATCAGGATAATCTGAATATCGTCGTGGTATTCCTATTAAATCGCTATGTAATCGTAATTGTTTAAAATTATTGATCTTTGAACTTTTGCTATTTCGTTTCGTAGATCGAAGCTTCTACTTTCAAAACCCAAATGCAAATTCTTTTACTCGTGACACGTGACACGTACGCGTGAAATGTAAGTCCAATTGCATGTAAGTGCAACTGGATAGTTTTTATTCAAAATCGGTCAAAAAAAAAAAAAAAAAAAATCCTACTTCAAATTTTGGAGGATTATTGTATAAAGCTAGATCCCAATCTTGAGGATCACGGTTATTAAAAAAAAACGTTTTCAACGTCTGTTCGAAGAAACGTTTGAATTTGTAAAAACTTTAGAAATGGAAACGTACGTTCAGTTTTCTATTTGTTACGTAATATCGCGAGCAAAACATTCACGATGTATTTTGAAAATGACAAAATATCGTACTTTTTATCACAAAGTCACAGATCGTCCAAAGATCGAACAATTTTTCAATTGCAATTTAATGACCCTTCAATTTCTATAATCAAACATCAAATATCAAATTAAGATAAGAAATTAATGCGAAAGTCAGCGTCCGTTTCAATTAAAAGTTCTCTCTCTCTCTCTCTCTCTCTCTCTCTCTCTAAGCGTAGCGCGTTAGGATATCGTCTGCAAAAATGAGAAGCATCGGGCCGACAGAATTGAAATTACGCGTCGGCGGATGCAGTGGTGAAAAAGGTGCCTTTTCTGGCTCGCGCCGCCGCGGACCGCTTTGAAAATTGATTATCGCTCGGCCTGTAATGATCCATTACGCGGATTCGAGGCGAGCCCGAGCGGATGCAACGCCGGTGCAAACTGACAATCACTGTCTTGGCCCGCGATGAATTATGAACCGATAATCCACGGTTGCCGGTGCGGAATTTACGCCGCGTTTATCCGGAGCTTTTTCTCATGCGTCCGCGCGATCCAGGTGAGAAAAGCTGAATTACGATGACTGAGAATTGTTTCGCGACTAGTTGGTGCGTCGCAAAATAAAATTCTCGATCTTTACACGAACTGGATAAACGTTCGAACGTGAAATCGTCGTGTTAATAATTGGACCGAATTAGAGGTTAATGCAATTACAAGAATCGAAAACCCATTAAAATGGAGATTCGCTTTATTTATCTGCGAATTTATTGAATTATGCATCTTGTTTCTTTTTCTTTTTGTATTTAAATGCATTAAAATGCAGAGTGCTGTCTATTAATTGTTTACAATAATAAAACTAGTATGTTCCATTTGTATGTTATAATATTATAATATTATATATATTCCATTTGTATGTTATAATATTATATATTATACGTTTTAATATATTGTGTATGTATATAGTATGTCAATATATTGCAATATTAATAACTCATAATATTTTATTTGTTCGATGTATACACATATATATATTTATTTATTTATTTTTCTAAAATCTTTACGAGCTGCAAAAAAAATATACCCTCCCAAAATAAATCTGGCTCACATTACAAATTATAAATTTATACAATTCACCGACTGCAAGTTAGAAAAAACGCATTAAAATCTCGGCACAGAGCCAACGTATCCCATGAACTGTTTGCAATACGTATTTATCGAGATCTACTCTTTCATAGTTCGAAAGCAAAGTGCAAAATTCCGCGGCAATTCGATCTCACAAAGTCACTATAGAAACTGAAGTTCGCGAATTTGAAGCGAATCTTCGCTGTTACCGGACGGACCCTCAGATGGCAGCATCAGGTGGACACGGAGATTCCTCGAAGCGTGCAAGAACGGGACGTATTCCGTACGAACGGGACGCACATCGGGGAACAGCAAATCTGCATTCCGAGTGTGACACAAGCGGCGAGAAGCAACCGTTCGTTGCAGCGCGCTCCGTCGATAACAAGACGCTCCACGGTATCGACCGTAGCAAATTAGGAAAATTAATTAACCTCTCTCCCTAGGGGAAAAACTAAATACCCCAAAGACGAATCTCGTAGACACGTTTCTTTTACTCGCGAAACGTCGAATAAGTATGAAGAACAGGCGCGAAATTTAGCCAAGAGACAGAGAAGAACGAAGAAAACGGGGAAAGGGACGAAATGAGGGCACCTGGCGCCTGGCTACGTCGCGAATTAGCGGCGTTTAAAAGGGAGGATCCTCCTTCTCTTTTCCCTCGCTTCGTTTTTCTCTTTCTTTCTTTCTTTTCCTTTTTTTTTTTGTTTCTTCTTTTTTACGTGTTCATTCTCTTCCGCGCGCCAACCCACCAAGCCAGCGTCTCGAGTTTAAACTACACTACTAACTAATAGCAGGCCTAGAGTGTGTTTCTACAATGTGGGCACACTGTCCGCCGCTACCCAGCCAGTTTACCTAATCGTCGGCCAGCAAAAAAGAGAGGCTGCGCACCGCCCTAACCACAGGCCATGAGCCCGCGGTGTTCACCAGCTCTCGTCTCGCCTTCCTGAATCCGTGCGCGTCCCGTCTTCCTCCCGAAAGAACTCATCGGGGCCAACTCGTCCCTTTCTCTCCCGAAATTTATTATTACGCCGTTTATATTGTTATTCCCGTGCGAATCAAAGCAGTCGCAAGATGGGTCACCAAGGTGGTTAGCTTTGGCAATGATGGATCGTGGGATGAACGATAATCGCAAGATTGCTAGAACTGTCTAGACTTAGGTTTGTAACTCTTGGACGCTTTGTTTGATACGGGTAATTTGTTGTTGTTATTTAGAATTTGAAATTTAACGCGTCTTCTTATCTTCGTTGATTTTAGGTAATTCAGCGAACGAAAGATTATTATGTTACCAACGTTAGCTTTGGCAATGATAAAATTACTAAAAGTGGCTATACTTGGATTTGTAATTCTTGGACGCTTTGTTTAATATGAGTAATTTGTTATTTATAATTTGAAATTTAACGCGTCTTCTTATCTTCGTTGATTTTAGGTAATTCAGCGAACGAAAGATTATTATGTTACCAACGTTAGCTTTGGCAATGATAAAATTACTAAAAGTGGCTATACTTGGATTTGTAATTCTTGGACGCTTTGTTTAATATGAGTAATTTGTTATTTATAATTTGAAATTTAACGCGTCTTCTTATCTTCGTTGATTTTAGGTAATTCAGCGAACGAAAGATTATTATGTTACCAACGTTAGCTTTGGCAATGATAAAATTACTAAAAGTGGCTATACTTGGATTTGTAATTCTTGGACGCTTTGTTTAATATGGGTAATTTGTTGTTACTTATAATTGATGACAAAATATAATGGTACGTTTAAGAAGATCTCCCCGTTTGAAGCTGCCGAATAAAAGACTTATTGTGTCATTATTGTTTTGAAGTTCTGCTTGGTCATGTGTTGAGTATTATTCCGTTTGTATGAATTTGCCAAGGGATAAACAGTTTATATAAGAAGAATCCACTGATTCTCACTCAAGCATCTTTGGTGGATTTCTATGTAACTCGGGCCAAGTTGAATTGGGAAAATGAAGTGCAGAGGGTTGAGGCCTGAAGCGCCAGACAGAATCTAGTAAAATCGAAACTTGCATAGAGATGACCATAGTGACTCCTGGAATTCTGCGGGATGGCCTGTGGGACTTTGGAGGTCGCAGGGGCCCTATGACCCCTTAGATAAGGCTCACGCCCTAATAAGAGGGTACACGAAGGGGACCGTGGCAGCTTCTCTTCTCCCTCGTCTTCCTGTTGGCCGCAAATCGTAGCTCGGGGCCTCGCCCGCGCCCAGCGAGATCTAATCCATCGGGGAGAGAGATCTGTGGTTAACGTTTCAGGGCACCGAGGGTGGACCCCCGGGGGCCCTCACGACATTCCACCGTGCCAACTCCCACAATTGCCCGCTATAAAAATCGCTACCCCGAAAATCGTCGTACAGTGCCGCCCCCTTTGCTGGGTGTTTCACCTTTCCTGGGAGAACCATTCTCAACCCTCGAGTCGCGGTCCATCTATTGGACGGAAGTGCAACGAACTCGGTAACGATCTTCTGCAATGCAAAAATTGTAATTTCGTTCAATTTTTTTTTTTTTTTTTTTTGAATGTTACATTACAGAATTGGCTGTAGGGTTAATATACATTTTCGAAATCAAAATACATTTTTCTACATTTCAAGCAATTGGTAGAAAAATCGGGGGTGCAAAATTGTGTAAGGTTTGAAAATCTATGAGCTACGCGTGCGATTAAGTTGCGCATCCATCATTATGCTGTTCGTTGTTTCTGTGCATTGACAGCTGAACAATAATTCGAAAATGGTAAAAATACTCTGCCTCGGTCCTGCTTCGGATGAACTATTAAGAAATTGAATTATAATAATAATGATGAAATTGGATTATAAATAAAATAGAAATTAAATTACAATAATAAAATGCAATGAAATTAAATTATAATACTAATGAAATTGGATTATAAATAAAATAGAAATTAAATTACAATAATGAAATGTAATAAAGTTAAATTGCAACAATAATAATGAAATTGGATTATAAGTAAAATAGAAATTAAATTACAATAATAAAATGTAATAAAGTTAAATTATAATAGTAATGAAATTAAATTATAAATAAAATAGAAATTAAACTACAATAATAAACTGTAATAAAATTAACTTGTAATAGTAATGAAGTTAGATTATAAATAAAATAGAAATTAAATTACAATAATAAACTGTAATAAAATTAAATTATAACAATAATGAAGTTAGATTATAAATAAAATAGAAATTAAATTAGAGTAATAAACTGTAATAAAATTAAATGATAATAATAATAACGTGATAATTTAATAAGTAAAGAGGAGGCTCCACTAGTTTACAAGCAACTTGTACGTTCACTAACATCATTATTGATAAATTTCTATCGACCAAGAGGATCTAGATCAATACTCTCAATTCTTTCCTCTTTTTTTCGAATTAGAAATGGAAGAAAGATTTCTTTGTTTTACAATGACTTTGGCGTTGTGGTTACGAAGTTGCCTTTCTGGAAGAAAAGCACTTCCAGTGAAGACAACAACTAAGGTAGACGTCGTTGCAGTTAATGGAAGAGAAAAATGACACTGGTTTGAGTTCCATAGTTGTGGGAACCACTGACGTTACCAGCTCTGGATGTTGCTCCAATTTCGAAAACATCAATCAGTTTAATAACCTTAAAATGCCACGACTTTTGATTTATGTGCTTTAAACGAGCACGCTGTTCTGGCAATGTTTGGGAGAATCACCAGATTAAATTCTGCAACACAAATTCAGGGACCAAAAAAAAAAAATGATTTATCATAATATTTAAAATATCTTTAATTACTCAAGAAACTTCAATCCTCCTAAATTTTATGAAATTGAAATAAATTCAATTGAATTGAATAATTTAACAATGACGAATAGATGAATGTTCAAAGAAACAAATGATGCAAGATTATCCGCAATTTTATTAACAAGAATAATGAACAAATGATTCTCATTAAAATGTCAAGTATAAAAATGACTAATTCTTGTACATACATATGTACAATATAGGAACTCTTTCTTTTGTCTGTAAATTAATAATTAATATGTATAAGTGCAACAATGCAAATAAATAAGATAAATTTTTTATAAAATTACATAAAATTGTGGGATCCACGTGATGACAAAGTATCAAGAGAATCCTTGGAATTTCAGTATTAGAAAATCGAATCCGATAACATAAATCGTCCAAAAACAAATACGTTCAATTTTAACTATAGATCATTCGAGAAAGAGTAATTTTCCAATCTTCCTAGATCATTAGACTTTACATCCTCACGTTTCTCTGTTTGTCGAAAAATACTTTCTCCAACAGCAAACATTCACAACGCGGAAGTATTCATTTTCACGGGATGAACCGATCGCAAGAATCAATAGCGAAGAAATTCGACAAAGTTGATGTGAAATTCGTTTCCACGGTAAATTCGATAATACCTCGATATCAATTTTCCTTTGACAAAGGTGGATGACACTTCGGAAACGCGCACATAAGTACATGCATATAACACAGCTTCTCGTTTCTGTTATAACATTTTAATGAAGCATTTATGGACTATTTTGCCACGTGACGCTGCAGTCTTATTTTTTATTTTTTCACCGGCAATGTTCGAGCTCTATGTAACAGCATTCTTTTTGCATGGCAACCTATGTACATTTGTGATTTTAATGTGCACGCATTATCTGTAACGTAGAGTAACGAAATTTGACAAGATTCCTGGAGATCCATATGCGATGTGTCCATGACACGACTTTTCAAACTCTTTTTAGATAAATAACAGCAATTTATCAGATACTGCTGAACGAGTTGTCGCTAGGAGCGCAGATTGCCGCTAATATCGTTACGCGTACAGATCGAGCGATCGCAGGAAGCGATAAACAGCGTTGTAGATCAGTAGGCGTTCCTCAAGTTGCTTACTCGCAATCTGTCGTCCGATGTTTCGTAGATGATAAAAATTTCAACTTCATTTAGAGCGTATCGTTGTTAGATACTAATTTACTCTGGAGGTATCAAAGAGACTTTGCCACTCGTTTGAACTCGCTGACAATTTTTTTCTTTGACACTACCTAGAACTACGAAGTGTAAAAAATTTGTAGCAGAGATATTAAACTACAAGTGACGGAAAAATAATGATAATATAATAAAGAACATGAACTTCTGTTTATATAGTTCAGTAAAAATCGAGTGGATTCGATTTCAGTAAAAATCGTCTCTGAAAATATCTCTGTTATAAATATATACGAAATTTTATAAATTGATCACTTTGATAGTTCTAGTGTTTAAAGAATTCTATATGATATCCTTTGAACCTGGAATCTTATTTTTATTGTCAAAATTGCCATTATAGTTATAATTATAATATTATTGTAAAATAAAATACTATCATATATAATAATTTTATAATTAATCTTAATTTAAATTGTTATATAATAAAACGTAAGGTAAAATAAAAAATTATTTAAAAATCGAAGCGTGTACACTTTGGCAATTTGAAAATGTTAAATATTTTCTAGATCTGAAAATTGATTATTACAAAAATATACTTATTATCCACTCGAAATTATCTACGCTTGTGCAATAAATATTTTCTAAACTCGCAGAAGTTTTTAAATAATTAATATTACATTTTGACAATATTTATATCGTCGAAATATATTACATACTGTCATTAGCAAAACATTACCATCTCGAATAATATAAACTCACGAAAAAAATAAACGAAAAATATAAAATATAAAATATAAAATAGACGAAAAATATAAAACATAAAATATAAAATTAATAAAACATTACCATCTCGAATAATATAAACCATTACCACAAAATATAAAAATCCCAACTCACGATTTCCCTCCAAGTTCCATTTCATTTTCTAACATTCAAACCAATCAGACAAATTGCTTCATTCCATCGTTCTCACCAGAAACTAAATACCGAGGAACCGAGCGTTCCCGAACCAGAGGACTGTCCTCGATTTTAGAAAAAACGATCAGTCTTCTCCGTGGGACATGGTGGACTTAATACCAGGCATGTCGTGATTATTGTAATTAAATTGTCCCCGAAGGCATCGGTAAAGGGTACGAGATGAACCATCTTCCATCCTCATTTCTTCCATCTTCTTCCTTCCGTCAAGCAACGTTTCTTCTTTCTCCTTTCCTCGGCTACCTGCATCCTAACGTACATATCTCTTCTAGATCCTTTCTCTCATTCGAAGCTTATCGAGGATTTCGCGAAAGGCAGCAATTATCCTTCACACCGTCCTTAATGATTATGGATCGATAAATCCTCGCGTTTGCGCAGATCGCGGATGAAACAGCGACTGTTTCGGAGGATGGTGCGGAGTTTCTGTTGGATTTGTATTTTTGAAAATGATATAATAGAAATTTAGTCTTTTGCAACGTATTTCGTTTGTATTTGTACTTTTATTCGTTGATGATATTGTACCTTGATTCGGAGATTTTTTGATAGAGAATTTTTATTCCACTTGTAAGAAGAAAAGGTTATTGGTTAATTTAAATGCTGGGAACTATTATTATAGCGAGTCATTTGCTATCATTATTTAGTAGATTTTGTCATTATTTACTTTGTGTATTAATGAAATACAATTTTACAACAGTATATACCAAGCTAAACTTGTATACCAATTTAAATTAAATAATATTATTAATAATAATATTAAATATTAATATAAAATATATTAATATTATATTATATTAATATATAAATATTAATATTAATAATAATATTGAATATTAATATAAAATTAATTAAAATATTATTAAACAATACCAATAGGTAACGTAATTTCATAATACAGTAGAATACAGTACAATAATAAAATGACACACTACAGTATCATAATGTTGTATTTCACTGATATTCAAAATACTAATACAAATAAATTACAGACAAACAAGAAGGGTATAAGTTTAGATTTAAGGATGAACGAATTAATTGCAAAAGTTTCCCAACAATATTTTAAATGTAACAAAATTCTCGCTAGTTTCTATTTACATTTACAGCAACATTAGCTATGCATTAAAATAAATATTAAATACAGAGGAGATGAAATGAAAGAATGAAGAAAAAACTTTTTGTTTTACGAACGCATGCAAGTGCAATTTTCAACTGACGAGGTGCAATAAATAAATACATGCATATATACATGGAATACAATAACAAAGCAATAAGGCAAAATAAAATTTCCAAAATGTGAATATATAAATACGTGATCTTCAAATTTTTCGATGTTATAGGAGAAATACGAAAAAATATACAAAATATCCAAAATATAGAACGTTGAACAATTTTCTATTGAAATTTCATTTTCCTTTTTTTCCCCTAAATATTGTTCTCTAATAATTTATATCAAACTACCAAAAGTTTCAGTTTTACTCTTGACAGAGTGAATCAAATTAAATCAAATTAAAGATTCCAAAATTAAGTAAAAGAAGTCTGAATTCACGTATATTTACGAAGTAAATATATTCCCTTTTGATCGTGGCCAGAGAAAAAAGAAGGGAGATTGATTCCGAAAATATCAATTAATTGGAACGGAAAGAAAGGTAAGACGAAAGTCACACACAGTGACACAAAGTGACCGTCACAATGAAGTGGCATTTAGGTCAGCTCGGACTGTTTGCACGGTTTTTCATTAGACTTTATTGCCGCGGAGGGGCGCGGGAATTAATTAAAGTTAAACAAAGTTAACTGCCCGGCAAGCAGGTTAACTGCCGGCCATTGTTGGGGAAAACGTGATATTTCGACAAGTGGGGGTGGAATAGAGCACAATAGATGGTGAAAAAGAGATGGCGACGAGGGGGTGAGTCCGTTCCATTGCTTTTGGCAAGATTCTCCGCCAACTCTTAATAACTACTCGAATCGAAAGTAACACGCGTATAAAAGTATGAATCAAGTGTCAGAAAACATTTGCACGGCTTTAACTAGACTAACTGATTTTGCAGAAATTTATTATTAATCAACTAAAGTCGAATTTTGGTCAGTGACCTGCAAATTTTAATTAATTTTCGAAATACGTATACAATAAAATCTTTTCTGGAGAAATTGCACGATATCGGTATCGGTATGGTATGAAATGATGTAGAAAATGTTCTTTCTAAAATTATTGGAATTGTTAGTTACACGATACGTATTTTTCATATATATCGTTCACATTAAACACATATAACTGTTGTAAATTAATCCTTTGCATTTTGATTCATCTGATTCATATTGACGTTACGTATTATGTATTATACAAGTATATACAATTATTTATAAGGGTAACGTAGATATTTTTACAGATTTTAATTACACTGCATCAAATGTATCTAAAAAAAAAAAAAAATTACCATATCGTGAAACATTATGAAACGTAAATATTCATTTCTACGACGAACGAGTTAAATCAAATTGGGGATGCAATTTACAAATCTATAAATATAATTTGTAAATTTAACGTAAAATGTATAAAATTTAAATCCTAATGAGTTAAATTTATAATATGTATATTCTTGTATTCTTGTTTTGTACATTTCGTATTAAGAATATACATACTACTCTCAAATACGTGTACTCAAAATATATATCTTGTAACAAACGAGTACTATGACGAATAAGATTTTGTAATCAATTAACTCATTATAGAATATCCCACTGTAGATTAATTCGAAAAGAATAAAATTTTTTGATTTTGTGTCTATAATTATCAAATTGTTGCAGCAATAACATGAAAAAAAAACCTTGAGTGTAAAAGCTTAATGTTTTACATTGTTTAATAATTTTATATAGTTTAAATACTACATTTCTCACGAACGTGAGAAAAAGTTCCAAGTTAAGGAGTATAGTATCTCGCGAATAATATCTAATCAAGAAAGTATATTAATTTTCATATAATTTAAAATTACTATTTAATAATATTTGTAATATCTATAATTATCGAATTGTTACAAAGTAGTAAGAGAAAAAGCCTCGAGCGTAGAAAATTAATCTGTACAACGTAACGTCTAATTAAAAGTCAATTAATAATTTTTATACAATTAAAAATTATTTTATTTACCAATAAAATATCGTGATGTTATTACTATAAATATCATTATATTATTATAACATTATTATAAATATTAATGCTAATAAATATAACGTGATAATAATAATGTAATACATGGTACGAGTAAATGTATAAAAGATATTGCAGCACTATAAAAAGTAAAAACAAAAACGCAACAGGATGCTGGATAATCCAAGTATCAAATTGCTTGTCTCAATTAATTTTTATTTCCAATCAATAACAATGATATTTAAACATATACCTACAAGTAGAATAGACTAGGGTGACAATATTTTCCTACTTCTTCTTCTTTTTTTTCTTCTTTTTTCCTTTTTGGTATAATTACGGCGCCTCACCCTTCCAAACAGTTTAATTATCGAAATCGAAAAACACGCATATTATTATTACGCATTACGAATGACACAAACATACATTGAAAAATAGACGGAAATACAGCTACGAAAGAACGAGAATAAAAATTATCTACCGACTAATTCGACTAGCAAGAGAACATACTGAACTGTCAAATCACCGATTTCGATGAAATTTGATATATGTAAATCTCAGTTTTCGAACAAATATTTGCCACGTGTTTGGAGGTGTGGAACATATTTTGTCAAATAACTAACTGACGAATGATTTGAAAGTAATAAATTCTTCTGTAACGCAAACATTCAAATTTCAGTTTGTCCGTAATTTGCATTTGAAACGTATAGTTTTCACGGACAAATATTCGAAAAAATACATTGATATTTACTTGGAAAAATAAAAGTATGGTTTTTTAAATATATTGTTTAAACAAGTAGTTTTTCTCGGAAAATGATATACATCGTTAAATTCGTCGTTAAGAAACACTAATTTCATCAATTTGCACAGAAACTGTATCTTGAGCAATTTCCGAGATATTTGACAAACAGTTTTCACCCCTTCAACATTTACGATTAAAAATACTTGTCAATCATTTTTTTGAAAACTAGATTTATGCCAAATTTTATCAAAATCGATGATTCACACTTCGGTATATTCCCTTTGGGTATCTGAAGATCGACTTTTCGCACGGATTGCTTCGAAAACCTGTACGTATAAAAAAAAATCTGCACACACAATAAAAATCACAAAATTATCGCTTCAGAATTTCTAAAATTCCCTGTATGTTACAAATTATAAGTCTAAAGTCCCACTAACCCATTAACTGTCGTAATGAATTTGTCATGATGCTATAAATGGACTATGAATATTTATGCAAATTTATGTTTCTAATGACTAATAATCGGCACTTGTAATTTAGATAAAAAGTTGTTTCATTCAATCGAGTCTTACAATTTAGGTAGAAAATTATTGTATGTTATGTGAATGTTACAATAAGCGCTGTAATATATAAA